>CM054060.1:58995258-60195258 GCA_028641055.1 Alopecurus myosuroides | reverse complement strand
CTAAACGTCGTCCAGTTTCAGACGGTTCTTGTTTGTTCTGTGCTAAAATGGAAACCTGCCACCACCTGTTCTTTGAATGTTTTGTGGCTCGCCTGGTTTGGCCTGTTGTATCTGCTTTCCTGGGTGTAACTGTTGGTTCTTGTTTTGAAAGCGTAGCTAGATGGTGGATTAGTGAGAAGAAGAACTCACATATTAATACTACATGTGCTGCTGTCCTTTGGGCTATTTGGAAACTTAGAAATGCCATGTATTTTCAGGGACTCGTCTGGCCAGGTGTTCGGGACGTCTGGAGAAGAGCAGTGGAAGAGCTGGAGCAATGGAAGGTCTTGGCTCCTTCCTCCTCTGCACCGATTCTGGCCGAGATCATCCTGAAGATGAACAAATGCCGTGGGGAGCTCCTTCGGATTGCCTGGAGGTGATGGTTCTCCCGGAGCTGGATGCTGCCCAGGAAGCCACATGCAAGCGTGTCCTCGCCAAGTTCTGGGCTAAATCCCTGCCTTCGATGCTGTTAGGATCTCATTTTGTGGAGCTGATTGGATTGTCTGATGTTTCTTTTCTCTCCCCCCTGTGAGCGTGTGCTCTCCTTTAAACTAGCTCGCCGAGTGGGCGTTGCTCGTGGTCTGTAAAACTTAACTGCATGTTGGCTGCTTTTGGTTTCAATGAAACCGGGGGTGTACCCCTTTTAGTCTAAAAAAATAAGACGTGTGAGATTTTAATGAACATATTGCAGCCATTTAGGCAAAACAATGTTTCTATAATGCAATCTGTTCAACCAAAGCGCAACGAATCCTTCGGGTAGTATGTTTCTTCAAACAGGGGCAAAAGTTTTGCACCAATATATTAATTAATTGATACACAGAGAGTTGTATATATGGTTAATTAACGTAAAACCAGATGAAAACTGTTAAAACAAAACCATAACCACAAGAAACCGACCACCGACCACCAACAAATTTGCCGAACCTACTACAATCACGAACTGGCAACACGACAATCCAAAATGGGCCCATCAATCAAGCAAAAAATGAAACCTTTTCTTGTGACGCCGATCTCTTTTTTTGTCCTCCTGAGACACCTCTCCACTTCACGATTACACTCTCCGAAGGCTTCCTCGCCGAGACGCAAGAAATATCCTTGCCATATCTAGGGAAAACCGGCTCCAAATCCACGAACAATCCGCAAATCAATTTTGCAAAGAGATCCTCGGCATTAGGTGCGAACGAACCTGTCTTATCAACCTCGTCACTCAAAGATGAGAGAGCAACAGAAGCAACCGAACCCCACTGTCAATAGAGGCAGGCGGCTGGCAGGCTCTGAAGGTGGTGGTGAGGACGCCATGTCCACCACCAAGAACTCCAATGAACCCAGCTCTATCGGCATCACCATAGCTCAGAAAGCTCCTTCACCATCGGCATAATCTGCATAACCGGATCCACAACTTATGTGATGCCTATACTCCCAAGAACAGACGAGGTACCATGCAGACGATGAGGAGAAAAATCTCCAAAGATGCATTCAACCCTTTCATCAAAGGTAACAACTAAAGCTCATGCAACAAAGAAACAACTGACGTAACCTGAAGCTTGACGAGAGCGTCGCGAAGCTCAGCACGAAGCATCTCAACTGCCCGAAGGAGCTCTATGCACAACTAGGAAAAATCGGACTCTAAAGCAGAGATCAAAAGGCGTGGACATCAGAATCCTTCCAACACCCGTATGGGGACCTCTGCGGCACCGACAAATGGCCCACGACCTCCACCCAACACTTGGTCAGTGAAGCACAAGGCTGGAAGGACGGGTTGCGTCTTCGCCAAAACGCGAGTGACCGGAAAGCAAGCTCGAGCGGCTGGAGAGCGAACGCGAGCAACCGGAGAATGAGCATGACATATATTCTCCCGATGACTAGCACAACGACAATGAATGTATCTGAATGGCTCACGGTATTCTCTTACTAGTGCCCACACTCGAGGCAATGAAAGCACCTTCCTCGAGCCCAGCACCTGAAGGCAACGCTATGCTTGGGACCTTCTCTCGACGGCTCGGGGAGGAGCACCCCGGCTAAAGTGGCGCACCCGACCCACATGCTCCCATCCCTCCTCGAAATCTAGATTGTCCACTGCAGCAGAGTGGTCGTTACAGGTTCATGCTGAAGATGGACGAAGCGGACAAGGATCTGTCTTCTCTAGCACATTCTCCTCATTGCACACTTTGTGGGAAATGCCACCTCCGGCCTCTCTGTAAAAAACAACACCTCTGACCAGCTTGCGGAAGTGGCGAGTGCGAAGCATCTAACCTGCAGCGAGAAAGGACGGCCTCAGCAAGCGCTTTATGTGGCAATGCCATGGAAGTGGCCTCGAGAATACCTCCAGCGGGCAGCTCGTGTGACGGGGCTACCGGAGGCGGCGGAAACATGTCGGCCAGAGAGGGTCAACCAAACCTTCTTCGTTCACTAGAAAAACAAAGCTTCAAGACCAAGGAACGACGAGGATCCTCTACACAAAACAAAGCTTCAAGGCCAGCTTGCTGGCGAGTGCCTTGATGCAGTGACTAGCGTCCTACGCTTATGAGCTGAGCAGACAGAGAAGTTAACATGGTCTGGACGAGCTGAGCAGACGAAAACCTTGACCCGACAAACGGGAGGAGGCGGCGGCTGATATCCCACAAGTATATGGGATCGTGTGTAGACTTTTCGATAAGTAAGAGTGTCTAACCCAACGAGGAGCTAAAGGTAGAATAAATGTTCTCTCAAGTTCTATCAACTACTGATACAACTCTACGCACACTAAACGTTTACTTTTTCTATGAAATAATACTAGAGCAATTATATGGGCATGAGAGATAGATTTGCAAGATAATAAATACAAGAAAGTAAATGTTAGTGCTGCAAGAATAAAATATACTAAGTAACACCATGAGTGTGGAAAAGTGGTGGTAGTTGTGATGGATTTATCCATGATCAAATAGTCAAATACAAGGTTGATATTTCTCTTTTATGTGGGAGAGGCAAAGCTAACAAGCTCTCACTATCCAATGATTGCAAGTACTTATGATTGAAACTCTAGAAAACATCATAATTACTAGAAGATACCCAACCATAGCATTAAAATAAAAAGGTTCTCTTTATTCCATATGCTTCAATCACTAGATTAGGGCTCATGTTTCTCTCACTCAAGCAGCTCTCCCTCTATATTTCTCCACATACTACAAACCGTATGATGTGATCCATGCGCGCATAAACATATGATTGGCACCATAGGACTGTAAAAAATTCAATATATATCTCAAACCATTCATAGAGATTCAACAATCAATCATATTACAAAAGGGAACTACACAAACATGACATACACGCAATAGATCGTCTGCAAATAATTTATAACGTTAAACACCATGTTTACATAGGTGATTACAGATCTTTGTGGGAGAGTGGACCGTTGTAGATATGGAGGAGATGATGATGGGGGTGTTGGTGAAGGCGGTGAAAGGGGCGGCAAGGAGCGCATGGCGGCGGCGGCGTGGGGAGTTCCGTTCCTGCTGCCGGCATCCTTGGGGAGCGCCGCCCCTTAGCCCCCTTCCTTCATGGATTATTGGGAGCTCTCCTCCTGGAGGTGGGATCCATGGGGGAGGGAAAAATGTGGCCTTTGGTTGCTGCCATTCGTGGGTGGAAGAGTTCTCCAGGAGCTACGTTTCCTCCCTTTATATATCCTCCGGAATCTCCCGGAATCCCGTCATCCCATCTAGGGCTGAAGTAAATTGGTGCATCTCGTCCATACGGACTCGGAATCAGGCGAATTTTAAGTCCAGAACGTTCCTCGCGAAATTCCCCACAGTTTTGTCTTCGGGGAGATTTCCGTTTGACGCCGTCTTCGACCCGTAATGTGACAATCTTCAAAAATGGTTCTGGAACAAATTTCTGGAAAGTCCCAATTCGACTCCAACAAGGTTTCCTTTTGTATTTTTGATAATTCCTACACATCAAAGAGTAAAACAAGAACATTATGCACTCTTGGAACTATTAATAGGTTAGTCCAAATAAATCATAAACTTTATATAAAAACAAGTGTCAAAAGCATAAGATTAGCATAAAACCATAAAAAATTATAGATACGTTATGGACGTATCAACATCCCCAAGCTTAGTTGTTGCTCGTCCTCGAGTAGGTAAACGATAAAAATAATATAATTTTTAAAGTGACATGCTACCAACATAATCTTGATGAAATAATAATTTAAAACATGTAAACTAGGATCAGATGAATAAAAGTTGTGGTTTATAGTTGATATCAAACGAGTAATGCATAAACTAGGATCAAATGAATAAAAGTTGTGGTTTATAGTTGATATCAAACGAGTAATGCATAAACTAGGATCAGATGAATAGAAGTTGTGGTTTATAGTTGATATCCAACCATATGCTACCGCAAACAAACAAAAAACAAAACTAAAAGCAACAATAACTGACGCTCCGAGAATAACACATAATATATGAAGTAATAAAAATATAGTGTCTTGAAATATGACCTGATTTTTTTGTTCATGAAGAAGGGGGTGCCTTGGGCATCCCCGAGATTTGACGCTTGTACCTCTTGGATATTGAAGGATCGAGAGGTTAACTAGAGGGGGGGGGTGAATAGGTTAACTACAAATTTTAACTTCTTTTTCAAGTTAACAAGGCAAAGCTCAAATATAGATTATCTAGAGTATGCAACTAGATGGACAATCCTATATGTTGAGCAATTACGACTAGCACAAGGTGAACAATATGACTAAGCTAGTAGTAACAAGTAAAGGTAAGTTGAGGAATAACCGAACACAATGACGCGGAGATTTATCCCGAAGTTCACTTCCCAATGGAAGCTAATCTCCGTTGGAGCGGTGCGGTGCCACCAAAGTGGAACACCGAGTAGGCCTCAAATGCCACACCGTATCTCCTTCGAGATCTTCCACTGATGTGGATAGACTCGAATCACTATGTTGCCGTTGAGGTTGACAACTAGAACCTTTACAAGGATGAGGCACACTCCACAAGATTGGAGGGTCCTCACCAAATCCCAAGAGCCGCCAAGACTCCGAGAAGCAAGATCCACGGGCACAAAAGCACCGGGGATATCAACAAGGCTCCGAGCTCCGATGAACTAAGAGCAACAAGATTCCTAGCTCCAATGAACTAAGAATGACAAGATCCCTATGGGATGAGTGGGTGGATTTCTAATCGGCTCGGTGGAGTTGTAGATCGGGGGTGTCTCCTTCAAATCCCAAAGTATCACGAGCTTTGGTTGGGGATTTGTGGAGATCTTGTTCTTGAGCTTGAGCTTGGTCAATCAATGGTGGTGAGAGAGAGAGTGAGTGGGATTGACAAGAAGCAAAGGTAAGTGAAGACCCCAAATATATACTCGTGTCGAAATATGGCCGTTTTAGGGGGTCTTCCCCTTTCCTGCGTCCCACCCCGGCCTGGGAGCCGGCCTGGCCGGCCTGGGAGCAGCCAGGGCCGGGCCAGAACCCACCCCGGCCTGGGGGCCGGCCTGGGGCCGGTGTGGGCGCAGGGGGAGGCCGGCGTGGGGGGGCTGCCGACCCGGCCTGGGGCCGGCGTGGAACAGGGGGAGGCCGGACCCCCACCCGGGCGCCCCGGCCTGGAGGCCGGCCTGGGGCCGGCGGGGGCGAGGGGGTGAGGCCGGACCCCCACCCGAACGCACCAGCCTGGGGGCCGGCCTGGGGCCGGCGTGGGGCCGGCCAGGAGCTGCGCCAGCCCGGCCTGGAGCCCGGCCAGGCCGGCCTGGAGGCCGGCCACCCTGCTTCTTTCTTCCTTTTCTCCTTTCTTTTTGCCGTTTCTTTTCACTTCTTCCTTGTACTTTCCCGTAGCATTTTCTCACATATTGCTGAACTTTGTAAGACATTTACGGGACTATGTTTTCTGAGTACACTTAGCAAAGCACATTAGTCCATCTATATGTTGTAATCAAACACTCAAAACAGGATTTAGAACCTATGTTCTTTCAATCTCCCCCTTTTTGATGTTTGATGACAACATACGGATTTGCATAATAGATAATATTGCATGGCTATTTGTGAGAGAAATAACATGTATTCGTACTCCCCCTATTTGTGTGCTCATAACAATTGACATGTATATTTTATAATCATGATGATGATGAGACTATACCATATTTATGTGAAGTGCAAGAGATTAGTTCATCCATGATTTTTACCATTGAAGATACACATGTATGAATAATAATGTTTATTTCTTGCAAGATCTTACCATAGCACTCTTCTTATGAATAATAACTTCACTCAATATGGCTTCAATATATGGAAAATAGTGAGTGGAGGAAATAACTTGATAATCTTGCTAAGATCTTCAATAACCATTGTCACACACATAATAGAGAGTACGATAGATAATTAAGAACATAGTCTTACAATAACACAAAGGTTCACAAAGCACACAAATAGTTTCAACTAGAAAGCAAATCACAACGATAAGACGCAAATGAATGCATGTGATGCAATGCAATGCGTGAGTGGTTCTCCCCCTTGGCATCATACACCAAAAAGGGAGAAAAATGCAATGCGATCACTCGTCGCCCATCTCATCCTCATCCTCGTCCTCATGGAGGTCCTCGTGTGGAGCCTGACTGGAACTAGCCTCAGCGGTGGTGTAGGGCCCCGCAAAAGAGCCGAGAGAGGAAGCATCATCTCCACACCAATAAGTATGCTTAGACATCCACTTCTCCTCGGAAACCTCTTCGGAGCTCTGAGGACTAAGAGGAATCTTGAGAGCAGTCTGTATGGCGCGCTGACGGCGACTAGAGGCCTTCCCTTTGCGATAAGCCTCATAATCCTGATGTTGCTTATCAATGAAAAAACAGTTCATCTTCTGAAGAATATTCTTAATATTAAATGTCTCAGGAGCAGGAGAAGGTGAAGGAGAGCGGCGAGTAACTGACTCGGTGCGGGTGCGCTTAGGCCTTGGCTCATTAGCAGTCTCAACTGGAGCATCATACATGAGAATGTTCTTCTTTGGAGTCACTTTGGCATAGTTGTTGAGGAGACCTTCGGGAATGCGGGTCTCAATAAGACGCTGAATGTAGGAGCCATAGATGGGGACCCTCTTCTCCTTAACCACACTCTGCATCTCATTCCACATATAGTCTAGTACATCCAACTGCTTCCTTGCTTGCATCCGAGACTCAATGTGGAAGAGGAGGTTGATCATCCACTTGCGTACCTCGCCCTTCTCACCGAATTTGGCGGCGATGGTGTTGCGAAGAAAGGCATGTATCATGTACCAATGCTCAGAGAAGAACTTGATCCTAGGAATATGCATGGAACCGGTACCTTCGGGATAGCAATGACGAATCCCATCCTTGGCCTTCATAATCTTGGAGGGCTCCCCATGAACACGGAAATAGAATGTATAGTCAAACCGGTATTCGGGGATACCCAATATAGCACCAAACTCATCCATGGTAGCCTCACACTTGGTGCCACCGCTCATCCATATCAAGGTAGTTGGGAGACGCGTGGGACCACCAGAGGTGAAGTGAACGGTGGAGTAGAACTCCCTGAGCAACTCTGGAGAGAACGGATGAGCCAGTGTGTCACCCATGAGAGGAGTGAGGTTGTGGTAGTCCATGATGGTCATCACTTCAGGCCACTTGTTGCGAGCATACTCAATGTCAAAGAAGTGTTGATCCACATGAGTGTGCTGGAGCTTGCCAAGAATGAATTCATGCATTACTTGATGCATGTTGCAATAAAACCGATTATCCGAGCATGTCCTTTCACCAAAGTCATATGGGTTAAACTTCAGCCTAGCTTCCTCAAAATCAGCAGTACTAAGGCCACCCCAGTTCCTGATCACGGGTTCCTTTGGATTGATAGGAAGGGCGGATCTCCGTGAGGGAGTAGAGCCAGCAACATCTTGAGCACTCTTCTTGCGAGGGATGCGAGGACGGAGAGAGCGAGAGGCATCCTCATGAGGAGGAGAGTCACCTGAAATATATGATGCATATAGATGGAATATGATAATGAGTGCACATGGTCGTTTGTTTTATGTGAGAGAAACAAAAATTTAAAAACATGAATCTATGGGACAATGACATGGTAAACGAAATACTAGCCCAATAGTTATCAAGCAAAAAAAAATGAGGGGTGTTTGCATATTATCATATCATGTGGATAGTAGTGTTTGATGTGAAACAAAATATTTGGTGTTTAAGCATACAAACAATCATGAGAATGTAAAAAAATATTTAAGTGATATCATACACATTAGGTCTTAATGATAGAACAATTGGATCAAGTAATGGAAATTTTTGAATATGTATTCATGGTCATAGTCATGATATCGAGGGCTAGGTGAGCATCAACATGGCATAAACATAAGAATATGTGGCACATATGTCATGAAAAAAATATATAATAGATCATAGTGGAGGAACCCGAGCATTAATCGATTATGAGGATCATGGCATATCATACGAATAGATGGAACACATGTGATGAACAAAAACATGATAGAACATAGTGGTATGAACCCTAGTATGAACCCTAGCATATGAATCCTAGTACAAGCATATCCATGGATAGGATTGAAACGAGTGACATAGGTGTGGCATGAACCCTAATATGATGAGATGAAAACAAAAACAAAAAAATCTAGCACATGAATATGAGTACTAGCACACACATGGATGGCACTAACATACACATAACACATAGAATAGCCCATAGAAAAATTACCCGAGTTCGAAGCCATGGTCAACCAAAAAGTACTAGAAAATCAAGTGTCCCGATCTCCTCCAATAAGGGGTGAGTGATAAATCCGTGTGGAGGAGAGGGAGGAGAAGGCCGAGGGCTTGCGGATCCGTGATTTTGAGCGGTGGGGATGGGCTAAGGAAGTGGGGGGGAGGGGGGTTAGGGAAGAGCTCCTAGGGGCTCTAATGGAGATGGGGGAGGAGGAAGAAGAAGTGTGGGGGCGGTTGGGGTAGGGGAGGGGTCATGGGCGGGTGTGTGTGCGTGTGGGGTGGGGGCAGCGCCCACCCCGGCCTGGGGCCGGTCGGGCGGCCGGCCAGGCCGGCCTGGCGTGCAGGCGAGCAGGACCCCGGCCTGGGGCCGGGGCGGGGGGAGGCGGGGCCGGCCTTGGGGCCGGCATGGCGGCCGAAGGCGCCGGCCTGGCCCCCGGCCTGGGGCCGGCACGGCGAGGGAGGCGAGGCCGGGAGGGCGCCCGAAGGCGCCGGCCTGACCCCCGGCCTGGGGCCGGCTCGGCAGGGGCAGGGGCCGGCCAGGGGACTTGGGCGCATGTTTTTTTTTTTTTTTTTTGTTGTCAATTTTGATTGGGCTGTTTTTCTTAAACAAAAAAAATGTGCCACCCCAACATATGAAGCCACAACACGCAATATAAAGATATCATGAGCGATGTTTCTAATACAAGAATTTTCAGAAGATATATTCTAACAACATTTTCATGAATTTTGGTTCGTAGAGCATTTTTTATTTGACCATGTGCACGGATGATATGAGAATGATGACATGCATAGGATGTTTTCATTTGTATCCAATGGGAGGAAAAGTGAGAAAACGAAATGAGCAACATTGGATACAAATGAAATATGAACTCAAGGAGAGAAGCAATGGAGTGAACATTCGAACACAAATGTCGGATGGAAAAATGGGCGGTGGCCGTAGCCACCATGTATGAGTATGTTCGATATGACACCGCGAAGATATATCTTGGGTGCATTGTCGAGACTCATCATTTAAGCACATGATGTCATTAAAAATGATCATTTAGGCATGATTTGTTTATTTATGCATAATAGAGGTAGTGTTGGCTCATTGATTGAGCTACACTCCCCCTATGTCTATGCGTGCATCTAAATCCAAACAAGAGTCTAGTAAGGGTGTGTATGCGAGATTTCCAATCAACTAAAATTGCTTGCACATATGATGTTGAGCTCACTCCTCAATTCCTTGAATCTCTTCACATCTAGAGGCTTGGTAAGGATGTCGGCAAGTTGATCTTTAGTGTTGACATAAGAGAGTGAGATATAACCATTTGCCACATGATCCCGAATAAAATGATACCGAATCTCAATATGCTTGGTCTTGCCATGAAGTACCGGATTGTGACCAATTTTAATGGCACTCTCATTATCACATAAAAGAGGCATTGTCTTAATCTTGATTCCAAAATCCTTAAGACATTGCCTCATCCATAAGAGTTGAGAACAACAACTTGCGGCGGAAATATACTCCGCTTCCGTGGAGGAGGTGGCAATACAATTTTGTTTCTTGGAAGACCAACACACGAGAGACCTACCAAGAAATTGGCAAGCACCCGAGGTTGATTTTCTATCCACTTTGTCACCTCCCCAATCCGCATCCGAGTATCCCACAAGATCAAAAGTTGTGTTTGATGGATACCAAAGACCATGAGTTGGAGTGTCAACCAAGTACCTAAGAATTCTCTTGACCGCAATCATATGGCTTTCCTTGGGGTTAGATTGAAATCTTGCACACAAACCCACACTAAACATAATATCCGGTCTAGATGCACAAAGGTAAAGCAAAGATCCAATAATGGATCTATAAAGTTTGGGGTCTACCGGTATACCTTCATGATCCAAAGAGAGATTTGTGGTAGTTGGCATTGGATAAGGTAATGGTTTGGCATTGATCATATCGAATTTCTTGAGCATGTCTTGAATATATTTAGCTTGACAAATAAAAGTCCCTTCATGATATTGCTTGATCTCAAAACCTAGGAAGAATTTTAATTCTCCCATCATAGACATCTCAAATTCACTTGTCATTAGTTTGGCAAATTGATCTACAAAACTCACGTTAGAGGATCCAAATATAATATCATCAACATATACTTGGCATACAAAGAAATGTCCATCTACACTTTTGGTAAAAAGTGTGGGATCAATTACCCCAAGTACGAAACCACGATCCACTAAGAACTCCTTTAAGTGATCATACCAAGCACGTGGGGCTTGTTTGAGGCCATACAAAGCCTTGTGGAGGTAGTAGACATGGTTAGGATACTTGGGATCTTCGAATCCCGGAGGTTGTTTAACATATACCATTTCATTTAAAGGTCCATTTAGAAAGGCACTTTTAACATCCATTTGATGCAAGATGAAGTTATGACTAGTGGAAAATGCAAGTAATATACGAATGGATTCAAGCCTAGCTACGGGAGCGAAAGTTTCACCGTAGTCAAGTCCTTCGACTTGAGAGTAGCCTTGAGCAACCAATCGTGCTTTGTTGCGAATCACTTGCCCATGAGAATCTTGCTTATTCTTGAACACCCATTTAGTTCCAATGATATTGTGATCCTTGGGTCTTTCCACTAGAGACCATACTTTGTTCCTTTCAAAATTATGGAGCTCTTCATGCATAGCTTGAACCCAATCTTCATCTTCAAGAGCATCATATACTTTGATGGGTTCAACATTAGAGACATATGAATGAATACCACAAAACTTGAGCACTTGTCCACGAGTGGAGACACTTCTTCCCAAGCCACCAATTATATTATTTTGATATAGTGACTTTTGTTGTAATCTTGATGCTTGACGAGACATGATACGAACTAGAGCATCATCGGGATGTTCATTTGGTGGGACATCCTCATCATTTCCTTCATCAAGACCATTGTCCACCCTTATTGGAGTTCTTGGAGAAGTATCACCAAGACCACTTCCACCATTATCATTGGGTGGATCTTGATCACTTTCTTGATGGGAGGTATCCACATTAAGATCTTCTTCTTGTTCTTGGTTTACCATTTGATTGGTGGTTGATGTAGAGGGCTCCACTTGCGTAGAGCTAGTTCCATCCTCATTTGCCACAAGGTGTCCCTCAATGGGTATAAGTGGACCTACACCCATTCTTCCTATGGCTATGGAGGATGGTTCATCACCTATATCATCACAATCAATTTGCTCCACTTGGGAGCCATTATCCTCATGAAATTCCACATTCATAGATTCTTCAACACACCCGGTGGATATGTTGTAGACTCTATAAGTGTGGGAGTTCGTGGCATAACCAACAAAAATACCTTCAAATGTTCTAGCATCAAATTTAGACAATCTAGTTCCTTTTATGTATACTTGGCATTTGCACCCAAAAACTCGAAGATATGAGAGGTTGGGTTTGTTACCGGTTAGAAGCTCATATGGAGTCATGCCAATCATCGGACGAAGGAAGAGTCGGTTAGATAGATGACAAGCGGTGTTGATAGCTTCGGCCCAAAAGTTATATGGGGATTTGAACTCGGCCATCATAGTTCTTGCCATATCAATAAGTGTGCGATTCTTCCTCTCCGCAACACCATTTTGTTGAGGGGTGTACGCGGCGGAATATTGATGTCTTATCCCCTCATTACCCAAGAATTCATCCATGGTGTAGTTCTTGAACTCGGAACCATTGTCACTCCTAATGGATAAGATCTTGGTGTCATATTGGCGTTGCACTTCGGTGGCCCAAGTAATGAATCTTTCTTGAGTTTCACTCTTCTTCTTGATATAGAAAACCCAAGTGTATCTTGTATAATCATCAACAATAACCAAACAATACTTCTTGCCACCAAGACTATCATATGTGGGAGGACCAAATAGGTCCATGTGAATGCGCTCAAAAGGTCTTGTTGTGGCGATGATAGATGTTTTAGGGTGATTCTTCTCATGCATCTTTCCGGCAATACAAGAGCTACAAGGACGATCTTTGGAAAAATTCACACTTGTTAGTCCTACCACGTGCTCACCCTTCACAAGAGTTTGTAGATTTCTCATACCGACATGGCCTAGGCGACGATGCCAAAGCCACCCCACGTCGGATTTAGCCATTAGACATGTGGCAATATGTGTAGTTTCTTTCGAGAAATCCACTACATACATACCGTTTTCCACAAATCCAACAAAGGCTACTTTAAGAGAAATAGTGTGAAGGACAAGCACATGGTGACGCCCAAATACACATGTAAAATTGCATTCACAAAGTTGCAAGACGGAAAGAAGATTATAGCCAAGGGACTCAACAAGGAGGACTTTCTCAATGGATGAATCCGGAGAAATGACCACCTTGACATGTCCCAATACCTTAAGTTGTGAGCGATCACCAATAGTTACATGAGCAAACTTGAGAAGTTGGAGTTTCAAGTCTTCTAATACTTCTTTGCTTCCGGTCATGTGTGCGGAACAACCGCTATCAATCATCCATGATGTTCCACCGGAAATGCAACCCTACAATAAATCAACTTCTTGTCTTAGGTACCCATTTTTGGATGGGTCCTTTTTTGTTAGTCACAAGGGTCTTGGGAACCCAAATAGCATGCTTGTAATCATCACCATATGAGGTGCCTACATACTTTGCATAAACATGACCATTGGTAGATTTTAGAAGCACATAGGATGGGTTATACTTTCCCGCAAAGTTGTTGTGAGAAGTAGTGTTCCTAGAAACAATACTTTTAGCAATAATATCAAAATCATCTTCCTCATTAGCCAACTCCCCCTCCTTCACAAAAACAATAGAGTTAGTGGAGGGAGTTGACTTCTTCTTGTGGGCCACCTCCGATGTGGAACCAAAACCAAGACCTTCTTTACCAACAACTCTCTTATGATTACTCAAAAGATCATTGAGGTTCTTTTGGCCTTGGATGCATGTGGCAAGGCCCTTGTCGAGTTGTGCCTTCAACCTATTGTTCTCCTCAATGAGAGTTGCCTTGACACACAAAGGGTTAGTAGCACAAGAGTTTTCATTCACAATTCTAACTCCTTTTAAGGTTTTGAGCTCATTTGAGATAGTACGATGATCAA
Source organism: Alopecurus myosuroides (assembly GCA_028641055.1). NCBI lineage: Eukaryota > Viridiplantae > Streptophyta > Magnoliopsida > Poales > Poaceae > Alopecurus > Alopecurus myosuroides. Next base: position 60,181,425 of record CM054060.1, on the reverse strand, counting down.
TTTTAAGCTTATCAAAATCCTTAATGAGTTCATTATACCCTTGGTTAGTTGCATCATTTAAACTCATGAATTCCGTTACCTTAGCAAAAGCATGTTGACAATCAAGTTTAACTTTAGCTATGTCAATTGCAAAGGTTTCTTCAATGCTTTCTTTAAGGCAATGTGATTCATCTAGAGCTTTCTCAAGCTCCTCAATTTTATTAGCATCATCACGAGCAAACTTTTCAAGTAACATTATTCTCTCCTCATGTTCATCAATGAGGCCATGTGCCTCACTTAATTGATCCATGAGAGAGACAAAGATGGATTTAGTTTCTCCTTCTAGCTTGTCAACAAAGTTTGTCAAGGGGTCTTCCTCGACACAATTTAGTAGTGAAGGAATAGAGGAGTTAGCAAGTTTAAGTGTAGGAGTCACCTTTGAGGGTATACCCTTGGCCATGAAGCACTTGTGAATCGAGGGGCCCTTGTTGTCATTTGGGTTGGAGAAGAGAGAGCTTAAGTTAGGAGGTATGACGCCCCTAGCCATGGCCGCCATACCTACTTGTTCGCCTTCACCATCATCCTCTTCACCACCGGATGTGTACTCGACTTCGTTAGCAATCATTGCCCTAGGAGGGCCTCTCTTGATGAAGTTCTTGGACTTGGGAATGAAGGTGGATTTCTTGATAAGTCTTCCTCCATTCTCAATTCTACTCTTGAAGGGACACTCGGCAACGAAGTGCTCGGAATCTCCACAATTGAAGCAAGTTCTTGCTTTCTTCGTGCTCGAGGATTCCTTTCCTTTGTTCTTGGTGGCATTGGATCTAAAGTCTCCTTTCTTCCACCACTTGTGTTGAGCAAGAGCTAAGCATTCTTCATGTGATGTCCTCATTTCTCTCTCGGAGACCTCATGCGTAGAGCCACCATCATCACTCGAGTCATTATCTTCATGGGGAATGACCTTGGCCTTCAAGGCAAGAGATGCTTTCTTTGCTCCGTTCACACGGGCCATGACATCATCGGAGGTTTGTTTCATGACCTTGAGAGTGATAAAAAGATCTAGGACATCATTGGGGGATAGGTCCAAATAGTCGGCCCTTGCTTGTACATTCATCACCATGTTTTCATTGTATGGCATCAAGGTGAGAAGGAATTTCTCCTTGACCCAATTCTCCGTGCAATCCGTGAATCCACTATCTCTCATATCATTTACAAGAGCCTTGAGCCTTCTAAACATGTCTTCTATGTTCTCTCCATCGCCCAAGTGAAAGTGTTCAACTTTTCTTTGAATGATTGACCTCTTGGACCTTTGGAGGTTGACATTGCCGTCAAACATATCAACAAGACCATCATAAGCTTTCTTTGCACTTGTGAAGGACCGGATGTGCTCAACTCCTTCCTTTTCCATTGCCCTTTCCAACATGTGCAAGGCATGAGCGTTGAGTTGCTCATCAATGATGTCACTTGAGCTTAGATTAGCGGGATCCTTTGGCTCATATCCTTTTTCAACAATTCTCCATATTTGCATTGAAGAGCTGCACATGTAAGACTTCATGGAAGCTTTCCAATTAGTAAAACGATGCCGATCCACCAAAGGAGGTGGACCAAGATTAGAAACATGCGGATGTTGAACATTAGGAGCATTGTTGTATGCATAGCCAAAAGAATTGCCACCGCTACCATTTGATGGTGCACCATTATTTAAAGGTGAAGGTGTATCACTTCCTTCTTTAATTGGCAAGGGGTTTCCATGTTCATCTAAGATAATCTTTTCACTAGGTTGCTTAGATGGAGATGTCAATTCTTTTATTAGTCCCTCCATCTTCTTCTCGGAAGATTCAATCATAGCTTGGATTAGCTTTTGAATCCATCGGCCATCCTCACCTCCTCTTTAGGCGGTAAAGCCTTTTATAAAGAGACGAGGCTCTGATACCAATTGAAGGATCGAGAGGTTAACTAGAGGGGGGGTGAATAGGTTAAGTACAAATTTTAACTTCTTTTTCAAGTTAACAAGGCAAAGCTCAAATATAGATTATCTAGAGTATGCAACTAGATGAACAATCCTATATGTTGAGCAATTACGACTAGCACAAGGTGAACAATATGACTAAGCTAGTAGTAACAAGTAAAGGTAAGTTGAGGAATAACCGAACACAATGACGCGGAGATTTATCCCGAAGTTCACTTCCCAATGGAAGCTAATCTCCGTTGGAGCGGTGCGGTGCCACCAAAGTGGAACACCGAGTAGGCCTCAAATGCCACATTGTATCTCCTTCGAGATCTTCCACCGATGTGGATAGACTCGAATCACTATGTTGCCGTTGAGGTTGACAACTAGAACCTTTACAAGGATGAGGCACACTCCACAAGATTGGAGGGTCCTCACCAAATCCCAAGAGCCGCCAAGACTCCGAGAAGCAAGATCAACGGGCACAAAAGCACCGGGGATATCAACAAGGCTCCGAGCTCCGATGAACTAAGAGCAACAAGATTCCTAGCTCCAATGAACTAAGAATGACAAGATCCCTATGGGATGAGTGGGTGGATTTCTAATCGGCTCGGTGGAGTTGTAGATCGGGGGTGTCTCCTTCAAATCCCAAAGTATCACGAGCTTTGGTTGGGGATTTGTGGAGATCTTGTTCTTGAGCTTGAGCTTGGTCAATCAATGGTGGTGAGAGAGAGAGTGAGTGGGATTGACAAGAAGCAAAGGTAAGTGAAGACCCCAAATATATACTCGTGTCGAAATATGGCCGTTTAGGGGGTCTTCCCCTTTCCTGCGTCCCACCCCGGCCTGGGAGCCGGCCTGGCCGGCCTGGGAGCAGCCAGGGCCGGGCCAGAACCCACCCCGGCCTGGGGGCCGGCCTGGGGCCGGTGTGGGCGCAGGGGGAGGCCGGCGTGGGGGGGGCTGCCGACCCGGCCTGGGGCCGGCGTGGAACAGGGGGAGGCCGGACCCCCACCCGGGCGCCCCGGCCTGGAGGCCGGCCTGGGGCCGGCGGGGGCGAGGGGGTGAGGCCGGACCCCCACCCGAACGCACCAGCCTGGGGGCCGGCCTGGGGCCGGCGTGGGGCCGGCCAGGAGCTGCGCCAGCCCGGCCTGGAGCCCGGCCAGGCCGGCCTGGAGCCCGGCCACCCTGCTTCTTTCTTCCTTTTCTCCTTTCTTTTCGCCGTTTCTTTTCACTTCTTCCTTGTACTTTCCCGTAGCATTTTCTCACATATTGCTGAACTTTGTAAGACATTTACGGGACTATGTTTTCTGAGTACACTTAGCAAAGCACATTAGTCCATCTATATGTTGTAATCAAACACTCAAAACAGGATTTAGAACCTATGTTCTTTCAGATATGTCTTGGGGTGACATGGGCATCTCAAAGCTTGAGTTTTTGTCCATTCTTCATATTCTCATATCATTCTTTTCTCCCTACACTTGAAAACTCGGTCCATACAAAAATTCACACAATCTTCATTAGCAACGTTAGTGTGATCGAAATAATAAATCCACTTTGGTTCAGTTTCAACACAAGTTTAACACCCATTAAAACATTAGCTACTTTTACAACTTATTTTAGAGATCTCCCCCCCCCCCCCCCGCCGAAAGATAAACAAAAGAAAGAGATTAAGACGCAAATGCAAATATTGGCAGAAATCTGTCAAAACATAACAACTGGTAAAGATCTTTTTTTCAAAAATATTTTGTTGCTCAAATAAAAAAATTGTGAAACTAATGAAAATTATATAACAACCTGAGGCATGTGGCCAAAGAGTTTCAAAGCAATCCGACATTCTGGCTGAGAGAAACATTTATTTTGGTGGCAGCATAGAATCTGTTTCGGGACAACGACTTTCCCAAATCGTACTTCCTCCCTATTAGAGGTCACTCTTGGCACAAAAACGAAATAAAAAATATAAGTAGAGGTTGCTACAGAGGTAAAAACTTCCAAGACTCAAAGAAAACAAAAGAAATTTAAATAAAACAACGCAAAAACATAAGAAAACAAAAGTGGATTGCCTCCCACAAGCGCTTTTCTCTAACGCCTTTTAGCTAGGCATGAAAAACGAATAAAATATTATCAATTTTAACTTCAACATCAAAAAAACTTTTTTTACAAGAACATACTTAACATGTTTAGGAAAATAAAATTAGGAAGAAGTAAATAAAAGGAAACTACAACCCAATACTAACACAAAATATATGAAGAAATATTAAAGAACCAAATGAGTCAAGCTAATAGTTGTTAAGGAAAAAAGGAGGGATGCGTTGGCCATCCCCAAGCTTAGATGATTGAATATTCTTGAATATGTTCTTGCAATGCACCTACACATCCCCAAGCTTGAGCTCTTGCATCTTCTTGTTCATCTTATATCATCATATTGATTAGAACTTATAAGCTACATCCACATAAAACTTTACAAAACTCATTAGTAGGGTTAGGACTCATTAACTAAAATCCACTCATGTTCAAGCATTGAAAAGTTTCATAATATTTACTCAACATTAGCCACTGTATATACTAAGTTGTTCATGAATTCTGTTGTTCGTCGAAAAACTAATGAAACTAATAACACCAAGTACAATATTGAATAAACTAAGAAATCTGTCAAAACTGAACAGTCTATAAAGATGACACTCAGCAAGATAGTTAGGTAGTTCAAATAAAAAAAATCAAAACTAATGAAAGACATATCATAATCTCAGATTTACGCACAAAAATTTTCAGATCAAAATAATATTCTGAGATTTATCACGATTTTTTATAGTGAAGCACAAGAAATCTGTTTCTGGACAGCAAAGCAAAACTATCAACTTCCAAGTAACTAGAAACTAAAATTATCACTTTACTTTTATGGTAGAGAGGAATATGTACAATATATACAATATACACAATATATACAAGTTTTTAACTGAAAAGCTTCCATGGAAAGATTTGTTTTGGTTTCATAGGCATGAACACAATTGTTCAAGGTCGACCCCCACTTAACCATTACTCATATTTCCAATCACTTTCCTTTTTGAAAACATTTTTAGATAACAAGTACAACTATTTTTTTTGTAATTCACATTCCATATCCATACTAATATAGAGAACAACTTAAAACTATAAGTAAAAACTACTTAGAGATAAAGCAAACAAGTGCACACAAGAATATTCACCCACACGCTATTGCTCCCCGGCAACGGCGCCAGAAAAAGTCTTGATATCCCACAAGTATAGGGGATTGTGTGTAGCCTTTTTGATAAGTAAGAGTGTCGAACCCAACGAAGAGCTAAAGGTGGGATAAATGTTCTCTCAAGTTCTATCAACCACTAATACAACTCTACGCACACTAAACGTTTACTTTATCTAGGAAATAATACTAGAGCAATAATACAGGTACGAGAGATAGCTTTGCAAGATAATAAATACAAGAAAGTAAATGTTACTGCTGCAGCAATAAAATATACTAAGTAACCATGAACTATCAATACCATGATTGTGGAAAAGTGATGGTAATTGTGATGGATTTTTCCATGATCAAATAGTCAAATACAAGGTTGATATTCCTCTTTTATGTGGGAGAGGCAAAGCTAACAAGCTCTCACTATCCAATGATTACAAGTACTTATGATTGGAACTCTAGCAAACATTCGTAATTACTAGAAGATACATTAAGGTAAAAATACCCAACCATAGTATTAAGATCAAAAGGTCTTCTTTATCACATATGCTTCAATCACTAGATTGGGGCTCATGTTTCTGTCACTCAAGCAGCCCTCCCTCTAGCTTTCTCCACACAATACAAACCATATAATGTGATCCATGCGCGCATAAACATATGGTGGGTGCCATATGACTGTAAGATATTCAAAATATATCTCAAACCATCCATAGGGATTCAACAATCAATCATATGACAAAAGGGATCTACACAAACATGACATAGATGCAATAAATCATCGGCAAATAATTTATAACGTCAAACATCATGTTTACATAGGGGATTACACAAATCTGTGGGAGAGTGGACCGTTGTAGCTATGGAGGAGATGATGATGGAGGTGTTGGTGAAGAGGGGCAGCAAGGAGCGCAGGGCAGCAGCGGTGCGGGGAGTTCCTTCCTTGCCGCCGGCATCATGAGGGAGCGCCGCCCCTTAGCCCCTTACTTCATGGCTTATTGGGAGCACTCCCCCATGGAGATGGGATCCACGGGGGAGGAAAAAACGTGGCTTTTGGTGGCTGCCATTCGTGGGTGGGGGAGTTCTCCACAAGATATGATTCCTCCCTTTATATATCCTCTCGGAATCCCGTCATCCCATCTTAGGCTGTAGTAAATTGGGCGTATCTTGGCCGTCCGGACTCGGAATTAGGCGAATTTTAAGTCTAGAACGTTTCTCGCAAAATTCCCCACAGTTTTGTCTTCGGGAAGACTTCCGTTTGACGCTGTCTTCGACCCGTAATGTGACAATCTTCAAAAAAGCACACAATTCATATCATGCCCAAAAATAGTGGGACCAAAATTAAAAATAATGGCCTCTTCTTTCCCACATTTAGCAATATTAAAACAAGATGATTGGTCACTCTTCAAAGGTATGGGACTCCATATAGCAATCTCATTTTCAGTAGCATTATGATTTATAACATCAAGTAACATAGAAACATCATATAGGGCATTATCATATAAATTTTCCAAACAAACCTCCTCATTATCATGCATATCAATGGTTGGAATAAATAGAGGATTATCATAAGATTTATCAAAGAAGAAAGGATTATCATAAATAACAGTAGCAAAATCATTCTCACAAGTTTAATTCATAGAAGGTCATAAGTATAGCAAGCATCAATTTCATCAAAAAGGGATATTTCAAAAGAATCAATAGGATCATTACATTGATAATATAGAACTCGTCCTCCTTTGGAAAGCATGGAGGGTAATCAAATAATGTATGAGTTGAAGAGTTACTCTGATTAGAAGGTAGACATGGGTAGCTACTCCATTCTTACTCCTTTTGATCATCACTCTCCTCCTCTTTTTTATTTAATGAGCTTACACTTTCAGCAATTTCTTCTTTCATAGGCTCCTGCAAGGCATTAGTCTCTTCCTTTGGAGGAGAGAAACTATTAATATATATAATAATATATCCATTATGCTCATAATCATAACGGAAATATTCAAATATAGCACAAATTTCAGATTTATAAGAAGCATCATTTTTATTTTTAAGCAAAGAAGAAATTTCAATAGCACCCATCCAAGCAATAAATTTTTCAATTCGTTGCACATCATAGAAGTCATCATTTCCCAAAGCATAAGAGGATATAATTTTATTATCATTACAATCATATTAGAAAGGAAAGTGTTTAAAGTTCACATAGCGGCAGGATTTATCACAGCAATAAGATATATCATATATAGAGCACAAGTTTCTAGCATAGGTATCCGATTTATTTTTAAATATCCAAGTGTTTCCCTTTTTGAGACAAGCGGTATTCCTTATAATATTTTTGCTGATATTTCATGAACCCATATTTCCAATAAGATCTAGTTTCAAAGAAATTAACCATTGGTATCCATGCACAAAATAAATTAACAATAGAAATAAAAGACTAGAAACTAGAGAACTATTTTTTGGGGGTTTTTTGATAAAGAGAAAACAAGAATAAACTAAGCAAGAATAAAACAAAAGAAAGTGATTGGAAGTGTGAGACTCCCCTTGCAGAAAGCTCGAAATCCCCGGCAACGGCGCCAGCAAAAGTACTTGATGCTGACGTGATCACATGTTCGTTGGGAGACCCCAAGCGGAAGTTATGATGTAGTCTACAGTAAGTTTTCCCCTAATTAAGGAACTGAGGTTATCGAACCAGTAGGAATTTGTATTCTTGAAGAAGGTTGCTTGTTGCACGTAGGACCAACAAACATGGACCACACAAACTCTTTCTTGCCCCAACTTTCCAGAAGGTTGTCAATCTTCTAGTCTTGCTGAAAATAGGAGAATTAAACATATAGAGTCTTGTAGAATAATAAAGTAAAAAATAGAACATCAAGGAAACAATGATGAAAGTTCTTAATAGAAGGTTTGCAATATGAGGAAAATATGACCGGGGGCCATAGGTTCACTAGTGGTGTCTCTCCAAAAAAAAATGCTGGGTGAACAAATTAAAGTGGGAGCAATTGACCAATCATGGAAGTATAACAATACTATTATGTCGAGATAAAGTTCACAGGTTTTAACATTGTAGGCATTACGTCAAGCCAAATGGACCGCTATCCACCATGGATCTATATATAAATATCCACCTCAAGAAAGTTATCCATAAAATCCCTTGGTATTAAGTTGCAACAACAAAGTGATTGCTATGTGTGCTACCGAAAAATGCATTAAGAACAATAAGCAATGTAAGTAGTGGTTCCCATCTGTAGACAAGAGCACCGCTATTTTCTCCCTAGTGGCAACAACACATCCTACCCCCGCACATTTCAGTCACTCGAGCGCAGGCAACAAGGAGGCATGAACCCACTATTTAGCATATAAACCATCTCTTGGAGGTGAAAATAACTACGTGGCCAACGTAATCATAAACACTGGAGAGAATTGCAAGAGAATATTAAAACTCTCTACAAATATAAGTGAAGCATCTATGATTGACATGAACAAAATAATCATAATATCATTGTTCATCGGATCCTAGCAAATACAACATGCACAGTTACATAACGGTGGTGTCGATCATGTGAGCCAGCTCACGAGACTCTAAACATGGAGGCATAGGGGAGAGAACAACCATCTAGCTACTTCTATGGACCCGTGGTACCGAGATGAACTACCCACGCATCTGTCCGGAGGCGATCATGGCGATGTAGAGGCCTCCAGTGAAGATGCCCCTCTCCGGGAGGGTGCTGGAGCAGGACTCCAGAAGCCCTAGATTTGACTTTCGAGATGACAGCGCCTCTCTGTATGTTTCATTGAAAATAACTCCGTCCCCAATGGTTTTAGGGTTAAACGAAATTTATAAGTGAAGGAGGGACGTGAGGTCGTGCTCGGATCACCTAGGGGCCCACCCGGCGCGACCTAGGGAGGGCGCGCCTAGCATCCGCCTGGTGGTCCTCTGTTTCCCCTTTGGACTCGGTCTTTGTTCCGGGTAAAAATTGATCTCCGTGGATTTTCAGCCCTTTCTGAGAATATTTCCTTAGGAACTTTTCTGAAATAGAAAAACAACAGAAAACATCAACTGGTCTAGGGCATCTTGTTAATAGGTTAGTTAGTGAAAACATGTGGAAAACAAGGGAAAACGAAAGAGAACATGTGGAAAACAAAAGTTATTGGGTATAAAACAAGCATGAAGCATCAAAAATTATAGATGTGTTTGCAACGTATAAAATACCAACTAGCTGGATATGCAGCTGAGGCGACAACATTTTCTTTGCCACCATCAAGGGACCCCCCTCTCAATGATGTTGGACCGTCAAGGCCTCCTCCTCCTCCTTCTCCTCCTCTATCGGCAACCAAAACCATGGTAAGATTCACTAAACTTGATGGATTGTATACGATTAGGGTTTTTTGTGTTTGTAATATGTAGATCTATTTTATGTACATGCATGTCATGCATGCACTTGGAAATATCAGTGGTTTTGTGTCATTGAGCGATGCTCCGCTTGGCATAAATCAGTGGCAAGCGATTGGGAAATGCACAGGTGCACAAAGCCATAGATCGGTTGTGTTTGTGCCATTGAGCAATGTTCAATATCTTGCCACAGATCGTTGCCACACAATTGGGCAATTCTCAATGTAAGAAAGCCATTGATTTGTGGCTTTGTGCACTTGTGCATTACCCAATTGCTTGATGCTCATATGTGGCAGGAAATTGATTATTGCTCAATGGCACAAACACAACTTATCAATGACTTTGTGCATTGTTTGTCACATTGCATTGCTACATTGATTGCCATAGATCAATTGCATAACCATGTTGGATTGGCACAGATCACTTGCATGGCTACATTGCATGTCCAGAGATCAATTGTTTGCCGCAGATCAGTGGCAAGCTATTGTGTGTTGCTCGATATATAGCTTGCCACATTGCATTGCCACTGATGATCATTTGCATTGCCACATTGCATTACCACATATCACTTTCGTTACCACATTGCTTCCACATTGCATTTCCATAGATCAATTGTTTTCCCGGAGCTGGCTATGGCTATCAAAGAGCAGGAGATGAAGAAGATGAAGCGTAAACCTGAGCTTGAGCGTAAGCTACTGCTGGGAAAGAACACTGTTGACGGAGTGCCCCGACGCTTATTCAGGGAGGTCACCGCCTTGGAGTTGCAGGTGTTTATCATTCCCAAGGCAATCACACCCTCCTGGTGGAGAAGTTCAACCTCAAGAAACACAGGAACAAGAGCAACAAGAAGGGTGAGACCGAGCGAAGCTCTCCATTCCACTTTGCATCAACAACTGATGCGAGTACTTCGTCCAACTCAGGTGGTTTGATGGTCAGCTCGTCATCTTCGAGGGCTAGGGGATTTTGGCAAGGAGATCAACCTGCAACTGGTCGATGTCCTCGTCTTAAAGTTTGACGGCGACGACATCAAGGTTAATCTCTTCAGGTTCATCAACTCCACCCATCACGTCTTCTTCTGTCATGTTCATTTTTTTTCAGGAACGCGCGATAATGCACGCCTTTTTTATATATAGAAAGGAGAACATCAAATACAAAATCCACATCGACCAAAACCCAAGGGGAGTCCAACCCAGAGACAAGGACTCAAAAACTCATAAAACCCCCACAAGCTTCCACTTTGCCGCCTCTGCCATCAGATGATTGAGCAACACAGGAAGCGAGCGGGCCTTGTTCTTGAAGACTCGGTTGTTTCTCTCAATCCAAATGGACCAGAGAACCAGCAACACCAGCGCCTTGATCTTTGGAGTCTACGACCTCGACCACCCCTCGACCATCGCACTCCACCAAGAGTGCAACGAAGAGGAATATGAGGGGGCAAGCTCAGGGTGGTCAATACTAACAAGCACCTGAAACCAAATTTGGCGAGAGAAAGGGCAGGTAATGAGAAGGTGCTCTCGATTGACTCTGGCTGCTAAAGACAGATAGGACAAGTGTCCGTATCGGCCAACCCGTGTTTTTTCCTCCTCTCCCCCGTCCAACACCTATCCCACGCCACCTTCCAAGCAAACAACTTGAACTTTAGAGGGGCATTGCAGTCCCAGATCAGCGAGAAAAGGGGCCATCTGGTGGAGCCCTCGAAAAAGACAAATAAGCTGTCTTGGCCGTGAAGGTCTTAGAGATAGTACAAATCCACTGAAAGGAGTCCTCCACGTCCGTCCTCAGCACCACACTCGCAAGAGCCTGCCAAAGGCCAAGGAATTGCGCCATGGCAGGCACCGAGAGACCCCTAGAGAGATCCCTGATCCACCGGTTCTCCACAAGGGCGTCCGCCACCAACCTCTTGCGCTTGATCTTATCATCCACATAAGCCGCCAGGAGAAGCGCTATCATATCCACACTCTACCCATCGATCCACCTATCTATCTGATACGCCATAAATGTATCCCTAATTTCTGATGTTCCATGTTGTTTTCATGTTATTTCCCACATGTTTTGCTATACACTTTATGTCATTTTCTTACGTTTTTTGGACTAACCTATTGACAAGATGCCACAGAGCCAGTTCCTTGTTTTCTGCTGTTTTTAGTTTTAGAAAAGTTGTTCTGGAAATATTCTCGGAATTGGAAATCAAAAGCCAGAAGTCTTAGAAGTTTTGGAGGCTTCCAGAAGTCCTGAAGAGCCCCGGAGGGGGGGCACAGGGTGGCCACACCATAGGGTGGCGCGGGTCCCTCCCTGGTGGTGCCACCTGGTGGTGTGCACCCCCTGGCCACCCCCCGTCATCGCCCTTTCGCCTATATATACTCCCCCGAGGGAAAACCTTAAAAGAATTTACCTTTTCCACAAAATACATCCTTAGCTCCACCGCCGCCGCCGACAAGTTTCGGGGGACAGATCTCTATTTTAGCACCCTGCCGGGACGGGGAAGTGCCCCCGGAAGCCATCTCCATCGACTCCACCACCATCTCCATCGCCGTTGTTGTCTCCTATGATGAGGAGGGAGTAGTTCTCCCCCGAGGCTGAGGGCTCTGCCGGTAGCTATGTGGTCCATCTCTCTCTCCCATGGTGTGATCTATATGTGATCGTGAGCTTTGTAATCTAGTTGAATAAGTAGATGTTACTCTTCATCTTGTGATTTTCAAGTGTTTTATTAATATGAACTTTGGAGTCACCTTGTCCCCCGGTGTGAAGATGACAGTGTGCACATCGTGTGTGTCTCCTCTCTGAATTGTGGTGTTTGTCTAGTACCTTCTAGGGCGCTCATAGTGACAGCGTGGGGTTAACTAGACATGGGAATGCTTACTTTAAGGAATGCTTTTTGCAGCCCTACGCAATGATTAGTGTTCGTTATCCAACCGGAGAGGGTTAAGAGTAGCATAATGAAGAGAAGATATTTAGTTATTCAATTATGTGATCATTGTTGAGAGTGTCCACTAGTGAAAGCAGGATCCCTAGGCCTTGTTTCCAAGCATTGAAACACCGTTTTTCGCCTGTTCTGCTACATGTTTGCTTGCTACCATATTTATTTCAGATTGCTATTATTACTTATAACCATCCATATTACTCGCATTTCACTATCTCTTCGCCGAACTAGTGCACCTATATACCTGACAAGTATATTGGGTATGTTGGGAACACAAGAGACTTCTTGTATCTTAATTGCAGGGTTGCTTGAGAGGGATATCTTTGACCTCTACCTCCCTGAGTTCGATAAACCTTGGATGATCCACTTAAGGGAAATTTGCTGCTGCTCTACAAACCTCTGCACTTGGAGGCCCAACACTATCTACAAGAATAGAAGCGTGCATATACATCACTATCCAAAACAAACTCTCTTTACCATTTCCCACCACCATAGTAGTTGATGCTTTGAACATTGTTGCGGTATCTTTGGAGCACGAAAAGTCTGTGATCTGCCACGGTTTCTCCGTGTTCCGCCTACTAAGCCAAAGCCACTTCATCCGGAAATCCTCATTCAGAATATGAAGGTTCCATATGCCCAACCCACCGAGCCACTTAGGGGAGCAGACACGTTGCCAAGCAATGGGGCATGCCCCACCACTGGCCTTGTCCTTGCCACACCAAAGTAAGCCCCGACAAAGCTTATTGAAAGCTTCAATCATCCACTTTGGGAGGTCCAAGGCCATCATAATGTAGATGGACATGGTCGCGAGAACTTCTTTGAGCAGTACCGTCCTTCCTTGGACCTCCAAAAGGGAGCCCTTCCACGTAGGCAAACGACGAGCCAGCCGATCCACATAAGGCCGAAGCTGCGGCTTAGAAAGCCTAGAGACCACAAGGGGAAGCCCTAGGTAGGAACACGGGAAAACCGCGACATCGCAAGGGAGGGCTTCAAGGAAAGCCTCCGCCTCAAGCGCGTCACACCTTATCAATGACGTCGAGCACTTGGCATAGTTTGCTCGAAGTCCCGAAGAATCCCCAAATAGATCAAAGAATCCCTTGGTCAACTCGATCCCCATAGTGGACAGCTTGATAACCAAAGCAACGTCATCCGCGAAGAGCGAAAGGCGAAACTTGATACCAAAAGGACGTAGTGGCTGGAATAGAAGTCTCTCCTCGGCCACGTGGAATAGTGCAGCCGGCAGATCCAACACAATAACAAAGAGGAGGGGAGACAAAGGGTCTCCCTGCCGAAGTCCACTTTGATGCCAGATCCTCTCAGTAGGATGCCCATTGATAAGACCCTTGGAACTAGAAGCCGAGAGGATCGCCACAATCCACCTACACCATTTCTCGCCAAATCACCGGACGCGAAGAACTTCCAGGATAAAAGGCCAAGAGACTGAATCAAAAGCCCTCGCAAGGTCCATCTTCAGGAAGATAGCCGAGGAGAGCTTACGGTGGAGAGTTCTAATAGCGCTGAGGACCTGCATGTTGTTATCCAAAATAGATCTAACTTTAATGAAGGCGCTCTGGTTAACCGCCACCATCTTGGACATCCGCAAGCTTATGCGCGAGGCCAGAAGCTTAGAGAAAATCTTCCCAAAGCTGTGCACCAAGCTTATGGGACGGAAGTCCTTGAGCTCCACCGCATCGTCCACCTTAGGGATGAGCACAATCAACGTCTGGTTGAGCATATGGAATCCACGATCACGATGACAGTAGAGGAATTTCAGCGCCTCCACCACCTCCCTATTGATGGTGTCCCAGCACTTCTGGTAGAATTCACTAGTAGAAACAACCCCTCTCATCCAGGGGGCCAGGGGGCACCTGTCCCGGTTGCAACCAGATCCGGGACCTATGCCATGCATTGGTCCCGGTTTGTGTGCCCGGGGCAGCAGAAATCGCCTGGGGGCATTGGTCTCGGTTCGTTGGGAGATATTGGTCCCGGTTCGTGCCAGGGACCGGGACCAATGCCTAGCCACAGGCCACGTGGCACGCGAATGAGAATTTGTCCCGGTTCAGGACACGAACCGGTACCAATGTCCCCCTTCCCCTATATATACTGCCCCAGCCCCCCTTCCATCTTTTTTTTTGATTGGAGGTGTGAGGGAGGTGGGTGTTAGTGTGTGTTATTATACTATGCACACGAGGTGTTCGACGAAATTCTCGAGCCACACATAAGCTCACTGAAAATGGTATCTTCGACCGAGGTTAACAAACTTATCTTTTTCATCTGTAACTGATACATAAAAAAGTAGTATTTGTCGATGTACTATGGTCATTTCTGTATTAATATGTTATTGTAATGTATTTTGATAAACTTAATTATACGATGCAGATGGATGCACGGCAGCGATGGATGTACGGTGACCGACGCACTTCCGAGTATATGGCAGGCCTGAATGCATTTCTTGCTTTAGCTCAGGCGAACAAAGATAATGGCTTCATGTGTTGCCCATGTGTTGATTGTCGGAACGTCAGAGAGCAGTCTTCCGAAAGAATACTTCACGGCCATCTACTTCGGAGAGGTTTCATGCCCAGCTATAATTGCTGGACGAAGCATGGAGAAAGAGGGGTTGTGATGGAAGACGATGATGAAGAAGAAGAAGATCCTTTGTTCCCTAAATACGATGATACTGCAATGGAAGAGAATGCAGAAGAAGGAGGTGATCAAGAACAGGCATCAAAAGAGCTCGATGATGATCTTGGCCGAGTTATTGCTGATGCAAGGGAAGACTATGAAAATAAATTGGAGAGGTTGAAGCTGGACAACATGTTATAGGATCACAAAAAATTGTTGTACCCAAATTGCGAAGATGGTAGCACAAAGCTCGGTACCACACTGGAATTGCTGAAATGGAAGGCACGGATTGGTCTGACTGACAAGGCATTTGAGAGTTTACTTCAACTAATGAAGCCAAAACTTCCAAAGGATAACGAATTGCCTGAGAGTACGTACGAAGCAAAGAAAGCTCTCTTCCCTCTAGGATTAGATGTGCAGAAGATACATGCATGCATTAATGACTGCATCCTCTACCGCGGTGAGAAGTACGAGAATTTGGATGAATGTCCGGTATGCACTGCACTGCGGTATAAGATCAGAGCAGATGACCCTGGTGATGTTGACGGCGAGCCCCCCCGTAAGAGGGTTCCTGCTAAGGTGATGTGGTATGCTCCTATAATACCACGGTTGAAACGTCTGTTCAGAAACAAAGAGCATGCTAGGTTCCTGTTTCTCTCTCCTCCGTCTGTTGGTGATGTGTAATAATAAGCGTGGAATACATGATCATATAGTTCTGTTTGATCAGTATTTTGTATTGACCGGTAAAAAGCTGACAACTATGACCATCCTGATTTCATTATTATTCCAACCAGCGGCACACCCACCCGAGTATGAGATAACTGTAGGCAGATATTGCAGGCACACTTCAAAGTGATAGTACGGATACCATCCTGACAGATATCCTTAAAATAGAAATAGATCTTCGGTACTACCTTGGAGTTCAAATGACGCAAAGGGTTGCACCTCTGCGGTTACTTTGGCAAGCTGCTAATGCATACACTTATGCACTGTTTGAGATTTTTAGATTAGAATTTGAACTGATCTTGGATTGCGTGGTCTATAACTGTGGCGAAATTGGACCCATATCCAAGTATGAGATAACTATCAAAAATAGGCGTCGGGGTCATTTTGTTAGATTCGACTCATCAGAATACATTTGTAGCTGCAAGAAGTTTGAAAATGTAGGTCTTCCGTGTTGCCAGGTACTGAAGGTTCTTGAGATCAGAAATATCAAAGAAATTTCACCACACTATGTTTTGAAAAGATGGCGAAATGATGCTCAGAGTGAACCTTCGAAGGAGAACTATGGTTTTTCTGTTGTAGACGAAGATCCCAAATTCTCCGTGTTAAAAAGGTACAACTCGCTTTGTCGAACTTTATATAAAGTTGCAGTGATTATGAGGAGCATTGCCGAAATTGATTGTCCTTGCCTTAAATAATTCGGCTTAGTGGGTTCATCTATCCATGCATCCGTCGCGGCGATCGCAGTGATTTTGAGGAGAAACGCCTTCGATCGGGTCATCATCATTTGGCGACGCAGAATGCCTTGTATGCTCTGGGCTCACTCGGAAGATCACAAGAGAAAACAAAAATTATAAGATATTTATATTCAAATTATATGCAAATAGTAAAATAATTAATAGTTTCAATAGTTAGAATAATTATTTAGTTAAAAAAATGGATTTGAATTAGTTATGCAAATTCTAGCACTTTTCATGTTGAATTTTTTGTCAAATTCGAAAGTATATAGAAGTTATTAATGTGCAAACTTAAACAATTTTTAAATTTTGGCGCTAAAAAATTTGGGCGCGCAGGGTGCCACCAAATTTCGAAATAAGTATTGGTCCCGGGCCGTGGTACCAACCGGGACCAAAGGGGGTACCTCTAGTCCCGGTTGGTGGCACGGGCCGGGACTAGAGGCCCAGTTGTATAAATATCTCCAGGCCGAGCCACCATCCAGGACAGCGGACAAGCCCTTGGCGAAGCCCTGCCGGCGGCGGGAATGGATAGAAGATCCCGCCGGTGCTGGTTCCGCCGGCGGGGTTGAACTAGGGGACGCGTTTTTCGACGGAAACTATATATATTTAAAAGGCCCGGGAAGCGTGCTTACATAGGGGGCGCGGCGCGGCCACAGACAGCCGGCCGTGTTTCATCGGGGGCGGCGGCGCGACCACAGGCGGTCGGCCGTTTCTTGGGGGGAGGGGGTATCCTAGGATCTATATCTACTGGGGGGCGCACCGGCGCCGGCCTACTCCTCATTGGAGGAGATGCAGTGGTAGGCAGGTGCCTGCCACAGGTGGGCAGGCAGCTGGGGCGGGCCCGCCGGTGGCTGCGGAGGCATCGGGGGCGCGTGCGGCGGCGGCGGCGGCAGCTCCTCGGGCTGCGGCGGCGGCGGCGGCAGCTCCTCCGGCTCCGGCGCCCATTCGCCGTCGGTCCATGCCCAGGACATCCCGTACTCCAGGCTGGGGGCAGCGGCTGTGGCGGCGGCTGGTCCTCCGACGCCTCCATCTCGGCGTTCATGGCCTGCTACCACGGTGCAGGCGCTGGAGGGGGCGGCATCGAGTCGTCGTCGGCGGCGGCGGCGGCCAGAACCTGCTCCCACCGCTTGACCTCGTCCTCGATGACACTACAAGAAATATGTCAACTAGTGACCATCTGTCGGTGACCTCGAAAAAGTTGGTCACATATCTGGAGTCAATTGCTTAAGGGGGTCTAAACTTGTACATGAGTTGGTCACAAACCAAACATGAGGTATTTGCTCCCCTATTCTGCCCAGATAGAGACCAATTTAAATGGTCATGTTGCCTCATATGTGATGCTTTTGCCTATGTGTCAAATGTCATCCCATGTGTCATGGTTAGACCCACCACAAATGTGACAAGCTGGACCCACAAATACTGCTGATTCTCGCGCTGCCAACTCAGCGCAAACTGCCGAGCTGGCGCTGCCAACTCAGCGCTAACTGCCGAGCTGGCGGCAGCTACCAACTCAGCAAAATACCTCGCATAATTAAGGCAAAAAGGGGGCAGCAGGGGGCTCGAACTCGCGCCCTCGCGCACTTTCAATCGATGTCTAACCACTAGGCCATCGCACGGGTTCTGTTCATATAGCCATCGGCGGCCTTATTATCGTATAACAGGTTGATAGGCCTTGGACTGCCGAGGGAAAGAAGAGACATGCTCCTGTCATGGGCCTAGGCCTGCTCGCAGAGAGCAAAAACGTAGCGTCTGGCCTGCCTTGTTCGACTTGCGGATGGGCAGATTGGGTCCGTTTTTTTTTTGTTTTTTTTTTCCTTTTCCGTTTTCTTTTATAGTTTTTGATTTTAAACTCCAATTTCAACAAAATAAATTTTTATTTTTTCAGTAAAAATGTCCTATGTCATTGTAGAATATTTTTTGCCAATAAAATACAAAGTCTATTTTTTGAAAAATTTGAAACTTTTATGTCGATTTCGAAATACGGTCAAAATGGGTGACATTACCGTTGGTATCTAGGTGTTGAATTTTATGAAACAACTGACGTGTCTATGTGGAAATAGGTACTTGGGTACCTAAAAATGATTTTTTCAAAAAATAAAGAGAAAACTACGAGGCACATGTAGTTCAAATTTTGCCCGGTTTCAACTGAATCGGCTGAAATTTGTCTTTTTCAAAAGAGGTGGATGGGAAGAGTTTTAGAGGAATTGATTTGGTTATTTTTAGATAAAATATGGTCTAATATTTTTAGAATTTTATTTGGTACACTTTTGCAACATAGTTTTGGTAGATGCTTCACAAAAAAACCCGTTTTTGACACTCCGAAATAGGAAAACGATATTTTTATTTAGAGAAAAATTAAACTTTCTTCGTCAACATTGTTCGTTGTTCTAATATGCATATTTGTGTGGAATATGGGCACATTGCAAGAAACTATGCCATGGATGTGGCCATAACATCCGTCATTTTGGCCCGAAAGCCATGAATCTTCGTAGATGATAGCTCATTTTTGTGAACACTTTTTCGAGATATTTGTCGTGTTTCAATTTTATTATTTTTTGTGGATACTAGGTCACTTATTATGACACCACGCGAAGGTCTTGCATCATTTCGAGTTTTTTTTTGAATTTTCTGTAATTTTCTAAGCCGGTTTCGGGAAACGGTCAAAACGGGGGACATGACCGTTCGTACCTAGAGGTTGAATCTTGATGAACTCTTGGTGTATCTATGTTGAAATAGGTACTTGGGTACCTAAAAATGATTTTTTCAAAAAATAAAGAGAAAACTACGAGGCACATGTAGTTCAAATTTTGCCCGGTTTCAACTGAATCGGCTGAAATTTGTCTTTTTCAAAAGAGGTGGATGGGAAGAGTTTTAGAGGAATTGATTTGGTTATTTTTAGATAAAATATGGTCTAATATTTTTAGAATTTTATTTGGTACACTTTTGCAACATAGTTTTGGTAGATGCTTCACAAAAAAACCCGTTTTTGACACTCCGAAATAGGAAAACGATATTTTTATTTAGAGAAAAATTAAACTTTCTTCGTCAACATTGTTCGTTGTTCTAATATGCATATTTGTGTGGAATATGGGCACATTGCAAGAAACTATGCCATGGATGTGGCCATAACATCCGTCATTTTGGCCCGAAAGCCATGAATCTTCGTAGATGATAGCTCATTTTTGTGAACACTTTTTCGAGATATTTGTCGTGTTTCAATTTTATTATTTTTTGTGGATACTAGGTCACTTATTATGACACCACGCGAAGGTCTTGCATCATTTCGAGTTTTTTTTTGAATTTTCTGTAATTTTCTAAGCCGGTTTCGGAAACGGTCAAAACGGGGGACATGACCGTTCGTACCTAGAGGTTGAATCTTGATGAACTCTTGGTGTATCTATGTTGAAATAGGTACTTGGGTACCTAAAAATGATTTTTTCAAAAAATAAATAGAAAACTACGAGGCACATGTAGTTCAAATTTTGCCCGGTTTCAACTAAATCGGCTGAAATTTGTCTTTTTCAAAAGAGGTGGATGGAAAGATTTTTAGAGGAATTGATTTGGTTATTTGTAGATAAAATATGGTCTAATATTTTTAGAATTTTATTTGGTACACTTTTGCAACATAGTTTTGGTAGATGCTTCACAAAAAACCCCGTTTTTGACACTCCGAAATAGGAAAACGATATTTTTATTTAGAGAAATATTAAACTTTCTTCGTCAACATTGTTCGTTGTTCTAATATGCATTTTTGTGTAGAATATGGGCACATTTCAAGAAACTATGCCATGGATGTGGCCATAACATCCGTCATTTGGCCCGAAAGCCATGAATATTCGTAGATGATAGCTCATTTTTGTGAACACTTTTTCCAGATATTTGTCGTATTTCAACTTTATTATTTTTGTTGGATACTAGGTCACTCATTATGACACCACGCGAAGGTCTTGCATCATTTCGAGTTTTTTTTTGAATTTTCTGGAATTTTCTAAGCCGGTTTCGGGAAACGGTCAAAACGGGGGACATGACCGTTCGTACCTAGGGGTTGAATCTTGATGAACTCTTGGTGTATGTATGTTGAAATAGGTACTTGGGTACCTAAAAATGAGTTTTCCAAAAAATAAAGAGAAAACTACGAGGCACATGTAGTTCAAATTTTGCCCGGTTTCAGCTGAATCGGCTGAAATTTGTCTTTTTCAAAAGAGGTGGATGGAAAGATTATTAGAGGAATTGATTTGGTTATTTGTAGATAAATATGGTCTAATATTTTTATAATTTTATTTGGTACACTTTTGCAACATAGTTTTGGTAGATGCTTCACAAAAAATCCCGTTTTTGACACTCCGAAATAGGAAAACGATATTTTTATTTAGAGAAAAATTAAAATTTCTTCGTCAACATTGTTCGTTGTTCTAATATGCATATCTGTGTGGAATATGGGCACATTTAAAGAAACTATGCCATGGATGTGGCCATAACATCCGTCATTTGGCCCGAAAGGCATGAATCTTCGTAGATGATAACTCATTTTTGTGAACACTTTTTCGAGATATTTGTCGTATTTCAACTTTATTACTTTTGGTGGATACTAGGTCACTCATTATGACACCACGCGAAGATCTTGCATCATTTCGAGTTTTTGAATTTTCTGGAATTTTCTAAGCCGGTTTCGGGAAACGGTCAAAACGGGGGACATGACCGTTCGTACCTAGGGGTTGAATCTTGATGAACTCTTGGTGTATCTATGTTGAAATAGGTACTTGGGTACCTAAAAATGATTTTTCCAAAAAATAAAGAGAAAATGACGAGGCACATGTAGTTCAAATTTTGCCCGGTTTCAGCTGAATCGGCCGAAATTTGTCTTTTTCAAAAGAGGTGGATGAAAAGATTTTTAGAGGAATTGATTTGGTTATTTGTAGATAAAATATGGTCTAATATTTTTAGAATTTTATTTGGTACACTTTTGCAACATAGTTTTGGTAGATGCTTAAAAAAAACCGTTTTTGACACTCCGAAATAGGAAAACGATATTTTTATTTAGAGAAATATTACACTTTGTTCGTCAACATTGTTCGTTGTTCTAATATGCATATTTGTGTGGAATATGGGCACATTTCAAGAAACTATGCCATGGATGTGGCCATAACATCCATCATTTGGCCCGAAAGCCATGAATCTTCGTAGATGATAGCTCATTTTTGTAAACACTTTTTCGAGATATTTGTCGTATTTCAACTTTATTATTTTTGGTGGATACTAGGTCACTCATTATGACACCACGCGAAGGTCTTGCATCATTTCGAGTTTTTTTGAATTTTCTGGAATTTTCTAAGCCGGTTTCGGGAAACGGTCAAAACGGGGGACATGACCGTTCGTACCTAGGGGTTGAATCTTGATTAACTCTTGGTGTATCTATGTTGAAATAGGTACTTGGTTACCTAAAAATGAGTTTTCCAAAAAATCACGAGAAAACGACGAGGCACCTGTAGTTCAAATTTGGCCCGGTTTCAACTGAATCGGCCGAACTTTGTCTTTTTCAAAAGAGGTAGATGGAAATATTTTTAGAGGAAGTAATTTGAGTTTATGTAGATAAAATGTGGTTTAATACCTTCATATTTTTTTGTTGTAAAATTTTGCAACATATTTTTGGTAGATGCTTCACAAAAAAACCCGTTTTCGACACGCCGAAATAGGAAAACGATATTTTTATTTAGAGAAAAATTAAACTTTCTTCGTCAACATTGTTCATTGTTCTAATATGCATATTTGTGTGGAATATGGGCACATTTCAAGAAACTATGCCATGGATGTGGCCATAACATCCGTCATTTGGCCCGAAAGCCATGAATCTTGGTAGATGATAGCTCATTTTTGTGAACACTTTTTCGAGATATTTGTCGTATTTCAACTTTATTATTTTTGGTGGATACTAGGTCACTCATTATGACACCACGCGAAGGTCTTGCATCATTTCGAGTTTTTTTGAATTTTCTGGAATTTTCTAAGCCGGTTTCGGGAAACGGTCAAAACGGGGGACATGACCGTTCGTACCTAGGGGTTGAATCTTGATGAACTCTTGGTGTATATATGTTGAAATAGGTACTTGGGTACCTAAAAATGAGTTTTCCAAAAAATCACGAGAAAACGACGAGGCACCTGTAGTTCAAATTTGGCCCGGTTTCAGCTGAATCGGCCGAAATTTGTCTTTTTCAAAAGAGGTAGATGGAAATATTTTTAGAGGAAGTAATTTGAGTTTATGTAGATAAAATGTGGTTTAATACCTTCTTATTTTTTTGTTGTAAAATTTTGCAACATATTTTTGGTAGATGCTTCACAAAAAAACCCGTTTTCGACACTCCGGAAATGGGAAAAGGTAATTTTATTCAACGAAAAATAAAACTTTGAAATCATGATGTATTAATGACACTGCACAAATATGGAAATTTCATCGATCCTAAATTTTCATAAAATTTGAACAATATTTGGTGCCTCAAACTATTTAAAATATTGGCATCTATTTTCTACAATCTAATAAAAAAAAACCAACAGGCCAGGCAAGCCAGCAGCGGCCCAGCTAAGCCCATCTCCCACGGCCCAAAGTACCAGGGCTGAAGCACCATACCCGTCGGATTCTGATCCGACGGACGGGAGCGCGTGCATGCAGTATAAACCAGCGCGTCGCCGCCTCCCCCTCCCTTTCTCTAACCCTAACCCTAACTCATCTCCAGATCCCCACCTCCGTCCTCTCCCATCGCCGCCCCTCCCTAGCTCCCTAGCTCGCACCGCCCCGACCCAGATCCCTGTCTGCGCGCGCTCACCTCCAATCTACTCGCCACGCCCCATAGATCCCATCGATCTCTGCATCTCTCCACACCGTGGCGCTCATCGAGGGCTTCCTCATCGTCTCTAACCCTCGGTGGTGCGTCCGTGTTCGTCCTCGGGGTATAGAGACGTCCGACGTCCACCCAGCGCTGCTGCAGGGAGGGGTCGTCTCCTCGGAGTACAGTGGAGGCCGTATTTCTGCGTTCCTCTGGACTGGCCGTCAGATCCCGGCTGCCGCGGCTTGCCGGCCTCCTCTGTGAGAGGACCCGACGGCAGGTGCGCCGTGGACACGCTGGGTCGGCCGTGCTGCTGCTGCTGCTTTCTTCCCCGACCACGGCCCCGAGCTCCGAGCGGTTCCTCCTGCCCGGCCGTCCTCGACTTCGCCTGTGAAACGTGAGACTAAATCTCCCATCTCCTTCCGTATGTGCTACTGGCCGTGGCCGATTTTCTTGATTCCTAGATGGAAGCGTGTCCGTGTAAATTTTGATTTGCGCAGCAGAGTGTCGATCTGTTGCTATGAATTCTGCTATGAGATATTCCGCTTTGGTTCTCTTTTGCACCCTGCTGGTATACATCTTTAAGTTTTTTCTGGGATGAGAACACATTGGCACATGCTTGATGTAGCTTTAGCATATACACACAACACCACTTGAATAGTGATATTTGATTCAGTAAATTGTATAGGAAACAATTGTTTGGCCTAAATGCATTGTAAATTTAGAGTAAAGTTACATTCAGTAATATTTCATTTAGAGTTTGTTTGTAGTAAGATTAAATTCCTACTCTTGATCATGAGTGAGTTTTTATATTAGATCCTGATGGTGAATCAATATGAACAGTGGCTAGTGTGCAATGCAATTACACCTGCTCTATTTCTGTATGGAAATGCCAACTAGTAGTGTTTCTCAGGACAGTTCGTTCATGTTATGTTTGACACATACAAGAGTGAATGCGAAGACTCGTTATTCTTTAGGACATATCTATTCTGCTGTTATAACCTTAAGATATCAATTAGTAGTAAAGCATGCTACGTGTTTCATTACAAAGTTTCTTTTAGAAATGCAATCAGTTATCTGTTCTGCTCATTAGTTTTACTAAAACAGATAGCTTTGTATGTTGTTTAAGTAGGAGCTGATATTCTACGTTACTTTATTTATCTGTTTTGCACATTGGTTCGTATGATGGATATATGTTTGGTCTCTATCTAATCCATTTATTCGATTATTCTCTCACAGAATCCGCCGTGGATCTACAAGTACTACCAGCTCGCCCATGACTCCATTGCCCTCCAGGTCATGTTTGCTTGCCTACTCCCTCCTCCCCCCTCAGATCTTGCATTGGGTTTAGATATTGGTGTACCTGATCATGCGAATTCTTGGCACTATATATATTTTTTATGAAATACAAAATAACCTGCTCCTTTCGGTTATGGCATATGGCTAGTTACTAGTTCTGTCATCCATGTTCGTTTTTGCAATAATTTGATTTCACAACTTAAAAGATACTTGTGCTTTTAACTGTATATAAAACAATCAAACTAGTGATAGCAGAATATGCAGAACTTGCAGAACTTAAGTTGGGCTTCCTTCAATTTACTCAAGTGTTCTTGAGACATTTAGGGATAGCAGAATATAGCTTCTAGCTTGTTTGTAGTAAGATTAAATTACTACTTGTGATCATGAGTGATTTTTTAAATTTGATGCTGATGGTGAATCAATATGACCAGTGGCTAATGTGCACTGCCATAAACTAAAGTTGGTCTTCCTTCATTCTACACAAGTGTTCTTGAGACATTTCAGATTTTTGTCAGGTCTGCTCTGATATGCTCCTATGCGCTGGTACTGCTGGGAGCGACACACAGGATGGCGAGGCGCTAGGCGAGGAGGACAAGATCTCTCAGCCCGGCTCGATAAAACGGCACCATGGAGATGGCGGAGATCAGCTGAGTAGGAGAAAGAAAGGGCCGTAGTACCGGAGTACCGCCCAGCTTCGTGTTGCCTGCCGGGAAAAGTTAAGGAAGAATCTTGCCCGATCAACCTTGTTTTTGTGCTCCTGTTGTTCTTTGCACTATGTGATTCTGTGCTTTTACGGTCTGGTGAGATGCTGCTGGTACCAGGACTTGAATCAATCTTCTCTGTGTACCAGGGATCTGCTGCTGCTAGTGCGCGGAGGAGAAGCTGGGCGATGGAGGTTTCGTTGCTGGCCCCAGCAGCAGCAAATGATAATCTGGATGGGTGATGGAGGTGGAGGTGCAGTTGCTGGGATCTGGATGGGCAATCTAGCATATGGGTTGTAAATAGAGTTATTCTGGGCGATGGTAGCATGCATTGGTTGTAAATAGCTATGGGTTGTAAATATCTGCCGATGGAGTTGCGCTCGTTGGGGATTCTGGGCGAAGTGTTTCCCAGTGCTTATGCATGGGTTGTAAATGGAGTTATTACGTATGTCAAACAAGTCACTTAGCAGATTTTGGCTGGATTATTCTTGGTTTATTTAAAATGTGTGAAATAGAAATTTGTGCTTATAAATATGTGAAATAATAATCGTACTAGACTTCAAAAAGCCCTCGGCTAGCAAGAAATACTCAGCAAAAAGGCCACGGCCCAAAACAGTAATCTCGAAAGAAATGCTCTACAAAAAGGCCAAGGCCCAGCACAAAAAGCCTGATCGAAGTTGACTTCTAAAAGGAATTACCCTGAAAAGTAAAAGGCCATGTAGACATCCAAAATTGAGAAGGAAAAAAAATTAAATGGGCTAGGCCCATATAGAAGGCTGAAATGGACCGGGCTGACTCTGTGCCACGTCAGTTTTGCCACGTTGGATCCGACGTGGCTTAGTCAGAGTATGAGCGACCAAAACAATTGGTCACATAGTCCATGACCTTCTATTTTGGCTATAGATGGTCACATTGGTTCAATTGCGACGCCCGTAACCTGACCAACCGGTTTTGGTCACAGAAAGGTCACATTTGATCGTACGTGACCATTCGGTGACCAATATTCAGAGTCACATTATAGCATATTTCATGTAGTGTGAGGGAGCGGCGAGAGGCCTCGTAGGCGGCCTCCAAGCCGGCCTGGAGCTCGGGGTCCTCCTCTTCGTCGGGGATGTCCTCCTCGAACCACAGCTCCGGCTCCCTGCCGGGCGGTGGCGTGGGGTAGTCGGCGGCGCTCTCCTCCGGGGCAGTGGGGATGTAGGAGCGGCGGCGCTGGTCGTGCTCCTGCTGGAGCCAGACGACCCAGTAGAGGGAGCTGCGCGCGTACGCGCGGTCCCTGAGGAGGTGGGCCGGCAGGAGCGCGCGCCGGCGGTCAATCTCCTCGCGCAAGGCCTCATTGGTCGGGGCCGGCGGCACGGGGATGCGCTGCGGGTTCAGGTGCCAGCCGTCCGGGAGGTGGACGTCCGGCCAGAACACCGGCGTGGCGTGCTCCCAGTGCCACTCAGCCTCTTCCTTCCGCACATAGCGGCGGAACGGTTTGCCCGGTGCGGCGCGAGGCGGCGGGCGTGCTGCCGGAGGTGGAGCGGGGACGCGCGGCTGCCCCCCAATCCGGACGCCTCCCGGACCGAAGCCGAAGGCCTCCTGCGGCGCGCGGGGGACGCCGGCGCCGCTTGTACCTGGGCATGGGCAGCCCGGCCCGGCCCGAGGCTTTTCCACGGGACGGGCCTGGGCCTCAGTTTTTAGGCCCGATGCATGTCCGGGCCGGGCCTGGGCTTTGATTTTTGGTGATTTAACCAAGAGGCCCGGCCCGAGGCCCGAAAGCCCGACATTTTTCCCTCCCACGGGCCGGGCTTGGGCATGGAAACTAGGCCCGACTGTCGGGCCGGGCCGGGTCTGGGCATGTGCTGCGGGCTTTCTTAGGCCCGGCCCGAAGCCCGGCCCGGCCCGAGATATGGCCAGGTATAGCGCCGCTCGAGGACCCGGCCTCGTGCTCCTTCTTCGGCCGTCTGAACCAGCGGCGGGGCGACATGGCGGCTAGGCTGTTTGAGCTGGGACACGGCCTGGGGTGAGTGCGGTGTACGGGCGGCGGGGGCCCCTTTAAAAAGGACCCGGGGGGGCTGGCATGCCAACCGGCGACGGGAACGTGGCGGCGGTTGCAGGAGGCCATGAATGCGCGGGGAAGCCGAGGCGTGCCGTTCGTGGCCACGCGCGCGGGGAAGCGGAGGCGCGGGAAGACGAGGTGGCCAGTGGGCCCTTTGACCGCGCGCGGCTGTGGTCTTACTTTAAGGACCGGGCGAGCCAGCCACTAGGTCGCCGGCCAGTGGACCCTTTGACCCCGCGTGTCCAGTGGCCCCTTTGACCGAATGTAGTCTATGGGCTTAATAAAAGACGCGGGCCAGTCGGCCCTTTGACCAAAATGTGGCCACTGGGCTTAATTAAATACGTGAGCCAGTGGACGCGGTTGGGGAAGGGGAGGCCGGTTGGGGATTGCGAGACAGGATCGAAATTTTTTTGGAAAAAAAAACGAAAAGAAACCCCCTGCCGCGGTAGAGAAAGTGGCCACGGTACAGTTTTTGAGAGGAACCATTCATCCCGGTTCCTAACACGAACCGGGACGAACTCCTTGGCCAGGTTCGCCACGTGGCCATCCCTACCCATCCCGGGTCCTGGCACAACCGGGACCAATGTGGGAGGGCCATTTGTCCCGGCTGGCCCATCCCGGTTGCACAACCGGGACAAATGGGCCTTACCAACCGGGACTAATGCCCCTGTTTCCACTAGTGATTTAATGGAGAATCCGTCAGGGCAAGGAGCTTTATCCGCAGGCATCCGCTTAATGACGTCCCACACTTCCTCAAACGTCCACAGCACTTCCAGGCCAGCCAAGTAAAGAGAAGGAAGGCCCAAACATCCCAAGTATATCGACCTAGGACTAACATCCGCCGCACCAAGATGCCCGGCGAAGAAGTCAAAGGCCAACTCCAACATCTCCCCTTGGTCCGCCGTAACGGACGAGGCCCCACGTAGCCGGCGAATGGCATTCCTCTTGCGCCTGTGAGAGGCATGAATGTGGAAGAATGCCGTGTTAGCGTCCCCTTCCTTCATCCACAATAGCCTAGAGCGGGAACGTGCAATTGTCCACTCCAGGGACGCTAGCCCAAGGCATTTCAACTTCAGCTGCTTCTGAAGGACCCTCTCAACCGGAGAAAGTAGCCTCGCCTCCTAGGCAACCTCGAGGCGGAGGATAACCTCATGGGCCATCAACAACTGCATCTTGATATTACCCACAGACTTCTCACCCCAACGCTTCAACCCCGTAGCCACCGCCCTAAGGCATCGGTCCAAATCCACAAGGGCGCTAATCTGACTTGAGGAGGGATGGGCCACCTCCTCGAGCTTCCACAAGCGCGCCACCTCCACCTCGAACCTCGGGAGGGTCGTCCAGAAAGACTCAAACTGAAACCTCCTCTTAGAGGTAATGTTGCACGCCGTCGCCATCAATAGCGGGGCTGGTCGGAGATCGAAGAAGACAGCCCCGAAAGAAGATTGTCGGGGAATGCCAACTCCCAATCAACAGAGGAAAACCATCTGTCAAGGCGAGCCATAGTAGGCACATTGCGTTCATTACTCCACGTGAACGACCTTCCCACCAACGGATCCTCCTTCAGCCTGAGCGCATTTATGGTATCCATGAATTTACCCATCAACCTACGGTTAATACGACCCTGATTCTTGTCGTCCACGTCGAGGATTAGGTTGAAGTCCCCCACCAAAGCCCATGGCCCGGGGCACCCCACGGAAATACCCAAAGCTCCTCCAAGAACGCCTCTCTCTCTCACCCTCCACTGAGGGGCCATAGACCGAAGTGAACCACCACTTGTCGCCCACCGCCGGCGAGATCTCAAGAGTGACAGTATTGGTGGTGAGCGAAAAGAAAGAGGCCGACAACCTCGAGGATTTCCAAGCCACAATAATACCCCCACAAGACCCGGACGCCGGCAAATAAGCAAACCCGTCGAAGCGGGGGCCAAGGATCTACATAATATCAAAGGAGTTTACATACTCTAATTTAGATTTGGATAGAGCCACTAGGACTGCTCCCGAGTCCGCGACGAACTCCCGAACAAGATCTCTAGGAGCCGGTCAGTTAAGTCCATGAACGTTCCACAAGAAAAAAAATCCGAAAGGAAGTCTGGCATTGGAAAGGCCTACAACTTAACATGGGCACATGCCTAGGCGGCCTCTCCCTCCACCTGCAAGTCCTGTAAGCCAAACGGGAGTGCCAACGCACCCACATCCCCATTGGCCAGGGTGTTGTCGAAGGCTTGCAGATATGACTTCAACTCCGCATCACTGAAGAAGCCCACATCATCCTTGATCCCCATCTTGCGCCTGAGATTACCCTGCGCTTTCCGCAGAGCCGAAGACCCCGCCTGACGATCCAGAGCAAGGCGTCCACTCCGTCGGGGCTTGAAATTTGGGGGAAGAGCATTCAGCCCAGCCCGATGCGTGTGAGACTGGATGGATAGCACTAGAGTGGCAACCACCGCCTCAACCTCGCCAAGGAGGCACGATACCCGTGCATCCAGCAAGGAGTCCAGGATAGGCTCCAGGGCAGCCTGCACGGTCGTCGCGCCCACTCCAACTAACACGGCGCCCTCCGACCCAGGCATAGAGCACGTCGAGCAAGCAACATCAACGCACACAACCACTTGCCCACACACCGGACTGTCCCAGTGGTCCAACCGTCTGCCACGGAAGTCCAATGGCGAGTCCTCCCGTCGAGACACAGAAGCCACCTGGGAGACCAAACTAGCACTCCCCACCACCCGGCCATCCATATAGAGTAGGCCATGGAATATCCACGCCTCCGACCCAGGCAACCGCACAGGCACGGGACTCCGCGACAATACAGCAGCACTGGCCAACGGCCTGACAGACGAGGGTGAGCACGGCAACTCCACGATCGGCGCCGATGGCGCCCCATCCACCGCAATCCCACTCCCCACCCTTCAAAGGATCCACAGGGACATAGGGCGAGACCAAACGCCGGGGAACCCAACGCCCAGGTGAGGCCGAAGTCGAGGGAGAGTTTCTCACCAGGGAGGGCGCAACAGAACCCACAACAGTCGAGCCAATGCCATCGCCAAGCCGGGTAGGCGGCCCAGGCATCCTACGGGAAGCACGAGATGCCCCGCCAAACATGGGACCCCGAGGAGGCGGCGGCGGCGGGGGAGCACTCTCAAAACCCTCGTTGCCGTCCCAATCGCTTGGGCGCCCATTATGTCCACTATCACCGTCATTCCACTGATGATTTTCCGGCAAGCGGTCCGGACTAGGCTCCAGCGTAGGCTCAACCGGAAACACCGAGATATCCACCGGGAAGAGCATCAACTTCAATTGATTGCGGAACCTCTTACCCCGGAGAGGAGGACGCAGACGCGGGCCATCATCAGGTTCTGTCACGTCCAAAGAACCTTAAGTGGTTGGTTGTAGAGCTCTTTATATGGTGTCCTTACTTGTTTTGCTACAAGGGGTGTGTTCTCTTGGCGTTAGTATTAACCAGGTGTATGGATTGCACCTTATGAACTCTGATCCTAGTTGGGTTTAGGTTAAACCCCTTTACTTTTGTGTCAGGGGTCTCTTCCTCCGGTGTAAGTATACTACTATGCTTGCCTTTAATTAAGTAGTCTGCTCTTAGTTGTGATGTTTTACTATTGTTGATTTCTTTGCTGCTTGTGTGTTTTGTGTGTATGTTGTTAATCTCACCAACTTTGGAAGGGACGAGTGGGTCATTTGGGAGTGTATCATAGAAGAGAGAACCAAATAACTTGGTTTCACATGTACATAGCCAGAATTAGAAACTGCATGTTACAAAACGAACTGCAATTTGAAACTCTGTTCTTTGATGCATCCTACCAAACTACAGGCAAGAGACAAAGTTTCGACGCGCATGCCCCGGCGAGGTGTAGCTTTACTGGACTGGTACAGTAGGTGTTCTTTAGTACACACGGTTACTGCATTGCTTCACCTAACACACTGTAGTAGGTACCACTGTACATGCCTTAACACACGCCAACACCACGGCATGGACATAGGGTGATGCTTCCGAGCGAAAACAGTACATACACACAAAATTAATATCTACGGTACACACCAAACCACACCACGTCTCAAAATATTTTTATCTGGATCCTGGCACGATTGTCCCGTAATCACGCGGTGGCGATGGGCGCGGCGGCGTCCGACTTCATGGCCTCGAAGCGTGGCTCCTTGGCCTCGAATTTGTGGCGCACATACAGGTTCATGTAGTCCTCGAACACGAACCTCGGGTACGACACGGTGGCCGCGCCCTCCACCTCCTCCTCCGCCTCCTCCACTAGCGCCGGCGCCGGGAAGATGACGGCGTCGGCTCCTGGGTTGTAGAACGACGCGATGGACATGCGGTTGCCGTCGGGGCGGGTGAGTACGCGGTGCATCACGCTCTTGTACCGCCCGTTGGTGATCACCTCCAGCTGGTCGCCGATGTTGACAACGATGGCGTGGCGCATGGGCGGCACGTCCACCCACGCCCCGTCCTTGAGGAGCTGGAGGCCGCTGACCTGGTCGTCCTGGAAGAGCAGGATGACGCCGCCGGCGTCGGTGTGCGCGCGGAGGCCGTCGACGAGGTCCGGGCGCGGGCACGGCGGGTAGCTGCTCACCTTGGTCCCGAACGTCGGGGAGCCCTGCGAGCCCGCGAAGGACCGCTTGAGGTAGCCCTTCTCCAGGCCCAGGTTCTCGCACAGCAGGTCCAGCACGCGCTCCGCCAGCTTCTCGATCTCAGACGCGAACTCCTTCATCACTTGCCTGCAACGACGACACATAAAAAGGTAGCTTTAATTTGTTAGGAATATTTGTTCGTTCCAACAAGTGTCCATAGCTGTCTGAAAGGTGATTCCAGTCGTGTTGGTCACTGCTGCTTAACTAGGATTCTGATGCTGTTGTTTCTTCGAAGTACAGTACACTATAAAGATGGCACTACAGAGGTTGATCGACGGTAAATAGACTGGGACTTTCTTTCCATAATTTTTCTGGGTTTAGAACATCTGCATAACAGTATAAGCCCGGTCTAGCTACCAGGCGTGACTTTGTTCAGGTGAGTACAGAATGTTTGGTCAGGCCTAACAATCGGCAGCCTCGTCAGCCTTGTTAAAAATAGTACTAGAAAAAGGAAGCAAAGCAAAGTCCAAAGCTTCAAATTGCAGTTGAATTATAGATCAGAGTCACCCGTTTACGGAGCTATAATAATCATCTCTGTGCCTTTTCAACTAATTAATCTCCGTCAAAGCTGATGCTACCCGTTTGAACAGCCTCTGCTTTTTCTTCAGAAGCCAACAGGAAAACCAACAGTCTAACGATCCGTTTAAAAAAACAGTCTAATGATCAAGTGGCAGTTAATTAACTAATAACGCGTACGTGTGGCCGGTGTGTACTAGCTACCTGTAATGATCATCGAGGTCGGGCAGGTCGGCGAGGTTGGAGGCGGGGAGGTGGCGGACGAAGAAGGTGCTTTCCCAGTCCACGTCCTTCACGTCCGCACCCTTCTCGCCAGCCTCCAGCGTCCAAGCCGCGAACTCCTCGAACTTGTCCTCCCTGCGGTTCTTGTAGTGCGCCTTGCTCACCCGCTCCACTTCGTCCATCAGCTCGTGCGAGATGCCATGGTTCAGAAGCTGCATACAAATTATGTCAAGAACTGAAGAATCTTATGGCAGTTTACTAGGAAAATTATGCCAAGTATCACCACGACCATTCTAGCTGCGTATGAAGTGGTAGTGGTACCTCGAAGAAGCCCCAGTTCTCGCAGGCGTCGTGGATGACCTCCATGGCCGCACCCCTCTCCTGCGTCTCCAGCTTCTCCATGTTGATCACCGGGAAGCTCAAGGAGGCAGCAGGAGTAGCAGTTGCCATCTCGCTCTGATCTCTCTCCCTCTCGTTATCGGAATGTGTGTGCTTTGTGCTGCTAGCTGCTGAGTGTGAGTGTGCGCTCTGAAGCCGATGTCGAGCCCCAATTTATAGGCGGAAGGAGGCCAGCAGCACTCAGCTGGAATATGACTTAGCAGCTACGTACGAGATTACGTCGAGAAAGATTAATTGGCTCAAATGGAATAGGGAAAAGCAGTCTGGACGTTCGTGCAACTAATTGGATAAGCCATCAGTGTGCGCGCCGCAAGTTCGTGTAGGTTGCCACGGCCACACTAAACTAATTATGGGGTTCTCTGCAAGAAAGAATATTGCTTCCTGCTGATATATGCCTGATGGAGACCAATCAGTATACTACTAGTACAACATGATAGACTGATAGTCTACGTCCGCCTGTATTCTATAAACCTAACCCAGCTAAGTGCTGAACTGATCTATGGCGTACGGATCGAGTTGTCCCTTACTTTATGGCTTGATAATGACAATATGAGGCGTAGTACACCTGACCCTGCCACAGATAGTGCGGTTTTGCTGTCAGCAATCGTAAACAACATCACTGCTGGCCGGGGAGACATATCGATCGGTTGATAAGTGGTAACTTACGAGGTTTACCTGATCGGTGACCGTCCTACTCAGCATGCAATCGGTACAGTATGTGGTGCACTTATGATTTTCTTGACTCCTGTGTAGCCGATGGACTTAAAGTGGAAACAGGAGCACCAAGCTAGTCCTATATACATCTGTATGATCCAGACCCCGGTCCAGATCGAACCCCTATTCGTGTCACCTCTCCGTCAAGAGTAGGGGCCGGCCGGGTAAAAGTTCGGGTCTCTCTTGTCACTAGGATGTAGGATCCATGCATGGCATTGCCCACCCGAAAACCCGTCTCCTGTTGACAGCGTGCACTTGCTGAATTTTGAATGCAGGACCGGTAGACGGTAGTAGAGCTGCTTTTGTCGACCCAGTTTTGGGCTCGCCGGAACAACTGAACGTGCCTACTGTCGACAACCAAATCAAAAGCTTTGCTAGCTTGGGGAGGAATACATACTCGGAGCTTTAATACTTATCTGTTTGGGGTATAAAGATCCATATTTTAGTTGCTCACGGATAGGGTTACAATTACGACTTATTCGGTTAATTCACTCCCTAATTGAATTGAAGAAGATTTTAACATCAAGAGCCACTTCATACTCCAACAAATCGAAGACATGAATTGTGGATTTTGAAATGCATTTGGGTGCACGGCAAAGACAACAAGTGGCTACCTCGGCCAGATCTCCCATAATTAGCTAAACCATTAGCAGCTTTATTTTAATCACTCTTAACTAACTTTCCAGCTCTCAAAGAGAAGAACAAGACTAGCTAACTTTCTTGAGCACAATCTTGCGTTGCCCTCGTTGAGGAACTCCTCGACTAAGCTTTGGTCACAGCTTGTGCCATTGCATTGATCGAAATCGCCTTTCCTCTCCAAGATAGTTGGTGTTTCCTAGTAGACCAGAACTTACTGACCTTTGCTTATAGGGATCTAAATCAACCCTTGTCCTTTCTTCACCGAGGAACCACCGACAACCCTATATGTAATAAGGATCAGAATTTTATTGACATACACCAAAAACCTCCCTAATATTGTGCATGTGTCCTTTCGGCTGATAGCTATCACGATGAACTAGATGAACATTTGGAGAGGTCGATAAGTTGCCCCTTCGACCTTGCATACGTGCTCCAAACATGTTTAAGAATTACATATTGGTGCTCATCCATGTATTGATCAAACCATTATGTTGACTTTGAGCTACTTCATTCTCCAACAAATCGAAGACATGGATTGAGGATTTTGAAATGCATTTGGGTGCATGACAAAGACAACATGGGGCTAGCTCGGCCGGATATTCCATAATTAGCTACTACTCACTATGTATCAAAATGTAACATGTTTTAGCGTTTTTTATTCTATATGTATCTAGACATGTTTTAGTGCAAGATTCATGTGAAACTTACACTAAAATATGTCTAGATACATATGATATAGAAACGGCTAAAACATCTTACATTTTGATATGGATACCCGGTGCATCCATTTACATAGGATTTATACAACTGATGTGTCTGCCGGCTTGATAACAAGATAGCATGACGCTTCAGGTTATTAGCTTCTTTTAGTAATCCTTTGTGAATAAACTTGAATAGTGAAATAATATGGTCATATGAAATTATGGATCAATCGATCGATACAAACGCCGGTTCTCCCCTTTTCAGGAAAAAAAAGTGAATCTTTCATTCGGTTGTACCTTTTCTAAAGGGGTCATTTATCGAATTGCCCACAGCGGACCACTTCTACTCAGATTTACCCCTAGCGCCGAATGGTGCTCAGTTTTGCCCCTAGTCCGTGCGCAACTACTATGGAGAGGCCGGAACGGTAAGTTTGGAGTCGAATCCGTTCCGCGAAGTGGGTCCGAGGAGTCAGACTCCGTTTCGCGAAGTGGGTCCGGGTGGGACTGCCAAGTTCGTTGAAACCGTCCGGAGCTTACAGGTGGGACCGCGCAGTTTGAATAGTCCACACCCAAACTTCCCGCTGGGTTCAGCGACGCCTGGGAAAACCGCGGGCCCCGCGTCGGTCAAAGACTGCCGGAGTAACGTCACGCGCTACAAAAGGCCCCTCGGCGCTCGCCGCTCTCCCCATTCTAGCCGTTAATCTCGCCCTCACCGCACTCGCTCTCATCGCTGCATTTCCACCTAGACACCCCGAGACGATGCCTCGCCGGCTCCGTGCAAACCGCAACTCGCCGTTGTACTGCCGCCCCGCGGCCGCGATGCGGGGCCACAGTCACGCCGATAGCGACAACGAGTTCTTCTACGAGTAGAACGAGCAGCAGCCGCAGGAGGAGGCGGCGCCCGAGCAGGAGCCGCCGCAGGAGGAGGCTGCGCCCGAGCAGGAGCCGCCGCAGGAGGCGCAACGCTGGAGGAGGCTCAGGAGGATGCAGCCTATCTGGCCCGAGCAGCACGCCGCCGTCTACTCGTTCGAAACATGGCGGAACGAGGAGTCGTTCCACACGGTTCGCCCCTGGCTCAAGGAGGCGGCGGCAGCGGCCGAGGCTGCCGCTGTTCGTGCATCCCTGGAGACCCACCAGAGGGAGCAGGCGGAGCGCCAGGTCTACCGGCAGCTCGCCGCAACCGCGGCGTCGGATGAGCAGCAGGCGGTCGTCGAGCTGTACGAGAGCGACCGGCGCAAGGCTGCCCTGCAGAGCGAGAGGCGGGACCGCCGCCATCCCTCCGAGCAGGCGCAGCTGCACCGGCTGCGGATCCGAGGCAGAGCGGAGCGGCATGCGATCGCTACGCTGGCGAACCCATCGCCCTTAGCCAAGAACGACCACGAGGCGGGGCCCTCCAACATGCTGGCCTACGACGACAGCGATGAGGACGACGAGGAAGAGGAGGGCGACGACCAGGCCGGGTGATCGCGGCGAGCCTCGGCTAACCGTAGTTTTTTTTTAAGTTTTTTCAGTGTTTTTAGTTAAATTATGCCGTCTAGCTTTCTGTAAAACTATCGTCGAATCTATGAATTTGAGCCTATTTCAACGAGTTCGCGTTTTTTAATTAATTTTGAGTATTTCTGAACAAAATCACGGGCCAGAATGTAGATTAAAAGCGAAAAGAATGTTTGAATAATGTTGTATGATGTTGAACTAAGTCATTCCAAAATTTTGGGCAAATATGCTTCAAATGAGGTCTGAAGCTAGAGTACACACCCCCGTTTCAAATTTCATGAAAGATTCGACCTTGCCAAAATTATCCAAATAAATTTGAGGAGCAACTATATCACATATAACAACATTGTGTGTTGGATTCATGTCATTTTGATTTTTTTTTAATAATTTATGCTCATTTGAAACCATCGCTCCATTCTCATGAGAAATGTGCTTCAAATGAGGTCTGAAGCTAGGGTAAATACCCCCGTTTGGAATTTCATGAAAAAATCGACCTTGTAAAAATTATCCGATCCAAATCAATTTGAGGAGCAACTATATCACATATAACAACATTGTGCGTTGGATTCATGTCATTTTGATATTTTTTTGAATTATTTATGCTCATTTGAAACCATCGCTCTATTCTCGTGAGAAATGTGCTCCAAATGAGGTCTGAAGCTAGGGTAGACACCCCCGTTTGAAATTTCATGAAAAAATCGACCTTGCCAAAATTAACCAAATAAACTTGAGGAGCAACTATATCACATATAACAACACTGTGCGTTGGATTCATGTCAGTTTTATTTTTTTATGAATTATTTATGCTCATTTGCAACCATCGCTCAATTCTCGTGAGAAATGTGCTTCAAATGAGGTCCGAAGCAAGGGTAAATACCCCCGTTTATAATTTCATGAAAAATTCGACCTTGCCAAAATTAACCAAACAAATTTGAGGAGCAACTATATCACATATAACAACATTGTGTGTTGGATTCATGTCATTTTGAATTTTTTTGAATTATTTATCCTCATTTGCAACCATCGCTCAATTCTCGTGAGAAATGTGCTTCAAATGAGGTCCGAAGTTAGGGTAAACACCCCCGTTTATAATTTCATGAAAAATTCGATCTTGCCAAAATTATCCATAGAAATTTGAGGAGCAACTATATCACATATCACAACGTTGTGCGTTGGATTCATGTCATTTTGATTTGTTTTGCATTATTTATGCTCATTTGCAACCATCGCTCAATTCTCGTGAGAAATGTGCTTCAAATGAGGTCCGAATCTAGGGTAAACACCCCCGTTTATAATTTCATGAAAAATTCGACCTTGCCAAAATTATCCATAGAAATTTGTGGAGCAACTATATCACATATAACAACGTTGTGCGTTGGATTCATGTCATTTTGATTTGTTTTGAATTATTTATGCTCAGTTGCAACCGTCGCTCAATTCTCGTGAGAAATGTGCTTCAAATGAGGTCCGAAGCTAGGGTAAATACCCCCATTTGTGCTTCAACATTTTTTGGCATATTTTCTAAATCAACCAAATGAATTTCCTAGACATCTATTCTACATGTATAGTGTAAATCTGAAGTTTCATTATGTTTTGAATAATTCTTCTATTTTTTATTTTTTATTTAAATAACATGGTTTAATAGAAAAATCATATGTAAAACTGATAAAAATCATCGCTGTAGTAAATCTGAAGTTTCAGTATATTTTTTTATTTAAATAACATGGTTTAATACTTAACAGCAAAGAAATCATATGTAGAACCATCGATCCCTGTGGCCAACGTACCAACCAATCAGAGCGCAGAACGAGCGTCTCGCGGATCGCTGTGGCTGCGAGCACATCCGTCCGATGCACTATTCCTTCTAGAAGGCGTCGATCCAACAGCCCAGGTCGAATCTCTGTGTTTCCTTCTAGAAGATTTTCGGGTGGTCAAACAGAGGGTTGACTAAGCTTGAAATGAGCATACATAATTCAAAAAAAATCGAAAAAATATATTGCCGACGCACATAGTAGTGTTATGTCATATAGTAACGAGAAAAAAAATATAAACCTGTCTTATAAAGAATGGAACGAAAAAGACTTGTGTAACATGTGATATCTTGAACAGTCTAGTAGAGAGTTCAAGATAATGAGATGAGTTTCAAACCTTTGGAACTCAAATAAGGTCAAAATCTCACCAAAGCTTCATTTTGGTGTGACTAAGAAAGATCCAAAGTTATTTTTTCATTTTGATGTTTCAAACTTGTTTTATTTACGATTTACGATTAAAACCATTATTATTCAAAAGAAAATAAATAATACGAATATTCATCCAATAAATTTTCAGGCTTCGGAATTGCATTATATAGGTCTAATACAAGTCTAGGAAAAATATAAATAGGTTTATAAACATTAGAACGAAAGCCATCACTAAAATGAGATTCCTCGAATACAGGAGTAGAGATTTCAACGAATATGAGGTGGAAACATCCTGAATCTTCCGAAGAGGTGCGTTCTACCTTTTTGTTTTGTGTTCCTATGGGCTATCCTAGCACAAGCAATCAAATAGTTCCACATTGCTACCCCCTTTCGACGCAGTTACCGCGTGTTTCCGTATAAGTCCGGTATTTCTCCAGCAGGGCTAGGGTTTCACCGGGAGGGGGGCTACGGAGCGTCTGGATCCCAACACAAGCTAGGGGGTTCCATACCATGATAGTATAGGTGTGTTGTGTGCTTTGGATGTCAAAGATTGCTCTCGCGGGGTGTGACCCGCTTCACCGGCATCCATTTCTCTCTCGTGAGAGCTTACATGGTGAAACTCCTGTATCGGACCAAACATCCTGAATCTTCCGAAGAGGTGGGTTCTACCATTTTGTTTTGTGTTCCTATGGGCTATCCTAGCACAAGCAACCAAATAGTTCCACATTGCTACCCCCTTTCGACGCAGTTATCGCGTGTTTCCGTATAAGTCCGGTATTTCTCCAGCGGGGCTAGGGTTTCACCGGGAGGGGGGCTACGGAGCGTCTGGATCCCAACACAAGCTAGGGGGTTCCATACCATGATAGTATAGGTGTGTTGTGTGCTTTGGATGTCAAAGATTGCTCTCCGGGGTGTGACCCGCTTCAGCGGCATCCATTTCTCTCTCGTGAGAGCTTACATGGTGAAACTCCTGTATCGGACCAAACATACTGAATCTTCCGAAGAGGTGGGTTCTACCTTTTTGTTTTGTGTTCCTATGGGCTATCCTAGCACAAGCAACCAAATAGTTCCACATTGCTACCCCCTTTCGACGCAGTTACCGCGTGTTTCCGTATAAGTCCGGTATTTCTCCAGCGGGGCTAGGGTTTCACCGGGAGGGGGGCTACGGAGCGTCTGGATCCCAACACAAGCTAGGGGGTTCCATACCATGATAGTATAGGTGTGTTGTGTGCTTTGGATGTCAAAGATTGCTCTCTGGGGTGTGACCCGCTTCACCGGCATCCATTTCTCTCTCGTGAGAGCTTACAGGGTGAAACTCCTGTATCAGACCAAACATCCTGAATCTTCCGAAGAGGTGGGTTCTACATTTTTTTTTGTGTTCCTATGGGCTATCCTAGCACAAGCAACCAAATAGTTCCACATTGCTACCCCCTTTCGACGCAGTTACCGCGTGTTTCCGTATAAGTCCGGTATTTCTCCAGCGGGGCTAGGGTTTCACCGGGAGGGGGCTACGGAGCGTCTGGATCCCAACACAAGCTAGGGGGTTCCATACCATGATAGTATAGGTGTGTTGTGTGCTTTGGATGTCAAAGATTGCTCTCCGGGGTGTGACCCGCTTCACCGGCATCCATTTCTCTCTCGTGAGCGCTTACAGGGTGAAACTCCTGTATCGGACCAAACATCCTGAATCTTCCGAAGAGGTGGGTTCTACCTTTTTGTTTTGTGTTCCTATGGGCTATCCTAGCACAAGCAACCAAATATCTCTAAAAATGTCTAGAAATGACATGGCCGAGTAGTGCAGATGGTGAAAAGTGATCCTCTTACTTTGCCCACCTTATGTTCTCTGACTTTCTCCCATGACACGTGGGTCCGGTGTGTGATGGGCTCCATTTGTCAGTGACCTAAATTCAGAGTATCGCGTTCCCGCACAGGGAAGCGCTCGTCTCAGCGTCTGCAGGCCGTTGCCGCCGTAGTTTGCATGCATGGACTCGATCTGCACCGTTCCTTACGATCAAACGATCGAAAATGAAACGGTGCATGGATAGGGTGTTTTGTCTCAATGTAACTGCATGCAACAACGGACACTGTCTAGTGGGGCCCCGTTCACCAGCCCGGTGCATGCACGCCTCATTTTTTCAGAGTAAACTACGTGGCAGAAGAAGAAAATAGTTAACGTCGCGTCGCATTTGCAGCAGCCCTGCACGCCTCGTTTCAGAAACACAAGCCGCGTTGCATTTGCACCACCCCTGCACGCCTTGTTTCAGAAACACGAGTCGTGTCGCATTTGCAGCGACGCAGCCATCCACGCCTCGTTTTCAGAAGATACGCATCAATGCATATGCAGCGAGACAGGATTTGGCGTGAGACTTTGGACTTTCTTCTCTTCACCTCTTTAATACACGCATGCAACGTCGAATCACTTCGACTGACGAATGCACACGCGCTCGTACTCCGTATCACTAGGTGTCCTACGCCTACGGCTATGCCTGTTCTACACCGCTTTGACCATGCATCGACTCTTCTACACTGCATCCAATGTTTTCACACAGTTTGCTTCATCTAGCCAAATAAATTCACGTCTAATCGTGTCTTTAAATAGTCCTTTTCACTCGTCCTCCCTATTCTCATCCCTCTCCAGCCCTTTGCCCTTCTCTCCCTTCAAGCCCCAACAATGTCTTCCTACTCACTCCCTTCAAGCCCGGAGTCGGTCTCCGACGAGGACAACCGCCCCAAGGCTCGGCCTTGGTACGAGGCCGAGTGGCCCGAGGTGGAGTCGGACGTCTCTCCCAAACGGGAGCGATCGCCGACGCCTCTTTTCGTCCACCGCCCCGTCCCTTCCACCACCACCAAGACGTCGGACATCTCCCCCAAGACGGACCGCCGCCTCAAGAGACTGGAGCGGCTGGAGGCGAAGGAGTTGAAGGCGCAGGAGAAGAAGGAGGCGAAGGAGGTGGCGAAGTCTTTCCGGGCCAGCATCAAGCGGTCCATTGAGGCGCAGGAGGAGAGGATGCGGGCGGAGAACAACCGCGCACGCATCAAGCAGGAGATGGAGATCCGGGCGGCGGAGTGGCCGCGGAAGTAGGGCGGCGCCGGAGGGCGGGAAGGGCTCCCGCATGCAGAGCGGGAGCAGTTAGGGCTAGCATTTTTTTTTAGTTAAATGTAATGTTTCTCGGGCCCCACTGAATATATGTAAAGTGGGGCCAGTTATCCTCTCTCAAGTATGTTTAATTATATATAAGCCCTATATATAAAGTTATGTTCTTATATTTGTCCAAATGTACCCACTGTTTAGAAGTTTTTTCCTTTCTAATTAATCATCGCTTTAAAATCTGCACATTATAAACAAAATTTATATATAAGAGATGTGCTGCATTATGTTTTCTAAGATAACATACAAATTTGAGTTGATCACAGTATATATTTTATATTATTAATACGAAATAATTTGATGGTTTAATAAATGGATAATGCGTAGTCTACATGTAGTGATTAATAAATATAAATGGATAATGTGTAGTGTGCATGTTGACATTGGGACTCATGTGACATTGGGCCGCAAGCAAAGGTCAACAGGTGGGGCCCACATGCAGCGCCAACCGTCAACAGCTGGGGCACACAAACCGCGCCAACGCTCAACAGCTGGGGCCCACAGGCCGCGGCAACGGTTTTATGATGGGTCCCACAGGTCAGGATCCTAACAGGGGCAGAAAGTAACGGTGGGAGCAGCGAAAGGAGTCGTTGCACACTGACTAGAGGCAAAACTGAGGTCGATTCGGCGCTAGGGGTAAAACTGAGGTCGTGGTGCCAACTGAGGGCACCTTGTTAAATATCCCTTTCTAAAGAGCAAGTTGCACTTTCCGGAAATATATTGGCTTAGACACGAGAAAATCCAAGCTGTCCTAATTAATAGCAAAATCGTTAAACAAAAGAGTTTATATACTCCCTCCGTCTCAAAATAAGTGTCATATAATTCGGCGAAAATTGATGTATCTAGTACTTAAATACATTTAGATAGATCCATTCAAATGACAGTTATTTTGAGACTGAGAGAGTATACAAAAGTACACAAGTTGCGATCAATCCAAAGTGAAGTTGTATCATGCAGTCAGCTGGCGGCTACAAGTTTGTGTTTGCTGCAAGCGTGACTAGTTCATTGCTGAAGTTGAGAAAAAAAAGATACAGTATGCTTCACAGGTTGCTTTGCAACAAGCTGCTCCTGAAAATGGAGTACTTTGAGTGCAAGGAACATGATCACAAGTAGAGATGGGCAAGTTGCCTAGCTTCTCTGGCTAGGCAGTCTAGATATACTAAAAATGGCAGGCAGCAGATGAGACACTATCCCTTGCACAAAACTGTTGCTAGAATTAGAATATCATATCTGGCAGATTAATTGCACTCCTTATAGAGATCCTTTCTCATAACGGAATCGTCGATCGTCTCATTTTGAAATTTTGATTGGATTCATCACAGTATGTATGTATCTAGATGGAGCAACTTCAGAGTTGTTCCGTCCGTTCCGGCCTTCCCGTCGGGCCGTCGCCATCATAGCGATGCATTTTTTACAGCCTCCATATACGGGTTTACTGAAGTAGGCGCAAGGGCAAGGGGCAAGTGGAGCTTGGAGTGGCGACGTCGCGAAAAGCCCACTCACGTGTGTGTCTACTACTCGTACGTACGGCCGGACTGATATTGCACAAGTCTCTGGCTGGTGAAAGTTGTGCATGCGTGCATGGCTATTTTATATCGTCGCACGATGAATGGCATCGTATCACAGATTGAGCGAGCAAGAGTCAAAGATTCAGACCATCCAGCAAAATGCTCAAGGCAGGATCGGGCACCTCAACCCTGCCGGCCGTTTTGGACCTGTGGTTCAGAAGAACAAAAAAAAAATGGAAGATCTAATTATGATGACTCTGAAGATCTTCCCTTGGAAGCAAGGTAGATAGATCGCAGCCGAAAGAGATCGGGATTGAAGATATGACATGTGTTAAAAAAAAACTTGTTATTTGATTACCATTGTTGTCATAGAAACAACCATGTTTTGGGCCTAATGGATTTTATCATGTAAACGGATAAAATTAGATCATAGGAAAGAAAATCTCTTTTTTCTAATCTTACAAGTATAACATATTTTATAAAAAAAAACTGAAAAATGAAATCATCCAAAATTCATATGAAATTCCAATAAACCAAATAGGAGAACAACAATTTTTTTTATTCAAGACGAATAATTGACACGCATGCGTGGCTCTTTTTTTTTTGAAGCGAAGGCAAAAGCTTTGCCTTTTAAATTAATATAGGAGAAGAAAAATCACACAAGCCTAGGCCCAAAAATAAAACACACATGAAGCAAAAACCCCCCTTAACCAATAAGCTCAGCTAGCTTCTTAGCCCCGGCGATGATCAAGTTTTTTCCTTCGCTTTTGATGTTTTGAAAGACCAAGCCGGGCATCGTGAATCTGTTGTTGAAAATCAACGCGTCCTCCCCTTCTATATCTCCGAGGTTATCAGGATAATTTGTTGTGTTGAAGCCTTTGGGCGAGGTAGATGTCGTGCTCGCCAAGGCCTTCCAGTATTCGAAAACGGTAGGCTTGGTGGAAATGAGATTTTGCATGTGGGTGGGGTATCTCGGCCAAACAGCCGTCTCCGCCCAAATTCACTTAGAGCAGCGGCACTCAAACATGATGTGTCTTCCAGACTCGGGTTAGAACCTGCCCAGCTAGGAGACGGGCTAGTGAAGCCACCCCTGATGGCAAGCCGATCTAATGTCCAAATTCTGTTTTGAACAGCCAGCCAAGCGAAGAAAGAGCATTTGGGAGGGGCCCAAGTCTTCCAAACAACAAACAAAAAGGAGCAAGAGTTTGCGCCAATAAACTTCGCCTTATAGGCGGACTTGGCCGAGTAAAGTCCCGAGTTCGAGAGCGTCCGAGTGATGGTGTCATCAATCCCTGGGGACAAATTTACCGCTTGAAG
Organism: Alopecurus myosuroides; assembly: GCA_028641055.1. Classification (NCBI taxonomy): domain Eukaryota; kingdom Viridiplantae; phylum Streptophyta; class Magnoliopsida; order Poales; family Poaceae; genus Alopecurus; species Alopecurus myosuroides. The sequence continues at coordinate 60,136,552 of CM054060.1, read as the reverse complement.
GAGGCCCCAAAGGTGGACGAACTGAGCGATGTGATCCGCAGAGAAATTTTCCACGTTGAGGAATGTTATCAAATTGAAGTCCGAGATGGCATCATACACGTTTCTGTTCTTACGCCGCGAAGCTGTAAAAAGGTTTGGGGCAATGACCTTAGGAAGCAAACCATCCAAACTGGAAGATCCCCAGAATGAAGCTTTGAGGCCGCTTCCCACCGAAACTTTAGTGGCAGCGTAGAAAACCACCTTAGCCGGAGGGGCCTAGAAAATTTATCCAAGTTCAGGATTCCGAGGCCACCCAAATCCTTTGGCCGGCAAACTTTGTCCTAGCTGACCTTACACTTTCCACCACTAACTTTGTCACTATAATTCCAAAGCATGCCTCTTCTGAGCTTATCAAACGTCTTGAGAATCCACTTGTCCGCCTTAATGGCCGTGAGTAGGAAAAGGGGCATGGAGGATAACACTGATTTGACCAGCGCCGTACAACCAGCCCTATTGATGAACTTTCTCTTCCAAGGTTGAAGACGAGAAGACGCTTTGTCGATGTATGTCTGGAGATCTGCCCGTCGTAGCCTACACAAGGAAATGGGAAATCCGATGTACTTGATGGGGAAGTTTGCAATATCCGCCGGGAAGGCCGCCAAGAGAGCGACAAGATCAATATCCTCGCAACGAATTGGGCAGACGGAGCTCTTGGCGATGTTTGTGACCAGGCTAGTGACCTCGCCAAGATTCTGCAGCGTGGAGGCAAGGTTTGTAATGTCATTTGGAGAGGGGACCGGAAAAATAGCCTCGTCGTCTCCATATAGCTAAAGGCGAAGACTAGCAAAGCGATCCAGAATTGGCTGCAGGAGGCCATCTTCCGTGGCGAGCTCCAGAGTTTTGCTCAGGGGGTCAATGCCAATGTCGAATAGAGGAGAGGAAAGCGGATAACCCTAGCGGAGGCCTCTCTTGTGAAGAATTTGCAGCTCGGGATGTCGTTGAGCGTGACTGCCGTGGTGGTGTCACGGCAGATGCCATGGGATGGCTAAAGATGTGGGGACGAAGGTCGCTGGAGGTGCCCGGGAAGGGATCACGCGACGAGAAGCCGCGTGAGGTACGAAGTAAACACTGCAAACAACACGATCTACCCAGGTTCAGGGCCCTCGTGAGGAGGTAAAACCCCTACTCCTGCCTTTCTCTATGTATTCTGGTGTCTCACCGAGTAGCCACAGTACAATGTTCTTGCTACCGAGTAGCCACTATCCTCTCTAGGTGATGAACTAGGTCAAGAATTAGGTCACCAAGTGTTCGATCCTCACGCAGGAGGCGGCGGGGCACCTTATATACACGGTGCCCAGCCGGATACGTCCAAACATGGAAAAGTGTCGACATAGTGTGCACATCGTCCTTCTTCCGGGTTCCCGCTGACAGCTTTGGTTCCTAATCTTGGCTGCATCTGGAAAGTCGTTGGGCAAAACAAGGGGACAGACTGGTATCACTGTGCCAAACACAGAGTAGGCCCCCCTTATCCTGCGACGGCCTGCTTCCATGCTATCACTGTCAGGCAGGCCGGTCCCAGATGAACAGTAGTTCGAATACTGCCAAGTACGGACCCAGGATACGCGGGATCCTGTGTCAGAACGGCTCCTTTGACTTTCTGGCCCGAGTAGGTTCCCGCCAATTTTACTCGGGCCAACTCTTCTACTCGAATGTACAGAACTTGCTAGATATCTCCTTCTGGTCATCTTGAGGACAGACCGAGTAGCAGTCGACCGGGTAGCAAGTACCGGGCAGGCGGCTACTCGACCAAACCTCTCTTCTGATAGTTGCTTTTACCACTTGCCTTTACCCTACTCGGGGTAACCCCCCGACAGCAGTCCCCAAAGCTGGTTGAGTCTTGCGAACTCGTTCACTAGGCTCTGCCAGCTTAAAACCAATTTTTGCAACATAGCCCTTGAACCTCCGAGTAAAAGACCTCCGAGTAGTACTCTAGAAAGTACCTTGAGTTTCCCGTCTTCCGAGTAGCACCAGCTCTCTACTCTGTGACCGAGTAAAAAGACTTAGAGAATTTCTCCTCTGGCGTCTCTGCAGCGCAGAGCACAATCCAGCCTTCCGTGCCGCAACTGGACGCGTGTCAAGCATCCGTGACCCAGTCGTTTCGCTGCCCACGACACGACGTGCCACGCGCCCAGTTTTCACGGGGCGGGCCCACCGGCTCGTTATGTCCCATCAAGCGCAGTAATTGGCCACGATCTGGTAGTGGGATCTGCTGCGGCCGTTACGCGCGCGCCTCGCGCGTGCGTGCATTTCTAACCGGCCACAAACCCCACCACACGAAGATCCTGGCCACGATCGATCCCACTACCCCGATGGTAACGGTAATCTGCGGAGAGGGTATAAATACCTCCGCCAGTAACTTCCTCTTCCCCTCCCTTCGCACTTTTCCTCTTTCGTCTCTCTGTTCTTCTCCGCTGCCGAGCTCTCCGCCGCCGCGCAACCTTTCGCGCCGCCGCGGACTCACCCAATCCACTCACCACATTCCAATTCTTCCCATCTTTCCTGCTCGTGGCCATGTCTCGCGCCGGCTGGGCTGGCTCGCACGTCACCGCCGAGGACTGCGCCTGGCTCGTGAACACTCGGAGGGTCCCTCCCGGTGTTCAGTGCCGGCCGTCTGAGGGCGAGATCGTGCCAACCCCGCGGGAAGGTGAGCATGTTGTCTTCCTGTCGCACTTCGAGCGCGGGTTCGGCCTACCGGCCTCCGACTTTCTCCGCCGCTTCCTGGACCACTTCGGTCTCCAGATGCATCACTTGCCACCAAATGCCGTCGTCTTCCTCGCTTACCACGTCGTGGTTTGCGAGGCCTTTCTCGGTATCCATCCCACGACGGATACCTGGTTGAAGTATTTCCATCTCCGCCAGCAAACCACCGGGAAGAAGGATGGCGCGGCCGCCAGCAGCCGCGCAACCGATACTGGCTGCGCCATGATGGTACAGCGGTCGGGGACCAATCACCCTCGCATCAAGGGTTTGGAATCCGTCCGGATGTGGCAGAAGACCTTCCTCTACGTCAAGAACATCCCCGCCACGGAAGGAGGCCAGGTAACTGACAGAATTAATCATCCCGCTTGGAGTAATCGCGCTCCATCCGGGAAGAATTGGAAGGCGAAGCCCTCCAATGACCTCAACTCGATGGAGATGGATGAGAGGCTCGGTGTTCTAATCGACGAGGGCCTCAAAAGAGATGATCCTGTGGCTTGCTGGATCAAGAATCGTGTGCTGCCTCTGCAGGAGCGCAGCCACCTGATGTGCTATATGGGAGGCCCCCGTGACTGCACCAGAACGACCACCATCGAGCTCGACAACGCGGATGTTCCCGCGCACGCCAGGGCCATCCTGACGACAAGCCTTGGTGACCACTGGCAGTATGGGTTCATCCCATTCAGCCGCACGAAACCGATTCCCCGGGTACGTTCTTCTTATTCTGCTTTCGATATTTGCCATCCGACTAGAAAATCTTCTCTCTTGGCTGCAACTAGCAATTGCACTCTGTACCGAGTAGAGTACTTAGTAGAATTGTATAGGCTTAGTGTGCTTTGTGCCTGCACGCCTTGTCGGGTAACCTACTCGGAAATAATTCTTAGGTTTAATAAGCTTGATGCCTGCACGCCTTTCCGAGTAGAACATTCGGTAAAATTGCTTAGGCTTAGCGTGCTTTGTGTTTGCACGCCTATCCGAGTAGGACATTCGGTAAGATTGCTTAGGCTTAGTGTGCTTTGTGTTTGCACGCCTATCCGAGTAGGATACCTTCCTGCTACTCGGCTAACTTGTGACACTTCTCCGCTCTTCAGGTCCTCAATCGCCAGCTTATGGAGAGCTGTGAGCGCTTTGAAGGCAATTGGTTTGCTGACCGAGAGGAGGACGATAAGGCCTCTTTTGAGACTGCAGACCAGATCAACCTTCCTCACTCCCCTACGACAGAGAAGCAGCCTGCCGAAACATCTCTTCGTGACTGGTCTGATGACGAGTTTGAAGGTAACCGAATTCGCGCTCTCCCTCTGCGAAAAGCACAAGCCCTTTGCCTGCTGTTTCTGAGGTGTTTTCCTTCCTCTCTATTTCACAGATGCTGCGAATTCTGAGGATGATGACGAGGACGAGGAGGAGAGAGCCCTTGAGGTCAATCCTCTTTCAGTTGCTGCACCAGCTACCCGCAAGCGGACCGGCAGCGGCGCCCTAGAGCCCCCCGCCAAGAAGAAGAAGGCAACCGAGAAGACGACCAAGAAGGTCGCGAAGAGAACAAGGCGAACAATCCCCTCCACCAAAGCGTAAGCTCCTTCTCGGTTAACTCCCAATTTTGTACTCTGTTGTTTCTCTTATCCTTCCTCTGCTTCCCTCTAATTTCTGATTTTTCCTTTCTCACCAGAGCTCCCTTGGATGCGAACGCTGCTTTCGCGCCTGACCAGGCCAAGAAACAAGCTGCCATTGACGTCGACAAGGTTGTCGACCTTGAGGGCGACGAGGCCGACACCACCCACACGCAAACGGGGCCTGAGCAACAGTCCCGCGCCGATCCAGATGCGCAGGACACCGCTCACCAGGACAGGCCCCCTTCTCCTCCGGCTAGCACCGCCGAGGAGCATCAAGAGGAAGACCAGGAGATGCGTGATGATGACGCCGCCGTCGAGCGGCAAGAAGCTGAACCTGAGCAACCAGCCACAGGCGCTGCCGGACAAGAGGATCCCGCTGCCGAGCAGCGGGTAGAGGATACAGTCATGACTGAGGAGTATCCCCCGAGCAGCGCGCAACCAGGCGCTGCACAGAGTAGCGCCCAACCAGATGCTGCACAAGGTGACGGATCCGTGGCGCCATCCATTGATCAAGGCAGTGCACCGCCAGATTCCTCCTTGGTGCCACAGACCAAGGACGCAGCCAGCCCTCCTGCCGGGCGAGTAACCAGGAAACAAGCCCTAGATGCTCTGAAGGAGGCAGTCGAGAAGAAGGCAGCCGAGGAAGGGAAAACCGAGACGCAGAAGATCGAGAAGCCAACTGCTCAGAAAGAGAAGGCTCTGAAGCGAGCTACCGAGTTGATGCCGCCGCCCACATCATCTGGCCCGTCCCGTCAGGTGGCTATCCGCAATCCCAGTGCGGTTCCTGCCGCTGCTACCATAGCTGATCAGCCCCTCTACCCGGATTACATGGTGAAGGTCAGCCAACAGCACCAGATCGGCCTCTCCGTCGAGGACCGAAAGAGTGCTCTCACAAGAGGAAGGAAAGCCTTGGCGGTAAACTCTAGGCCTCCAGCTCCCAATCAAGACAGGTCCATCTCCATCTCTTCCCGCGGACCCCAGACTCAGGCGATATCGTCCGAGAGCCTCGAGCAGGTACTCGACTTGGTTGGTTTCATCGATGCCAAGTGGGATAGCAGTGTTCTCGGCAATACCAACTGGAATGGCACCACGCTGGGCGACATCGATCATATGCGGGTCGACTGGAACAAGGTGGACTTGGGCTACAAACCCATGACCGTCTCCTCCAACACCGCTACTCTTGCTGCCAAGATGTTCGTGCACCGCAAGAATGCAGAAGATCTCGAGCAGTCTTACGCGGTAAGTCTTAACTTGTCCTCTCCGAGTAGCATTTTTCTTCTCTCCTATCTGTCGTCATTTTCCTTTACCATCACCCAGTCCCCGAGATTCTGGCCGAGTAGGCGGATGCTTTCCCGAGTAGCCGCCTTCTCGGGTTGAATCTTCACTTCTTTGACTAACTTATTTTCCTTTCGCTTCTCAGGATAGCGTTCTGAAGCGGACCAATCTGCATCGCCAGCTTCTCTGGAACCATGCTATTGCCAGGAGGCGAATTGCTGCACTGGAAAGAGAGAAAGCAGCTGCGGAGGCAGCCGGTAAGAATGCGAAGGATAGCACTCTGAAGGTGTCTGAAGTGGAAGGTACGTTTTTAGCTGCGCGGTTCTTGCGTTTTTTGTTTACGCCCGCTTCTGCTTTCTTGCGCTAACCATTTCTACTCTGCAGGGAAACTGAAAGCCCTAGCTGACGAACACGAGAACTGCCGTGCCTTTGTTGCGAATGCCGAGACCACCATCAAGAAGCTTGAAGGTAAACCTCCGTCTACTCGGTTTGCCCTTGTGTCTGTTTCCTTTGCTTCTCTGCTAACCGTGCTTTGCTCTTTTCAGAAGATCATAAGAAGTTTGTTGTCGAGCATCAGGATTGCCTTAAACCTGCTGAGGTTCAGCAGCAGTTGTCCAGCCAGGCCGTTGAGCTGGTTAAGGAGCACACAACAGAGATGGAGCAGCTGCAACTCCAGCTGCAGAAGGCCCTCCAGGATGCTCTCGACCTTGGCGCCGAGAGGGACAGAGTTATCGCCGAGAAGGCCAAGGCTGAGACAACTTTCAATGCCCAGATAAAAGCCCTCGAGCAGGAGTGCGAAGTGCTGAAAGAAGCCAATGCTGGGCTCTTTACTCAGCTGGATGGTCTGCGCTTGCTTGAGGAGAAGCACGTGTCCAATGAAGAGGAATGGAAAATCCAGCTGCAGCAGCTGCGCCATGAGCTGCATAGTAAGTTTTCTCCTCTCTGCATCTCATCTTCTCGGTTCTGCCTCTTCTCGGATCCTGTGACTGAATTTCTCACTTGCTTTTGTGCAGAAATCTTCCCTGACCTCGTGTCCGCTTGCGCGCCAGCTTTGGCCAAGGCCCGAGCAGCTCGCATTGAAAAGGGCGAGGCCACGGACACCAGAGCCGAGATCGAGGATAGCCTGCTGGTGATGCGAGGGCATTTTGAACGCCTAGCCGGCGTGGGCACCGACTTGGTGCGCGTCGGCTTCGAGCTCCACAAGCTGTTCTGGCCTGAAGATCCCGCGCCGACAACCATCGGTGGCCTTGCTCTGAAGCTGCGCAATGTGAAGACCGAATTGAAGAAGTGGCGCGCCTCGGGAGCTCGGGCGGGTGCTGACTTGATGCTACTCTGCGTCGCCTCCTGGTATGAGAACCTTAACATGGAGATCATCCGCGGGAAGCGCGACAACTCCAGGTGGGAGACGGACCCCAGCTGTGTGACCACGCGCAAGCTAATTGCGCATGAGGTTGCGGAGTACGCTGACACGGACACCTTCATCGACGGCCCCACCGAACCCGACACCGAGGTGGAGGAGGACGAGGACGCAGATGAAGAGACAGACTCCGAGCTGGAATCGGGCTTCTTCGATTCACCCAGGAGCAAGGCCGGGAAAGGGAAAGCCACGGTCGTCGCGAGTAGCGATGAAGAGATCGAGGAGATCGACACAGCTGCCCTCGAGTTCGGCACTTCATCAGGAGCCGCCCTCGACGACATGGTACGCCCCCAAGGCCAAGCTTCTGATTCTTCCCTGGCCACAGGGCCTGTCTCGGTGGCCACGGCCACCTCAGACCCGGTAGCCACCGAGCACGATGTCGAGATGGAGCAGTCCGCCACCGTCCACCCGGAAGCGGATGCGACCAACACAAGCGCCGAGGAGGAAGCCGTGAAGACAAGTGCTGCCAGCTCGGAGGCGGAGTCGAACAAGACCGCCACCGAAAATGAAGCAGCCCAGGCCAGCACCGACAACACCGCCTCTTCAACATGATCTTATCCTGCAAGCTTTCTTACTCAAACATTTATCAGATCCCCGGGATGCCGGGTGCAGATGTATCAGACTCATTTACATTTTCTCCTGCTACTCAATTTTATTTCCACTTGTTATCTTTAATTTAATCATCTTGAGCAGCCCTGGCTCAATGCCGGGCTGCGTTTCCATGCGAGTCCCCGAGTTGCGTTTCTTATTCACCCTCTCTTTTCATCTCTGCTCTACCCGCAACTTGTTGCTTTTTTGGTATTCGAGTCACAAGAGTCAAAGAGCAGAGCTGCAAATACTTAGCCGCTTAGAAACAAACATAGTAACGTAGCCCACCACTCAGCCGAAAAGTTAAGACAGAGAACAAGAGTAATAAACATCCTACTCGGTTCCTGCACTCTTTTCTTCCTTAGCGATTTTTCTTGTGCTCATTGACCTTGTGCTTGTTCTCTTGCTTGCCATGAAGCCGGGTTTCGGACAGCAGCAAAGTCGAAGAGTTGGCATATAGGTTTAGACACAGTACTCAGTACGCTTATGAATTTTGAAGTGGAGCAACCGAATAGGCAAACAGTATAGCCGAGTAAAAACACTTGGAGCAAACTTGTGCGAGGACAGTCCCCGAGTTCAATTTCAGATTGCAGAGTAGAATTTCAACTCGGATAAGAGGGTACATACACATTTTTGCTCACGAATGGAAACGACGGAGTAGAGCTACATTCCAGGGACGCTTTGATTCCTCTCCAGCTTTATCTGCCCTGTTCGCCTGTGACGGGCGCACATCTACAAGGTAGTACGCATCATTGTGCAGCGCTTTGCTCACAATGAAAGGCCCTTCCTATGGAGGAGACAACTTGTGCATCCCGGCTGTGCGCTGCACAAGCCTAAGGACCATGTCTCCTTCTCGGAAAACCCTTGGGTTCACCTTTCGGCTATGATAGCGCCGCAGGTTTTGCTGGTAGATAGCCGAACGCGACAGAGTCAGCTCTCTTGCTTCTTCAAGCAGGTCAACGTCGTCTTCTCGAGCTTCTCTCGCCTCCACCTCAGTGTAGAGGGCTACTCGGGGGGAGTCATGCTCTAAGTCTATTGGCAACACGGCCTCAGCCCCGTATACCAAGAAGAATAGTGTGTAGCCGGTTGATCGGTTAGGGGTAGTCCTTAGACTCCACAACACCGCTGGCAACTCGTCTAGCCAACACCCAGGTGTTTTCAGCAGTGGCTCAATCAGCCTTGGCTTTATGCCTGCCAGTACCATACCATTTGCTCTTTCAACCTGCCCATTGGAGGCTGGGTGCGCGACTGACGCAACGTCTAGTCGGATATGCTTATCTCTGCAGAACCGCACCATTGCCCCCTCTGCGAAATTAGTGCCGTTGTCGGTGATGATGCTATGCGGGTAGCCATATCTCATGATCACATCCTTCACGAATTTCACAGCTGTGACCCCATCGCACTTCCTAATAGGCTTCACTTCAATCCACTTGGTGAACTTGTCCACCATGACCAAGATATGTGTCATGTTGCCCTTAGCCGGTTTGAAAGGACCAACCATATCCAGGCACCAAACAGCAAACGGCCACGTGATAGGAATTGTTTTCAACTCGGAGGCAGGCATGTGAATCTTACTTGCGAACATCTGGCAGCCATTGCACTTCCTCACGATATCTTCAGCTTGCTGCAAGGCTGTGAGCCAGTAGAAGCCATGCCGAAAAGCTTTCTTGACCAATGCCCGAGAAGAAGCGTGGTGCCCGCACTCTCCTTGATGTATTTCCAACAAGATTTCTCCTCCTTCTTCTGGGTCCACACAGCGTTGCAGCACGCCTGTGGCACTCCTCTTGTGCAACACATCTCTGACTATGGTGTAGCCCTTGGATTTCCTCTGAATCTGCCTTGCAGTAACTTCATCTTCTGGCAAGGTACCGTCCCTTAGAAAGAATAATATGGGCATAGCCCAACTCGGTGTCTCCCGCGTGGGAAACACTGGTTCGTCCAGTTCCATTGGGACAGGCACTTGTGGTTGACCAGGAGGATTAGGAGCGCTTCTTTGTAGCCCAGATCGGTTGGCGAGAACCTCCTCAATGAATGCGACAGCCTCCGGGTTAAGGACAGCAGTCCCCGAGTAAGGAGTGGCAGTCCCCGAGTAGGGAGTGGCAGTCCCCGAGTAGGGAGTGGCAGTCCCCGAGTTGGGAGCAGCAGTCCCCGAGTTTCCTGTAGCATTCTCCCAGTCAATATCCATGAGATCAGATTCCTCACTCGGCAGAGAAGGAACGAAAATGGATTCCGAGTTGGGGGAAGGCTTGATGGATGGCTTCCTCAAATGCTCCAAGGCAATCCCTACCGGGATGGACTGCCGAGAAGATCCCAACTTGGATAGCTCGTCTGTCGCTTCATTCTCTGCTCGGTGAATGTGTTGGAACTCACAGCCTTCGAAGAATCCAGTCATAGATTGCACCAGGAAGCGATACGATGCCATATTGGCATCCAAGGCATCCCAAGTGCCCGAGACTTGCTGCACCACCAGATCTGAATCTCCATAGCATATGATGCGCTGCACTCCAACCTCCTTGGCTACTCGCAAGCCATGTACCACTGCCTCATACTCTGCAACATTGTTGGACGCCTTGAAATGAATCTGCAGCACATACTTGAGTTGATCTCGCTTGGGTGACGTAAGCACGACACCAGCACCAAGGCCTTCCTTCACTTTCGAGCCATCAAAATGCATCCTCCAATAGTTGGAAACTGGAGCAGGAGGTTCATACTGCACCTCGGCCCAGTCCACAAGAAATTCCGCCAGGATCTGAGACTTGATGGCTTCTCTTCTCGTATACGCGGGAGCATACGCTGCTAGCTCGATCGCCCACTTGGCTACTCTGCCACTCGCCTCCTTGTTGCCCATGATATCCGAGATGGGAGCAGAACTCACGACAGTGATGGGGTGCTCCTGGAAATAGTGTTTCAGCTTTCTGGCGCCTAGGTACACACCATAGGTCATCTTCTGGTAATGCGGGTAGTTCTGCTTGGAGCTGGATAAGACCTCACTGAGATAATATACTGGGCGCTGCACACTCTTGCCCTCTTCTTCTCGCTCCACCACTATCACCACGCTGACTACTCGGTTGGTCGCAGCAATGTACAACAGCATCGGCTCTTTGGGTAGCGGACTAGCCAAGATGGGAGCGCTACCCAGCATTGCCTTCAGCTCGTTGAATGCCACGTCCGCTTGCGGAGTCCAGACAAACTTGTCACTTTTCTTCATCAGCTGATATAAAGGCACGGCCTTCTCGCCCATTCGGCCCAGAAAGCGGCTCAGAGATGCCAAGCAACCAGTGAATTTCTGCACATCCTTCAATGATCTCGGCAAAGACATGCTCTCAATAGCTTTTATCTTTGAAGGATTGGCTTCAATGCCCCGACTAGAAACTAGAAAACCGAGTAGCTTTCCAGCCGGTACACCAAAGGTGCACTTACTCGGATTCAGTTTCATTTTGTACTTGCGTAGGTTAGCAAAGGTTTCCTCCAGGTCGGCAAGCAGAGTATGTGTTTTATTCGTTTTGATGACAATGTCATCTACGTACACCTGCACATTCTTGCCGAGCTGGTTGTGCAAGCATTTCTGCATGCATCTCTGATAGGTTGCACCCGCATTCCTCAAGCCAAAACACATGACACGATAGCAATAAGCCCCGTACGGGGTAATGAAGGCAGTCTTTATTTGATCAACAGGATTGAGTGCAATCTGGTGTAAACCAGAGTAGGCATCTATGAAAGACAGCAGTTCACAACCAGCAGTGGAATCGATCACCTGATCGATGCGAGGTAGCGGGAAAGGATCCTTAGGGCACGCTTTGTTCAAGTCGGTGTAGTCGACGCACATACGCCATGCGGTAGCAGCCTTGGGATCCTCCTTCTTCTTCTCGACCATGACCGGGTTGGCTAACCAATCCGGATGCAGCACCTCCATGATGAAATTACTTATCAGTAGCTTGGTGATCTGGTCACCAATGGCCTTCCTTCTCTCATCTCCGAAACGGCGCATAGCCTGCTTCACGGGCTTGGCGTCAGGATGCACATGTAAAGAGTGCTCAACCAACTCCCTCGGGACTCCTGGTAGATCCTCATTGGTCCAGGCGAATACATCCCGATTCTCACGGAGGAAGTGGATGAGCTCGCTTTCCTATTTCTCCGTCAACCCGGAGCCAATGATGGCTACGCGGTCGGGGAACTCGGGGTCAACCTGAACCTTCTCTGTCTCCTTGGCAGCCTGAAAAGCAGTGCCGTGCTGGGTACTCGGCACACCTTGTGCACCAGCTTGTGCGGACTGAGCCATGGCCACCACCTCGTACATCTTCTTCTTCTCGGCCTCAATCACCATCGACTCTGCCAGCTTGGAGCTAGCTGAGGCACACTCTATGGACTTCTTGTAATCCCAGCGATAGTGATTATGCCATTGGGTCCAGGGATCTTCATCTTCAGGTATGCGACATGAGTAGAGGCCATGAACTTGCTCAGAGCAGGCCTGCCGAGTAGAGCATGGTAAGGACTCTGATGATCCACCACCTCGAACTGCAGGCGCTCTGTGCGGCAGTTATCCCTGGTGCCGAATAGCACATCGATCCACACTCGGCCAATCGGGTTGCACGAGATCCCGGGCACAATGCCATGGAAGGTGGTCTTGCTGGGCAGGATCGTGTTCTCGGCCATGCCAAGCTTCTCGAGTGTGTCTTTGTACACAATGTTGATGCTGCTGCCGTTGTCGATTAGCACCTTGCTGAACCTCACATTCTTCTCAGGGCCCAGGAAGGTAGGATCCAGCACCAAGGCGTAAGTACCCGGGTTGGGCATCACCTTGGGATGATCGACTCGGGACCACCTGATCTCCTGGTCGCACCAATACATGTAGTGAGGGACAGCAGGAATCACTGCATTGACCTCCATGGCCCGCCTGTGTTGTGATTGCTTGTCGACTGCCTCAGAAGTGAAGATCATGTAGCTCTCGTGGTGCTCTTGGTACTGGTTGGAGCCTCCGCCCCCATTGTTGCCGTTGTTGTTGTTGCCCTGATAGTTGTTGTTGCCTCTGTTGTTGTTGTTGCGGTTGTAGTTGTTGTTGTTGTTGCGGTAGTTCTCATTGTTGAAGTTACGGTTGGCTCCTAAAGCCACCTGGTTGACATTCTCTCTTCTCGGATACACTGGCGGCCGAGCTGCGGGCGCGCGAGTAGGCTGCACACTAGCATTGGCCGCTGGCAGGGGAGGAGGAGGAGGCAAGCCATCACTCTTGATCGCATCCCACCATTCGCATTGCCGAGTAGTATGGTTTGCAGGCCTTGATGGGTGGTGAGTGTGAAAGCTGCATGGACCGTCCTTCATGTCATCAAAGACAAACTTCTTCGGCTGCTCGGAGTTACCGCTACCCGACTGAGAAGCGCGGAAAGGTTTCTTGTTGCCCTGGCCCTGGTTCTGGTTCTGCCCGTAGGCTCCAGCAGGTTTCTGCCTTTGGCTGCCACCAGCTCCAACAGTCACTGCATTCACCTCTTCAGGATCATACCGAGTATCTACTCGGCGCTTGTTGCGGAACTCGCTGCGCTTGCTGTTGCTGAAGTTTCTTCTCGGCTCAGAGGAGTCCATCAGTGGCTGAGTAGGATCACCGAGTGCGTACTGATCCGCAATCTTGATGGTCTCCGCCAGAGTGTTTGTCATCTCCCTCTGCAACCTCTGCCATAGCATACTGCCATGCCTGCATCCCTGCGCAAACCAAGTGATGGCCTGTGCTTCATTCACACCCTCACAGGTGTTCCTCAATGTGCTCCACCGAGTAAGATACTCGCGGTCTGTCTCGTCTTCTCGCTGCCTGCAAGCGGATAGCTGCTGTGGCCTATTCGGCCTCTTGTACGTGCTGGTGAAGTTGCTGATGAAGGCATCCGAGAAGTCCAGCCAGCAGTTGATGCTGTTCTTGGGCAAGTTGTTGAGCCAAGTGCGGGCTGGACCCTCTAGCATCTGCGGAACATAGTGCACCGCCCATCTTCTGTTGCCGTTCGCGATATGGACCGCGGTGACATAGTCATTGAGCCAATCTTCAGGCTTGGTGCTGCCATTGTAGCTCTTGGTGCCCCTTGCAAGCTGGAAGTTCTTCACGGACGGCTCGTTCATGATGCGCGGGCCAAAGCACTCGGGGCCAGGAGGACCCGTGTTCTCCAGCCGCGCCGACAAGCTGATCCGGTCCAACTGATGCCTCGCATCTCCAGGCGCCAGCATGCGCTCGCCAACACGATCATGTACATCATAGCCAGCCATCTCCATAGCCGAGTAGCAATCATCATATCTGTCCACCTGCACAGCTGCAGGCTGCTCCACCGGGTTGGAGACTGGTGCCACTGCGCGCGGCTGCTGTCTCTGCCGAGTAGGCGGAGCAGCGGGACGCCGAGAAGGACATGGGCGCGCTTCATCTCGGGCTCGGCTTTGAGCTTGATGGGCTTGAGAGCCTGCTCTTGCAGCGTTGTGTTCCTGCCCGGGCTGCTGCGGCACAGCAAGCTGTCTCGCGGCAGCAGCCGGGTCATACACCTGCATTTGCCTATCTCTGCCCGAACGCCCGCTGCGGCTCTTCTCGCGGCTGGGATGCGGAGACGAGGCCTGATCGTTAGATCTAGCCGCGTGCGAGTGAACCACCTGCGACGCCCCAGCACCCGGGTTAGCCTTCCGGAACTCCTCATTCTGCCTAGCAGCCTCCAACACCAACTCGTTGAGCCTTTCTTGCTGCCTAACACGTGCATCGCCATCTAGGCGAGGCAACTCGGCAGCTACGGCCTCTGCAGCTCTAAGTGTCTTGGCGGGTGTGCTATATCTGGGCCTGGTGGAGGTGTTTGCGGTGGCGGACTGAGCAGGAGCCTCTATCACTGTCGCCATATCGGCACCAAGGTTGCGCCGAGTGGCACCTACTCTGCTAGCCCTCCTAGCGACTGGCGTGAAGCCGTGAGTCTTGTTGTACTCGAGCTGATCTAGACTCAACTCCAACCTCACCTTATCCAACTCCGCCTGCTCGGCAAGCAGCTCCAGGCGTTGCCGCTCGAGCTGCTCCCTCATGGCCAGGAGCTCGATGTCGGTGGGAGTTGGCATGCCAGGTCGCGTAGCCGACGCGGGAATGACCGTAGACGTGGAAGGCGGCAAGTTGCTCTCCTTCTCGTAGGGCCGGTGAACCCTGCCACCAGCAGCCGGTGCATCAATCTCCTCGACGACGGCCGCAGCGCCAGTAGCGGCTGCGCCAGCGTTTGCCGCCAAGCCCGTCACCATCACCTCAGCGCAGTTCGCAGAGCGGCACGCGGGCCTTCCGCGAGCAGCGATCACCGCGGGAGGATCCTCCGCGTCATGCACCAGCTTGGGTACTCGCGGTTGGCGACGGTGGCGACGTAGACGAGGTGAGAGCCGAAGGAGATCACCGAACCGCCCTCCGGCATGGCCCTGCCGCCGAAATCGCCGGCGTTGTCGGTGACGAAGTCGAAGGAGCCAAATCTGTGGACAAGGCCACAGACCACGCGCTCCGCTGAAGAAGATCCCGTCCGAACAGAAACCAGCGCCGCTGGTTGCCCCACGGTGGGCGCCAACTGTCGTGGTGGTGTCACGGCAGATGCCATGGGATGGCTAAAGATGTGGGGACGAAGGACGCTGGAGGTGCTCGGGGAGGGATCACGCGACGAGAAGCCGCGTGAGGTACGAAGTAAACACTGCAAACAACACGATCTACCCAGGTTCAGGGCCCTCGTGAGGAGGTAAAACCCCTACTCCTGCCTTTCTCTATGTATTCTGGTGTCTCACCGAGTAGCCACAGTACAATGTTCTTGCTACCGAGTAGCCACTATCCTCTCTAGGTGATGAACTAGGTCAAGAATTAGGTCACCAAGTGTTCGATCCTCACGCAGGAGGCAGCGGGGCACCTTATATACACGGTGCCCAGCCGGATACGTCCAAACATGGACAAGTGTCGACATAGTGTGCACATCGTCCTTCTTCCGGGTTCCCGCTGACAGCTTTGGTTCCTAATCTTGGCTGCATCTGGAAAGTCGTTGGGCAAAACAAGGGGACAGACTGGTATCACTGTGCCAAACACAGAGTAGGCCCCCCTTATCCTGCGATGGCCTGCTTCCATGCTGTCACTGTCAGGCAGGCCGGTCCCAGATGAACAGTAGTTCGAATACTGCCAAGTACGGACCCAGGATACGCGGGATCCTGTGTCAGAACGGCTCCTTTGACTTTCTGGCCCGAGTAGGTTCCCGCCAATTTTACTCGGGCCAACTCTTCTACTCGAATGTACAGAACTTGCTAGATATCTCCTTCTGGTCATCTTGAGGACAGACCGAGTAGAAGTCGACCGGGTAGCAAGTACCGGGTAGGCGGCTACTCGACCAAACCTCTCTTCTGATAGTTGCTTTTACCACTTGCCTTTACCCTACTCGGGGGTAACCCCCCGACAGTGACCTTAGAGGATGCAGTTGAGAACAAGATGGAGACCGAAGCTCGCCATCTATGGGGGAACCCCAACGTTGCGTAGCATCCAGGAGGTAGTCAACGCATGGAGTCAAAAGCTTTGGCGATGTCGAGCTTTAAGAGGAGCATAGGGGAGCGGATCTCGCGAAGGCGTCGCGATGTGTTACAGACGTACATGAAGTTGTCATGGATACTCCTATTCTTTATGAAAACACTATGGCAGTGCAAGACGAGATCGCTCATCTTAGGACTGAGACGACGAGCCATGGCCTTGGCGATGATTTTCGGGATGATGTGAATCATACTAAAAGGGCGAAAGTCCGATATTGATTCGGCCCCTTCATTCTTAGGCAAGAGAGCAATGTTGGCCGAGTTGATGAATTGGAATTTGTTAATAGATAGCTCAGAAAAAGCATCGATAATGAGCATGAGGTCGGCCTTGATGATGTTCCAACATGAGGAGAAGAAGGTCGTAGTGAAACCGTCCGGGCCTAGCGCTTTATCCTTTGGCATTTCCTCAATGGCGGCCTTGATCTCGTCAACAGAGAAAGGAAGAGCAAGGTCATCCAGGTCCCTAGTCGATGACGCGGTGGGGGTTGCCCCATGGCCTGGGTGAAGTTGTCGAAAATCGGGGAGGCCTTATCATCATGCCTGGTCACCCATCCACCGTAAATAAAAAAGTAATCTAAAATTGGACTTAGTAAATATCAGGATAATGATATGGATTGTGAATGACTTACTTAATAATAGGGAAGTCATGCATTGTAGTGCACTTGTTTTTATTTGTCCACGCCTGATTCACTAAACTATGGAAGTTCTCGTAGGTCTCCCCCTGTACCATAAAGAAAAGAACCTTATATTTTTACCCACCCTTCTCTAAAAAGAAAAAGAAGTGTCTCTATTTAGACAGAACGACAATTACTTAGGTATGTACATATCGCTGGAAAAGCAAAAAGGTCAACAGGCCAGGTTTTACCACAATTACTTGAAATGCGTTTGGATAATATCCTTTTTCGATTGGGTATGGCCTCAACCATTCCTGGGGCCCGCCAATTAGTAAACCATAGACATATTTTAGTTAATGGTCGTATAGTCAATATACCAGAATGTGATTTATTCGCCTGCCGGAGTTGACCCATAGGTGAAAAAAAATTAGTGTTGGTGTCACCCTCATTGAGCCTATTTATCCGGGAAGCCTGTCTATTGCAGGCGCGTTTCAGCACCGCCAGACCCATAACTCTCTTCTTAAGAGCAGAGCGGAGAGCTTTCTCCTCCATCGAGAGTGCCCTTGAATCATGCGTGATGTCCAACTGCAAGATGACGTCGAGGGCCATTAAGAACTGCAGCTTTTGGTAAGAAAACAGCCCCGCCTCCAAGCCCTCAACTTTCTCACCATGATCTTGAGCTTGTGGTTGAAAATATGCACCAGCTGAATATGCGTTGAAGGCAAATTCCAGGCCGCATGAGCGACCTCCAGAAACCCCGACATCTTGGGTGTGGCTCGTTTATACTGGAGAACAACGCAGTGGCACGCACGATGTTGCTGCTTTAGTTTACGGCTTGTGCACGTGCGGTATTTTACGTGCTCCTGCCGTATGTACAAGGATGTTCAGATTTTGAGACATGAGAAGTAAATATATATTTGTTTCCTATGTTGTCGATATATTGTTGCTATAGTATAAGTGATTAATTGCGGTTGTGTACATCATTTCGATGCAGAGGTTGAAACGTCACTCTCACTTTGAAAAAACAATCCATACCTCGGGCCAGAAATTGTGTTGTTCCCACCTCCCACCCTCAGGCCAAAAAATGTAAATCTGCCTTGTACTTGTGTGATAGGCATTTAATACTACATCGATTTTGGTTTACAACCAGATGGTCCAAAAACGCATTCGATCCGCAGGAGTTGGCAAGTATAAGCACGTGAGCTTTTGGGATTAGTATTCTATGTTTTTTTTAGAAATGGGGTAAAACCCCGGCCTCTGCATCGAGTGATGCATACAGGCTTTATTAATTATTAATATCCAGTGTGACGAAACGAGTTACAACCATTTAAACCTTACAAGAAAAGGATACTCTCCCTCAAACTAACAGCCAGAAAAATAATAAACTACGAAAGCCTATTAGTAGGTTGCCAAGTATGCCGGGAGAAAAAATTCGGTGCCACCGTAAGGAGACGATTGCAGCCATCCACCATAAGTTTCCTCTGATCTAAAGGAAGTAGGAAAACCCATAGCTGGATCCAATGCGCTGCCGAGGAAATAACTTAGAATACATATGCTATGCTAAGCTTTCCGGTAGCTGTCTGGAGAAACTTTTCAAACGGCCAGGAACACTGGTAGAAAATAGGCCTACAGTCCCGGTTCGCCAGGCCCATTAATCCCGGCCGCGCAACCGGGACTAAATAGGCGCGACTAAAGGCCCCCCCCCCTTTAGTCGCGCCTCTTACGAACCGCGGCTAAACGCCCGGCCACGTGGGCGGGTGGCGTGAGCCGGGGGCCGGAGGACATTTAGTCTCGGTTGGCCACACGAACCGGGACTAAACTTTATTTCGTAATTTCTTTAATTTATTTGGGTTTCTAATTATTTTTCACTCCAATTTTTCAGAATTTGTATTATTTGCTTAGTGTCTAACTAAGATTATCTCTAGTCAAATTACTTACTCGTGGTCAAACTTCTCGCTCGGTCACCTATCCTCCCACTACTCTAGCATTAGCACGCTTAACTTTCGAGTTTCATCCCGTCACGCATCCAAGTGTTTCGCACGCATGTATGTGATAGTAGTATCATATCAATCCTATTAACATGTTGGTCGATGCCACATTTTTTTATTGTTTGAATTTCAAATAAATCTTTTAATAAACAAAAGTAATGATGTAATTAATAATTTTGAATAAATAAATAAACATTAACTTTTTAATTTGTATTATTTCTAAAAAATACTATTAATATATCAAAATATTCAGAAAAGTAAAACTAATTCATTTTTAAATCTTAAAAATACAAATAATATATCAAAAAATTAAGAAAAATAAAACTAATTCATTTTAAAATCTTAAAAATACAAATAATATATCAAAAAATTAAGAAAAGTAAAACTAATTCATTTTAAAATATTAAAAATACAAATAATATATTAAAAATTAAGAAAAGTAAAACTATTTCATTTTAAAATCTTAAAAATACAAATACTATATCAAAAAATTAAGATAAATAATACCAATTCATTAAAAAATCTTAAAAAGACGAGTAGGCTCTTCTATTATTTTTAGAATGAGTTCAAAAATGTATTTTGAAGTAAATCCAACTGGATGAGTTTAGTATTGACTAGATATATGTTTTCTTGATGTGTTTTTGTTTGTTTTCTTGATGTGTTTTTTTTGTTTGTTTTGAAATGTGTGTTTGACATAATATAGAAATAGTATGGCTAGGAATTAATATAGAAATAATATCCATTATATAATAATATATCCATTACATACTAATATATCCATTACATGCATATATCGAACGCAAGATGCGGTACACAAACAACATCTACTCGAGCTCCGTCGAGTAGATGCGGAACAACTCGTAGGAAACGTATGCATCTATGGCTGCATAGTTGACGTTGGTCCGGTCCAGTGGGATCTTCTCCCAATACCTATGATTCTTGGAGGGGAAACGAGACTTCATGGTTTCGTAGTCCTCGTGGATGAAGGCAGTTGCCATCGGAGCCATACCGGTCTTGGGCCCGTACAACTCATCGAAATGGATAAGGTCCTGAAGATCAATGTAGTGATCTTCACGTATCACAATACCCAAGCGCATCAACTTCTGACGGTCTTGAGTGATGTCAACGCTGGAGAAGTCATACCCTTTGTTGACAAGAAAATCAACAAGTGCCGGAGAATGCTTTGAACTACTGCAACAATAAAAATAGAACACGTGTTAGATATGTTGCAACACATGTATTCTTCAGATGCAACAAACAAATCGAAAATGCAAGATTGTACGTGTGCGTTACCTTGACCATTGGAAGACCAAAACGAACTCCTTGAGCGCAATCTGGATGACGGCAACATCCCGTTGATCCGCCGTATACTCTAGATCAAGCCTAAAGAACCTATGGTGTTCATCGGCTTGTTCATAGAGATAGCTGAAATGCTCAAGAAGACCGGGGATCCTCTCGCAATGATTGGTGTAGGCCACGTCGAGACTCTTGCCGCATGGTGTGGCCACACGGACAGTCTTCCAAACTTCATCCATGGGTGCTTGGTGGAGGAAGATCGAAGAGAGGAAGAGAAGAGAAGAGAGAAGAAGAACAGAGACTCGGGTGCGCACTGTAGCAATGGCGCCCTTCTGCCTCTCGCTCGCGAAATAAAACCGCCGCGCGGGAGGCGAGCAGTTTGTATTTTTAGTCCCGGGTGGCCAGGCCAACCGGGACTAAAGACAGGGAGGCCAGCAGACTGGATCATTAGTCGCGGGTGGCCACGCCAACCGGAATTAAATCCCTCCACGCGCCTCCACGCGCTTCCCAACCCGCGACGCATGACGTTCTGTCGCGGGTCTCCTCCCGACCCGGGACCACTGGTAGAAAACAGGCCTACAGTCCCGGTTCGCTAGGCCCATTAATCCCGTCCGGGCAACCGGGACTAGCTACGCGCGACTAAAGGCCCCCCCCTATAGTCCCATCTCTTACGGACCGGGACTAAAGGCCTGTCCACGTGGGAGGGTGGCGGAGCCTGGGGTCGGAGGACATTTAGTCTCGGTTGGCCACATGAACCGGGACTAGATTTATTTCGTAATTTTTTTAATTCATTTGGTTTCTAATTATTTTTCTCACCTTTTTTCACTCCCTTTTTTTCACTCCCTTTTTTTTTCACAATTTGTATTATTTGCTTAGTGTCTAACTAAGATTATCTCTAGTCAAATTAGTTACTCATGGTCAAACTTCCCGCTCGGTCACCCATCCTCCCACTACTCTAGCACTAGCACGCTTAACTTCCGAGTTCCATCCCGTCCCGAATCCAAGTGTTTCTCACGCATGTATATGATAGTAGTATCATATCAATCTTATTAACATGTTGGCCGAAGCCATATTTCTTTATTGTTTGAATTTCAAATAAATCTTTTCATAAACAAAAGTAATGATGTAATTAATAATTTTGAATAAATAAATAAACATTAATTTTTAATTTGTATTATTTCTAAAAATACAAATAATATATCCAAAAATTGAGAAAAATAGAACTAATTCATTTTAAAATCTTAAAAATACAAATAATATATCAAAAATGAAGAACAATAATACTAATTCATTTTAAAATCTTAAAATACAAAATATATATCAAAAATTAAGAACAATAATACTAATTCATTTTAAAATCTTAAAAATACAAATAATATATCAAAAAATGAAGAAAAATAATACTAATTCATTTTAAAATCTTAAAATGAAAAAATATATCAAAAATAAAGAACAATAATACAAACAATATTCATTACATGCATAGAGTCGATCACACATAACACAAACATAGAGTCGATCACATTTCATAATTAACATATATATAGAGTCGATCACAAAAGATATCCATTACATATATATACTACTAATTAGATACCCACATGCACATAGATATCGAACGCATGCATACATCATCTATGGCCCCGCCGAGTAGATGCGGAACAACTCGTACGCGACATATGCATCTACGGCCGCATACTTGAGGTTCGTCATGCGCAATGGGGTCTCCTCCCAATAGAAGTGATTCTGCCGGGGGAAATCAGTCTTCATCCTTTCATAGCCCTGGTGGATGAAGGTGGTTGCCATGACAGCCATCCCGGTCTTTGGCCCGGTCAACTGGATAAGATTCTGAAGATCAACGTAGTGATCTTCAGGTATCATAATACCGATGCGCATCAACTTCACACGGTCTTGCGTGATGTCCACGCTGCAAAAGTCAAACCCCGAGTTGACAAGAAAATCAACAAGGTCCGGGCAATGCCTCGAACTACTGTAACAACAAAAATAGGATATGTGTTAGATATGTTGCAACACACGTATTGTTCACATGCAACAAAAAAACTCGAAGATGGCATGCAAGATTGTACACGTGTGCTATATATATATATAGCTTCTACCTTGACCATTGGAAGACCAACACCGACTGCTTGAACGATATCTGGATGAGGGCAACATCCTTCTGATTCGCCGTGTACTCCAGATCGAGCCCAAAGAACCGGTGTTCTTCGGGAGCTTCAAAATAGAGATCGGCCAAATGACCTAGAGCTTCATGCAGCCTCGCGGTACTGTTGGTGAAGAGCACGTCCAAATCCTTGCCGCACGGTGTGGTACCATTGTGTTGCCTCCAAACTTCAGCCATTTGCGTGCGTGTGCTTGGATCGAAAAGAACAGAGAGCGAGAGAGGAAGAACAGAGAGCGAGAGGAAGAACAGAGAGCGAGCAGTGGAATGGCGCCCTTCTGCCTCGCTCGCGAAATAAAAACCGCCGCGGGGGAGGCGAGACGCTTGATGTTTAGTCCCGGTTGGCCACGGGCACGGGGAATAAAGGTCCATTGGTCCCGGTTGGCCACGGGAACGGGGAATAAAGGACCAATAGTCCCGGGCGGCCAGGTCAACCGGAATTAATTCCCTCCACGCGTCGCAACGCGCTTCCCAACCCGCGACGTCTGACCTTCTGTCGCGGGTCTCCTTCCGACCCGGGACTAAAGACTCATTGGTCACGGTGCGCAACGCTTGGGGACTGATGCTGGCATACCGAAGGCATTTTTTCTACCAGTGGACTAAAACCCTTTTAGTCACGGTGCGCAAAGTTTGGGGACTGATGGGGGCGTATGGAAGGCCTTTTTTCTACCAGTGGAATCAAATCTAATCCGTCCTGCTAGTGTCCTTCATTCCCAGATCGCACACCTACACAACCTTAACCGCCAAAGGGTAACGTTAACTAGAAGGAATTTCGCTGTGTGTTTCTCTATAACAGAATTCTTGGCAAAAGCAAGCAGAATTATGCGACTAGCTCCGGATAAGATTAATTGATCCTCTTATGAACAAGCCCGACAGCTTCGTCAATCTGTATTATCTGTGCGGTATGCGCCAAATCACACTTGTTATATTGCTATACTGCTAGATCGAATAATTCTGCCACAGTATATGTATATTTGGGTTACCATCTCGCAGACGTATGCTTATATCTGCATATATGCTCATGGTAACCTCTTGGCGGAATTCCAGATAGGGATCGATAAAGTAATTAAGTACCCGATGGTGACTGGTAGAATTTTGGCTTTTGCATCAGTACACGTTTTTGCATCTCTTTGGCAAGAGAATTTCATTTGATTAGAATTAAAGCAGTTACAGAAAATATTTATTGCCAGAGATACAGTGTTGGATAACTTTTTTTTTTGTAGGCGAGCAGGGACTTGGCAGGATTGGATCATGACTCGTGAGTGATGGGCCGCTACATGCACTTTGGCCAGGCAAATTTTATCTTTCACTGTTTCACATACCTGCAACTACTCAGCCGTCCTTGACGAAGAAACTGGAGCGCTAGCTAATCAGGAATTAGAATCTGAACGCGTGGCAATTATGTAACTTGAGAAACCAGACCAAACAAAATTAGGAGTATTGTGATCAGTCTCGTCATCATCTTATCCTCGCACCAACTAGGCAAACTTTGTCGTCGTGTCCATTTTTGAAATCACAAATCATCGCCCCCGATGCCTGAACTCAACGTACTCAGGGAAATCTTATGATCTCGTCGACCGATCCTCCAGGAAAGCTGGAAGAGAGAGGCGTGCAAGAAGAGAAGAGCACTTGGCTACACGCGCCTACTAAAAAAAGCAGAAGAGATTCGATACATCGATCAATGGCAGATCTGCAGCCCATGCGCCGTTCGCGTGCAATAGGGCTATGAGAAAAGAATCAAAGCTAGCAGGGGAGGAGCTCGACACGACGCAGCAATGGCTGTAGCCTGTAGTCGCCCATTGCTCCGCCGGAACCATGATGCATGTTTGTGGCCCCTGTCACATGGTGCACGCACATGCAAAGGACGTCGGTCGCGTCGTCCGAGTACCCCGATCCCATGCAACGATGATTGGTCTTGACTGTTGAGTGAGTAAGATTTACAAGTGTACGGATATGATTGGTATATATAGTGTCTTTTTTCCGGAATACTGTAGCATTCATGTGCAAGACGGGCGGCATGGCTGCACTCGCGCGTTCTGTCACATACAAAAAAAAAAACAGTCGGCAAAGTTTGTTTTTCTTCTTAGAAGATCAAATTATTTCGTTGATGTGTCTTGTTTATCCGAAACTAACAAACAAATTATATTACTCTCAAACAAATAACAAATTATATTACTCAATGTGGCATGTTTATATAATTTTTTTGGAAATAAAACACACTAATAGTTCAAGTTTGAAGTGATTTTAGTAAACCGTCTGAAACTCAATTAAATGGGTGCAAATTTATCCTATAAAGGCTCAGTGCAGAGAGACTTCGCGAGGCACACCAGCATGTTTTTTACGCTTCTTGACACAAGCCTCTCTCTACCCCCTCCCAATGACTGGTAGGCCCTTACTAGTGTGGGCCTCTCAATTGGTCTTCGCCGGGAAGACCCTAGACCAATACAATCCCCGCCTCCTTTCCCATACCGCGTCCTCCACTTCTCCTCGCCCCATATCCTCCCATCCTTGCATGGTGTAGTTGATGTTGCAACCGGTGTTGTAGATGTCGAGTTTGACCTTAGTCTTTCTCTTGACTCACGACTTTATCGAAATAGGTTTTGAGTCCGGATCCGAGACTTGAATTCGCGGACTCGCGGAGATTCAAAAACATGTCGCGATACACGAGACGCTGATGAAGATCTAACCGTTGAAATTGGCTAAAAAAGACGGGCTGATGTAGGATTATATTCCGCACGTATTCAACGGTGGGATCTTAGAATTGATGACCGAGTAGAGCTCGATAATTATTTTCGAAAGTCGCGGGGGAGTTCCGTCAGGTCCTAATAGGGCTTCCGTGTTCAGGTCGTACACCAAGATCTAGCCGTCGGAATTTGTCGAATCGTCCTGCAGATGATAGTGAATTTGATTTCGCATCTTTTGATTGAAGGGATCGTCAAGATAATTTCCGATTCGCCGTCAGTGGCGTCCGCAATATAGACGTTGCTGCTGTCCTACAACCTGCACGTGAAGAACGATGCCGATATAGAGCGTTAAAGACCGGGCGCGATGCCGGCGAGTGCTTGATGAAGTCGAATGATCCAAAGTAGATCGAACTCGACGGGGTTGATGACTCGGAGCTTGATCTTGACAAGGATGAAGCCGGCGAGACCGTAGATCCAGCGCCTTTCGTTCCCACAGGCGGAGCCAACTGTCGAGTCCTTGATTCGGCAGATCCCTCGTATGTGATACTAGGGTTTGTAGATTAGGAGACGGATGCACGCTGGTGATCTCGATGGCTAACAGGGAGCACGGTTTATCCAGGTTTGGGTCCTTTGTAGAGGTAAAATCCTTACTCCTCCTTATCTGATCTGTATTATGACGAGATAGTGGTGGTGTTACAATGGCAGTGTGATGACCCACAAGTGTAGAGGGTTTATCGTAGTACTTTTAATAAATAAGAGTGTAGAACCCAACAAGGAGCAGAAGGTGTTGACAAGCAGTTTGGATAGAGGATTCACTATTAACACTAACAAACATGTTTTTGGTGGTTTTTGATACAGCAGATAAATAAAGTGCGAGTATCATGCCAGGAATTCATGCGGATCACGGGAATTCTGCAGGTTTTCTATACCCTTGTGCATAATGCAGGATTGGACCGCTTCATTGAGGATGAACCAATCCAACATGTTAAACTAACTATGTATGTGGTGCAGGACTTTCGCTTTAGATAGTCTTCAACTAACCCCATGGTCCATTATAAAATTTACAATAAAGTTGTAGACTTGTCTTTCAGTGATTTTTTTTGCAGCTATCAAGCTACCAGAGTAGAGTTCATGTGAGAAAATAAGATGTCAGCCTAAACCACTGCTGGATTTATATGAGGAGATTTGCCAAGGCAGAAACTTCACGGGGCGGGGGGGGGGGGGGGGGGGGGGGAGTGGTAAAATATGAGAAATTCAACTCCCTAGCATTCGATACTTCGCTTATTTTATTTTTAAATGTGTATTAGTTAGAAAAACTGGCAACAAGCTATCTGTTTATGATTTGACTTTTATCTCAGCTGCCTTAAGATGTGATAAGTCTTATAACTTTGGTGCTTTAATTGCTTACCGTCTCTCACTTAACCATGAGAAGGGCGGAATTTCTGGAGGTCTTATTGCCTCACGCTTGCTAGCGTTGCATGGTTTGGAGCCACACTCTCTAGACCTGCAGTTTCCTTTAGATATGCTAGACCTTGTTTCCATGATCCAACATAAGTTTCTCTCTACCCATGCTCATTTATGTGGTACAATTTGGTTGTAAAACATTATATTTTTATCTATTTCAAACACTGTGATACTTCTGAAATTATCAAAATTGGAAAAACAGCCCCAGGCCGGACCAAATGGGTCGGCACGTTGGGTTAATGGTCATGAATGGCCGGACGTGGGCCGGATGACCCTCCGATTTCCGACCCAAACGGACGAAAACAGAGCACGCGCGGACCCTAAACGGGTCAGCCCGTTGGAGTTGCTCTTAGTCAAAAGTTAATATAGTCTAACTTTGACTCATTTACAGATAAAATATAAACATTCACAAAATTTGATCAACATATCATGTTCTATGGTGGGTCTATTCATATTGATTTAGCATTTTAAATGTTCATATACGGTTCTATATCATAGGTCAAACTTAATATGCTTTGACTTTTGACTAAATTTCATACGCCTTACTTTATGAAACGGAGGGAGTATTGAATAGAGGGGGGGGGGGGATTCTTTGGTTTTTCTTGTTACTGACAAATTCTATATATCTCAAAATTTTCATGTATTAATAATTTTCAGAATTTTCATGTATTTCAAATTTTTTCTTGTCATTTGTAAGTTATGGAAGGAGACTCATCATTTTGCAAAAAAAAACATGTAATGACCATCCAATATGATCTACTTGATGTGAAAATTAGAGCAATATTATTTTACATTCATTACGCTTAGTGATAACCCACGAGTATAGGATCAGTTTAACATTTTCGATAAGTAAGAGTGTCGAACCTAACGAAGAGGTAAAGGTAGGATAAACATTCTCTCAAGTTCTATCAACCACTGATACAAATCTACGCACACCAAATGTTTGTTCTATCTAAGAAATAAAACTACAGGAAATTTACGGCATCAAAGGATAGCTTTGCAAGATAATAAAGAATAAGAAAATTAATATTAGTTGTTGCAGCAATAAGAACACTAAAATAACAGAAATATGAGTGTGGAATAGTGGTGGAAGGTATGATGGAATTGTTCATAATCGATAAAGTTCGAAAAGCTCGTGCTCCGAGCAAACCCATGCAAGTCGCCGGGGATAATCCTAAATAGGGAAACTTCTCCCCCTTGGGCATTGACACAAAAAAAGGGAAAAGAGCGATGCTACACGTATCCCAAAGGATAAGGAGGTGTTGCGTGACGAAGACGGTGCAGAGGTAATGTGTGTCTGCCAAACAATTTTGTATCGGAAAACTATTCCACTTCTTCTATTATTTCTCACGTACTAGAGACATGACAAACAAACACAAATGGTGGCAATACTGCTATGCATCGAAGGCAGCATATGAAGTTACAAGATTATTTGCCCATCAATAGATATAATGTAGGCTTGTTAGGTAACTAATCTGCTAAACTCGAGGACACCGGTATTATCTTCAGTTGGAAGTGACTTTATCCCCCCCCCCCCTCTTCTTTCCTCTTCTTGGTTCAATTTTTACTCTAGAGATTTCAATAGTCATGCTTACCTAACAATATACTCGAATCGCTACAAAGATATTTGTTATACTAAGATTTAGAGATCTCGATCCTGATATTTTAATGATATTAAAATATATGGACGAACACTCATCCATACGCACGGATAAATATGAATATATTGTAAAATTTACGCACTCTAAAAATTAGTTCACGGAGAAATTTATTAAAAAATATGAATTTAAAATTAGAATAAGAAAATTTTGTGGGGATATACATTACACAATTATAACAAATAACACTAGATATAATGTTTTGAAACACTTTTATGTGCTTAACTATGACAACAAAGTAATATAAATTTGTAGTCATTAAGAGTATAGTATGATATAAGTTAAAAATGCATAGAAGTTCAGTATAAAATAAAGGAGCAGGTATACCAATGGTGGGTACCTGCAGGGCATGCCCACGTCACCAGCACACGTCATCTGTCGCGAGATGGACGTCGCCCTCTCCTCACGAGGCCGCCGCCTCGGATGTCGAAACTCTCCACACGGAAAGCAAGAGTAGCGAGAGACTCACTTCCACCGTCCATGGCAGCCGCGCACGGATTTGCCGGCGGACCCCTCTGAAAGCACAAATGCGCCGAAATCTTGTTTTGGGTGTTTGTTAACAACACAAGTATATCTATTTATGTGTGTTGATGTTTTCAGGGACATTTGATTAAATTACAAATGGTGGTGTGATATCCAAAAAGGTCAAAGAGATCTACACTGCTTAGAAGCCGCTGGAAGTTATTCTAGGCCGGAGTCTCGGGTCTCCGAGACCGGAGTCTCCAGTGTGAAGAAATTCCTGTTAGAAGGCCGAGTTGCGCAAATGGTGTCACCCGCTGGCATCGGTCCGGAAACTGTCCGGAGACTGTCCGGAGTCTCCGGTCTAGCAGTGCGGAGTCTCCGGCTACAGTCCAGTCCGGATTCTTTTCAGACCGTAGTCTCCAGTCTTCACACCGGAGTCTCCGATGTGATTTTCGCAGGACTGCTTCAAATAGCTAGAATTTGGGTGAGGGGTATAAATACCCACTCCCCTTCTTCTTAATTGAGTTAGCTCGACCAGAATACATTTCCCCGTTGTTTTCAGTTTTACAGTTACCCCGCAAGATGAGGTGAAACCCAATTTCAGAACATCACCGGTGATGTTGCAGTTTGGTTCACGACGTAAGACCAAACATGGTTAGTGTTGGGCGGTGTTTGCTGCAGCGTGTTGCATATAGGATGACCAACAATTAGATGATATTTGTCTAAATATGTACATGTTTTATTCAAGGCATGCATGGCTTTCTTGTTGGTCGAGTTTTCTAATAGGCCAGTTTGTATCGTGTGCGTTTAGCTTTGAGTCGGTTTGGGTGTTTTCGGTTTGGGCTTGTCCAACTGAGCCCTTGTGAGTCTCCTACATAAAGGAGCATGCAGCCAGCTTTTAGGATAGACAAAAATTTTGAGAGTGAAGTTATCGAGAGGCTCCTCCCGTGATGGGTCGCCGCTTGCGAGTTTATACTAGTTTTTGATTGTTGATCTAGTTGATATATCTACTATTGCGTATGTGAGTTTGATTCTTTATCTGACCAATGTTGTTATTCTTCGATCGCCGTGAAATATTTGTCCAAACCCATTTTGAATTACGCTGATCCGTATCATATTGATATCAGATTCATTGGTTTCTCACGGCGATTTTCTACTGAGATCTATCTACTGAAGGTTTTACTGCCAGAGGCATCACGCCAAAACACCGGTGTTGATATGTTGTTTTTGTTCTGCTTTGAATCGCCAAGGAGCAAGAGAACATGCGCAGCCTGACCAACGCAAACAACACCCGAATGATGGACAGACTGTCCCGAGAATGGTATTGGGCGTATTGGGGGTTCTGTTTTTGTTCTCCCATTCCAAATGATGGACAGGCTGTCCCAAGGATTATTTGGAGTGGGAGATGCGCATGAATCATATTTTTGCAGTTTACCATTATAGCGAAGAGAAGAAAGTTCAACTTCCAGCTATTGAGTTCTCAGGTTATGTCTTGATATGGTGGAGCCAAATTTTGCGTATGCCCAACCGCCCAATGTCATGGAGAGGCATGAAAGAATTTATGCGGCGTCGTTTTGTTCCCGGACATTACAAGCGAGAGATGTATAATAAATTGCAGCAGTTTACTCAAGGTATAAATCCATGGATGAGTATTATAAAGAGATAGAGTTGTTGATGATACGTACAGGAACAACGAAAGATCCAGAGGCCACGATGTCTCGGTTCTTTAATGGTCTGAATATTGAGATGCATGATCGTGTGGAGATGATCATCTACTATAATCTTCAGGATCTTGTGCACCAAGTTAAGCGTGCGAAGCAACAACTCAAACGACGTCAAGCTACAACCCATAAACAGACATGGCGTCGTTCCAATGGAGAGGCTTCTGGTTCTAGCGGTAAGCCGACACCTTCTACATGCTCCAATAATATTTCTCTTGAGGCGTCAAATATAGAGTGTTCAAAGCTGCAGTTAGTACGCAGTCCACCAGACACATTGAGTGTTTTACTTGTGGCGGCCAAGGACACATGAGGCATGATTGTCCTAATGCAAAAGGGCTGATGCTCACACAAGTTGGCTATGTTTCTGCTAGTGATAAGGAGAAATCAGCGGGGTCGTCTAGTGAGGAGGTTGAGGAAACAAAAGAAGTGATTGCGGATGGGTATGAACTTTCTGCAAAGTGTAAAAATCTAATGTGCAACGTGTAACAGAAGATCGAATAGAAGGACAAGGGCATCGATGGGATACTTTTCAGACCCAATGCATAGTCAAGGAATCCTATTGCAAGCTGTTTTTTGATGGTGGCAGTTACACCAATATTGTTAGTAAGAGCTTGGTGAATTCTCTTTCATTGCCTAAATGGAAGCACCCAAAGCCACATTGCATTGAGTTGTTGTATAATTCGGGCAAGCTGAAGGTCACACATAAGGCACGCCTAAAAATTTTGGTAGGTTCGTATGAGGACATTGTGTTATGTGATGTGTTGCCTATGGATGCATGTTGGCTGCTGCTAGGTCGACCATGGCAGTTTGATCGGCGTTCCACACACGAGGGGTGTTCCAATGTATATTCCTTGTGGCATAAAGAGAAGCGGCATGTTCTGCAGCCAATGCTCGACAAGGATATCAAGGTGGGTGCCGTTGCTGTGAAGAAGAAGGTTCCAAGTGTTAAGCTGAAACCGAGGACGATTTCTCCTCAAGTTGGGGGGTGGTGATGAGGGAAGGATAACTACTCATGTCATTGCGGCACCACCGTCATCTATTCTGAAAATTGGAGCTTTCAGTTTTATAGTTCCTCCGCAAGATGAGGTGAAACCCAATTTCAGAGCACCACCGATGATGTTGTAGTCTGGTTCACGGCGTGAGACCAAACATGGTTAGTGTTGGGCGATGTTTGTTGCGGCGTGTTGCGTACAGGATGCCAACGATTAGATATATTTGTCTAAGTATGTACACGGTTTATTCAAGGCATGTGTCCCTTTCTTGTTGGCCAAGCCTTCTAATAGGTCGGTTTGTAACGTGTGCGTTTAGCTTCGAGTCGGTTTGGGTGTTTTCAGTTTGGGCATATCCAACCGAGCTCTTGTGGGTCTCCTATATAAAGGAGCATGCGGCCAGCGTTTAGGGTAAACAAGAATTTTGAGAGTAAAGTTATCGAGAGGCTCCTCCCGTGATGGGCCGCAGCTTGCGAGTTTATACAGGGTTTTTTTATTGCTGATCTCGTTGATCTGTCTACCATTGCGTGTGTTGGATTGATTCTTTATCTGTCCAACGTTGATGTTATTCGATTTTCGTGAACGATTGGGGCAAACCCATTTTGGATCGCGTTGATCCATATCAACGTATGTCCTAGAGATAATAATATTTAGTTATTATTCTATCTCCAAGTTTAGAAATAAGTTTATGTCATCATGCTACTACCACGATAGCACTTAAAATGTGCGTTTTCAAAGGAAAATCTTTGTGCGTGTGTGAAGATATAAACAAACAAGAGTTCCTATCTTGTCTCTAAGATTTACTTTTGGTTTGTGAGATTATCACATTTTTCTGATCATGGACTTGGTTAAAAGTCTAGGAAAACATGAGAGCTTATTGTTACAGTAGCAATAGTATTGAACCGACACAAGTGTATGTTGTTGCTAAAAGAGACTAAACAATCATGATGTATTTTAGAAAATACATATAAAGTTGGCATTGACTATAATTCCTATGCTATGAGAAATCTAGTGATCGCACGATCGAAAGTTATACTATGGATATCATCAAGCGTCTTGCCGTAACTAGGGATCATAATGGTGATATCTGGGTATGACTTAGAAATTCTAATGGAACTGAGATCATTCAAGATTAGTACTTACCTCATCTAAACAATATAGAGATACACACTCTAGGCACTCTCAGTATCACCGATGACATATCGTCTTGCCAATTACAGTCCGATTTATCACAAGGTCATCGAGAATATGGATGAGAAAAGAGGACGATATCAGTAACGCGTTTTATGTGTTATGATAAAAGATTTTGATCATATGAGATCACATAGTATCACCTCATGATATCTTTGGTATCCTGAAGTTAAGGGAATAAGTGCAATGAGTAACTTATAAGGTTCCCTTCGGGAACACACGGTCCCGATGTTGGTTATTTTTCGGTAAATTCCCGAACATGACTATGTGTTATCAAGTCTTTACGGGACACACACTTAAGCTGTGCCAACCTTTAATTGAGAGAATTAATACGTTGTTGTTGGTTTTATGAATGTTCGATGTCGTTACGATGTCACAAAAACAAGTCTAGTGTTAATCGAGTGGTTTCGAGGAAGTTGCTATTAGAGAAATAATATGTCGTTGTTAGGAAGAATTTACATGAAAGGTAACAGAGGACATGAGATATCCCAGGGTGTTAGAAATGTGTTTCTAACATCGTTAGATAATATCGATGATTTTATCTATAGGTTTAAGTGGTTCAAGTGGAGTTTCAGAGACTTTCCATATAAGGGGGGAGTATTGGGAGGGGAAATTTCTCCCTCATGGCCGAACCCTATTTTACGGGGTTGGCAGGTGAGCCCCAGTGGCTTCACAAGTTGGCATTCATCATCCTGATATTTTTATGAACTAGGAAATATGCCCGTGCGTTGCAACGGGACGACAAAAGAATCAACTTTTGTTAAAAAAAACATCAACATGGTCTCTAATTTCGCTGCAAAGTCGATCCGACCGACACATTCATCATCATGCTTCTACTTTGCCTTTTGTGTTAAACTTTATTTATTTGATCTACCTTCACTCCCTCCATGGATGCCAAATCACCTCCACTTCACCACAAAATGTTCAAGCAACCCAGATTTGCTCCCATGCCATGTTGTATTCTCGCACCCAAAAACATGAGATTCGACTCAAGACACGAGCTAGTTTTTTTTCCCTCTGGAGACAGCTCATGGGCCTCTTTGTCTACCTATTTATTTATTTATTTTCAACATTACAAAAAATCCCATATACAATTGCCACGGTTACACACCCGATCCTACAATAAACAGGAATACAAGATACCATCAGCTAGTTGGCACCTTTTGAGTAATTAAAGAACGAATGCAGAAGTGCAAAGGAAATTTTTGAGTAAATTCAGTCAAATATATGCTAAACTTTTATCATTAGTCAAAGTTTTCACGATTGTTTCTTGCAGCTACAGGTGCAAGTTCACTATACATGTCACTTGCGTTCTAAACACATGCACACATGACATTTAAAAATTGCGTAACCAGAGCATAGTTCGGCTGGTTGTTCTTTGTTCTAAACACATGCACACATGACATTAAAAAATTGCGTAACCAGAGCATAGTTCGGCTGGTTGTTCTTTGTGTCCCTGAGCGTCACTTTATTGAGGGCTCTAGACTGTTGTACTTCAGGTGCTCGGTATTTAACATGAGCAGCGACTCCACGGCGTGAGCCAACAAGCTGGCCATTTTCAATTACATGTCATTATTCTGAACCAAAATAATTGGGCCACAAGCAAGCGCCAGCCAGCGATGTGCTGGAGACCTGAGGAGACGGTGGCGAGTGGAGACCCCAAATATGTTGATCATGCTCACGTTCGCCCCGCCTGCAGCGCCTGCAAGAAATCGTACAGAGGTTTGCTTTAGAAATTTAGAGATTAGGCATCCCTGGCGCATAACATTTCAAAATTCAATGAAAAAGAGGAGGGAATTAAGCAAAGCAATACAAGGAGCACCTGACTTAGTCATACGGACTACATGGTCGATGATGGTGAAACATTGTCTGGGACAATGCGGAGGGCTGAAGAACTCTAGCTGCGCACCCAACTTGCTCTTGTGATTCAGTCTCTTTAATCGGATCTTATCAAGCTTTATGTCTCCACCATCGCACCCTCAGCACCCATACTACTAAATCTAGGCTAGTCGGGCTTAGACGAACACACAGATTTCAGCATCATGGCACCATTAGTGCCTCTGCCACATCCGAATCAGGCTTGGAAGAACACACGGATTTAAGCAGCAGTGATCTCTTACTTTGTTCATGCATCTGGAACTATATGCTTCACGATTCCATCCAATTTTGGCTAGAGTTCTTTAGATCAAATAGGCTTGTGCTGGATCCTTGGAGGTGGATGAAAAAGAACAGCTTTATCTGCACCCGAGGCCAGCCCAGAAGGCCAGCCCCTGGACAACGCCACGATCGCGTCAAACCACAGTGTGGCAACTTTGGCGAGTGCCGCTCTGTCAAACCCCATGGCATGACATCGCTGTGCGCCGGTGATGACTACGAAGAGAGGGCAAGGCACGCTCCGTTCCCGCTCGCCATGCTGCCTCACGATGAGGATGACAGATTAGCCGCCGTCTTCGCCATGGCACACCAGGAGGATCCGTCCCATGTAGAAGGATCCTTACTATCCACCACGAGCAGCGCAGAGCAGGGATGGAGAAGCCACATGGTGCTGGGGTTACTTCCCATGGGCCATGGCGGCGGCCTAAGACGAAGGCGAATCACGATCAACAACCTGGATAAGGGGCATCGTCTCACGGCTGGGCAGGAAAGGAGGTGATGGCGTGATACGTTGGCCTTGGTGCCGACAAGATTGAGATCTCATGGCTGCTGATGGTGTGTGCTTCGTCGCTGACGCCCTAGGCATGGCTCTTCCCCATCCAGCGTCTCGACGTGAGCTTCGTCGCTGTTGATCTGGGCGCTTCCTCCATGACATCCTTGTCCTGCTTTGAAGTCTGGGTGTGCGGCTCCGACGCTCTTGGGAGCCATATTTATGGGGGCGGGTGAGGACTTGAGGGAGAGTCTATATCGGTAGGGATTCACCCAGAGGGAAAGTTCGGATCAGTAGCGACAACGCTTTTGAAGCTAGCCCGTAGGAAAGACATACGCGAATAAACGATTGTAATTGTGCTTGCACATGTGTCGTGGTTAAATACAACAGCAAAAAGATTTCAACCGACGCACGGTAACAGGACGCGGCAGACCAACCAGAGTTTTTATTATAGGTAAAAATTAGGTAGGGATAGATCCCAATAGGTAAAACTTACCGGTGGCAAGGTGGGTAATTTGTGTCAACTTTGAGGGTAGTTTCAATGACCTACCAAACCAAACCAAGGAAGCCTTAACGCCTTTATTATTAGGTATAGATTTATTGGAGAGAAGAAGTGAAGAAAAGGGGGGAAAAGGAAAAAAAGGAAGGGAGAGGGAGGTGGAGTTGGACTCCACCCCCAAATCCGAGTTGAGGTAGGAGGGAGGGGTGCGGCCTCCTTTGGTGGTGCGGCCTCCTTTGGTGGTACGGCCACCTCCTCCTAGTTCAACTAGGACTCCCTCTCCCCTATGGCAAGTCTCATCATCCCTGCCACTATATAAAGCACCCCAAGGCTCAAAACAAAACACACAATTGGATCTCAAGCCTCTCTCTCTCTCTATCTAGTAGAATTAGAGGGTTGATGGTGCAGGGCTTGCACTCGTTGGGAGACCCCAAGAGGAAGGTATGAAAAGCACAGTAGCAGTTTAAACCAAGGTTGAATAGACCAGTAGGAGAAATAAGCAACTTCTGAAGGTTGATGCAGCTGAGGTGGCAGGGCGCACTACCGGTTCAGAAGCAACATGGAACCTACACAACACAATCAAATCACTTTGCCCCAACGAAGCAGTGAGGTTGTCAATCTCACCGGTTTTGCTGAACACAAAGAGGTTAAACGATACGTGTGGAACATAATATTTGTTTGTAGTAGATGAAAGAGAACAGTGATGGCAGAATTAAAGCAGTAGCAGCATCATGAAAACAGAGATTGCAGAGGATGTATTATCAGTATGAGGAAAATGGACCGGGGTCCACAGTTCACTAGTGATGTCTCTTCATAGAAGATAGATAACATGTATGGTGAACAAATTAGAGCTGGGCAACTGACAAATATAAAGGTTGCACCATAGTACATATGTATGGCATGATGATTACTATGTGATTCATGCGAGCATTACAACAAGACTCATAGACCGTTATCCAACTGCATTTGTGACTATTAATCCACCCTCAGAATATCATCCGAGCAATCCTTGTGTATTAAGTTGCAAGCAACAGATAATCAAATTAAGAAAAGTGTGTAATGTAAACAATGTAAACATCGTTGTTTTCTCCCTAATGGCAACATCACATCCCCCATTCGTCATGTTTCTGTCACTCGAGCACAAATGCAAGGGAGGAATGAACCCACTATCGAGCATAAATACTCCCTCTTAGAGTCACTAGCATCTACTTAGCCAGAGCATCTACTAACAATGGAGAGCATGCAAGATTATAAATAACATACACATGAAAAGAACATGATAGATTGATAATCAAGAGACAGAGCATTCAATATTCATCGGATCCAAGCAAACACAACATGTAGCATTACAATAAGATGATCTTGATCATGTCGGGCAGCTCACAAGATCTAAACATGAGGCATAAAGAGGAGAGAACAACCATCTAGCTACTGCTATGGACCCATAGTCCAAGGATGAACTACTCATGCATCATTCCGGGGGTGGGCATAGTGGTGTAGAGCCCTCCGGTGATGATTTCCCCTCCCGGCAGACTGCCGGGGAGAGCTCCAGAACTCTCCCAAACTAGGGTTGACGATGACGGCGGCCTCGGGTGTTTTTCTTGGAAAATTCTTACGTTTTTAGGGTTAACCTCCCGAGGGGTATAAATAGGCGAAAGGGCGACGTCGTTGGGCGATGAGGGGGGCCCACACCACCCCATGGCGCGGCCAGGGGCGCGCCGCCCTATGGTTTGTGGGCCTCTATGGCCTCCCTCCGGGTCTCCTCGGACTCCGTGTGCGCGGCAGATTTCTAAGATTCCCGGTTTTTGAATCGTCCAATTCCGAGAATATTTCCAGAAGAGCTTTTCTGAAACAAAAAAAAGGAACTGGCTCTGTCGCATCTTATCAATAGGTTAGTCACATAAAATCGATAAAAATGGCATAAAGTGTATAGCAAACATGTAGAAAATAACATGAAAAAACATGGAACATCAGAAATTATGGATACGTTTATGACGTATCAACATCCCCCAGCTTACTTCCTACTCGTCCTCGAGTAGGTAAATGATAAAAAAAAAATTCTGAGGTGACATGTGTTGCTGGCAGAGTTAAATCCTTTCTCTGCGTTGTTGGAAACCCCAAGAGGAAGGTGTGATAAGCACAATGGTAGGAGTTTTCCCCTTAGTTAAGAACCAGGGTTATCAATCCAGTAGGAGAAAGAGAATCTTCGGAAGGTTGATGCCACTGACGGTGGTGCTTGCACTTCACCGGTGTCAGCAATAACGTGGAACCTGCACGCAACACAATCAAAATACTTTTTCCCAATGGTACAGTGAGGTTGTCAATCTCGCCGGTCTTGCTGAAAACAAAGATTAGACGTATAGTGTGGAAAAACATTGTATGCTTGCAGAAAGTAAAGAAAGCAGGAAATTGTTGTGGTTTGTTTAACAGTGTGGAAAATGGATCGGGGTTCATAGTTTCACTAGTGGTGTGTCTCCATAAAAGATAGCATGTTGGGTGAACAAATTACAGCTGGGCAATTGACAAATAAAGGTTGCACCATAGTGCATAATATGACATGAAGATTACTATGGTATTTAGTGCGGGTATTACAACAAGATACATAGACCGACATCCATCTACATCTATGACTAATGATCCACCCTCAGGTTATCATCCGAAACCCCTCAGGTATTAAATTGCAAGCAACAGATGATTGCATTAAACAAAGTGTTTAATATAAGCAATGATTATGCATGCGGGCACTCTCACCGTTGTTTTCTCTCTAATGGCAACAACACATCTTCCCCCTTCACGTTTATGTCACTCGAGCAAGGCAACAAGGAGGCATGAACCCACTATCGAGCATAAATACTCCCTCTTGGAGTCACTAGCAACTACTTGGCCAGAATAACCACTAGAAACGGAGAGCATGCAAGATCACAAATAACATATGCAAATAAAGACTATAATCAACTTGGCATAAGATCAATATTCATCGAATCCCAGCAAACACGGCACAAAGAATTACATAAGATCAATCTCGATCATGATAGGCAGCTCACGAGATCTAAACATGGAGGCATATAAGGAGAAAACAACCATCTAGCTACAACTACGAACCCGTAGTCCAAGGATGAACTACTCACGCATCACTCCGGAGGCAGGCATGGTGATGAAGAGGCCTCTGGTGATGATCTCCTCTCCGACAGGGTGCCGGAAACAGCTTCAGAACCCTCCTGATCTGGGGTTGACGGTGACGACGGCTGTGGAACTTTTTCGGGGATTTTGATCAGCTGTACCTGGAATGATTCCCTTCTCTCGCGGATCTGCCTCGAGTTTGTCAAACTTAGGCACTGCAACTCTGTAGCCACCTGAACCCATCTTATGGTGATATACCTTCCTTGCCGCATTTGCCGCATTCTTGGCTGACCTTTTCTTCTCCTTGTGTGATTCCTTGTACGCCAGAAATGCTGGCCAGTGTGCCTTCTTCTTCTAAAGCGGCCCCTCGAATTTTGGGACTTCGTTTTTCTTCTGATCTTCCTTCCATAATCTTTTCTTGTAAGCATTGAAAGCCTCGGCCATCTACTTCAGATCTCAGTGCATCACTGCGTCGCGCATTTGGTTCTGTGTCTTCTCGGTATCACATTCTGGAAGACTGAAATGGTTCATCAGCTTGTCGAACATGAGTTGTTTGGACGGGTCTGAGACAAAAGAAACTGCCAGACGGTCAGGATCGTCTTCGTCCTTTGCTGGCGCATTCCATTCTTCAGTACTTATTGGGATCATGTCCCTAACAATAACTCCACATTGGCTTGTAAACTTAGTTGTTGTCTTGATGGGCCAAGCAGGTTTGCCGGATCGATAGACTTGCTCGATTCGCAGATGCACTTTCGAGCTCATCTCTTGAGCCCGGCCTCGTTTCGACCTCTTGCTAGACGATGTCGATGCAACCTTCACTAAGGCTTGTTCATCATTGGTTTTCTCCGGTTCCGCATATGTTCCTTGCAATTGCTCTTCTTCCTCTGTTCCCTGGCCTGATTCATTCAGGTACTGCGAGCCGTCGTCTTCACCTCCACCGTCATTGAGTCCACCGGGGAGTGTACTTTCTTCATAACCCCGGACGGGATTTATGAGGAATGTTACCATTACGGATGTGCACCGAAGGGTTCAACTTCTTTATGATCTCACCATATTTAGGACGGGATTACGGATGGTATACTTACAGCTAATGGCATATTTAGTTAACACTAAAAAATGCTAACACTAAAACTAATACTAAAAAAATACTAACACTAAAACTAAAATGCTAACACTAAAAATAATACTAAAACTAAAAATGGTAACACTAAAAAATACTAACACTAAAACTAATACTAAAACTAAAAATGCTAACACTAAAAATAAAAATGCTAAAACTAAATACTAAATACTAATAGCTAATGGTTCTGTTAATTAACACTACAAACTAAAACAGTATTAAGAGTAAAACTAATACTAAA
The DNA here is from genome assembly GCA_028641055.1 of Alopecurus myosuroides. Classification (NCBI taxonomy): domain Eukaryota; kingdom Viridiplantae; phylum Streptophyta; class Magnoliopsida; order Poales; family Poaceae; genus Alopecurus; species Alopecurus myosuroides. Next base: position 60,096,524 of record CM054060.1, on the reverse strand, counting down.
ATTTACTAAAACAAAAAAATTGAGTATAACTGCGATGAGGGCCAGTGGCCGGCGCCGGCCGCTCACCTCGAGGGCGCGGGCGCGAGTCGACGGCGGCGAGCAGTACGGGGCCGAGCAGCACGGCGGCGAGCAGTACTAGGGGAAGGCGCGGGCTCGGGGGCGAGGGGGAGGGCGCAGTGGCGCGCACGGCGGCGACTTCGAACGGCGCGGCGCGGAAATCCGGCAGCCTAACGGTGTCGTGGGGATTTCTGCGTCGTCGGGGACTTAGCGGTTTCTGCGTCGTCTCAGGGTTTGCCCCGGGCAGTTGCTCCGCCCGGGGTTATATAGGTGGGGGCCTTTTGCCACGGTTGGTAACACGAACCGGGGCAAAAGGGCAAAAGGGGGAGGTGGGCCCTCGCTTGCCTCCCACCTCCCCCCTTTTGCCCCGGTTGGTAACACGAACCGGGGCAAAAGGCCCAAAATTTCCTTTTTTTGTTTCGTGCCGCCATTTTTTCCCTGCCCCGTTTAAATACTTTTTCAAAATGTTTTTTCAAATACATTTGAAATGATTTCGAATTAGGAGAAACTATCAATATGAAATGTGTTTAAAATTGCAAAAACATTTCAAATACATTTTCTGTTTTAAAAAACAATTATTCTAACTATTTAAACTAGTAATATTTTTTTTAATTTCAAACATTTTTTAAAACCTAGTTTATGAATGGTTTCGAATTAGAAGAAACTTTCTATATGATATGTGTTTAAAATTGAACAAAAATATCAAATACATTTTTTGTTTTAAAAAATAATTATTTTAGCTATTTAAACTAGTAAATTTTTTTGAAATTTCAAACATTTTTAAAAACCTAGTTTATGATTGGTTTTGAATTTGAAGAAACTTTCAATATAAAAAGTTTTTAAAATTGCGTAAACATTTCAAATACATTTTCTGTTTAAAAAATAATTATTATAACTATGAAAAATGAGGCGCGAGAGTCGTGCCGCGTGGCGCGGGAGTTGTCTGATTTATACCGATTAGGGGTATATCAGGCATTGTCCTAAAGAGCCGGAGTACCAGGGTGGCCTTATTGGTAATGGATCACAGTCCGTTAGGTGGCCCAGTAAGCTGACGCACATAAGGCGGATTCTAGAAGAACCCGGACCACGGCCCAAAGTGGTGCTGCTTGGAGTAGAAGACGGATTCCTGCTTTCCAAGTTAGGTACTTTCCGTAGTCTTCTAGCTTTCCTTTCTGTAATCCCTAACCCGGCTATTATATAAAGTCGGACGGGAGAGAAGAAAGACAACAGACATACAATTAGTTAGAAGCCAACTCGCCGAGAAGTTGATCCTCGCCGAGTTAGCGAAACCCTTCTCACGTTGTACTTTGTATACTTCAGGCTTCAGCCCTGATTTAGTGAGATTGTAGGAGTAACAACGCCGCCTAGTTGCAACGTACCGAACCTGAGTAATTTTGGTGTTCCTGGTTGTCGTACTACCACGTCCCCCCACGTCTTTACCTGTAGACTCATGTCACCCCAGTCTATGACCTCTACTACGATGTCTCGATAGTTGGCGCCCACCGTGGGGCGAGCGACGTCAGGCGTTATGTTTCGATCGGAGATACTCGGCGGAATCGGCAGTACCATAATTGTCGGAAGCTTGGAATTCAACAACGACGTTGGGCACTTCCTCGACAATGGATCGTACGTGCTAGCATGAAATCATCTGGTAAGTGCTTGAGTTTTACCGATTGAATCTGCAAACATCTTTGTCGGATTAACTGCAGAAGCAACGGGATTCTGTGGTGGAAGTAAGTTCATCCCACCCGCCCTATACCCAGTAGAAGAAAACTATGATACCGGATTTTTCTCAGATCACCAAAACCCTGAATTTGCTGCCTCTTCAGAGATGCCTGCAATCAGATCTCACTTTATTGGCATGGTGCAATCCGAGGTCGCTGAAAACACGGAAGTAAGTAATCCCGTGGAAGAGGCAGAAAACAACAATCCCACAGAGCTAGTGAAAGATCCAACACCCGGCAATGAAACGGTGAACTCAGAAGCTGACTCCGTACTAGCTGCCATAGAGGCAAGATTGGAGTCGGAACCTGAATCTGAATACATAGATTCAGAAGTCGAAGATGAAGACGCTTTCGAAAGAAAGGTTAAATCTATGACTGGGGGCTTCCATGAAGTACTTATGTCAAAACCGAATGATAACTCGGACGCTGAAGACGAGGAAGACCCCAAAATGCCTCCACCATATGAGGAAAGAGAGGATGGCGAAACCAGCCCTATTTACCCCGATATCAAGGAATTGACAGAGGAAGAACCTAGTAAAAACCTCCCTCTTCCAAGAAGAAAAAGAAGACTGCCAAGAAACTCCAGTACAAACTCCAGAAGAAAAAGTTGGCAGATAATGCTAGCCAAAACCTGGAAGCCGGAGGAGCAAGCGGGGTCACACCTGTGGATAAGAAAAAGAAAGAAATCCCTACCCCCGAATTGTCGGAACAAGACGAGATCAATCTGATCCAAACCCCGGTCGGACCTTACGAGCCAACGGAAGTGCTGGAAGCCAGAAGGCAAGCCATTATGCGGCAACAGCAACAACTATTTCGATCGCAAGAAAATCTCCTTAAAGCCCAAGCTACTGTAAAAGCAAAGCAGGAGGAAATTGAAGAATTCGAAAGAAGGAATATGTCCGGGATAAAACCCACGAGATTACCCGGAATCGCAAGGCCGGACGTACTGCCAGCAAAAGAACGGTTGCAAAATCCTTCTTGGTAACGACAGGTTGACAGCGTAAACGCTAAGGGCGAACACATTTATAAAACCGCAGCTGAAAACGCGGAGGCTGCGGTCGCCATCCTTAATGACGATCTGTACTCCAAAGAAGAAAAGCTACAAGGAGCGTATGCTTTCCTGGATAAAGCACTGGAACAGCAACAGCGAGGTCGGGCAAGATCAGGGAAGTTGCACAACGACTCGGCCCTATGCAAAATTGCCACTTGCGCCGCTGGAGCACCTGGACCTGGAGAACCTGGAGATTCAGTCGATTCTGAGGACAAAACGGGAGATCCTAAGAAGGACAAGAAAATCCTGGAAAATAGGGATGAAGCGTCCAGAACGGGATCCCATATGCCGAAAGGCGGAAATATACCCCGCGATCACAAAGACCGGGAGAAACAAAACCGGAAAGACGAAAAAATGATGCCGCCTCCGAGACGCCCAGCTGAAAAAGCCTGAAGAAATGAAAATCCTCACAGGCGTGAGAGGTCCCGTACTCCTCCTAGGAATAAAGAAAGGCCAAGCAGTAGAACTCCGCCTCATTCCAAAGGACGCGATAATGGACGAAATAGGGATAATCCAGGAAGAGCACATTCGCGCAACAATGGGCCAGAAAGGAGCAGATCCCCTTCTGTCCATTCAGCCAGCAGATATTCCGCACACGCCGATAAGGCGGAAAGAGATGATCTATACTTTAGACCTAAGTGTTTCATTGACAGGATCCGAAGAATAACTCTACATTCTGGCTTTGCCAAAGTTGGTCCAACTTACCAAAAGTATACCGGAAGTAGAAAATCCGGATACATGGCTTTCATATTACTATACTTTCGTTCAGATCAACAAAGGGACAGACCTGGAAGCAGTAAAATTCCTACCCCTAATGTTGCTGGATGGAGCTAGAGATTGGATTAACGGGCTTCCGTCAAGAACAGTGGATAGCTGGGATGATATGGCTAGAGTATTCGCTCAGCACTTCTGGGGTACGTACAAACGCCCTAATAGTATCAACGAGCTAAACCGCTGCGTCCAATTTGAAGACGAGTCGTATGTCGACTTTATATCAAGATGGACATCAATGAAAAACAACTGCTCTGGAGTAAGTGATGTTCAAGCAATGCATGCTTTCATCAATGGACTAAAACCCGGCCTCGTCCTGTTCATGGTTGGTTCAAAGGAGCACAAAGATCTCGGATCTATGCTTACTACCGCCAATGAGCATGCAGAAGACGAATATGACATCAGAGCGAGAGGTAGAAATATAGATGCTTTGGTCCAGGCCAAAAAGACACCACGTTCTGAAAAGAAGACTACTCCAGAAGCGCAAATAAAGCCCAAAGAAGTAAATTTAGCCTTTGGAAAGGATACTGGCGGCAAATGGAAAGGAAGAAGCACATAACCTATCTCCTATTCTAAGGAAGAATGGGAAAAGATTAAGTCGAAAAACTGTGTCCACCATTCACAATTTGGGAAGCCTGCCCATACAAATGCGCAGTGTCACCTCAATAAGCATATGAAGGGCACTGCAGGATCCGGGAATAAAGGAAAGAACTCTAAGAGGAAATTCTCCAAGAAAAGGCCAGAAGCTGAAAAAGAAGACAGTGAATCGGACACTGATTAAAAAATCCAGGAACAGCAGCGAAAAGGCGAACCGAAATTCCCGAGAGTTGATGGAGAATGCAATTTAACTTTCCTGGCAACTCCCTCAGCAAAGCAGGCAAAGCGAACACTTCGAGAAATAAACGCGGTTGTCCCTCCAACGCCCAAATTCTTGAAGTATTCCAATACGCCAATTACCTGGGATCAGTCAGATCATCCCGGAAATATCCCAGAACCCGGCACACAAGCTCTAATTGTAAGCCCTATTGTTCAAAACACTAGGTTAATAAGAGTGCTGATGGATGGAGGATCCAGTATCAATATTATGTACTTGGATACACTGAAGCATCTGCGAATCTCCGAAACCCAGCTCAAACATAGGAACATACGTTTCCACGGCATCGTTCCTTGCAGACAAGCACATTCCCTAGGAGAAATTTCCCTAGATGTAACCTTTGGAGAAAGAGAACATTTCCGACAGGAAAAAATCTCATTCGAGGTGGTGCCGTTCGAAAGTGTATACCATGCAATACTCGGACGTCTAGCTTTCGCCAAATTCATGGCAAGATCATGTTATATTTATAACAAGCTGAAGATGCCAGGGCCAAAAGGAGGAGTAATCACCATATCGGGAGACTTCAAACTGGCGAACGAGCTGGAAAAAGGAAACACCCTTTGCGCTAAAAAAGTAATAGCAAAGGAATAACTGATAGAGCTAGCAAAGGAAGTATCGCCGATGGAAATGCTGGCAGGAAAAGAAAGCCGGAAGCCGGCAGATAGCTTCAAAGCTTACGATAATACAAGACAGGTTATCCTAGATACCAAAGATCCGAAATTTTTTGTCGTAGTGGGGACAGGGATGACTGACGAATAGGAAAGCGCGCTCATCGAGTTCCTCCGTGAGAACTGGAATATATTTGCCTGGTGTCCTGCGGACATGTCGGGAGTACCCAGGGAACTTGCTGAGCATCAATTGAAGGTAATTCCAGGTTCAAAACCCGTCAAACAAGGTCTCCGTCGTTTTGATGGAAGAAGACGGAAGGCTATAGGCAAGGAAATTATCCGGCTTTTAGCAGCTGATTTTATCCGGGAAGTTATACATACTGACTGGTCTGCGAACCCAGTATTAGTCCCGAAGAAAGATAGTACTGTTCTTAGGATGTGTATAGATTACACCAGATTGAACAAATTGTGTCCAAAAGATAAGTTCACGTTACCGCGAATCGATCAAATAATAGATTCCACTTCTGACTCTGCACTTTTATGCTTTTTGGATGCTTACTCCGGGTACCATCAAATACGTATGAAGGAGGAAGATCAAATCAAAACTTCCTTCATAACACCATATGGAACATACTATTACATAACCATGCCTTTCGGTCTGAAGAACGTAGGTGCTACATACCAGCATTGCATGCAAAGATGCTTGCATAGTCAGATTGGCAAAAGTGTTCACGTTTACGTGGATGATATTGCCGTAGTTTCCAAGGAAAAGGACACACTCCTTGAAGATCTACGAGAAACCTTCGAAAATTTGCGCACTTACAAAATGAAGTTGAATCTATTAAAGTGCGTATTCGGGGCTCCCTCTGGAAAGATTCTGGGTTTTATCGTTTCTCACAGAGGAATAGAAGTAAACCCGGAAAAGATCAAGGAAATCTTGAACATCACAAAGCCTACGTGTTTAAAGGATGTACAAAGATTGACGGGTTCTGCAGCCGCAGTCAGCAGATTCATAAGCCGGGTAGGAGATAAAGCTCTGCCATTATACAAATTGTTGAAGAAATCCGACAAATTTGAATGGACAGAAGAGGCGAACAAAGCATTAACCCAGCTGAAAGAAACCTTGATGAAAGCACCGATTCTGGTATCGCCAAAATACGAAGAACCTATGTTGCTGTATGTTACAGCAACAAACAGGGTTATTAACGTTGTGATAATTGTGGAAAGGCGGAAAGAAGAACAAAGCTTACCGGATCAACATCCAGTATACTATGTTAGCGAAGTTTTCTCCGAGTCAAAGGAAAGGTACCCACATTATCAAAAGTTGGCATATGGCGTGTTTTTCGCATCTAGAAAACTCCGCCATTATTTCCAAGGACATTCCATAACAGTGGTAAGCAAAGCACCACTAGGGGATATCATTAACAATGCGGACGCAACAGGCCGAGTAGCCAAATGGGGCATTGAGCTAGCTGCGTTCGACATTAAGTACCAACCCCGGACAACAATTAAATACCAGGTGTTGGAAAATTTTGCCGCTGATTGGACAGAAGCAATGGAGAACACACCAACGCCAGAGTCGGAATTCTGGATCATGCACTTTTATGGATCCAAGATGAAAGAAGGTGCTGGAGCTAGTGTAGTGCTAAAATCCCCAAAAGGTGACATTATGAAGTATGTACTGCAGATACACTTCAACGCCAGTAATAACGTGGCAGAATACGAAGCATTGCTTCATGGCTTGCATATTGCAAAAGAAATAGGCGTCAAACGCATACTATGTTACGGTGACTCAGATTTGGTACAACATCAGCTAAACCAAACATGGGACGCCAAAATCTCCATCATGGCCGAATATCGGAGAATGGTGGACGAGTTTGCCATTTGCTTCCTTGGATTTGAAGTGCTTCATATAAAAAGGGAAGCAAATTGGAACGCGGATGCATTAGCCCGCATGGGGTCGGAAAGAGTGAGAACTCTACAACCTGGTGTGTTTGTCCAACACTTGCACGAACCATCGATCAAAGGTGGGGATGTTGATTATCCTCTCGTTTCTGAGTCAATTGAAGTTCTGCTAGTTAACCCAGATTGGACGATTCCATACTTAGACTTCTTAGTTGAACAGAAGTTTCCGGATGGAGCAGACGAGGTCTTGCAAAGACAGATACAGCGTCGATGCAAAGGATACACAGTAATCAATGGTTGCCTGTATAAACGCAGCACTATCAGAATTTTTCAGCGATGTATTTCGCCAGAGGAATGACGAGAAATTTTGAAGAAATCCACGCAGGAGATTCTGGACATCATGCTCAATCAAAAAGCATAGTCAAAAAATCATTTCGTGCAGGGTTTTTTCTGCCTTACAGCCAAGACATATACCAAACACATAGTAAACACATGTGCGGATGTCAGTATTACGCCAAGCAGACGAATATGCCAGCTCAAGCACTCAAAACTATCCCTATAACATGGCCGTTCACGGTCTGGTGGCTAGATATGATGGGACCATTCAAAACTGTAAGAGGCGGACTTACACATCTACTCGTTGCAGTGGATAAGTACACCAAGTGGGTGAAGGCGAAACCTATCAAGAAACTTGACGGTGTGACTGCCAGAAACTTCATCATTGATGTAGTCATGAGATACGGCGTTCCACACAGTATAATTACCGACAACGGGACAAATTTCTCTATTGGAGAGTTGGCAAAATATTACCGACAAACGGGAATACGCGTAGATCTTGCATCTCTGGATCACCCACAATCCAATGGGAAGGTTAAAAGAATGAATAGCTCAATCCTGCAAGAAATACGCCCAAGACTCGAATCTCCTCTTCATAGAGCAGCTGGAGCATGGGTAGAAGAACTACCTTCCGTGCTTTGGAGTATTCGAACGATGCCAAATAGATCAACAGGGCAAACCCCGTTTTTCTTGGTCTATGGCACAGAAGCAATGCTTCCAACGGACATGCTCCATGATAGCCCAAGAGTGCAGGCTTACGATGACTCGGATGCCGAATGCGCACGAAAGGATGCCGTCAATCTTTTAGAAGAAGAACGAGACCTTATGCTTCAAAGATCCGTTATTTATCAGCAAGGATTGAGATGCTACCATAGTCGGAAAATCAGGCACCGATCTTTCAAAGAAGATGACCTAGTGCTAAGATTGGTGCAAGAAAGGAAGCACAAGTTAGCCCAGTCTGGGAGGGACCATTTGTGATTAGCAAGACTATGAAAAATGGATCTTATTATCTTGTAGATATTCGAGACACGGAAGATGATCCCAAGCGTCCGAATCGCAAAAGAAAGAGGAAGATAGATGTTGAACTAGGAGAGACAAAAATGCCTTGGAGCATCCAGCAGTTACGTCCCTTCTATACTTAGTTCAATTTCTATGTAAACATCTTTGAGACCATGAAATAAATTTGTCGCAATTCATGCATTACTGTTTTATCTGTTTTCACACAAAGCATAAGTCCGCCTTATCTGTTTCCCAATGATTTTTCAAAATACTCAATGTTAACCCGAATTGTGCCTGCGTGCTCGGAGTTATAAAACTGAATGCTTTTCGGCCTAAGGAGGCTTAAGGAAACCCCGATTGTGCCTGCGTGCCTGAGTTTCATACAATTTCAAAAGTCCTTACTTTCTCTAAGTATTATCTGATTGTTTATGTGTTGGGTCACTAAAATTAGTAAGTAAAAATGCCTTTAGTATGATCCACGTTTCCGAGTTCTGACTGATCGGTTATACCCAGTCACTTGGCATGAAGATTATGTACTATTGAGCCATTTCAAACACTAAGGACAGTTAAAGCATATAAACTAGAGAACTTAGAAGATAAAGGAATTAAAACCCGAAAAACTTGCAAAAACTTAATAATTTAACTGCAAAAGCGGAGTACTTGTTTATACAAAAGAATAGATAGCATTACAATAAGTGTTACATTGAAAGAACAGTAATGCTTCTGTTTTCCTATCTTCCACCCAGGATTCAAGCAGCTTCTTCGATATCCGAGTCTTTGTCCTTGCTGTTGGATTCCTCCGGAGTTGTCGGAATTTCCTCCTCAGGGTAGAAGGTGGAGATGTTCACCAAATTGTCAAACTTGGTGGCGTGGCCTTTGATTGCATCAAAGATACTGGCTCGCTAAGCGTCCGTGTATCCTTGAGGAATACCGGATGCCACGCGCCAAGACTTGGCGGTGGTATAATGCATACGACATGCGCGCACCATCGTGAGCCGCGGAGCGGACCCAAGACTCCTTGCGATTCGCCACCTCGACAATTTCCTCCGGAAGCTTGCGGTCTTCCGAGAACTCCCCTGATTTGTCGGGAATGTACTTATTAATAAGTAACATCCCCGCAGCTTTGAGCGCGGTGAAGACCTTCTCGAAAGCCCGGATTCTTTCGACCCGGGTTAGTTGGGGGCTACCTTCTGTTTCAATCAACAAAACAAAGTTAAGGAAAACAGAAGAAGGGAAAAAGGAAAAATCCAGTAAAAGTTAAAAAACTTACCGAGGATCCGGTCCATCTCCGTGCCTTCCTCCAGGCGCTGGTTCAGGGCGTTCTCTAGGTTCCTGATGGTAGCTTTGTCCTTCTCGGCTTGGTTGGAGGCCTTGGACTCGGCATTGCCGACAGCCAGTTGACCGGCCTCCAGGTCCTTCTGGAGCTTCACAGTGATCTTGTGAAGCTCCATGTTTTCCTTGCGGAGGTTCTCCGCATTGCCGGCATCTTCAGCAATTTGTTTGGCTTTCGCCAAAGAAGCTGAAAACCAAGTAAAAGGAAGAGTTAGAAACTCGGAAAAATACTTAGAAAAATTTCCAACCAAAAGCAGTGAAAAAACTTACCTGCTGATTCATCTAGCTTTTTCTGAACGGAGGCCAACTCAGATTCTTTATCTTCAAAAATACTAAGAAGGTTTTTCACCTCCTTATTCATGATGGCGAGCTTGCTGAAAATCTCCATGTTAATGGTTTTAGTAGTTTGCTGAAATAAGGAAAACAAACAAAGCGCTTAAGTCAGAAATCATGCAAGGTAATGGAAAAAAGCATTAAATCAAAAAAGTATGCTTTTGACAAAATGCTTGGGGGCTAGAGATATTAGGTGGCTCGTCCGTTGCAGACCCGACAAGTTCTCGTTGAATTCTTTTGCATACTCGGCAAAAAGAATCCCGACGTGGCAAAGGCCGTCCTGGATGACCTGCCGAGGTGAAAATACGAAGTTATTACTTACAACAAATCCGCCTTGCGGCCAGGGACGGATTAAGGGAGCAGGAGCGAAGTGTTTTTTCGCCCACGGTTTGATAAACCTGTGTTCATCAAATGGTTCCTCCTTTATCTTGAACTCCTTGTCGAATTTTGGGATAGGCTCCTCCTATGGAACTCTAGAAGGACCTCCCACCTCAAGCACCGCCCTTTCCCCCGCATCCGTTTCCGGCGCGATGGGCTGGCTGGTCTGCTGGGTTTCCTCCTCCCTGGCAGCAATGTTTTCCTCCGCAGCTGCGACCGGAGTGTCGGGAGCAGCAGCAGGAGAAGGCATTGTCCCTCTCCGAGCAACAGACTTGATTTTCTTCCAGCCTTTTGGCTTCAGAGTTGTCGGAGCCAGGCTGGAAAGAGAAAATCCGAGAAAATTAGAATTCCGAGAAAAGAAAAGAACTCCTGCGACAAAAAGCAGAGAAAAAAGAAACCTAGATGATTTACCTGGAAGTAGCGACGGGAATTCCTTCAAGTTCAACCACTTCCTGAGTGGTGGCATGCTTCTTACGTTTCTGCCCACCAGCAAATTTGGCACGCAGAGCGTCCAATTCAGCATCGGACGCAAGCTCCGAATCAGGAAGGGTTGTAATCTGTTAAAAAAGACAAAGATCCGGGTATGACTAGAACATCCGAGAAAAGTGAAAAGCGAGAAATTTTCCTAAAGAGGAAAAAACTTACCTTTGGAGCTGGATTCTTAGCATGATACATTTCTCGGCTTTCTTCATACTGATCTCGAGTAGAGACCAATTGATTCAGCCATTTCTTGAAGTCCTTCTTCAAGAAACCCTTGTCTGTCGTCCTCATTTTGTCGTCCGGACCTGAGTATGTGCACATTATCCGGGTTCCGCAATAGGCTAATGGTTGAATGCGTCGTCCGAGCCAGCACAAAACTGTGTCTGTTCAGGTGAGAGGAGGAGAGGCGGATACAAGATTGGCTATGCACCGCTTGATCCTCATCAGATCTGCTGGCAGTGTCTGGACCGCGTCCACAGCCCAATTATCTTGGGGGTGGCGGCGGAATTCTTGAAAGGTGGAATGCCCGTCTCCTTTCCAAGAAACGGGACATCTTCGTCATAAAAGAAGGAACCCGTCCAAAATTTGACGGATTCCGAGGTTTTGATCTTGGGGAACCAATCCTCCCTAAACCTACGGAGGGTGAAGGAAATGGTCCTGCAAGTTGGGAGTGCGCCCTCCGAAGGGTTTCGCTTAACCCCAAAGCAGTATTGCCAGAAATCGAGCCTAGGTTCTATTCCTAAGTAGCCTTCGAAAAGTGCTTGGAACCCGGCGAAATAGAGAATAGAATTTAGTGGAAGGTTATGCGGCTGAGTGTTGCAATGGTCAAGGACCTGGAGGAAAAAGGAAGAAGGTGGTAAATCCATACCTCTATTTATATCAGAGGCAAAGAGAACCCTCTCTCCGGGTTTCGGCAGTGGCTCGGAGTCGTCCTCCTCGTACCTCCATTTTCCCTTGAGAACGAATCCTTCGTTCTCCATAGCCGGGAGAAGGGATGGAGCCACGTTCCAGTGGCTCCAATTCCCGGAGATTTCCCCGTCTTCCTCCGCTTCGGCGGCAAGCTTCTCATCGCCGAGAGTAATCTTTTCTTCCGTTTGTTCGGTGGTGAAGGGCGGAGATGGCGCGGCGGAGGATGATGCCACGTTTTCGGCCGCGAGATGAGGATCCTCGCGAGCCAAGCCTCCGGTGGTTCCCTCCGGCGCGCTCGCGGCGGCGCGGCCGAGAGAATCCAGTTGAGGGTCGATGTCGTTAATAATGTTGTCGATGTTGAGGGCGACAGAGGCTTCCTCCATGGCGTGGGGTGAATCGCCGGTGACCATTTTTGGGCGGCGCGGTGAAGATCCGGAACCTCCGATGGCGCTTTCCGGAGACGGTGCGGGACGCACAGGCTCTGCTCACACTCGCGAACTTTGGCTCGAGAGCAATGGCGCTCGGGGGGCTGGAATATGGAGTGAGAGCGGAAGGGAAACCGGAGGACCTGAGGGCGACTATTTATAGCCAGAAAAATGTTGAGATGCGCGCAACGGCTCTTTTGACCGTTAGATCTTCGATGCATGTCACGCACCAGAAAACCCGGGAAATAAGGAGGTGGAGTGATAAGTGCTATCTCCTCGTTTTCCGCGAGAATCTGTCAGAGATACGTTTCAGGATTTGACTGAACCCAAACGTCCGTGATGTCAGCACGCTTTTATCGCTGACGTCACGAAGTTCTTTCTCCACGAAGGCTCGTGGAAGAAAATCCGGATTCTGGTAAATCCGAGTTTTGAGTTACACATCGAGAAACTCCTTCTCCGCAAAGGCTCATGGAAGGAAAAGCCGGATTTTGATGAAATCCGAGTTATGCGTTATGAAGTTTTGGGAAAAAGAAGAATCGAGACAAAGCGCCAACATTTCTCGGAGAAGAATGCGAATTGATGAAAGGTGGCAGAATGAAGTCTCAATCCTTCTTGGTGGCTACTGTTGGATATATACCGATTAGGGGTATATCAGGCATTGTCCTAAAGAGCCGGATTACAAGGCCTCATTGGTAATGGATCACAGTCCATTAGGCGGCCCAGTAAGCTGACGCACAGAAGCCGGATTCTAGAAGAACCCGGACCACGACCCAAAGTAGTGCGGCTTGGAGTAGAAGATGGATTCCTGTTTTCCAAGTTAGATACTTTCCGTAGTCTTCTAGGTTTCCTTTCTGTAAGCCCTAACCCGGCTATTATATAAATTCGGACGGGAGAGAAGAAAGACAACATACAGACAATTAGCTAGAAGCCAACTCGCCGAGAAGTTGATCCTCGCCGAGTTTACGAAACCCTTCTCACGTTGTACTTTGTATACTTCAGGCTTCAGCCCTGATTTAGTGAGATTGCAGGAGTAGGAATGCCGCCTAGTTGCGACGTACCGAACCTGGTTAATTTTGGTGTTCCTGGTTGTCGTACTACCACGTCCCCCCACTTCTTTACCCGTAGACTCATGGCACCCCAGTCTATGAACTCTTCTACGATGTCTCGACAGGAGTCCTGCCGCGTGGACGCGTGGCGCGGGAGTTGTGTCGCGTGGCCACGAGCGCGCGGTATAAATTGCCGCACCTCGGGCGTCTTCTCCTCTCCACGCACCGTCGCGCCGCCACCATGCCTCCGAGGAGGAACAACACCACCAGCTTCCGCGGCATCCGAGCACGGCAGAACAGAATGTTCACCGCGCATATCCGCTACGGGGATGACCGCATCCCGCTCGGCTCCTTTGCAACGGCGGCGGAGGCCGCCCGCGCCTGGCACGCGGCGGCCTGGCGCCTCAACCGCCCGCGGTCACTGATGAACTTCAACGACTGCCACACCCTCTGAGAAGCGGAGGCCAGGGCGCCGACGCCGCAATCGTCACTGCTGCCGACCACCGCAAGCTCCGCCACCGCGTGTTTCAGGGCCTAGTCGACGTCAGGTACGACCGCGTGGTCCGCGAGTATTACTGGAACAATCCGGGGGAGGAGAGCACCGACGAGGAGCTCTGGCAGACCCGCGCGGCTGAGCGGGCGGAGCGCCGCCTCAAGCGCCACCTCGCGTTAGATGCCGCTCGGGAGGCGAGGACGAAGGCGCTGCAAGAGCTCCGCCGGGCCAACCACGCCGGCGAAGTCTGGGCCTCCGATGATCCGAGGTGGGGGTCTATCTCGGACATACCATCATGCACCTCCGACGATGACGAGGAGGTCACCGACGAGTTCGCCACCGCCGACGACCAGGAGGAGGTCATCGACGAGTTCCCCGATGACGACGAGGAGGAGTAGTGTTCGTCTGTTTTTTGTTTTTAATAAAAGAATTTGTATTCCGGCGAACTGCGGCGCGCTAGCGCGTCTGTTTTCTGTTTTCCGTGTGATTCTTCCTGGTTGGTGGGATTCAGTCGCTAGAAAGAAACACACCCCTGATCCAACAACTCACAAGAGCTAACATTAGGGAGGAGGCCGGTACATTTGGATAGATAAAACAATGCAGTACATAATGGCAAGAGTGGATCTAAACCTAAACGGAGAGCATAGATCTGGATAAACAAAGCAGTACATAATGTTAAGAGTGGATCTGATCTGCTAGTCATACTCCTACCTAGGCCTATAGTACTCCGACTCGTAGTCGTCGTAGTCGCCGCTGTCGTCGTCACTATCGTCGGACGGTGCTCTGGACTCCCTCGGAGGATCATGACCCCATGACTGGGCGTGAGGGTAGCACAGGCGGGGGTTATCGCCGGCCCTGATGTAGTTCATGCAGTCCGTCCGCCACCCCACCACAGCTGACGACCAGCCTCTTTGAAGTTCGAAGGAGGCGGGCCGTTCTCCTCGTACCTGGCGAGCGCACTCTCACGCCGATTAATGAAGAAGGCGTCCCAAGTAGGGCGGTAGTCGGGATTCCAACTGGGATTCCTCCGTTGCTCCGGCGTGAGCTCGTGGTAGTAGTGGTTCGTGATGGCCGTCCGACGCACCACACCTTGAGGAAAAGGAGGGACCGGCACTCCTCCGGCGCTTAGCATCCAACCAGCGGGGACGCTGTAGCCGGGCGGGCAGGGGTAGTTCGAGGCGGAAAGTGCCTCCGCCTGCAGGAAGGTTAGAGTGGGTACGGTAGAAGCCATGGGAGAGTGGTGAGTTTATATGTGTTTATGCCAATGGTGGCAATGCATACAGATATATAGTGAGAAGAAACAGACCCTTTAGTCCCGGCCCATTTTACCAACCGGGACTAAAGGGTTACGGTTTCGTTGGGACCAATCACAAAGAATCACACGGATCGTGTGTTTCTTTCAAGCGCTTGTTAGTCGTTGGATCAGGGGTGTGTTTCTTTCGAGCTCTTGTGAGCCGTTCAATCAGGGGTACGGTGTGTTTGTTTCGAGCGCTTGTTATCCGTTGGATCAGGGGTGTTTCTTTCGAGTGTTTCTTAACCGTTGGATCGAAACCCTAGCACAACACTTTGTGAGGCAGAGTACCCTATATATAGCCCACCTCTCGGAGTCCCTTCATACATCATTCAGTTCATCCACCGAATACAAATCATTCGGATTCGCCAGCATACGTCCTGCCGTGCATTTGATATGCATATATGCACTCAGGAGCCACGGTGGGACTGTATGCTGGCGATACCGATTGTTTTGTTCTACATCCCCCATTTAAGGTTTGACAAAAGGTTTGATACATCATTCAGTTTCATCGATCGACTACAAATCATCCGGATTCGCCATCATAAGTCCGACGGTGCTTTTGATATGCATATATGCACTCATGAGCCACGGTCGGGCTGTATGATGGAGACACTATTTGTTTTGTTCTATATATCTAAAAATCCTCCAGTTCACACGCCCGACAGTGATGTTGATACAAAACATGTGGAAAACAGAGGTGGACTAAATCCAAATACATGAACCATACAGGTTTGATACATTATTACACAATAGTCTAGCAATATTACATGTTTGTTTTCTGCGAGCTCAGATGGCATTATGCTCTCGGGCATTTCATCGAACACCTCTTGTGCATATGAGGGAAAACAAGTGAGCACACCACACCAAAAAGTGAGTGGCATGAGGAGTGGAGAACGCTGGCATGGTAGTGTTTATAAAAAAGAGAAAAATTTAGATTTAAAGGAAAAAAAATTCTATTAATTTTCATTTTCCATCTATTTGGTTAGTTTTTCTTAATGAAATTGAGATTATTAACTAAAGAGCAATATAGAAATAAAGAAACAACTTTTCATCTAGGTGGGGCTCATTTGCCCTGGTTGGAGCCACAAACCGGGGCAAAAGACCTCCCCCCCCCCCACGACGCGACCGCACACGCCCTGCTCGTTGAGGGCCTTTCGCCCCGGTTTGTTGCTCCAACCGGGGCAAATGACCCCCCCCCCCACCACGCGCCCTGCTCGTCCCGGCCCCACCTCTGCAGTCTTTTGCACCGGGTGGTGGCCGAGCCGGGGCGAAAGGGGTGCTCGCCAGTGAGCAAAAGTCCCGTTTTCCACTAGTGACAGCTTGTTCTGAACCACCAGCCATGCGAAGAACCGACAGTTGGGTGGGGGGCATATCTACCAAACAATTTTCACAATAGAGCATGCAATGGATCCTGGAAACTGTGCCCTATAGGCCAAACCTTCCGACTGCTTGCCATTTTCCGCCAAAGTCCAAATGATGGAATCGTCGATACAAGGCACTAGAACGATCCCCTGAAGGAGTTCCGATAGATTAATGAACTATATAATGTGCTCCACTATGAAAGAATTAACGGAAATATCCGCCATACGGTGTTGGTTGATAATGACATCGTAACACATCTCTTATTTCTCTTGGACACCGGAAATATCATCGGTTCCACTATCTTCGGAGTAAGTCCATTGAGGCAAGAGGAGTTCCAGAAGGATGATGTCTTACCACCCCTGATCTTTACGCTGGTGGATGTGTTGAACATGTCTCTGTACTTCTGATCGTTTTGGATTTCAATGCCTACCTAAGTTTTGTTCGGAGCCACCCACTCATACTAAAGCCAGCGAAAACGCAAATCTCTACCAATTTTTTCTAGATCGAGGATCCCAAGACCACGATGCATTCCGGTGTGGCACGACTTTGTGCAACTAATTTCGCACTTTCTCCCACTGAGAGTTTCATTGCAGGCCCTTAGCATACCTCTGCGAATCTTATCCAGAGCCTTGAGCGTGCTCTTGTCCACCTTAATATAAGTGAGCAAGAATATTGGTTGGAGGCCAGGACCGATTACACCAACTCCGCACAACCAACCCGGTTTAAGAACTTGGCGTTTCAGGGATTGAGCTTAGAGGACGCCATGTCAACATAAGACTGGAGGTCCAACTTTCGCAACCTCCCTAGAGTGACTGCCAGCCCCAAATACTTGAGAGAGAATTGGGTCAGAGTAGAATGGAAGTTTTGCACGATCTCCATGATATCAATGTCTGCGCGTCTGATTGGGGCCATCGAGCTCTTCACCACATTTGTCACCAAACACGTGACATCCCCAAAATTTTGCAACAAGACCGAAAGGTCAATGATGTCCTATGTTGTGGGGTACAAGAAAATGACAACACCGTCGATGTACGGGGAGAAATGGGACTTGAGAAATCTGCTCGATAGAGGTTGCAACAGGCCCGCGTCGGTGGCCAACTCAATGACTCGTCCCAAAGGGTCAATTGTGAGGTCGAAAAACAGAGGCGGCAACGGGTCTCCTTGCCTTAGGCCTGGCCCGTGGATAAATTTCTTTCTGGAGATCCCATCAAGAATCACACGGGAAGTAGAGGTCCACAAAATGAGGGACACCCAAACTCATCCACCCAGGCGGGAAACCGTGCCGTTGCATCAGGTCGAGGATGTAATCCCATCTTGGCAATATCTAACTTGATTAGCAAGGTGGACCGTTGTTTAAAAATATACTCCCTCCGTCTCGAATTAATTGTCGTGGGTTTGTTGAAATATGGATGTATGTAGACGTATTTTAGTATATTGATACATCCATATTTTGACAAATCTAAGACGATTAATTCGGGATGGAGGGAATACATACATTGGCTGCACAACCTTGGCGCAGTTACACGTTTGCCATGCGTACACGCTTACTAGATTGCTTCATCTCTCACACGGTAACACACACCAGCACCACGGCATGAACATACGGTGATGCCAACGAGCGAAAACAACACACAAAATCAATATCTACGGTACACACCACACCACATTCTCAAAATACTACTACTTGGCCTCTGGCCCGAACGATTCCGAATCAGGCGGTGGCGATCGGCGCGGCGTCCGACTTCATGGCGTCGAAGCGTGGCTCCTTGGCCTCGAACTTGTGGCGCATGTACAGGTTCATGTAGTCTTCGAACACGAACCTCGGGTACGATACGGCCGCCCCGCCCTCCGCCTCCTTCTTCGCCTCCACCACCAGCGCCGGTGCCGGGAAGATGACGGCGTCGGATCCTGGGTTGTAGAACGACGCGATGGACATGCGGTTGCCGTCGGGGCGAGTGAGCACCCGGTGCAGCACGCTCTTGTACCGCCCGTTGGTGATCACCTCCAGCTGGTCGCCGATGTTGACAACGATGGCGTGGCGCATGGGCGGCACGTCAACCCACGCCCCGTCCTTGAGGAGCTGGAGGCCGCTCACCTGGTCGTCCTGGAAGAGCAGGATCACGCCGCCGGCGTCGGTGTGCGCGCGGAGGCCGTCGACGAGGTCCGGGCGCGGGCACGGCGGGTAGCTGCTCACCTTGGTGCCGAACGTCGGGGCGCCCTGCGAGCCGGCGAAGGCCCGCTTCAGGTAGCCCTTGTCCAGGCCCAGGTTCTCGCACAGCAGGTTCAGCACGTGCTCCGCCAGCTTCTCGATCTCAGACGCGAACTCCTTCATCACTTGCCTGCAGCGACGACACGATAAAAGGCAGTTTTAAAAGGTGATTCCTGTCGTGTTGGTAACTGCTGCTTATTAAGGATTCTGATGTGCAAAATCTTATCGCTATGTCTGTTGCATGCTGTTGTTTCTCCTAAGTACCGGCGGTACTTAGGAACTTATTAAGGGGTGCTCGATAAAAATGGTTTACCGGCGGTACAAAGACTAGGACTTTCTTCGATAAGTTTACCGGGTTTGGAACAAATGTATAACAGTATAAGCCCGGCCGGTCGATCTGGTGGCAGTGATGATAATTAGGCAGCAGTAACAATCTGCAACCTGAACTGCTGTGTCAGGCGTGGCTTTGTTCAGGTGTGTACAGAATGTTTGGTCAGGCCTAAACAATAGGCTGCCTCGTCAGCCTTGCTATAAAGAGTAGTACAAAAAGCAGAGGCAAAACAGAGTCCAAAGCTTCAAATTGCACTTGAATTATGGACCAGAATCACCCGTTTACGGAACTATAATAATCATCTCAGTTCCTTTTCAACTAATTAGTCTGCGTCAAAGCTGATGCTATCCGTTTGGGCCTCTGCTTTTTCTTCAGAGACCAATAGGAAAACCCAAACAGTCTAATGATTGTGTTATTAACCAATGATCAAGTGGCAGTTAATTAACTAATCACGCGTACGCGCATGTGGTGTGTACATATTACCTGTAGTGGTCGTCGAGGTCGGGCAGGTCGGCGAGGTTGGAGGCGGGGAGGTGGCGGACGAAGAAGGTGCTTTCCCAGTCCACGTCCTTCACGTCCGCTCCCTTCTCGCCGGCCTCCAGCGTCCGAGCCGCGAACTCCTCGAACTTCTCCTCCCTGCGGTTCTTGTAGTGCGCCTTGCTCACGCGCTCCACCTCGTCCATCAGCTCATGCGAGATGCCATGGTTCAGAAGCTGCATACAAATTATGTCAAGAACTGAAGAATCTTATGGCAGTTTACTAGGAAAATTATGTCAAGTATCACCACGAACATTCTAGCTATAGTTATGTTTGTGTATGAAGTGGTAGTGGTACCTCGAAGAAGCCCCAGTTCTCGCAGGCGTCGTGGATGACCTCCATGGCCGCACCCCTCTCCTGCGTCTCCAGCTTCTCCATGTTGATCACCGGGAAGCTCAAAGAGGCAGCAGGAGTAGCAGTTGCCATCTCACTCTGATCTCTGTCCCTCTCGTTATCTGAATGTGTGTGCTTTGTGCTGCTAGCTGCTGAGTGTGAGTGTGCGCTCTGAAGCCGATGTCGAGCCCCAATTTATAGGCGGAAGGAGGCCAGCAGCACTCAACTGGAATATGACTTAGCAGCTACGTACGAGATTACGTCGAGAAAGATTAATTGGCTCAAATGGAATAGGGAAAAGCAGTCTGGACGTTCGTGCAACTAATTGGATCAGCCATCAGTGTGCGCGCCGCAAGTTCGTGTAGGTTGCCACGGCCACACTAAAACTAATTATGGGGTTCTCTGGAAGAAAGAATATTGCTTCCAGATCTATGGCGTACGGATCGAGTTGTCCCTTACTTTATGGCTTGATAATGACAATATGAGGCGTAGTACACCTGACCCTGCCACAGATAGTGCGGTTTTGCTGTCAGCAATCGTAAACAACATCACTGCTGGCCGGGGAGACATATCGATCGGTTGATAAGTGGTAACTTCCGAGGTTTACCTGATCGGTGACCGTCCTACTCAGCATGCAATCGGTACAGTATGTGGTGCACTTATGATTTTCTTGACTCCTGTGTAGCCGATGGACTTAAAGTGAGAACAGGAGCACCAAGCTAGTCCTATATACATCTGTATGATCCAGACCCCGGTCCAGATCGAACCCCTATTCGTGTCACCTCTCCGTCAAGAGTAGGGGCCGGCCGGGTAAAAGTTCGGGTCTCTCTTGTCACTAGGATCCATGGCATTGCCCACCCGAAAACTCGTCTCCTGTTGACAGCGTGCACTTGCTGATTTTTGACATGCATGACCGGTAGACGGTAGTGGAGCTGCTTTTGTCGATCCAGTTTTAGGCTCGCCGGAACAACTGAACGTGCCTACTGTCGAGAACCAAATCAAAAGCTTAGCTAGCTTGGGGAGGAATACATACTCGGAGCTTTAATACTTATCTGTTTGGGTATAAAGATCCGTATTTTAATTGCTCATGGATAGGGTTACTGTTACGACGTATTCGGTTAATTCACTCCCTAATTGAATTGAAGAAGATTTTAACATCAAGAGCCACTTCATACTCCAACAAATCGAAGACATGAATTGTGGATTTTGAAATGCATTTGGCTGCACGGCAAAGACAACAAGTGGCTAGCTCGGCCAGATCTTCCATAATTAGGTAAAACATTAGCAGCTCTATTTTGATCACAACTAACTTTCCAGCTCTCAAAGGGAAGAACAACAGTAGCTAATTTTCTTGAGCACAATCTTGCGTAGCCCTCGTTGAGGAAACTTCTTGACCAAGCTTTGGTCACGGCTTGTGCCATTGCATTGATCAAAATGGCCTTTCCTCTCCAAGATAGTTGGTGTTTCCTAGTAGAACAGAACTTACTGACCTTTGCTTATAGGGGTCTAGATCAACCCTTGTCCTTTCTTCACCGAGGAACCACCGACAACCCTATGTAATAAGGGTCGGAATTTTATTGACAGATAACAATGTCGAATTGTTAGGAGAAAACGATCGTACCCCGGCTAGAGCAGATCGGGTTGCATGTTATAGTTCGGCAAAGCCATCGAAGGAAAGTTACAAGGGGGGGGGGGGTATCGTACGGGTCGGAGTACTACTCCGTACCCGTACAGGATACCGATACTAATACATGTTCAACACTCCCCCTTAATCTAAACCTTACTAAGGTTTAGATTACGCCTAAACTCCTCAAGTTTCTTAGTACATAATGTCTTTGTAAACCCATCAGCTATTTGATCCTTGCTAGAGATGAACCTAACATCAAGTTGTTTATTTGCAACCCGTTCACGAACAAAGAAAAAGTCAATCTCAATGTGCTTGGTGCGAGCATGAAACACTGGGTTAGCAGATAGAAACGTTGCACCAAGATTGTCACACCACAAGCATGGCTTCTCCTGAAGTGTCACACCAAGTTCCTTTGTGAGAGCCTCAACCCAAATTAATTCAGCAGTGGCATTTGCTAATGCTTTGTACTCAGCTTCAGTACTAGAACGAGACACAGTTGGTTGTTTTCTAGCACTCCAAGAAATAAGATTTGGACCAAAGAAGATGGCAAAACCTTCTGTTGATTGTCTATCATCCAAATCCCGTGCCCAATCAGCATCTGAAAAAGCACTAAGAAATGTAGAGTAGGAGCTCTGAAATGTCAACCCAATGGTTTTAGTACCCTGAATATACCTCAATATTCTTTTTACAGTTGTCCAATGTGCAGAGGTAGGAGCATGTAGAAATTGACAGACCTTGTTAACTGAAAACGAGAGATCAGGTCTTGTCAATGTTAAATACTGAAGTGCACCAACAATACTTCTGTAATTAGTAGTATCATCGGGACCAAGTGGTGAACCATCATTAAGAGACAAACTCTCACTGCTGGAAAGAGGTGTAGGACATGGTGCACAAGTATCCATACCAACTCGTTTCACCAGATCAGTAGCATATTTTTCCTGATTGAGAAGCAAACCATCAAAAGGTTTGTGAACCTCAATTCCCAAGAAAAAGTGAAGATCGCCTAGATCTTGAGTGCAAAATCATTACTTAAATTCTGCAAAAGAGTTGCAACTGCTGTATCTGATGAACTTGTCACAATTATATCATCAACATAGATCAAAAGAAACATAGTGATTCCTGACCTAACAAACAAGAACAAAGATGTATCTGCCTTGGAAGGTACAAAATCAAGGGTATGCAACTTGTTGCTGAGTCTAGAATACCATGCTCGAGGGGCTTGTTTTAATCCATATATTGCCTTATCAAGTTTGCAAACGTAAAGAGGATCAGCGGAAGACTCAAAACCTGGTGGTTGTTTCATATAGACTTCCTCTTCCAGAACAGCATGTAAGAACGCGTTCTTTACATCTAGATGCCTAAGACTCCATCCTTTTTATACTGCAATAGAAAGAACAAGTCGAATAGTGGCTACCTTGCCAACTGGACAGAAAGTGTCCTCATAATCAATACCATATCTCTGTTTAAACCCCTTTGCTACCAGTCTAGCTTTATATCTGCCAATAGTGCCATCAGCATGCCTCTTGATACGATAAATCCATTTGAAGTCAATAACATTTTTGCTGGAACTAGGTGGTACAAGATGCCAAGTGTTATTTTCAAGAAGTGCATTATATTCATCTTGCATAGAATGTTTCCAATTACTGTCTGTGAGAGCCTCGGAAAGATTTTGTGGTTCACCTGTAGATGTTAACAGCACAAAGTTCTTTTTGTATGGAACTGTACCATCAGTAAATTTCTTGGGCTGTCGTATAACATTTTGTAGCCTAGTTTTCGGTTCAACAGCAGGAGGTGATGCATCCGAAACCTGCACAGAAGATCCTGACGAGCTTGTTTTCTGTGTTGTGGCATTTGGATGGAGGGTAGAGAAAGGAAAAATGTTCTCATGAAAGACAACGTCACGTAAAATATACACGCGTCCAGTTGTAACATCTAGACACTTAACACCTTTATGAAGGGGATTATAACCAAGAAAAACACACCGTTTAGAACGAAAGGACAGTTTGTGTTTATTATAGGGACGTAGATTAGGCCAACAAGCACACCCAAAACCTCGAAGGGAATCGTAGTTGGGAGAAACCTCTAAAAGTTTGTGTGTAGGGGTGTCAAAATTGAGAACCTTGGTAGGAAGCAAATTGATAAGAAATGTGGCAGTAAGGAATGCACCATCCCAATATTTTAATGGCGTAGAAGCATTGGCTAGGAGAGCAAGACCGACTTCCACAATATGTCTATGCTTGCGTTCAGCCGAGCCATTTTGTTGATGAGCATGAGGAAATGACACATGATGAGTAATGCCTATTTTTTGAAAGAAACCATGGAGTTTTTCATATTCACCACCCCAATCGGTTTGCATAGTAATGATTTTACGAGCAAATTTTCTCTCAACATACTGCTGAAAATTAAGACACACTTGATAAACATCGGAACGTTTCTTAAGCAAATAAATCCATGTGAATTTGCTAAAATCATCAATGAAGCTTACATAGTAAACATGTTTACTAGCAGAAGGAGTTGCAGGACCCCATACATCAGAGAACACTTATTCCAAAGGAACAGTGGACACACTAGTGGAGGTGTAGTAGGGTAACTGATGGCTCTTGGCTTTTTGACATGGATCACATATGTAAGAATTAATTTCAGGAGTGTATGAGAGATTATTCTTCCTAATAATCTGCTGAACAATAAAAGAAGATGGATGTCCTAAACGACGATGCCATGTAGAGGAAGACGGCTTGATGGTGACAAGAGCATGCTTTGATGACCCCGAGAGGATATAAGCCGTCATGACAAGGACCTCTAAACATGATTTGCTGCATTGCATGATCCTTTATCAAGAAAAAGAAGTGGTGAATTTCAATAAAGGCATTATTATCAAGAGCAATTTTGTGAGCAGAAAGTAAACTCATGGAAGAACTAGGAACGTGCAAAATATTGCAAAGTTGAAGAGAACTATTTGGGGTGTGCAAAACTGAATGACCAATGTGTGCAATGTCAATACCCACTAGCATTGTGGACTTGATCACGCCCCTGATAATTATCATGAATCTGAAGTTTGTTGAGTTGGCCAGTAACATGATTTGTAGCGCCAGTGTCCATGTACCAGTTTGTGTCTACCCCATATGCAGTTTTGTTGTTGTCAGAAGTGTGTCATCATCATCATCATCATCATCACCATAACGCCACCAGCAGTCATTAGCACCATGTCCTTTCTTTTTGCAAATCTGACAAAACACACCTTCTTGCCACGGTGTAGCAAACCGATCTTGCTTCCCACGTCCTCCTCCTTTGGGGCGACGCCCCTGATCTGGTTTTGGTGGCTCCTGTCGGCCACGGTATTGGGGCGGCTCTGGCTGGTATTGAGGCTGGGGTGGGCGAGGCTGATAGTGTGGCTGCTGTGGCGGTGGGGCATGATATGGGAGGTTCGGTGGGGTATATGGATATGGAGGAGGTGATGGAAAATAATAGGGAGGAGGGTGGTAGTCTTGGTGTGTAGGATAGGCTGGTTCTGGTGGATGGTATGGTAAAATTAATGATGGTGTTAGTGGCGGATAGGCTGATGGTGGAGGCTGGTAGGGTGGATTATAGGATGGTGTTGGTGGAGGTGTAGGTAGTAGTGGCTGTTTGGTATGGTTTTGTGAAAAGCTAGGGTTGGGGCGACGAGGAGCGGCATTGACAGAGGAGGTAAACGTTCCTGTTCCTTGACTAGTGGCAACCAACATATTTTCACGATACTCATAAGACAACAATTGAGAATAGAGGTCATTGAGTGTTGTAGATGGAACAACATTGATAGAGGCAACCAGGGGACTGAATGTACCATCAAGACCATTGAGAATATAATCCTTTAGCTCATCATCATCAACTCGTTTTCCGGCAGCTGCAAGTTCAGAGGCAAAGCCTTTCATCTTGGAAATAAATTGATGGGCCGTCAAATCAAGCTTCTTGGTGTTCGTAAGAGCACCATGGAGAGAGGAAACCCGAGCCTTGGATTGAGTAGAGTATAGGTCGTTGATTGCACTCCAAATCTCTGCAGCATGTTCTAATCCATATGTGTGTGCAAGCACTTCCTCAGAGAGAGAATTCACCAAGAAATTGACTACCTGTTGATCCTTGGTTACCCACGTGTCATATGCAGGATTTGAGACCATTGATTTCTTGTGGTTGTCATCCTCAACCTCAATGAACTCTGAAGGAGCACGCTCGGTACCCTCAAGGAGGGGCATGACCCGAGCCCCACGGAGGGTAGGAAGCACTTGGGATTTCCATGACAAGAAATTGTCGCGTGTCAGCTTTGTGGCCGATGGTGTACCGATGGCCGGCGGCGAGGTTGTTGATGTAGACGCCATAGGAGAAGGGAGATCGGATGTAGGGTAGCTAACGGGTTTTGAAGAGTTCTAGGGTTCTAGGTTTTTCGGGATTTGTAGGGGTTTTGGGTTTTTGATCGTGTGTTTCCTGGGTTTTGGGAGATGGATCGGCAGCAGAGAAGCAGCAGCCCGATCGAGTTGTTGGAGGTGTGTGACTGCAGCGGCTCGACGGAGGAAGGGGACCGACAGCGGCGGCGAGGGAAGCTAGATGAGAGGAAGAGGAGGGGCTCTGATTACCATGTCGAATTGTTAGGAGAAAACGATCGTACCCCGGCTAGGGGAGATCGGGTTGCATGTTATAGTTCGGCAAAGCCATCGAAGGAAAGTTACAGGGGGGTACCGTACGGGTCGGAGTACTACTCTGTACCCGTAAAGGATACCGATACTAATACATGTTCAACAACCAAGAACCTCCCTATATTGTGCATGTGTAATTTCGGCTGAAAGCTATCACGATGAACTAGATGAACATTTGGAGGGGTCGATAAGTTTCCCCTTCGACCTTGCATACATGCTCCAAACATGTTTAAGAATTACATATTGGTGGTCATCCATGTACCGATCAAACCATTATGTCGACTTTGAGATACTTCATTCTTCAACAAATCGAAGACATGTCTGGATGAGGATTTTGAAATGCATTTGGGTGCACGACAAAGACAACAGGTGGCTAGCTCGGCCAGATCTCCCATAATTAGCTACTACTCCCTGTGTATCAAAATGTAACATGTTTTAGCCTTTTTTTATTCTATATGTATTTAAACATGTTTTAGTGTAAGATTCATGTGAAACTTACACTAAAATATGTCTAGATACATATGATATAAAAACGGTTAAAACATCTTATATATTGATATGGATACCCGGCGCAACCATTTACATAGGATTTATACGGCTGATGTGTCTGTCGGCTTGATAACAAGATAGCATGACGCTTAAGGTTATTAGCTTCTTTTCGTAATCCTTTGTGAATAAACTTGAATAGTGAAATAATATGGTCATATGAAATTATGAATCAATCGATCGATACAAAGGCCGGTTCTCCCCTTTTCAAAAAAAAAGTGAATCTTTCATTCGGTTGTACCTTTTCTAAAGAGCAAGTTGCACTTTCCGGAAATATATTGGCTTAGACACCAGAAAATCCAAGCTGTCCTAATTAATAGCAAAATCGTTAAACGAAAGAGTTTATGTACTCTCTCCGTCTCAAAATAACTGTCATTTGTATGACAGTTATTTTGAGACGGAGAGAGTATACAAAAGTACACAAGAAAAATGACAGTTATTTTGAGACGGAGAGAGTATACAAAAGTACACAAGTTGCGATCAATCCAAAGTGAAGTTGTATCAGCAGTCAGCTGCCAGCTACAAGTTGTGTGTTGGCTGCACGCGTGACTAGTTCATTGCCGAAGTTGGAAAAATAAAAGATACAGCATGCTTCACAGCTTGCTTTGCAACGAGCTGCTTCTAAAAATGGAGTACTTTGAGTGCAAGGAACGCGCGATCACAAGTAGAGATGGGCAAGTTGCCTAGCTTCTCCGGCTAGCCAGCCTAGATATACTAAAAATGGCAGGCACCAGATCAGACACTATCCCTTGCACAAAACTGTCGCTAGAATTAGAATATCATATCTGGCAGATTAATTAATTGCACTCCTCTTAGAGATCCTTTCTCATAACGGAATCGTCATGGTTTCATTTTGAAATTTTGATTGGGTTCATCACAGTATGCATGTTTTTTTTTTTTTTGAGAAAACATCCACTCCTTTATTGAATTATAATGATATTCGGAATACACACGCCCTCTGGCGGTCTGCCAAGCCAAAGCAGTCTACCAGATACCGATGCCAACGCCAATTTGGCCAGGGAATGAGGTTCCTTGTTCGACGCTCTGTTTTCATGGATGAATTTTACCTCCTCGAAAACCCTGGCACCCGTCTTCACTTCTTGTAGAATATGGCTGTAGCTCCCCATATACTCCCCTTGCAAAGCTTGGACAACATTGTTGCAATCACTCGCTATGCAGAGCCGTGCTAGGGATAGATCATGTGCAAGATTTATTCCTTCTCGCAATGCCATCGCCTCTAGCGTTTCCGGGTCCGAAACTCCCGGGAAACTAACCGCCGATGCCCCAAGGAACACTCCGTCTGCTGATCGTGCTACCGCTGCCACGGATCCCATATTCCTTGTCTTTGCCACCCCTGCATCTACATTCACTTTAACTTCTCCCGAACTCGGAGGAATCCAACTTGGATGATTAGTCACTCTTGGTGGATGGCACACCCTCCTTTCTTCTCTCTCATTTGATAACGAGAGATCATCAATGAAACTCCCCACGAAGCAATGGGTACTCAATGGGCTTTGGAACAATTCTTCGTGTATTGCTTTTCGGCGTGCATGCCACACAGCCCACAATGTGACACACATACGTGTGAGCTGAGCATGCGATAATGACTCTATCATTGCAAACAACCAGTTCTTCGCTGCTGGCTCTTGAACATGGCACATGTGTTCAAGCATCTCCTCGTCTGACAGCGCCCAAACTGGTCTCGCCATAGTGCAGTCGATGAGGGAGTGACGCCACGAATCGTCAGCCCACAGATCGCACAGCTACTCGTCAGCGCGATATGACGACGGTGGAGAAGGTCGCCCGTTGGTAATGAGTGCTTTGCCAACCTCCACAAAAATACCTTTATCTTCGTTGGAACTCGAGTATGCCATAGGCTCGACCAACTGTTTTTGGTACCCAACACATCCGAACTAGCTGCTGTGTGGTCAATCCACTCTGTTCTCCGTTCCTTCACGCCAGCCAACATCCTATAGGCGGACCTAACCGTGAATATCCCTCTCTTCTCATAGTGCCAGCCCCAGAAGTCTGCTTGCACCCGTGTACTGAGAGGTATCGATCTTATAATCTCCACATCCATTGGCAGGAAAAACGTGTTTAGAGCAGCCACGTTCCACTGCTTCATTGTATTATCAATCAACTCCGAAACTAACCTTGGCGGGTCCTCCTTCGGACAAGCAATCGGCCGTAGTGCTCCGTCACGGGGTAGCCAATTATCATGCCATATCTCTGTGTCAACTCCGTTGCCAATCCGTCTAATGAGTCCCTGACGGAGAACTTCCCTCCCTTCTATGATAGAGCGCCAGATTTTAGAAGGCTTGGCGCCTAGCTGCGCTTCTAAGAAAGTCACCTCCGGAAAATATACTGCCTTCAAAATCCTCGCGCTGAGTGTTTGAGGATTTTGTAGGATTCGCCATCCTTGCCGAGCCAGCAGAGAGAGGTTAAAAAGTTCGATATCTCTGAAGCCGATACCTCCCGCAAACTTGGGCTTCGTCATATCTTCCCATGCAACCCAGCATGTCCTTCTCTTGCCCTGTGTGCTTCCCCACCAAAATTGTCGGATCATAGAGTTAATGTGCTCACATAATCCTTTAGGCAATTTGAAACAAGCCATAGAGAAAGTAGGAATAGCTTGTACGACTGATTTAATTAAGACCTCTTTACCTCCAGTAGATAAACATTGTTCAATCCATCCTTGGATACGCTTCCAAACCCGGTCTTTCAAGAATTTGAAAGCACCGTTTGTGGCTCTCCCAACATCAGAAGGCATACCCAAATATTTCTCGCTGAGAGACTCGTTCTGCACTTCCAATATGGTCTTCAATTCCTCCTTGATCACTCCAGGACACCGTTTGCTAAAGAAAATAGATGACTTGTCAAGATTTATCCGTTGCCCCGAGGCACGACAGTATGATTCCAACGTATCTCTCGCCATCCGTGCACTCTCCCCATTAGCTTTAATAAACAGCAGGCTATCATCCGCAAACAGTAAGTGGTTCACTGCGGGCGCAGTAGGGGCCACTTTTAAACCTTGTAGGCTCGATGATTCACTTCTAACATTTAACAGGCACGACAGGCCCTCCGCTGCTATTAAGAACAAATAAGGTGATATAGGGTCCCCCTGACGGATCCCTCGAGAAGGCATGAATTCCTCCAACTTCTCTCCATTGAGCAAAACTGAGAAGGACACCGTGGTGACCATTCTCATAACCATATCGATCCATCTTGCATGGAACCCCAGCTTCCTCATCATTGCTGATAAGTAATCCCACTCAACCCGATCGTATGCCTTCCGCATATCGAGCTTTAGGGCGCAATACCT
This sequence comes from Alopecurus myosuroides, assembly GCA_028641055.1. Classification (NCBI taxonomy): domain Eukaryota; kingdom Viridiplantae; phylum Streptophyta; class Magnoliopsida; order Poales; family Poaceae; genus Alopecurus; species Alopecurus myosuroides. Next base: position 60,066,578 of record CM054060.1, on the reverse strand, counting down.
ATTCTTCACTGCCTTATTCCGTTTCATAAAGTGTAGGCATTCATAAGCTGTAATGATATTGTCCGTAATCAACCTTCCAGGGACAAAAGCTGACTGCTCAGCAGAAATGATCTCTGGGAGTACCACCTTCAATCTATTCGCTAGGACCTTCGAGGCAATTTTGTAGATAACATTGCATAAGCTGATCGGGCGAAACTGTCCTAACTCCTCCGGTTTTGGAACTTTCGGAATCAGAACAATATAAGTTTTGTTAAAAGCCGATGGATCATCTTCCCCACGTAAGACTCGTAGTACGATATTAGTTACCTCTTCTCCGCATAGAGCCCAATGGCGCTGGAAAAAGTGAGCGGGAAAACCATCCGGTCCAGGCGCCTTGGTAGGAAACATCTGAAAGAGGGCTGATCTTACTTCCCTCTCCGACAGAACAGCGATCAGGTCCTCGTTCATCCTCTCTGTGACACGTCGCGGTACGGTATTTAGGACCTCTTCCATCCCTATCGTGCCCTCCGAAGTATAGAGCTCCTGATAGAATGTATTAGTCGCGGCAGCCATCACCAGAGGATCCTCCGTAGTGTCCCCTGATGGAAGACGTAGGCGAGATATGTTATTTTTCTTCTTCCTCTGGCTAGCACGGATATGAAAAAATCTTGTGTTTTTGTCTCCCTCCGCTAACCACTGCACCCGAGATCGCTGTCTCCACATAACCTCCTCGCGATGATCCAGCTCAGCTAGACGTTCTACGATTTTTAACTCTGAATGATTCGGTCCCGTCCTCGACGGATCTTCTCTCAATCGTTTCAGATCACCTTGGAGGGTAGCTATCTCCTTCCGAACACACCCGAAGGTGGTTCTCCCCCAACTCGCTAACGAGTGCGTCACCGCACCAATTTTGTCCAGCAGCTGGTCAAGATTTCGTGCCGTGCCACGTCGCTGCCACTCCTCGTCCAGCATTGGCTTAAACTCATTGTGTTCTTCCCACATGAGCTCGTATCGGAAAATCTTCTCTTCCTCTCTCCTTCTTGGTTGCCTCGCTGTCTCTTCCCAGGTAAGCAAAATCGGACAATGGTCCGAGTGTACTGATGTTAAATGCCTCAAGGTCGCAAAAGGGAAGCGAGTACACCAATCTGCAGTAGCTAGGGCTCTGTCTAGACGAACCCGGCAATATGAACCCCCTGTTACTTTCTTCTCGTAGGTCCAATTCAGCCCTATAAAACCCAGGTCTTGTAAGCCACAGACATCAACCATGTCACGAAAACCCGCTATCTGCGCTAAGCTCCTCTCCTGCACGCCCACATGTTCGTGGCGATGCAGTACTTCGTTGAAATCCCCAAAACACATCCAGGGTAAATCAGACGACGAACGTATATACTTCAGCATCTCCCATGTTTTATGCCGTTCGCTTGTTTGTGCCTCTCCATAGACCCCCGTTAATCGCCACGGGTCCTTTCCCCCCTCGGTGATAATTGCATCTATATGATACTGCGAATAAGGCAATATTTCCACCGATATATTATTCTTCCAGAACAGTCCAAGGCCTCCACTGCGCCCTGAACTACTTACAGCAAAGCTTCTATCAAAGCCTAGAGTTCTAGCTAGATTTTCCACCCGTGTCTTCGGAAGTTGGGTTTCGAGAACGCACAACACGGTGGGGGAGTGTTTCTTCGCTAAGTTGCGAAGTTCTCGCACTGTCGCGGCACCTCCCAGGCCACGGCAGTTGATGGCTAGAGCACTCATTGCTCCCGGCGGTCCTCCGAGCTGGAGGCCGCCAAAACACTAGTAGTTGTTACATCCGCCCCTTCCTGCGACGTATTCATCCCCACAGGGTCTCCATTCTTCTCCCTCACTAGAGCATTCCCCGCTGCCTTCTTCTGTTTCTTCTTCTCCGTTGGAGTCACGTACTTTGGGGGTGGAGGTGGGGTAATACATCCATGCTCCTGCTGCACGTCCTTTCCGCTCATGTCGAGATGTTTTTTAGCGGCCATGTCCACAGTTCTCCCCTCGGTCATCTCCACTGGCTTAATTGGGCTAGATGACGTGTCAGCCAGGTCATCTTGATCGCCTAGCCCAGCTTCTTCTGAATCTCTCTTGCGTGCCATACCTGACGACCCCGGTTTTGGTGCCCACTTCCGATGCACACGCTCACCACCCGTGCGCCAATCCTGCTCTCCACGTCCACGGGCTCCTCCGCGTCCGCGTTCAGCCCCTGCCGGTCGTCCCTGTCTTCCTCGAGCCCCAGGTGTACCCTGCCTCCAGTAAACTTCATCTGCAATCATCCATGATCCGAATTGCAGGTCTGCCTCTGCATGTTCGCCTGATCCACACTCCATGAAGCTATGTCCCATGAGTCCGCAGAATTCGCAGTATTTGGGTATTTTCTCATATTTCACCTGGAGAAACATGCGATTGCTCCCCTCCACAGCTAACGGTACAAACCTCGTAAGGGGTTTCATAGAATCCAACAGCACTCTCACCCGATGGAACACTCCAGCCTTCATCTGTACCGCAGCCAGCTCCACCGATACCACTTCACCCACCCTGCTTGCCAATTGCGTTAGAACATCTCTATTACGAAAAAGGGGTGGTAGTTTGTGAATCTGTACCCAAGCCTGAACCTTGCTTGGGATCACCGTCGGGACTATGGTCGCCCCGTCGAACGGTGCCAACATCAGAGCGCATCCACGGAAGAGCCATGGGCCTTCTTCCATCATCCTCCTCCAGTCGCCCAAGCAGAAGGCCTGGAGTACAAAAAGATTCGGCTCGATCTCGTTAAACATGATCTCATGTGCAGGGTTCCAAGCCGCCATCATGGTGTTTTTCAGTGTCTGCATGTTGAAATTCTTCCGTGTCAGCACCTTGGCCGTGGCTAGCCACTTTACCGCCGGCCACGACCCAATCTCCTCCTTTCCCAACTTGACCTCGTTCAGCTCCTCTCCGCTCAGATTGTGCTTCCTTAGCAGTTCGTCCACGTCAAAGTCCCGCTGCGCCTCGTCGGCTTCCTTAGTTCTGTCAGCCATGCCGCCTCTTTCTCACGTCCCCGATCAGAACCCTAAACCGATCTACCCCGCGCTCCGCCAAGGCCGGGCAGCCAACTAGGTTGACCCCTTGATCAGCCCGAGCAGATGAGGGAGAGAGGAGGGTCGGGGGATGCGAGATCAGAGAGAACCAGCGCCGGCGGTGAGATTCGCCGTCGTTGTCGCCAGAACCCTAGGAAACCCTAGGTCAGACAGTCAGGTGCCACTAGCTAGATGCGCAATCACAGTATGCATGTATATCTCGATGGAGCAAGAGTTGTTCCGTTCCGGCCTTCCCGTCGGGCCGTGGCCATCTTAGCGATGCATTTTGTACAGCCTCCATATACGGGTTTACTGAGTCATGAACAAACCTGGCCAAATGGGCCCGTGCCAGCGTGCCGGCCCGCGAGCACGCAAGCACGGCCCGCCGTGGGCCTGGCACGGCACGTGGCTTGGCGGGCCGTGCTCGGCCCGTGGCCCGCCGTGGGCCGTGCTGGGGCCTGCCGGCCAAGCCCGCGTGCCGGCACGGGCACGGCCCGTTTAACCTGCCAGGCACGCGAAGGCCTGCCAGGCACGCGAAGGCCCGCCAGGGAGGCCTATTAGGGAATTTTTAAGCGCGATTTTGGCCTGTTAGGGGATTTCTAAGCGCAATTAGGCCTATTTTAAGCGTAATTAGGCTATTTTAACTATAATTTCGACCGGAGGGCTGTTTTAGCAAAAAAAAACACGCGGGCCAAAATAGGCACGGTGGGCCTAATCATGCCGTGGGCCGGCACGTTTAGCGGGGGGGCCGTGCCTGGGCCTGGCGGCCAGGCCCGTGTGCCGGCACGGCACGGCACGTTTACTAAACGTGCCCACGCGGGCCGTGCCGTGCCAGGCACGATTAGCGCCAGGCGGGCCCAGGCCGTGCCGTGCCGGCCCGCTGGCCAGGTTTGGTCATGAATGATATCGATGGGGAAGTAGGCGCAAGGGCAAGGGGCAAGTGGAGCTTGGAGTGGCGACGTCGCGAAAAGCGCACTCACGTGTGTGTCTACTACTCGTACGTACGGCCGGACTGATATTACACAAGTCTCTGGCCGGTGAAAGTTGTGCATGCGTGCATGGCTATTTTATATCGTCGCAAGATGAATGGCATCATATCACAGATTGAGCGAGCAAGAGTCAAAGATTCAGACCATCCAGCAAAATGCTCAAGGCAGGATCGGGCACCTCAACCCTGCCGGCCGTTTTGGACCTGTGGTTCAGAAGAACAACAAAACAAATGGAAGATCTAATTATGATGACTCTGAAGATCTTCCCTTGGAAGCAAGGTAGATAGATCGCAGCCGAAAGAGATCGGGATTGAAGATATGACATGTGTTAAAAAAAAAGAACTTGTTATTTGATTACCATTGTTGTCATAGAAACAACCATGTGGTGGGCCTAAGGGATTTTATCATGTAAACGGATAAAATTAGATCATAGGAAATAAAATCTATTTTTTCTAATCTTACAAGTATAACAGATTTTATAAAAAAAACTGGAGACGAAGGAGGAGCTGAGGAGCTGAGGAGCGCGCGCAAGCGCGACCGCCCGCCGCCCGCCCGCGACTCCCCGTCGCCGCCGCCCGTCTCCCTCCTCGGCGCCGTCCCCGCCTCACTCCTTGTGCAGCGTGACGAACTCACGCTCCCCCTCTCCTTCCCCTCCGCGCCCGGCATCACCTCCTCGGTGGCGCCGACCTCGCTCTCCATGTCTGCTCCCCCTGATGTTCTGCTTTCTGCACCTGTTGTCTCTGCAGGGGACGATGTTGGCGTCCGCGACGGGTCCCTGACGGCAATCACCTCCCCCCGTGTTCCGCAACTGAGGTGTCCCTCGCCGCTAGTTGCTCCGTCGCCACTGCGGTCTCCTGCCGGCGGCCTTCCCCTGCCGGCGCGCCTCGCCCAAAAACAGGTGCGGCGTTCTTCCTTCTCGTTCTTTGCCGATACCGCACCACGGTAGCCTTCTCGCCGGTTTTTCGCAAGCTTTTTGCCCCCGGGCGTGTTTGGATCACTCCTGCTAAGCTCTTCTCAAACTTTAATGGATTTGTGGTTAAAAATGCTCTCAATTTTTGCTTCACCGTCTCCCCCCGACTCCTTCTCCATGTGTCAGCTCTCCCCTGTGGTGTTCACCACCGTCGCTACCTCCATGGCCATCGCTAACCTCATCACGGCAGCGGGGACTTTTGGCATCGGTGAATTCGTGTTCCGTCTCCACTCTAGCCGCGCCGATGCTTTCCGCGCCGCCGACGAGCTCTGCTCGGAAGAACATGACGCGCCCCGCGGGCCCTCCTTGCCTTTGACCCAGGCCCATGTTGACCCCGATGCCACGTCCACTCCCTGTCCCCCCTCCCGCAGATCCGCGCTTGCCGCTGTCCCCGCGCGCGCATGTAACGCCCACCCCCCGAGTGTGACAAACGCTGATGGACAAACTCCCGCCCCCCCCCCCCCCGTTCCCCTCGGCTTCGGGATACGTTTTTCGGGCCACGTCGACCCCTAAAGTGTGCGGGCACGCTCCATCCCCGTGCGACACGCGCTCGCTCGCCTCCATGGTGGGGCCGAGGTCTCCCAGCGCACGTGATGGATTAGCCTCCCCCATCCCCCTTTTTCTTCGTTGAAAGCCCGGGCTCCCTTCCCCGTCGACTTGTCCCTTCGCCGCTTGCCGCCGCCTGCTCTGACTCCGCCGCGCACGCCCCGTCACCTCCCGCCATGCCCGCCGCCGAGCTACCCTTAGGAGCCCTGCCGCGCCGCCCCATCCCCGCTCCCACCTCTCCGACCCTCTCCTATTTAGAGGCCCTCCAATCCCCCGCCCCTCCTCCTCCTCACCACCGCCAAGTCTTCGTCTTCAACCCCGCGCTCCGCCGGTCCCGCTGCTTCCGCTGCCTCGCCGCCGGCCACCCGGTGCGCGAGTGCCGCGACCCCGTCCGCTTCTTCTGCGGCCGTTTCGGACACCACCGCCCGTCATGTAAGCTTCCCCCCTCTGCTTCGTCCCCTTCCGCCCTCCCTTGCCCTCTTCTGCGCCCGATAAGCTCCCTCCTCACACTGTCTCGGCCCCTTCTTTCCCCAGGTTGTCCTACGCCCTCCGCGCCGGTGGCTCGCGCTCCCGCTTGTCCTCCCCCGAGACTCAATGGACCGGGCACGTCCCGCTTCCCCCCAGTGCTGCGACGGGGGCGGGTGGAGCACGCCGCGGCCCGCCATTCTTATTTCGCCCGCCAACCCCGTGGCCCAGGGGTGCCGTCCCCCCTGCCTCGCTGGACTCCACGACGTCTCGGTCTGCGGCTGCTGCCTCTGGTCCGCCCGCGAGCCCTCCCCGGTGCGGGCCGGCATCGTGCTTCATGCCGCTCCTTGGAGACTGCTCCTCCAGTCGGAGGTTCGCCTTCGCGCTCATCGACCCTCCGGCAGCTTGCCCGGGCTTCATCCTGCGCCGGGCGCTCGCAGCTCACGGTGGAAACCCCGCCTTCGGCCTCACCGCGTCCCACTATGGCGCAATGATGGTCGTGTTCCCGTCGGAGGAGATCCGGGAAGCTACCTTCCGGATTTTCCCCATCTCCTTCATGGGTCACAGCATCTCGTTGGAACGCCTGGAGATGGCCGATAACCGCTCCCGGTGGACAAGCTCCTGCTTCGCCCAAGTTTCGGCCTTCGGATTTCCTCTAGAACATTGGACAGAGGGGGGGATCCGCACCGCTTTCCGTCCCATCGGAAGCGTTTGCTGCATCGATCCCCTTTGTCTCAATGAACTAGATATTTTGGCGGTCCGAGTGGTCCTCCACATGGACGCCTCCACCCCGGTCCCTCCATCCCTCTTCCTCCACGACTGCGAGCACGAGTCCTCGACGATGGTCACGCTCGAGGAGGTCCGTTCCTGGTCTGCCGACGGCGGCTTCTCTTACGAGGGGCACTACGCCGGTGGGGGAGGCGACACTCCACGACGCGGTGGTGCGCCACCACCGCCACCTCGCTCCGGTGGGCTCGACGACATCGACACGGACTCCATCGGGCGGTGCGCTGCCGTTGGGGAAGGCGCCTTTGTCACGAACGCCTTCGAGCGGGCCGCCTCCGTCCAAGGCTCTCTGCAACGTGACTCGGACGGCCGAACCCCGCCGGATGGCGGCTCTTCAGCCCTGAGCCTCTGGCACAGGGTCGTCGCCCGCAAGAACACTTCCGCGCGCGCTCTTAGTCCCACTGCGAGCGGGCACGCCGGCGCCGCGTCCGGTACCGTGTCCTGGGATCACATCATCTCCCCCCGCCTTGAAGCGGAGTTCCCGGAGGCGGGCCTCGATGCCGCGCAGGTGAGCTCCCCCCTTCGCCATGCCCTTGCTCCTCCCCTGACCTGTCCGCGCCGTCGTCCCTTGCTGGTTCTAACACCCTTGCCCCTGCCGTGCCTTTGCTGAAGTGGTATGACACCATTGCCGACCCGTCCCCTCCCGTGTCCATGGAAGTTCCCTCAGAGGACTCGGACGTCGCTCCGCCACCAAGTCTCTCCCGCGCCCCGGTGCTCCCTCTGTGGTCTTCCAGGCCGCCGGGGAGGACCACGAAGATGCGGTACGCAAACGCCGCGTCAGAGACAAGCGCGCGGCGGACTCTGCCTTCAAAGCTAGGCGCAGCGCGCGTCTCGCCTCCAAAGAACCCGCCCTCTTCGCTGACATTCTCACCAGGGCGAAGGATGCCAAGGCCGCGCGCTTTAACTCTTCGAAGGGGTCTCCCAGGCTCCGTGCCGCCATCGCGCGCCTCTGCATCCACGACGGCGTCGTCGACGCCATCCCGCTACCTCTGCTCCAGGAGCTCGGCGCCCCTTGTGGCGTGAACCCAGCTGACCTGGCCGGGGACGCGCTGGTGCCCGCCGGTGCCCCATGATCCTCTCCTGCGTCCAGCGGGCGTCCACCTCCGCGCCACTCCGTGCCTCGGCGTCCCGTGGAGCCCGTCCTCGCCGTGCCGTCGGTGTTTTGATGTGCAACCGTAGGGTTCCCGTCCGTGTGCCTTCTAGGCTGGAATCCTGGCCCTTTTTGTTTTGGATTGTTGTTCGAGTGGTGGCATTAGGCCCCCTCGCTGTTTTCTTTCTGTTTGGCCTTAGGCCGTGTTGTTTCTGATGGTCTCCATGCCGATGCTATCTAGAAACTACTTGTTCGTCTCGTGGAACATCCGTGGCCTTGGGGACCAAGACAAATGTTCGGTTGTCTCAGCTGACCTAGCCTCCGTCCTCCCTAATATCCTTGCGATCCAAGAAAGCAAACTATCCTCCCTGACCCCAATCAAAGCCGCCTCCTTCCTGCCTCCTTCCCTCCGTACGTTCGACTGTGTTGACGCGATTGGTAGTTCCGGGGGGATCATCACTGCCTGGGACGCTCAGATCTTCACCCTCTCCTCCTCTTGCGCGAGTAGACATGCTCTCTCTACTGATTTCTCCTCTCGCATTGATGGCTCCGCTTTCCGTTTTACAAACGTAAATGCCCCTTGTGCTCGCGCTGAGAAAGCCACCTTTCTTCTCTCCCTCCTTCACCATGACCCCGGGGACTCCACGCCCTGGGTGATCTGCGGCGATTTTAATCTCTATCGTACCGCTGCCGACAGGAACAATAACAACCTTAACACAAGCGAAGCCGACCTCTTTAACGATTTCATTAACAACGCCGCCCTTATCGACCTCCCCCTTCGGGGTCGCAGCTACACCTGGTCCAACCGTCGCCCCGAGCCAACGCTTATCCGCCTCGACAGGTTTCTCATCAACAATGCCTGGAACTCCCTGTTCCCCTCATCGACGCTCTCGTCCCTCACACGAGACACCTCCGACCACATGCCTCTTCTCGCGACCATTTCCTCTAACATACCTCGTTCCCCCATGTTCCGGTATAACCGTTCTTGGGGCATCCACGAGTCCTTCCGCTCCTCCATTATCTCCTATTGGTCTTCGACCCACCACGTGGATGCGACAGCCAGGATCGTTGGTCGACTTCGTCGTTGCAGGGGTTGCTGTAAGACTTGGACGGAAAAAAACCCTCTTTTTCCCAGCGTGAGATTGATGCCCGCCTTTTCATTAGTCTCCTCGACCTCATCGAAGAAGACCGCGCCCTCTCCCCCTTAGAATCTAGACTCCGGACGCTCACGACTGTTGCCCTCCTCCTCTCCATAAAGAGCGTTGGATGTATTGGCGCACTCGCGCCAAAATCCGTTTCACCCTCGAGGGAGATGAGAACACAGGCTACTTCCATGCTCTGGCCTCTTCTCGCAAACGCCGGAACGCCATCCCCGTGATTGACTACCTTGGCCACTCTTTCTCCGATCACGCTGGGAAGTCCGTGGCTCTATCCTCCTTTTTTCGGTTCCTCCTCGGCACCTCTCCTACTTGCTAATGGAACTTTGCCCTTACTGATCTCTACCCCGACACCTTGCCCCTCCCCGACTCTCTGACTGAACCTTTTACTACCTCCGAGATCGTGCTTGCTCTCCCGCAAATGAACAAGGACTCTAGCCCTGGGCCCGACGGCTTCGGCTCGAGCTTCTTTTCCACTTTTTGGCCCACTATCAAAAGTGACGTGATGTCCGTCCTTGCTAGTTTCCACACTCGGACCGCTGACCTCGCTCGTATCAACAGAGCCTACCTCGTCCTTCTCCCCAAAACTGAGGCTGCCCGTGCGCCCTCAGACTTCCGCCCCATCTCCCTCCAAAACTGCATCGTCAAGATTATCACGAAGGCCCTTACCTCTCGCCTTAAATCATCTATCCACTCGCTCGTTGACCCTGATCAAACCGGTTTCCTCTCGGGGCGCAGGATCTCCGAGAACATCGTCTATGCTGCTGACCTAATCCGCACATGCCATGCGCGCAAAAACCCCACCCTCACCTTCAAGATCGACTTCCGCAAAGAGTTCGACTCGGTCAACTGGCTCAGCCTCCTCGATATCCTCCGCGCTCGTGGGTTTAACACACGGTGGTGCGAATGGATGCTCGACCTCCTCTCTACTGGGCACACGGCTGGTGTCCTCAACGGCGTCCCCCGGCCCCTGGATCAAATGCAAAAATGGTCTCCGTCAAGGAGACGCCCTATCCCCCTATCTTTTCATCATTGTTGCCGATGTCCTTCTACGTCTTATCCGGCGTGCTCACTCGGAAGGTCTGCTCCGCCATCCGGTAGATCCTACCCTAGCTCCGGCTGTTCTCCAGTATGCCGATGATACACTCATCATCTGTGAGGGCGACCTCCCCTCAGCCCGTCACCTTAAAACAATTCTCGACAACTTCGCCTCTGCAACTGGGCTTGCTATCAACTTCCACAAATCCTGCTTCGTTCCTATGCACATAGAAAATGTATGCACCGATGCGATCGCCCTTGCCCTTGGTTGTCCCGTGTCTTCTTTCCCTCAACCTTACCTAGGGCTTCCCCTCTCCCCTCTCAAACTACCCCTCTCCGCTTACGCCTCCCTCATCTCCTGCTTCGATAGACGCTTATCGGGTTGGAGCGCAATGCTTCTCTCCTCCGGGGGAAGACTTGTTCTTTGTAATGCTGTTTTAAATAACCTTGCCACGTATTTTATGTGCTATTTTTTTCTGCCTCGTGATGTGATTGAAGCGATTGACAGAAGGAGCTGTTCCTTTTTTTGGACGGGCAAGGACGCCTGCTCCGGGGCATGTTGTCTAATGGCTTGGGACAAAGCATGTTTGCCTACACAGGTTGGTGGTTTTGGCCTACGGGACCTTCAACGACAAAACATTGTCCCCCTAATGAACTTTGTGCATAAGCTTCATCAGGCGGAAAAGCTGCCATGGAAGACGTGGTTCTGGCGCTCCTACGGACGCGATCTCGGTGACGCATCCACTACCCCCTCTATTCTTGAATCCATTTTGCACCTATGTCTGCGTACCTACAGGTCCATCACCAAGTCTTCCGTCCGCAGCGGGGATCACACCTCCTTGTGGCATGACCATTGGTCACCCAAAGGGAGGCTTGCTTTCGTCTTCCCCGCCATTTTCTCTCATTGCATGCGGCCTAACATTTCGGTGGCCAATGCGGTCGCCGGCGGGCTCATCTTCAGGCCTCGCCTCTCCTCCGCCGCGTCCACAGAGATGCTCCTCCTCTCTACTCTCTTAGCTGATACTCGCCTGTCGGACGGCGAGGATTGCCGCACGCTCGCCTGGGGCAGCGGTTCGACGTTCTCGTCCAGCCGGGTTTATGCCATGACGTTCCCCGTCGGCGTTACGGACAGCTCGGCTTCCATCTGCTGGGCCTCCCGCCTGCCCACTAAACTTAAAATTTTCTGCTCCTTGGCTGACTCTAACAGGTTGAATACAAGGGCCAACCTACATGCCAAACACAGTGCTCCATCACCCTCGTGCGTCTCCAGCGGATCCACCGAGACAACTCGGCATATCCTCTTCCACTGCGCTATGGCCTCCGAGGTTTGGGCCCGCGTCGGCTGCTCCACCCCCCTCGACTCGATTTGGGACATGCTTGCCCCGTGCGCGGTCGACGTCGACGTGTGGCGTCTCGGCGTTGCGACCATCCTTTGGCAGCTATGAAAGGCTCGAAACGACATCATCTTCAACGACAAGGCCTGCACCGCCACGGAAATACTCCGTCGAGCCGCCAACGACATCTCGCTTTGGTCCCATAGGCTCCCGGCGCGCGGTCGTGGTTCTGCTTGTGCCCTGCGTGGCTATGTGATGCACAAAGCGTGCCTGTAATCTATGCTTCTGCACCATGTCTGTAACCTTCCCTCCCCTCCCCCTCCCTGTAACAACTGTGTCCGGCGACCCCATCAGAGGGGGTCTTTTTCGGGTAATATAACAAACGGTGGGGAAACCTCTTCCCCCGTTATTCTTGAAAAAAAAATTGAAAAATGAAATCATCCAAAATTCATATGAAATTCCAATAAACCAAACATGAGAACAACAATTTTTTTATTCAAGACGAATAATTGACACGCATACGTGGCTCGTTTTTTTTTTTTTAAGCGAAGGCAAAAGCTTTGCATTTTATATTAATATAGGAGAGGCAAAATCACACAAGCCTAGGCCCAAAAATAAAACACACATGAAGCAAAAACCCCTTAACCAATAAGCTCAGCTAGCTTCTTAGCCACGACGATGATCAAGTTTTTTCCTTCGCTTTTGATGTTTTGAAAGACCAAGCCGGGCATCGTGAATCTGTTGTTGAAAATCCACGCGTACTCTCTTTCTATATCTCCGAGGTTATCAGGATAATTTGTTGTCTTGAAGCCTTTGGGCGAGGTAGATGCCGTGCTCGCCAAGGCCTTCCAGTATTCGAAAACGGTAGTCTTGGTGGAACTGAGATTTTGCCTGAGGGTGGGGTATCTCGGCCAAACAGCCGTCTCCGCCCAAATTCGCTTAGAGTAGCGGCACTCAAACATGATGTGTCTTCCAGACTCGGGTTAGAACCTGCCCAGCTTGGAGACGGGCTAGTGAAGCCACCCCTGATGGCAAGCCGATCTAATGTCCAAAGTCTGTTTTGAACAGCCAGCCAAGCGAAGAAAGAGCATTTGGGAGGGGCCCAAGTCTTCCAAACAACAAACAAAAAGGAGCAAGAGTTAGCGCCAATAAACTCCGCCTTATAGGCGGACTTGGCCGAGTAAAGTCCCGAGTTTGAGAGCGTCCGAGTGATGGTGTCCTCAATCCCTGGGGACAAATTTACCGCTTGAAGGAGGCCCCAAAGGTGGACGAACTGAGCGATGTGATCTGCAGAGAAATTTTCCACGTTGAGGAATGTTATCAAATTGAAGTCCGAGATGGCATCATACATGTTTCTGTTCTTACGCCACGAAGCTGTAAAAAGGTTTGGGGCAATGACCTTAGGAAGCAAACCATCCAACCTGGAAGATCCCCAGAATGAAGCTTTGAGGCCGTTTCCCACCGAAACTTTAGTGGCAGCGTAGAAAACCACCTTAGCCGGAGGGACCTAGAAAATTTATCCAAGTTCAGGATTCTAAGGCCACCCAAAGCCTTTGGCCGGCAAACTTTGTCCTAGCTGACCTTACACTTTCTACCACTAACTTTGTCACTACAATTCGAAAGCATGCCTCTTCTAAGCTTATCAAACGCCTTGAGCATCCACTTGTCCGCCTTAATGGCCGTGCGTAGGAAAAGGGGCATGGATGATAACACTGATTTGACCAGCGCCGTACAACCAGCCCTATTGATGAACTTTCTCTTCCAAGGTTGAAGACAAGAAGCCGCTTTGTCGATGTGCGGCTGGAGATCTGCCCGTCGTAGCCTACACAAGGAAATGGGCAATCCGATGTACTTGATGCGGAAGTTTTCAATATCCGCCGGGAAGGCCGCCAAGAGAGCGACAAGATCAATATCCTCGCAACGAATTGGGCAGACGGAGCTCTTGGCGATGTTTGTGACCAGGCTAGTGACCTCGCCAAGATTCTGCAGCGTGGAGGCAAGGTTTGTAATGTCATTTGGGGAGGGGACCAGAAAAATATCCTCGTCGTCTCCATATAGCTAAAGGCGAAGACTAGCCAAGCGATCCATAATTGGCTGCAGGAGGCCATCCTCCGTGGCGAGCTCCAGAGTTTTGCTCAAGGGGTCAATGCCAATGTCGAATAGAGGAGAGGAAAGCGGATAACCTTGGCGGAGGCCTCTCCTGTGAAGAATCGGCAGCTCGGGATGTCGTTGAGGGTGACCTTAGAAGATGCAGTTGAGAACAGGATGGAGACCGAAGCTCGCCATCTATGGGGGAACCCCAAAGTTGCATAGCATCCAGGAGGTAGTCAACGCATGGAGTCAAAAGCTTTGGCGATGTCGAGCTTTAAGAGGAGCATAGGGGAGCGGATCTCGTGAAGGCGTCGCGATGTGTTACAGACGTACATGAAGTTGTCGTGGATGCTCCTATTCTTTATGAAAACACTCTGGCAGTGCGAGACGAGATTGCTCATCTTAGGACTGAGACGACGAGCCATGGCCTTGGCGATGATTTTCGGGATGATGTGAATCATACTAAAAGGGCGAAAGTCCGATATTGATTTGTCCCCTTCTTTCTTAGGCAAGAGAGCAATGTTGGCCGAGTTGATGAATTGGAATTTGTTAATGGATAGCTCAGAAAAAGCATCGATAATGAGCATGAGGTCGGCCTTGATGATGTTCCAACACGAGGAGAAGAAGGTCGTAGTGAAACCGTTCGGGCCTAGCGCTTTATCCTTTGGCATTTCCTCAATGGCGGCCTTGATCTCGTCAACAGAGAAAGGAAGAGCAAGGTCATCCAGGTCCCTAGTCGATGACGCGGTGGGGGTTGCCCCATGGCCTGGGTGAAGTTGTCGAAAATCAGGGAGGCCTTATCATCATGCCTGGTCACCCATCCACTGTTGCGCTTGAGCCTCTGAATGTGATTTATTTGCCTGCCGGAGTTGACCCATAGGTGAAAAAAAATTAGTGTTGGTGTCACCCTCATTGAGCCTATTTATCCGGGAAGCCTGTCTATTGCAGGCGAGCTCCAGCACCGCCAGACCCATAACTCTCTTCTTAAGAGCAGAGCGGAGAGCTTTCTCCTCCATCGAGAGTGCCATTGAATCCTTCGTGGTGTCCAACTGCAAGATGACGTCGAGGGCCATTAAGAACTACAGCTTGTGGTAAGAAAACAGCCCCGCCTCCAAGCCCTCAATTTTCTCGCCATGATCTTGAGCTTGTGGTTTAAAATATGCACCAGCTGGGTATGCGTGGAAGGCAAATTCCAGGCCACATGAGCGACCTCCAGAAACCCCGACATCTTGGGTGTGGCTCGTTTATACCGGAGAACAACGCAGTGGCACGCACGATGTTGCTGCTTTAGTTTACGGCTTGTGCACGTGCGGTATTTTACGTGCTCCTGCCGTATGTACAAGGATGTTCAGATTTTGAGACATGAGAAGTAAATATATAATTGTTTCCTATGTTGTCGATATATTGTCGCTATAGTATACGTGATTAATTGCGGTTGTGTACATAATTTCGATGCAGAGGTTGAAACGTCACTCCTCACTTTGAAAAAACAATCCATACCTCGGGCCAGAAATTGTGTTGTTCCCACTTCCCACCCTCAGGCCAAAAAATGTAAATCTGCCTTGTACTTGTGTGATAGGCATTTAATACTACATCGATTTTGGTTTACAACCAGATGGTCCAAAAACGCATTCGATCCGCAGGAGTTGGCAAGTATAAGCACGTGAGCTTTTGGGATTAGTATTCTAAGTACATATGCTATGCTAAGCTTTCCGGTAGCTGTCTGGAGAACTTTTCAAACGGCCAGGAATCAAATCTAATCCGTCCTGCTAGTGTCCTTCATTCCCAGATCGCGTACCTACAGAACCTTAACCGCCAAAGGGTAACGTCAACTAGAAGGAATTTCGCTGTGTGTTTCTCTATAACAGAATTCTTGGCAAAAGCAAGCAGAATTATGCGACTAGCTCCGGATAAGATTAATTGATCCTCTTATGAACAAGCCCGGCAGCGTCGTCAATCTGTATTCTCTGTGCGGCATGCGCCAATTCACACTTGTTATACTGCTATATTGCTAGATCGAATAATTCTGCCACAATATATGTATATTTGGGTTACCATCTCGCAGACGTATGCTTATATCTGCATATATGCTCATGGTAACCTCTTGGCGGAATTCCAGATAGGGATCGATAAAGTAATTAAGTACCCGATGGTGACTGGTAGAATTTTGGCTTTTGCATCAGTACACGTTTTTTGCATCTCTTTGGCAAGAGAATTTCATTTGATTATAA
Organism: Alopecurus myosuroides; assembly: GCA_028641055.1. Classification (NCBI taxonomy): domain Eukaryota; kingdom Viridiplantae; phylum Streptophyta; class Magnoliopsida; order Poales; family Poaceae; genus Alopecurus; species Alopecurus myosuroides. The sequence goes on along the minus strand of CM054060.1, from coordinate 60,050,828 downwards.
AGGCTTTTGTTTTCATTTTGTATATACTCCCTTCGTCTCAAATTAATTGTCTCAAATTTTGACAAAAGTGGATCTAACACCAAATTGTGTCTAGATTCATCCACTTTTGTCAAAGTTTGAGACAATTAATTTGAGACGGAGGGAGTACTACTTCCTCCGATTCCTAAATATAAGATGTTTAAGCCTTTTCGCACATTCACATATATCTATATGTATCTAGACAAGTTTTAGTGTATATGTGCACTCATATTAGTGTGTACCTAGTCAACATGAACAATAGTTAGAACATCTTATATTTAGGAACGGAGAAAATATTATATAAAATCAATAAAAATACACTAGAGAGTAGTTGTCTTCCTAAAAAAAATTAGCAGTCACAGCTAAATATTCATTGCCAGAGGGACAGTGTTGGATAACTTTCTTTTGCAGGCGAACAGGGACTCGGCCGGATCGGATCATGATTCGTGAGTCATGGGCTGCGACATGCACTTTGGCCAGGCAAATTTTATCTTTCACTTTTTCACACACCTGCAACTACTCAGCCATCCTTGACGAAAGAACTGGAGCGCTAGCTAACCAGGATTTAGAATCTGAACGCGTGGCAATTATGTAACTTGAGAAACCAGACCAAACAAAATTAGGAGTATTGTGATCAGTCTCATCATCATCTTATCCTCGCACCAACTAGCCAAACTTTTTGTCGCCATGTTCTATTTGGAAATCACCAATCAAGCATCGCTCCTGATGCCTGAACTCAACGTACTCAGGGAAATCTTATGATCTCATCGATCGATCCTCCAGGAAAGCTGGAAGAGATGCGTGCAAGAAGAGAAGAGCACTACGCTACACGCGCCTACTAAAAAAAGCAGAAGAGATTCGATACATCAATGGCAGATCTGCACGCCCATGCGCCGTTCGCGTGCAATACGGCCTATGGAGAAGAGAATCAAAGCAGGGGGGGAGCTCGACACGACGCAGCAATGGCCGTAGCCTGTAGACTGTAGTCGCGCATTGCTCCGCCGCGTGCATGCTTGTGGCCCATGTCACATGGTGCACGCACATGCAAAGGGCGTCGGTCGTATGGAGTACCCCGAATCCCCGATCCCATGCAATGATGATTGGTCTTACTGTTGAGCGAGTAAGATTTACAAGTGTACGGATATGATTGGTACAGTGTATTTTTTTTCCGGAATACTGTAGCATTCATGTGCAAGATTGGCGCATGGCTGCACTCGCAGGTTCTGTCGGAAAAAAAATAACAGTCGTCAAAATTTGATTTTCTTCTTAGAAGATCGGCACTCAAAATTATTTCGTTGATGTGTCTTTTTTGTACTGTAGGGGAAACCCCCACAACCCAGTTTATTGCCAACAGTAAAGAATTCATTACAAGATTACAAAAGGGATAAGAGGATTATCCCAGAAAACAAGAAAAAAGCAATTAAGGTACTCCCTCCGATCCATATTAATAGGTGCTCAAGTGGATGTATTTAGACATGTTTTATTGCTAGATACATCCACTTCAGCACCTATTAATATGGATCGGAGGGAGTAAAAGATTGTAACCAAGAATAAATTGAATTATGTACATCTTGTTTCACCCTAGCCATAAACCAAGTGACCTCAGTAGTGAAGATTCTTTTCCACCCTCTAAAACTTGGTCTCTCATCCTTGAATATTCTTTCATTTCTCTTTTTCCAAATTGCCCAGCAAGCGAGAATAACAACTTCATACAAGCAGGGCCGAGTGAAGGAGTCTTTAGCAGTTTTGAGAATTTGTTCTGTATGACCATTTGACCACTCAATTTGTAAGTATGTCCAAACTCTCATGCTGAAATTGTAATTGAAGAACAAATGTTGCCCGTCCTCTAGAACTCTAGCTGGGCAAAGCACACGGAAGTTGTCATTTACCACATTCCAATTCCTTCTGATGATCATGTCTTTAGTGTTAATCCTGTCATGCAAGATGAGCCAAGAAAAAACCTTATGTTTTGATCTACATTTACTTTTCCAATTCCTGATTGATGGTGAATGATCATCCCATTGTCTTCTATACTCCTTGTAGTTTGTTGATGTGTCTTGTTTATCCGAAACTAACAAACAAATTATATTACTCTCAAACCAACAAAAAAAATTATATTACACTATGTGGTATGCTAATTTTTTTTTTTTGGAATAAAACACACTAATAGTTCAAATTTAAAGTAATTTTAGTAAATCGTGTGAAACTCAATTAAATGGGTGCAAATAGCTAGAATGAGAGAAAATATTTAATCCTTGGGAATGGACTATCCCTAGAACCAGAGCTACGACCGAGCTCTGATGACAAAGACGCGGAATGGTACTACCTCCATGTCTCAAAACAAGACGTTTATTTTTAGTCAAAAGACAATATAGTCTATGTCGGATATATGTCAAATGGTGGTATGTCCGGCATCGGCCAAAGGCCGGATTACCGGGGTGGCCCGCAGGTAGTGGAACGTGGTCCACTGGGCGGCCCAGTAAGCCGGATTGTAGAAGAACCCGGACCACAACCCACTACGTGGTCCGGCGTGGAGAAGAAGTCGGATGTCTTACTTTTCAAGAATAGGAATATTTTCCGTAGTCTTCCAGGTTCCCTTCCTATAAGCCCTAGTCCGACTATCTATATAAAGCGGGACGGGAGCTGTCGAAAGACATAAAATAACAGAGTAGACCAGATCGAATAGTTAGAAGCCAACTCGTCGGGAAGTTCATCCTCGCCGAGTTAGCGAAACCCTTCTCACATTGTACTTTGTATACTTCAGTCTTCAGCCTTGATTTAGTGAGATTGCAGGAGTAGGAACGCCGCCTTAGTTGCGACGTGCCGAATCTAGGTAAATCGTGTCCTCGTTTCCACTCTCCCACGTTTCCACCCACGAATCTATCAGCGGGCTTTATGGCACCCTATGCCATGAAGCTAACTAAGAACACTCAACAGTTGGCGCCCACCGTGGGGCCAGCGGCTTCGGGAGTCACGTTTCGAGCGGGGATACTCGACGGAATCGACAGCACGATTACAGTCGAAAGTCTGGAATTCGACGGAAACGTCAGATGCTTCATTGACAATAGATCCGATATGCCGGCACGGATGGAACGTGGGAATTCGAGGTCTCATGAACGAGTTTTTTTCGTGGACAAACATACTTTCCGGTCAGGCCTATGGATCCTTTTAGATCTACTGGCCGACTGTTCACATGAGCATAGGGAATCTATACTCGAGCCTTCAACTTGGGGCCCCTGGCAGGATAGGTGAGGAATCACTCTTGATCTGATCTATTGGGGCCTACAACTTCGCCAAAGCCGACTAGCATCCCTTTCCACTGCGCATTTTTAGAACAAAGAAGACTACTACTACTAAACTAAATGATCGAATTCTCTTTCCGTGGTGAACTAGCCGTCCCATACCTTCATTTTGTCTCATGTGGAATCACCTGGTAAGTGCCTGTGTCCTTCCTATCGGATTTGCTAACGTTTTTATAGGTTTGAGGGCAGAAGCAATGGAATTCCCTGGTGGAAGAAACTTTATCCCACCCGCCCTATGCCCAGTAGAAGACAGCTTTGACACTGGGTGCAGACCAGATCTGCCTTATTCATACATTGGGGCAGATCAAGATTCATTAGCTGCATATCGTGAAGGCATGACTGGATTTTCCGCCTCTAAGCAGATGTCTGCATCCAGATCGCCCTTTATTGGCATGGTGCAATCCGAGATCGCCGAAGACACGAAAGTCGAAAATCCTGTGGAAAAGGCAGAAAACGTTGATCCCACAGAAAAGGCGGACAACCCGGAATCCTCCAATCTGGCGACAAACTCGGAAGCCAAATCTATTCTAGCAGCTCTTGAAGCAAAACTAGACTCGGAAACCGGATCTGTAGGTTGCAACTCAGATTTCGATGATGATGAAGATGCTTTCGAAAGAAAGATTAAATCCATGAAGGGAAGCTTACACGAAGTACTCATGGGTAAACCGACGCCAAAGTCGGATGCCGAGGAAGAAGATCCCAAAACACCTCCACCAGCTGATGAGGAGGACGGAGAAGACGAAGACAGCGAGAAGAGCCCGTCTTACCCTAATGTCCAAGAATTGATGGAAGACTAACCTCAAAAAAAAAAGCCTCCGTCCTCCAAATAAGGAAAAATTCAAGGCCCAGAAGATAAAGACGGATAAGTTGACTGAGATAGCCAACCAGAACCTAGAAGTCAGAGAAATCAGCGACGTAAAGACGGCGGGAAAAAAAGAAGGAGATCGAGGTAGTTCCCGTTCCCCAAATGTCGAAACAGGATGAAAGAGATCTAATTCAAACCCCAGTTGCAAAAGAGAACCAACGGAAGTGCTGGAAGCTTGGAGACAAGCGATAATGCGGCAACAACAACATCTTTTCCGGACTCGGGAAAATCTCCTCAAAAGCCAGGCTGCCGTCAAACTACAGCAGGAAGAAATAGAGGAATATGAGCGCCGAAATAGATCTAGAATTAAACCCGCGAGGTTACCCGGAATTTCAAAACTGGAAGAACGGCCAACTCAATCACGGTTTGAAAACCCGTCTTGGCAAAGGCATGTTAACATCACAAACGCTAAGGGAGAACGAATCTATAAAACTGCAGCCGAGAACGCAGAAGCCGCTTTTGCCATCCTCAGTTACGACCTTTACTCCGATCAAGAATAGCTTCAGGGAGTGTATGTTTTCTTAGGAAAAGCATTACAACAGCAGCAGCGAGGCCAAGCACGTTCGGGCAAGTTACACGATGATTCTGCTTTATGCAAAACTGCCACGTGTGCTACTGCAGCACCCGATCCAACCAAATCTGCAAATTCATGAAGTTCAAAGGGAAAGAATGAAGATCCTAAGAAGGTCAGGAAAATCCCGGACAACAAGGACGCAACGTTCAGGACAGGGTCTCATCCGCCGAAAGGCGAGAATAACCCAAAACCCCGCTTCGACAAAAATCTGGAGAGAAAAACCGGAAATACGGAAAAATAATGCCGCCTACGAGATACCCGGCCGATAAAGCCTGAAGACACGACCACCCTCACAGGCGTGAGAGATCCCAAACACCTTCAAGGAACAAGGAACGTGTGAGGAGTAGAACTCCGCCTCATTCCAAAGTACGGGATACCGGAAGATACAAGGATGAACCTAGGCGAGCGTATTCACGCAACAATGGACCAGAGAGAAGCAGACCCCCCTCTCTTCATTCAGTCGGAAGTTATTCCGCTCACACTGATAAGGCGGAAAGAGATGATCTGTATTTTGGACCAAAATGTTTCCCTGACAGGATCCGAAACATCAATCTACATGCTGGCTTTGCCAAAGTCGGGCCAACTTAGCAAAAGTATACCGGAAGCACAAATCCGGATACATGGCTCTTAGATTACTATACCGCTATCCAGATTAACAAAGGGACTGATTTAGGAGCTGTGAAGTTCCTGCCTCTAATGTTGTTGGCCGGAGCACGTGACTGTATTAATGGACTTCCATCAATAATGGTGGATAGCTGGAAGGATATGGCTAGAGTTTTCGCTCAGAATTTCCATGGCACGTATACACGCCCCAAAAGCATTAACCAAATAAACCGTTGCGTCCAATATGAAGAAGAGTCGTATATAGACTTTATCTCAAGATGGACTGCAATGAAGAATAGTTGTTCTGGAGTAAGTGACGTCCAAACAATGCATGCTTTCGTCAACGGTCTAAAACCCGGCCTCATACCGTTCATGGTTGGTTCAAAAATGCATAAGGATCTAGGTTCTATGCTAACAACGGATAATGAGCACGCAGCGGCCGAGGATGACATTAGAGCAAAAGGCGGAAATATTGATGCACTGGTGGAAGCCAAAAATGGCGTGTCGTTCTAAGAAGAAAACTACTCCAGAAGCACAGCAAAAGCCCAAAGATGTAAATGTCTTCTTTGGAAAAGACAACACCAGTAGCTGGAAAGGCAACAACACAGAAAGCAGGGAACCTATCTCCTACTCTAAGGAAGAGTGGGAAAAGATGAAAGGGGAACCTTGTGTTCATCACGCGTAATTTGGAAAGCCAAACCATACGAACCAGCAATGTCGTCTTAACAGGCACATGAAGAGCAGCGCTGGAACTGGGAGTAAAAGGAAGAATTCCAAAAGGAAATTTAACAAGCAAAAAGCAGAAGCTGAGAAAAAAGAAAGTGAGTCTGATACTAACGACAAAATCCAGGAGCAGCAACGGAAAGGCGAACCCATATTCCCAAGAGTCGAAGGAGAATGCAATTTAACTTTCCTTGCGACCCCATCAGCTAAACAAGTGAACCGATCGTGGCAAGAAATCAATGTCATCGTTCCACCAACTCCAAAGCATTTGAAGTATTCAAAGACGCCAATTACATGCGATCAGTCCGATCATCCCGGCAATATCCCGGAACCCGGCACACACACCTTGATAGTAAACCTATAGTGCAAAACACTAGGCTCAAGAGAGTAATGATGGACGGGGGATCAATCATCAACATTATGTACCTGAGTACTCTGAAGAAACTGCACCTATCGCAAACCCAACTCAATCACAGCAATGTACGTTTTCACGACATTGTTCCTGACAGACACGCACACTCCCTAGGAGAAATTTTCCTAGAAGTAATTAACCTTCGGAAAGGCGGATCACTTCCGCCAGGAGATGATTTCATTTGAGGTAGTAGCATTCGAAAGCGTGTATCATGCAATACTCGCACGTCCGGCTTTCACAAAATTCATTGCTAGGTCATGCTACATCTGCAACAAGTTTAAGATGCCAGGGCGAAGAGGCGGAGTAATCACCATTGAAGGAGATTTAAAGCTGTCAAACGAGCTAGAGCTAAAAACACCCTTTGCGCCGAGGAGGTCATAGCAAAGGAAGAGCTGGCTAAAGAGGTATCGCCGACAGAAATGTCGGCAGAAAAAAAAAACCGAAAGCCGGCTGACAGTTTCAAACCATCTGAGAATACAAAACAGATCATCCTGAACCTCAAAGATCCAGCAAAATACGTCATGGTGGGAACAGGAATGACTGACAAATAAGAAAGCGAGTGCATCGAGTTCCTCCGTGAGAACATGGATATTTTCGCCTAGTGTCCTGCTGATATGCCAGGTGTACCCCGGGAACTTGCTGAGCACCAATTGAAGGTTATTTCAGGATCAAAACCCGTCAAACAAGGTCTCCGTTGTTTTGACGGAAGAAGGCAGAAGGCTATATGCAAGGAAATTATCCGTCGTTTATCAGTTGATTTTATCCGGGAAGTTGTTCATACCGATTGGTCTGCAAATCCGGTATTAGTCCCAAAGAAAGATACTACTGTCCTTAGAATGTGTATAGATTATACCGTTTTAAGCAATATTTTCCCAAAAGATAGGTTCTCCTTACCGCGAATGAATCAGATAAGAGATGCCACTCCTGGCTCTGAGCTTTTATGCTTTTTTGACGCTTATTCCGGGTATCATCAAATACGCATGAAAGAAGAAGACCAAATAAAAACCTATTAGATAACGCCCTACGGAACGTAATATTACATAACCATTCACTAGTAGGGAATGGCTTATAGCCACCAGCATACTGCTGGCCAACAAGAATTTCTGTTGCCCAGCGCTAATAGCACTGGCGAACAGAAATATCTGTTCGCCAGCGCTAATAATACTACCGCTGGCGAACCACCCCTCTTGTTCGCCAGCGCTATGGCAGGGCCCCACCTGCGCGCGCTACAGCCGCTGCCCTATATTAGCGCTGGCGAACAGGGCAAAGTGTTCGCCAGCGCTACGCTCACCACCGCTGGCGAACAGGTGCTGCTGTTCGCCAACGCTAATATGTGGGCCCAGAACGCATTTTAGCGCTGGCGAACAGCAACACCTGTTCGCCAGCGGTATTCCGCAGATCTAGCCATAAGTGGCACCCCCACCACCCACTTTCCCCTCCACTCTCCCTTCTTCACCTTGTCCCCTCTTCTCTCTCTAGCTCGAAATTATGCCAATTTCTCCACCCTCCTACTCTATTTTGAACCAACTAAATTTATTTTAGTTGGTATATATATGTTTATCTCCCTCCTAACACCATTTCTACCCCAAATTTTCCCTCCCTAGCCATCTAGATCTAGAATTACCCCTTTCTCTCGAAAGCTCCAAAATTCTCCGGATATCATCGTGTAGCCATCTATTCATTTGAGGTGGGATGAATGATAATATATAATTAAATGAGTTTGTATATAAATTTTGTCCGGATACACGCGATATGCAATATGTGTGAAATTTCACCGGATTCAACAATGGTCGTGTGATGGAGACGATAAATGCATGTGTGCGCAATTTGTTGTGGAATGAAATTGAGTAGCCAACTATCGCGGGAATGTTGATTCATTTCCGTCTCGGCATAGTTTGGCACTCCCTAATAACCTCCTATTTGTAGGAAGGTCATGCCGAATTTTTTCGTGAATACGACATGAAGTGAATTTTTTGATATGAAAATGAGTTGCCACTTTGCCGGAATGTTGATTCATTTCCGTCTCGGCAAAGTTTGGCACTCCTCTAACCTCCAATTTGTAGGAAGGTCATGTCGATTTTTTTTCGTGAATATCGAAATATATATATATATTATGTTTGGTTCTAATATTAATTATATCGGCGCGCTCTCGTGCAGGCGACATATAATGGTGGTCGTTAAGAGTGAACGTGTCGTGAATAGTTACTTGAGACACGCGACAGAAGACATGTTACAAAATGGTCGCAAGGAGATACGATGTCCATGTCGAAAGTGCAAACTAGGGGGCTTACTCAATCCCTTTACCGGAGACTTGCTCAGTCACCTCCTAAGGTATGGTTTCATGGATGGGTATAACAGTCAGTGGGTAAGTGATGATGAAGATGATGAAGTCCATGGGGCGGCGGCGGTAGGAAATGATGTGCAACAGGACAATAGCAACGATCGACTAGAACTACAGCAGGACCAACTACAGCAGGACCAAGATCAGCCTCATGACCCCGCACATGATCATGGAGAAGATGTTGAACAAGACGTGGAAGAAGATCACGAGGACACAGGGACACCCCTAACGGAAGTTATGCGTGACCCTCATCTGAAAGAACTGCTTTTGAGAAAGACGACTAACTCGATATCTGCTGCTAGAGAGCAATCAAAGCTGGCGCAACTAGAGATAGACTCGAAGACACCGTTGTATGCAGGCTGCGGTCCGGGAGAGTCCCGCCTGAGAGTGGCCCTCGATGTTCTGCAGATGAAGGCGAGATACAAATGGAGCGACAGAAGCGTCGATGCAAGCCTGCAATACTGGCACGATGTCCTTCCAGAGGGCAACACCTGTCCTAAAAGTTGCGACGAGGCCAAGAAAGTCGTGTGCCCCTTTGATTTACCTCACGAAAAATACCATGTGTGCATCAACGATTGCTACATTTATCGGAAAGAGGACGCGAACAAAACCATTTGTCCAGTTTGCAGCGCCGCTCGATACAAGAAAGGGAAGAAGAAAGCTCCTCGGAAAGTTGTGTGGTACTTTCCGCTCATTCCCCGTCTGCAACGGTATTTCGCGGACCGCAAGGAAGCAGAGCTCATGCGCTGGCACGCGAAAAGGAGGAATAAAGTTTTGAAAGATCCAAATCGGAGTGAAAAAGTAATTCTGACACATCCTTCAGATGCAAGTCAATGGAAAGCAATTGACTGTGAATATCCAACGTTCGGGGCGGAGGCAAGGAACATCAGGTTGGGTGTGAGCACCGACGGACTCAATCCGTTTGGCAACCAGAGCAGCACCCATAGCACCTGGCCCGTGTTTGTATGGATGTACAACATCCCTCCCTGGTTGTGCATGAAGAGGAAGTATATTCACATGAGTATGCTAATTCAAGGGCCGAAACAACCAGGCAACGACATCAATCTATACCTGAAGCTGCTTAAAGATGAGCTGGAAACGCTATGGGCCGAGGAAGGGGTGAACACATGGGACGCCTTCGGTGAACAATATTTCCCAATGAGAGCTGTCTTACTCTGTACGGTTCACGACCTACTAGGCTACGGATATGTGGCGGGCCAGGTGTGCCACGGACATAACGGTTGCGTGAGGTGCATGGATGACCCCACGTTTATAGAACTTCCGAAAGATCCTGGGTCTTCGAAAACAGTTTTCGTTGGCCATCGAAGGTGGCTACCCAACAAAGACCCGTGGAGAAGGCGAGGAGACCTTTTTAACGGTGAGGATGAGCTCCGTGGACCTCCACGTAAGAGGTGCGGCGAAGAAATCTACAATTTGCTGAAAGATTGGAAGGAATGCCCAGAGCCGGGAAAGAAGCAAAAGGCGCCAAAACCGCTTCTGGATGTATGGAAGACGAGGTCGGTGTTTTGGGACTTGCCATACTGGCCCATTCTCGATACGCCTCACTGCCTTGATCTGATGCATATCACGAAGAATGTGTTTGAAAGTTTGTTTGGCACGCTGCTCAACATGCCGGAGAGGACCAAAGACGGGGTGAAAGCAAGAAACGACCTGAAATATTTTGGTATTAGGGTAGATCTTCAGGGGGGACGCCCGGATGATGACGACAGCGATCAATCGTGTGATGAGGAGACGGATGGTCGCAAGGCCAAAAGGGTTATTAAGAGGAATGACTATTACAGCCCCCCTCCTGCTTCACTCTTAGTCCGGACGAGATCACAAAATTGATGATGTGCCTTCTCGGAGTCAAAGTCCCTAGCGGTTACTCAGGGCTAATAAGCAGATTCCTCGACGCGCAGAAACAAAAGTTTAGCGGGATGAAGTCTCATGACTGTTACGTGATGATGACGCAGATACTTCCGGTTGCGATCCGCGGAATAATGGACAAACACGTCCGGGAAACCCTGTTTGGCCTCTGTAACTTCTTCGACGTTATATCTCGAAAGTCGATCACGGGGAAGCAGATCTCAAGGCTGCAGGAAGAGATTGTCGTGATACTATGCGAGCTTGAGATGTACTTTCCACCATCATTCTTTGACATATGTGTTCATCTGTTGGTCCATATCGTGGACGATATCATCCATCTCGGGCCGTTGTTCCTGCACAACATGATGCCGTTTGAAAGGATGAATGGGGTCATCAAAGGATATGTTCGCAACAGAGCTCGTCCGGACGGAAGCATCGTTCAGGGCTTTCTCACCGAAGAGTGCATCTCTTTATGCACGAATCATATGGACGTGGAGGACCCAGTTGGTCTGCCCAGAAACAAGCACATTGGCAAGCTCGATGGAGTAGGTCACAAAAATGGACGTAGAGAAGTGCATGTGGATCGGGCTTGTCGACGCACCGACTTTAACAGGGCAAACTTAGTAGCTCTCCAACACATTGACATGGTCGATACTTGGGTGGAAAAACACAAGAGCTCGATTATGAAAAAGTACAGTGAACAAGGCAAGCGGAGGACCGAAGGAGAAATAATCAGAGAGCATAACTCCACTTTCTTGCGTTGGTTTAAAGATGTGATCGTCGCTAATCCACCGCAAAGGGATTGTGCGAAAAATAAACTATTGTATGCCTTGGCACATGGCCCAGCTCCCAACCTAGCGACGTTTCAAGCATATGATATCAACGGGTTCACCTTCTACACAGAGGAGAAAGACAAAACTTCCGATTATCAAAACTCAGGGGTAACGATGGAATCCTACACCGGTGACAAAAAGTTAAGATACTATGGAAGGATCGAGGAGATATGGGAGCTTAACTACTCTGGAGAGAAGGTGCCTATGTTCCGCGTCAGATGGGCTAGGATGTCGACCGTCAGAAAAGAAGACCAATACTTTACAACCATGGTTATTCCCGAAGCCGGAACCTCATCAAGCGCGAATGTCACAGCGCAAAATGAGCCATGGGTATTAGCTAAGCATGTGTCCCAATGCTTCTTCATAACAGACCCCGCAAGGCCTAGCCGTGTTGTCGTGAGGAGAGGGAAAAGAAATATCATCGGAATGGATGGAGTCGTTGACGAGGACGAGTTCGACACGTTCGGCGACCCAAATATTGACGATGATCAAGAAGATGATGATGATAGTCATGCAACATACACAACAAGAAGAAGCAGAACTACGCTACCTAGGCATGGTCTTCCATTCAGAAGAAGAAGTCATAATGTGGGGTTAAATTATGCAACTGCGACCAAAAAACGCAAAAAGATCAAACACTGAGAAACTATATATGTATGCATTTGTCTGCCAATTGTATGCGACGAAACTATGTATATGCATGGATCAACTGGTCTGATATCGATGTGCACTTATTATAAATTTAATGTACTTGTTCTGTATTTCAAAAGTGTGGACTTATATTATTTGAAACATAAAGGAAACAAATAGAAATTAAACATGAAGGAAGCAACGGAAAACAATAGAACACAAATAAAACATTATTATTTGTAATGTGTTTGAAATTAATTTGTAATGTGTTTGAATTATTATAAATGAAATGTACTTGAATAATTTAAACAAATAAAGAAAACAAAATAAAACATTATTATTTGTAATTTGTTTGAAATTAATTTGTAATGTGTTTGAATTATTATAAATGAAATGTACTTGAATAATTTAAACAAATAAAGAAAACAAAATAAAACATTATTATTTGTAATTTGTTTGAAATTAATTTGTAATGTGTTTGAATTATTATAAATGAAATGTACTTGAATAATTTAAACAAATAAAGAAAACAAAATAAAACATTATTATTTGTAATTTGTTTGAAATTAATTTGTAATGTGTTTGAATTATTATAAATGAAATGTACTTGAATAATTTAAACAAATAAAGAAAACAAAATAAAACATTATTATTTGTAATTTGTTTGAAATTAATTTGTAATGTGTTTGAATTATTATAAATGAAATGTACTTGAATAATTTAAACAAATAAAGAAAACAAAATAAAACATTATTATTTGTAATTTGTTTGAAATTAATTTGTAATGTGTTTGAATTATTATAAATGAAATGTACTTGAATAATTTAAACAAATAAAGAAAACAAAATAAAACATTATTATTTGTAATTTGTTTGAAATTAATTTGTAATGTGTTTGAATTATTATAAATGAAATGTACTTGAATAATTTAAACAAATAAAGAAAACAAAATAAAACATTATTATTTGTAATTTGTTTGAAATTAATTTGTAATGTGTTTGAATTATTATAAATGAAATGTACTTGAATAATTTAAAAAAATAAAGAAAACAAAATAAAACATTATTATTTGTAATTTGTTTGAAATTAATTTGTAATGTGTTTGAATTATTATAAATGAAATGTATTTGAATAATTTAAAAGAATAAAGAAAACAAAATAAAATATTATTATTTGTAATGTGTTTGAAATTAATTTCTAATGTGTTTGAATTAATGAAATGTGTCTTTGAATAATTTAAATGCATGTATTATTTAAATAAACATATTATTTAAATGCATGTATTATTCAAATAAACATATTATTTAAATGCAGTACATATTATTTAAATGCATGTATTATTTAAATAAACATATTATTTAAATGCATGTATTATTTAAATGCAGTAAATAAAAAAGTATAGCGCTGGGCAACAGAGCAGCTGGTTCGCCAGCGCTAAGTTACCGCTGGCGAACATGGACTTGTTCGCCAGCGGTAACTTAGCGCTGGCGAACCAGCTGCTCTGTTCGCCAGCGCTACGCCCCACCTGTGTGCCACTTACAGGCGGACCCACTGCCCTCTGTGATCGATCAACACTTAGCCGTTTTCGCGCCCCTCTCGATCGCGTGAAACTGACAGAGAAGCGCGACGCCGACAATCGCCGCCCCTCGCCTCCGTCCATCTGCCTCCCCTCGCCTCCGTCCGTCTGCGCCACCTCGCCGGACGTCGACGTCCCCCCTGCGCGCACTGCCCCTCCCCTCTCTCCTCTCTTCTTCCTCCAGCCACTGCCCCGCTCACTCACGGCCACCTCCCAGCCCCCGCTCGCCGCCGACCATCCTCTGCCCTTCTCCGGCCACCTCTAGCCCAGGTCGTCTCCGGCCACCTCCCTGCAGCTCCCGCACGCCTCCCCTGCGGCGGAGCTGCCACTTCTAGGCTGCTGCTGCCCTCTCTTCTGCCCTGCACGGCAGGTGTTCGACCATTGTTCTGCAAGAACAACAGGTAATGTTTTTCTTTTATTTTTTTGTCTATGATTTACTTTTTTGATGGTTTGATTTCAATGGATGAACTTTGTAGTTTGCTGAACTCGTTTTTCAGCAAAAAATTCAAAATATTTGCATTGGCCATGTGTGTGTGTGTGTGTGTACAGTACCAGTACCAAAAACAGATGAGAAGGAAATTGCCACTAGAATCGATCCTCCTGCATGCCACAGTTTGAAATGCCCAAACCGATCAATCTGAAATAAAACATGATACATTTATGTATCTACGTCGGAGTAATACAGTGGGCAATGCCTCGTCCTTCTGGACATACAGTTAGTCTGAATCGCGCTTGGCAGCTAAAATGCTTCGGCAAAACCTGAAACCATTTCAACGTATTCTATGACTGCTGCAAAGCATCATCTCAACGTCTGCTGATTGAGCTCCATGTGGTGCAACTTAGACTTTGTTTGTCCATGGCCGGTAACTGTGGTAGTAAAAGCATATTAAGCTGATGCCGAGAAGCAAGTAATATAACTTGGTCTCTGTATACTTTCTTCTTTGATGAGGGCATGTTTAGATCACGAAGATGATAGTGTCTGCCCCCTTTTTAGTATCCTAGCCTTCTGCATTTTAAAAGAAGCAAGTAGGTGAAATAGAAAAATAATAGCAGAATCAATGGTTTTACTCTCTTCCTTGGCAGTGAGCCCTCATATGTATGATACTGTAATTTGTAGTCCATTCCAGTGTGTTGTGTGTATCCAGAATATAGCTGAGATTCTAACTAGTGAAGGAAGTGTCGTCTTCGTGTCAACTAGTGAAGGAAATGTTAAGTGGTCGATCTCCATGCCACAAAATAAACCTGAAGCTCGTAATGTTTGGTGAAGTTCAGACTAGTATGTTTCTTCTAGATAATGACTAGTAAATGGACATTTGGTCTCTGCTCTCTGTAGTACTAGTATCTAGTTAACTCACTTGTTCTCCTTTGGGGTTTAAAGAGAGGAGGTGGATTCAAAACTGGTGACATCTTAATCTGATCATGTTTATCGCTTGCATCCGAGTTGCTATGATTTTCCTTCTGCATAATCCAATTACTGGTGTTATATCGAGTGTATCAACTACTAGTGCTGTAACACTATCAATATTTAGTAGGGATACTAGTTTAGATCACATATGGACCTACTAAATCATGGCCTACGTAACCAAATTTTGTTCTGCTATAAGGATCAAACAGAAGGTACCTAATATTCAGAAACATGTGTAATATCCATTTGAAATTGTCGGTGTTGTTCACTCTCACATGAACTTATTTAATGTTCTGAAAAGCAAGATCTGAAACCAAGGTATCCCTTGTCATGCAAATAGAAACATGCATAAAAATCACAGAATTTTGGTCAAGTGATTCCAGGTACTCGAATTAAATGTGTACAACATATTATATCAAAATGGAACAAACAGAGGACCAGCAGCGAGTGTACTTAGGGTCAATCTCTCTCAGCTGAATTATTATCACTTACTGGTCACTACTACTTATGGGCTGCATTAAGCTCAGCTGCTACTTCCCAGCTGGTTTTTTTTGATGCAACAGAATTAACCTCAGCTGTCAACTGTGGCATCACTTTCTAGTTTTTCTTAATTTTCTTTTTTTATGCTTTTCTAGTTACTGTTAGTTTGCAGAATTTAAATTTAATTACTTTGGGCCCATATGCTTATATATCTTAACAGAAATCATAGTTTTGTGCCCATGTTATGTCACAATTGTTTTTGGTGGTTGGTGATGGTTGGTGGTGATGGTTGGTGTGATGGATGGTGGTGTATGGATTGTGGTGATGGATGGTTGTGATGGATATGGCGTGGTGATGATGGATGGTGGTGATGGATGGTGGAGATGGTGTGTGGTCGTGTGGATATGTGCCCACCTTCGTGTGGATGACGATGATAATATGAGGGGTGGGATCTATTATATGAGGGGTGGGTTTTTATGTGCAGGTACCCCACGTGAGTCCCTATTTGCCGGAATGTTGATTAATTTCCGTTCCGGCAAATTTGGGTACTCCATTTGTGATATTTTTAGCAAAGGTCATGCCGAAATTTTCCGTGAATTTTGGCATGATCTTTGCTAAAAATATCACAACTTAGAGTGTCCGAGAAAATTGGACTCATATGGGGTATACATCGTCTAAATTGTAGGATTTGTTGAACTTATTTCGGGTTTTCTCTCCTTCCTTAGATATGGCTCACAACGACGAGGCGGGTGGTTCTGGTCTCGGACACGGCGGAGACGACGACGATGCGTGGCTTTCTATGCTAAGCGCCGGAGGCGGACCCGTAGATCCGCACCCGGATCTAGAGATGCAGGGCGACGATGCAGACGACGAGATGGACGAAACCGTTCGCCAGGAGCTAGAGCCACACAAAGATACATCGGGCGCAGAAGGTGATCAAACCGGTAGTGGCACCGGGGATACCGCCTCCGGTAGCGAGGCGGCGGCTAAGCGCAAAGAGAGGCGGCACAACATGCTCGCCACCATGCGGGAAGAGTTCACGGAAGTGGACCCCAAGAGCGGTGCTCCCCTCGAGCCGGAGAGTTATGCCAAGGGCTATGGAAACCAGATAGGCTGCATAGCTCGAGACTTCGGCAACGTTAATATGGAGCACCTCAGAGCTAAAGAAAACAAGGCTAATGCCGCCCTGCTGATTGAGAAGCTGCACACAAGGTAAAAATTCCCGGATCCTTACGACAACCAGGACCTGAAGAAGAATCTGGTCAACTCCTTAGCACTGGGAAAGTTCGCCAAGGCGTTTACGACTTGGAGATCCAGTTTGCGGGAGATGCTTGCGAAGGGTAAGGATTTTGATGAGATCCATAAGATGTGGCCCTCCATTTCCGAGGAAGACTTGGCCCAATTCAAGATCGACGAACTCAAACCGGAAAGGGTGGCGCTGAGTAAATGGGGGAAAGAACAGCGAAAAAAGAACATTGGCCCTCACAATCTCGGAAGCCGGGGTTACCTTGGGAAGCAGAAAGTATGGGAAAAGGAGGATTCGAAGAGAGAAGGGCCGAACCCGTTTGACAAGATCACTGACCCGCAGGTGAGAAATTTTGTCAGGGCCCATTATAGGGAAGATCCCAAAAAGCCCGGCGATCTTGTGTTGAACGAGAAGGTCAAGCTGCTCGAGAATAAGTATCTCGAGGAAGAAGAAAAAGAACGCCTATCTCAATCTGACGGGGGGTCCTCGGCGACGACGAACAAGGACCCGTATGACACCCCTTTCATTAGGGAGCTTAACGCGATGAAGGGAGTGCCCCTTGACAAGAAGCCGCATCGTGGCCATGTGCATGGCCTCGGAAAGGGTCATCGGCATGCACACTACTACCCCAACACCAAGGAAAAGCGTAAGGAGCGGAACAAGGGCCCTGAGAAGACGGTCGACGAGCTTGTGAACGAGAGGCTCAATGAGCTCCTCCCTACCATCTGTTCGACCGTCGCTCAGTCCTTAGCGCCGTGGATGCTAGGTGGAGGACAAGGGCCGTTCCCGCAGATAAACATAGCCCAAATGGTGCAGCCAGCGCCGCAGAACGTGGCCCCCGTCGTGGCGCCGCAGAACGCGGCCCCCGTCGTGGCGTCTGCTGCGCGGAACGAGCCGGCCCCCAACCCTCAGCCGGAAGGTCGCAAAGATCCGTCGCCGCCCCGCCACATCTCTTCAACGCCGCCGCCGACACTTAGCGGTCCATCCCCCTTGTCCGAGCTCAATGCCCTCACGGTAATTCAACGTGCACTGCTTAATTATATATTATGACTTGATTCGTCACGGCATCAGTCTCTAACAACGATCGCGCGACGTTTCGCAGGCCGACGAGACGGGATGCACATTGCTCCTTAATGTGAACGGCGAGTTAAAGGACGTCGCCAAAGGAAAAATCATCACACCTCTGAACCGCGTATCCCACGGCGTTCGTATGCCCGAGGACGTGTTCAGAGTGACATTAAGTCGGGTGCTCCCTGGTTGCGTGTGACGCCCCGAGATCGGGCACTATGCAGATTTCAGCATTTCCGCCAAATCCGCATAATAACCGATTCCAGGTTGCCATTTATGATAACATTACAATAGTTCACGAATATTCCACAATTACAACAGAAACAGATAGATACAAGACGACTCGAACGAGCCGAGGATACAACTGATACAATACAAAGATCCAAATAACAGCGGAAGAAACAACATAACGTCCGGCTACGGACAAGATACAAATTGGACTAAGAGTCCTGAAGATAACCGAGAGCGTCCAATCCCTGCCCAGGCCAAGCCGGAGGGATTCCCAAGCTAACGTCGTCAGACTTCAAACCTGTTGACTGCAATGTTGAATATGCAGCCACGAAAATGAATTCGTGGGTCAGTACGATTAAGTACTGGCAAGGGGATAAAACCCATACTCACAAGATACCGGCGTAGCCAGTCATCACAAGATACAAATACTTTAGGAGCAACGGAAAGGAAGGGGTTATTGCAAAGAAGCGGCAGTGGGCTGCACTAACCAACTACAGAAAGATACTACAACTTCCGGCTAACAGAAAGAAGATAAGATCGAGTGTTGTAACCAACTGAAAGTAACTCCAAACAAACCCATCCTGGATCTCGCCCCTCTATCCAAAGAAGCAATCCGAGGATAACTCACACAGTTGGATTAGTGATGGTTCAGATTATTGTGTCAATAAGCCTATTACTAGTCAAGTTGTTAATCATTGGGTGTAAGATTGTTAATCATTAGGTTTAAGTTGTCCTGAGTACTTGTTAGCCAGTACTTTCACCAAGTAATCCATAACCGCGGAAAACACGGCTTCTCGAGAAGATTATCCCTGCAGGGTTGCACCAATTTAGCCGTACACGCAAGAATAACCCGCCAGATGGGGAGCTAACCCACCAAGCGAGGTACTCTACACAACTCAACTCTTCTTCGCATCAAGCCCAAAGAACCTTGGGCGCACGGCTAATCGAGCCCAGAAGAAAATGGACCCTCATAGCACTCTAAGAACGTGTCCCCCTATATGCCGACTACGAAAGTTCCACCCGGGTACCAAGGGCTCGCAAGATCATGCATGCAGCAAATGGAAAACCCGAACTAAATGAGGCGATTTGGACGAGATGCGAATCGAGTCAAATTGAGGGGGGCGCCCATACTCGTTTCCCACATGCGGTTAGTGCGCTCATCATGGATCAGTAGACAAGACCCTTTTCCTATTAGGGTCGACACTAGCAGGCCTCAAAACCACAAAGGGCCTCCTGCCGGTGCCTTATCATCAAATTTATTATTAATAGTAACATTAGCCTGGTTGATTGATTAAACATCGAGCCCCCAGAACATAATAGAGTAGTAACAGAAAGTAACGGGTAACAGACTCGAGCAAAACAACCTAAGCATGCTAGTAAGACACGGGCACAAGCAATGGTTATAGGTGTGGAGGTGAGGCAATATCAGGGTTAAAGGATTCATGTGATGGGTTCGTAACAGAAACAACTACTACTAAGGCTAGCATAAAAGTACAACGGAAAGAATCGGTAACAAGTGATGAAAGGCAGCCATATGGCAGCAAGTGAGTATACTTGCTTGAGATCCCGCAAGGTAGCAGAACTTGTCGTTGCTCACATCATCTCAACGTCCTATCCGGGAAGAAGCAATGAACTAAAAGAAACACCGGATGCAACAATTACTACTACGGCAAAAGATCCAGCATGATCCTATTATATATGCATGGCATGGCAAGATGCAACGGAGAGGAAACAACTTAAGTAATTTAATCGGAACCGGAGTCCGGAGAAATAGGAATTGGTTCAAGTTGTTTAGCTAACCATCAATTTAAATGTTGTTTAGCATGGAAAACAGTAAATAGGTGAGTTAAGCAATATTAAATGGAATAGGGCAACAATTGAATTAAATACCCCAACACATTCCATATTTATTTATTAGGTGAACATACATAACACTACTACAAATGCAACATGCAAGGTGCAAACATGAACATGGATGGCATATTAATATTCCTTGCATTTTTCTGGTTGGAAAACATATTTTATTTGTTGGATTTGGAATTAAAATGAGCAAGTTATCAAATTAGCAATTTTAATGCATTAATTAAGAAATAGTTGTTTTCAGCAATTTAAATTATTCAAAACAGAAAACAAAGTTTATATTTGGAAAGCTTAGAGAATTTTGATTGGAAAACATATTTTATTGGTTTGATTTGGAAGTAAAATGAATTAGTTATGGTTCATGCAATTAAATCAATTTAAATTGAGCCGGAAGCCCAATATTTAATTTAGGAGGTTCGAGTTATTTAGTTATCCACAAAAATGCAATGCGACACATGAATGAGATGACATTTTAATTATAGTTGATATGTTATAGAAAATAGGGCATAAATATATAGGGGTTTGGGTTTGGGTGCACACGTGTGGAGGGGAGATCTTCGGGGTTTGACGCCGGAAAGAAGGAGATCTTCGGAACAACGCCGGAGCGTTCGGGACGTGGACGAAGTAGCCGACGTAGAGGAAGTAGGGGAAGTAGATGTTCGTTCTCATGTAGTCGAGGAAGTAGTTGTTCCGGGGTCGTAGTTGTGGTGGAATCGCAACATCATATCCGTTGTTCTCGAGTCGCTGTGGTAGTTGGCGTAGTAGGGGAAGTAGTGGTACTCGTTCCGTAGTCGACGTAGTCGTGGCCGAATCCGCAACATCATCGTCTTCGGGTCGGTGGTGAACGTGGAGTCTTCGTGGTACAAGGCGCGCACGAAGGCGGCCGGCACAAACGAGCAAAGTCGATGACGACAACGGAGCGTGGCGTGGCACCAACGAATGATGACCATGGTCATCGGAAAGAAACGCCCATGGTACACAGGGTATCACCACAGCGGACGGACAAGCGCGGCCAAAGGTACTATGCCGAACTCATGCAGGCATAGGGGTATTTCCCCTTAGCGCGGTGGCACTCGTCGAAGATGAGCAGCGCGATGTCCTGGAGGTGGAAAAAGTTGTGGTGTAGGTTGTCGAGGAGGATCTGCGGCGTCATGACGAGCACCTCGGCGTCATCGACGACGCGGCGCCAGGTGGCGGCATTCCAGAAGTCAACCCCGTTCTCGCCGATGAACCTGGAGACGCGGAGGTCGGTGTGCGCCTCGACGACCCGCGCCTGCTGGTCCACGAGCACGCGACTGGGGACGAGGAAGACGCCGAAGCTCCGCGCGGGGCTCCGTACCCGGTGCGCGTAGGCGCGCAGCAGCATCCCCGCGATGAGCGTCTTCCCGGCCCCTCGTGTCCAGGAAGACCACCGTGTTCCCGCGCATCGCCCGCTCCAGCGCCTCTAGCTGGTACCAGTCAGATGTTCCTCCGGTGGCGCTTCATCCGTCGCAGCGGCGGCGGCGGCTTCGGAGTTTGGGGGCCGGGGAGGAGGCGCCGGTGGCGGGTGAGCTCGGAGGAGGAGACGGGAGAGGGCGGCGGCGCTCTGCTTGAGGAGGGCGCGGCGGCCTCATGCCGGTGAGGTTGGGGCAGCGGCGGCCGCCGGAGAGGGAGAGCGGGGCGGCGACTTGGGGAGAGGGAGACGAGGTGGGCGAGCTCGGGAGGAGGGAGCAGAGGAGAAAGGGAGGCGCAGCGAAGGAGGACGAGCGGGGCAGGGAGATCGAGAGGGGCTTGGGGCGACGGGCGGAGGTAGAGGGCGAGGGGAGAGAGCGCTCGAGGGAGGAGGACGAGCGAGCGAGAGGATCGAGCGGGGCAGGGATCGAGCGTGCGGTTCCTGCGTTCTTTTTTTTTCCACCGGTGGGAGGACCTGAGTGTGAATAACAGAAACGGCGGCGGGGGGGGGGGGGGGGGTAACTGAGAGGGAGAGAGGAAATTTAGGGTTTGGCTGGGATGGGGTGGCCGGCTGGGCCTGGCTGGGCCGAATTTGGCTGGGCTGGCCTGGCTTGGCTGCCCCAAACAATTTTTTTTTTGTGTGTTTGCTTATTTATTTATTTTCCAGAACTTGTTTAGGCAATAAAAAAAATGGATTTAAACATCAAATAAATTGCAGTGAATTTGTGAAAACATGATTTGATAAATTTCAAATAGTTTGCAAGTTTTAAACGGATGATGATGCATGAGGATGCATGATGCTATGATGCGAAAAAAAATAAAAAAAAACAGACAATTTTTATTTTGGGGGAAAACCCCCGGGCGTTACAGACGACACCACTAACAAGGGATTGCGCCCTCGCAATCCACCCACTAACCCGGGAGGGGAAAGAAGTTCGACTATCGATTCTTCATGCTTCCAGCTGATCTCCTCGACACCACTAACAAGAGATTCTTGCTTGGAGTGATGACGATGTTCTTCCAACAGGAATCTTCCGATGATCGAACCTATTAGGTTAACGGCTCAGAAAACGTCCACCCACGTAGGATCCTAACACTTTGAAAGATAGAGTACGAGAGTAGACTCCAAAACAAATGAGATAGAAGGAGAAATAGAATAGAGATAAGGAGAAAACAAGAATCCTAATGAGATGTTTTTCCAAAATAGTTTAGCAGAAATAGTTTTTGACACTCTAGAAACAACGACCGTTAGCGAGGTTTAACCTTCAGGCTTTGCGGACCCGTTGCTTCGATAACCATTCGTATCGAAACAATCTCGGGAATCGGAACCAAGGCTCTGATACCATTTGTGACGCCCCGAGATCGGGCACTATGCAGATTTCAGCATTTCCGCCAAATCCGCATAATAACCGATTCCAGGTTGCCATTTATGATAACATTACAATAGTTCACGAATATTCCACAATTACAACAGAAACAGATAGATACAAGACGACTCGAACGAGCCGAGGATACAACTGATACAATACAAAGATCCAAATAACAGCGGAAGAAACAACATAACGTCCGGCTACGGACAAGATACAAATTGGACTAAGAGTCCTGAAGATAACCGAGAGCGTCCAATCCCTGCCCAGGCCAAGCCGGAGGGATTCCCAAGCTAACGTCGTCAGACTTCAAACCTGTTGACTGCAATGTTGAATATGCAGCCACGAAAATGAATTCGTGGGTCAGTACGATTAAGTACTGGCAAGGGGATAAAACCCATACTCACAAGATACCGGCGTAGCCAGTCATCACAAGATACAAATACTTTAGGAGCAACGGAAAGGAAGGGGTTATTGCAAAGAAGTGGCAGTGGGCTGCACTAACCAACTACAGAAAGATACTACAACTTCCGGCTAACAGAAAGAAGATAAGATCGAGTGTTGTAACCAACTGAAAGTAACTCCAAACAAACCCATCCTGGATCTCGCCCCCTATCCAAAGAAGCAATCCGAGGATAACTCACACAGTTGGATTAGTGATGGTTCAGATTATTGTGTCAATAAGCCTATTACTAGTCAAGTTGTTAATCATTGGGTGTAAGATTGTTAATCATTAGGTTTAAGTTGTCCTGAGTACTTGTTAGCCAGTACTTTCACCAAGTAATCCATAACCGCGGAAAACACGGCTTCTCGAGAAGATTATCCCTGCAGGGTTGCACCAATTTAGCCGTACACGCAAGAATAACCCGCCAGATGGGGAGCTAACCCACCAAGCGAGGTACTCTACACAACTCAACTCTTGTTCGCATCAAGCCCAAAGAACCTTGGGCGCACGGCTAATCGAGCCCAGAAGAAAATGGACCCTCATAGCACTCTAAGAACGTGTCCCCCTATATGCCGACTACGAAAGTTCCACCCGGGTACCAAGGGCTCGCAAGATCATGCATGCAGCAAATGGAAAACCCGAACTAAATGAGGCGATTTGGACGAGATGCGAATCGAGTCAAATTGAGGGGGGCGCCCATACTCGTTTCCCACATGCGGTTAGTGCGCTCATCATGGATCAGTAGACAAGACTCTTTTCCTATTAGGGTCGACACTAGCAGGCCTCAAAACCACAAAGGGCCTCCTGCCGGTGCCTTATCATCAAATTTATTATTAATAGTAACATTAGCCTGGTTGATTGATTAAACATCGAGCCCCCAGAACATAATAGAGTAGTAACAGAAAGTAACGGGTAACAGACTCGAGCAAAACAACCTAAGCATGCTAGTAAGACACGGGCACAAGCAATGGTTATAGGTGTGGAGGTGAGGCAATATCAGGGTTAAAGGATTCATGTGATGGGTTCGTAACAGAAACAACTACTACTAAGGCTAGCATAAAAGTACAACGGAAAGAATCGGTAACAAGTGATGAAAGGCAGCCATATGGCAGCAAGTGAGTATACTTGCTTGAGATCCCGCAAGGTAGCAGAACTTGTCGTTGCTCACATCATCTCAACGTCCTATCCGGGAAGAAGCAATGAACTAAAAGAAACACCGGATGCAACAATTACTACTACGGCAAAAGATCCAGCATGATCCTATTATATATGCATGGCATGGCAAGATGCAACGGAGAGGAAACAACTTAAGTAATTTAATCGGAACCGGAGTCCGGAGAAATAGGAATTGGTTCAAGTTGTTTAGATAACCATCAATTTAAATGTTGTTTAGCATGGAAAACAGTAAATAGGTGAGTTAAGCAATATTAAATGGAATAGGGCAACAATTGAATTAAATACCCCAACACATTCCATATTTATTTATTAGGTGAACATACATAACACTACTACAAATGCAACATGCAAGGTGCAAACATGAACATGGATGGCATATTAATATTCCTTGCATTTTTCTGGTTGGAAAACATATTTTATTTGTTGGATTTGGAATTAAAATGAGCAAGTTATCAAATTAGCAATTTTAATGCATTAATTAAGAAATAGTTGTTTTCAGCAATTTAAATTATTCAAAACAGAAAACAAAGTTTATATTTGGAAAGCTTAGAGAATTTTGATTGGAAAACATATTTTATTGGTTTGATTTGGAAGTAAAATGAATTAGTTATGGTTCATGCAATTAAATCAATTTAAATTGAGCCGGAAGCCCAATATTTAATTTAGGAGGTTCGAGTTATTTAGTTATCCACAAAAATGCAATGCGACACATGAATGAGATGACATTTTAATTATAGTTGATATGTTATAGAAAATAGGGCATAAATATATAGGGGTTTGGGTTTGGGTGCACACGTGTGGAGGGGAGATCTTCGGGGTTTGACGCCGGAAAGAAGGAGATCTTCGGAACAACGCCGGAGCGTTCGGGACGTGGACGAAGTAGCCGACGTAGAGGAAGTAGGGGAAGTAGATGTTCGTTCTCATGTAGTCGAGGAAGTAGTTGTTCCGGGGTCGTAGTTGTGGTGGAATCGCAACATCATATCCGTTGTTCTCGAGTCGCCGTGGTAGTTGGCGTAGTAGGGGAAGTAGTGGTACTCGTTCCGTAGTCGACGTAGTCGTGGCCGAATCCGCAACATCATCGTCTTCGGGTCGGTGGTGAACGTGGAGTCTTCGTGGTACAAGGCGCGCACGAAGGCGGCCGGCACAAACGAGCAAAGTCGATGACGACAACGGAGCGTGGCGTGGCACCAACGAATGATGACCATGGTCATCGGAAAGAAACGCCCATGGTACACAGGGTATCACCACAGCGGACGGACAAGCGCGGCCAAAGGTACTATGCCGAACTCATGCAGGCATAGGGGTATTTCCCCTTAGCGCGGTGGCACTCGTCGAAGATGAGCAGCGCGATGTCCTGGAGGTGGAAAAAGTTGTGGTGTAGGTTGTCGAGGAGGATCTGCGGCGTCATGACGAGCACCTCGGCGTCATCGACGACGCGGCGCCAGGTGGCGGCATTCCAGAAGTCGACCCCGTTCTCGCCGATGAACCTGGAGACGCGGAGGTCGGTGTGCGCCTCGACGACCCGCGCCTGCTGGTCCACGAGCACGCGACTGGGGACGAGGAAGACGCCGAAGCTCCGCGCGGGGCTCCGTACCCGGTGCGCGTAGGCGCGCAGCAGCATCCCCGCGATGAGCGTCTTCCCGGCCCCTCGTGTCCAGGAAGACCACCGTGTTCCCGCGCATCGCCCGCTCCAGCGCCTCTAGCTGGTACCAGTCAGATGTTCCTCCGGTGGCGCTTCATCCGTCGCAGCGGCGGCGGCGGCTTCGGAGTTTGGGGGCCGGGGAGGAGGCGCCGGTGGCGGGTGAGCTCGGAGGAGGTGACGGGAGAGGGCGGCGGCGCTCTGCTTGAGGAGGGCGCGGCGGCCTCCTGCCGGTGAGGTTGGGGCAGCGGCGGCCGCCGGAGAGGGAGAGCGGGGCGGCGACTTGGGGAGAGGGAGACGAGGTGGGCGAGCTCGGGAGGAGGGAGCAGAGGAGAAAGGGAGGCGCAGCGAAGGAGGACGAGCGGGGCAGGGAGATCGAGAGGGGCTTGGGGCGACGGGCGGAGGTAGAGGGCGAGGGGAGACAGCGCTCGAGGGAGGAGGACGAGCGAGCGAGAGGATCGAGCGGGGCAGGGATCGAGCGTGCGGTTCCTGCGTTCTTCTTCTTTTTTTTTTCCACCGGTGGGAGGACCTGAGTGTGAATAACAGAAACGGCGGGGGGGGGGGGTAATTGAGAGGGAGAGAGGAAATTTAGGGTTTGGCTGGGATGGGGTGGCCGGCTGGGCCTGGCTGGGCCGAATTTGGCTGGGCTGGCCTGGCTTGGCTGCCCCAAACAAATTTTTTTTTGTGTGTTTGCTTATTTATTTATTTTCCAGAACTTGTTTAGGCAATAAAAAAATGGATTTAAACATCAAATAAATTGCAGTGAATTTGTGAAAACATGATTTGATAAATTTCAAATAGTTTGCAAGTTTTAAACGGATGATGATGCATGAGGATGCATGATGCTATGATGCGAAAAAAAATAAAAAAAAACAGACAATTTTTATTTTGGGGGAAAACCCCCGGGCGTTACATTGCGGTGCTCTCGATCCTCCGAACCAACCACCCGCAGCCGACAGCGAGTTGAACCTGGAGCAATGCTTGGTTTGGCCATTGACTTGGCCGAAATCACTAATTCGTTTGGAAAGTACTCATGCCAACACTCCAACACCGGTCCAGGGGTCGGGGCACCCGAGCCAACACAAGGATTTCTCACCTGCAAAGTCCGTGCAGCACGACGGCGACGATGCTGAAGATGAGAACCCCAATGATTACCTCGTCGACGATCCTTACGAGGGGGCGCCCGGCCTGGATGATCTTGATCAACTTCTCTTGCCAGCGGAGGAAGCGGATAAATATCGATGCACAAAGCGTCTTTTCTCTTCTCAAGAACCGGCAGTCCCCGAGCAAGAAGTCATCAGCCAGGATGCCCTCAAAGAGGCGGTAGCGGATGTATTTCATAAGACTCAGCCTAAGATCAAGTATGCACGGAAAAGAACTAAGAAGGTTCCTGCCGTTGCATCGATGAGCCAACCGGTGGAGGGGACCAAGTCTAAGCCGCAGACAGGACGTGTATTGGACAGGATACCCATAACCGACTGGCATCAGATCCATGAGTTGGGCAAACCGATGCTTCCGCCGAGGTTGGTCTCCTTGCTGTCAGGTGATATGCGTAGCGTCCATGACGGTGTACTATATATGGAGGAGATGCTTCTGAAAGAGAAAAATCCAACGCTGCCGGTTTTGGTCGCAAAGGTGCCATCTACGGCGGGATTTGTCACTGAAGGCAACGCAAACAAGATCATCATTAGATTTGACGACATTTTCCGGATGTTCCACATGAAATCACTCCACTCGTCAATCGTCCGTCTGTTTACGCTCAGCTTGGCGCATCAGCTATCCGTTGAGAATGTCAAAAACATCGGGCTAGCAGACCCCTACTACATGCACGACATGTACTTGAACAACCCCAGGGGTAGGGCAAAAGCGACAAAGTACCTCGAACAAGTGTTGCTCACTAACCATATGAACAAGAGGATCACCCTCGTGCCCTACTTTCCTGAGTAAGTTATATTTCCCATCTTTACATAAGTTTGCGCATATACAATTTTTGAGGATTATATATATGGACTCTCCTGTTTTGCGCAGAAACAAATACGGCACCCTCATCATGCTCTACCCGAGAGACGCGCACGCAGTATATCTCGACTCCGGGAGTACGATGAAGGAGAAGAACTACTCCCTCATCAAGTCTGTTCTCAATGATGCTATGGATGGCTACATCAGGGGGGAAGGATTCTGCGACAGGACGAAACAAATTCAAGGCAGATATGTGTTCAGACACATAACAGAGTTTCCCTGCCCCAAGCAGGCGCCAGGCGGCCATATGGAGGCATGGTACCTCATCCAACACATGACTGAGATCGTGAAGGACCAACATAGTCTGCAATACATGTCTGCTGTGGACAAATGGTCTCGCAGCATCGTCGAATGGTCTGATGCTGAATTCAGACAAAACTTTGGTCGAATCCAGCGCAATCTCTGCACAATCATCTATAAGGATGTAGTAACTTCAGGATCTACCTTCCACTGGAACACCCCACCATCTAACAATGAGTTGCGACAATGTGTGCTAGAGCAGACTGACGAGAGACCATTCAACTCGTTAGAAGGTGCTCTTCCGTTCCCGCCGGAGAAGAAACAGAAGATCACAACATCGAGGAAGAAATGATCGACAGTATGTATTCGATTCGTTACGAATTGCTCCTAATAAGAACTTGTGATTTCCTTTGCCGGTCTAATGCTTTTATCTTGGTCTACAGAGAGATGAAGAAGTGGACGGCGCGCTGGCCCTAGCGAAAGATCGCAAGCGGAGGCGGAAGCTAAAGCGGAGGCGGACCGTATATCTAGTCTTCTTTGCGATTGATCTCTATATCGGCGTACGTTGTATAGATGTCGTCATACCTTTGTAATCGTTGAACTAATTAGATGGCTATATTTTGGGTTCGAAATCTTCCGACATAAACATGTTATTGAGATCAATGTGTTGTATTCGTACTTATGAGAATTGAATATGGATGCATATGTATCGATGTGTTAATTTCGTTATCGATGTGTTAAATTCGTTATGGATGGATGCATATGTATCTATGATTTATCGATGTGCTATCAGTGATTTATATGTGTGAAGTTTATAAATTATAGAATTTGAATGTATTTGGACCTGGGAATATACAGAATCAGAATATACAAACTGTTATACAAAAAAAAAGAAAAAATACAAACCTGGGAAACTTACCACTGGCGAACAAAGTCCCTACCGCTGGCCAACAACACCACTGGCGAACAGGTTGTCCTACCGCTGGCGAAGCTGTACCGCTGGCGAACAGAGCATCTACCGCTGGCGAACATAGCGCTGGCGAACGAGGCTTTGCTCGCCAGCGGTAACATGCACTACCGCTGGCGAAGTGATGTTCGCCAGCGGTAACCTGCTACCACTGGCGTGCTAGCGCTGGCGAACACATGTTCGCCAGCGGTAGCTGAAAATTGTTCGTCACTGGTAGCCCTTTTCCTACTAGTGATTCCTTTTGGCCTGAAGAATGCTGGAGCTACATACCAGCGTTGTATGCAAAGATGCTTACATGATCAAATTGGCAAAAACGTCCACGTTTACGTGGATGATATTGCCGTTGTTTTCAAGGAAAAGCATACGCTCCTTGAAGATCTACGAGAAACCTTTGACAATTTACGCACATATAAAATTAAGTTGAATCCATTAAAGTGCTTATTTGGGGTTCCCTCGATAAAACTTCTAGGTTTTATCATTTCCCATAGAGGAATCGAAGTAAATCCGGAAAAGATCAAAGCAATCCTGAACATCAAAAGACCTAGGTGTCTAAAAGACGTCCAGAGAGTGATGGGTTGATAAGCCGGCTTGGTGATAAAGCTCTGCCATTATACAAATTGTTGAAGAAATCCAACAAATTTGAATGGACAGAAAATGCAGACAAAGCGTTAGCCCGGCTAAAGGAAACTTTAATGAAAGCTCCGATTTTAGCATCCCCAAAAGACGAAGAACCAATCTTACTGTATCTAACAGGAACAAACAAGGTTATGAGTGCAGTGATAATTGTGGAAAGGCGGAAAGACGAGCCAAGTATTACAGACCAATATCCGGTATGCTACATCAACGAAGTATTCTCGGAGTCAAAACAAAGGTATCCACATTATCAAAAGCTGGCATATGGCGTATTTTTCACATATGGAAAAGTCCGCCATTATTTCCAAGGGCATTCCATAACAGTGATAAGCAAAGCACCACTAGGGGATATCATAAACAATACGTACGCAACGGGCAAGGTTGCCAAATGGGGCATTGAGCTTGCTGCGTTCAACATTAAGTACCAACCATGGACGACAATCAAATCTCAGGTGTTGGCATATTTTGTAGCTAATTTGACAGAAGCCATGGAAAACGCGCTGATGGAGGGTTGATAAAACGGTAGGCTAATGCCAAGGTAAAACCCGGCCCAAAGGGAATCGCGCAAGACCCGGCTCAAGGAAGAGGAGTTTCTGGAAGGCCCAAGAAGGACGTAGGCCTTGTAACCCGGCCTTTGGGGTTACTATTAGGAAACCTAGGGTTGTGTGTGGTTTCCGGGTAGGATTCCGAGTGTGCCTTGTATAGGAAGCCATGGAGCCGGGTTTGAAATAAGCCGGCTCCTAGGGTTAGGAAAAGAGAGCTTCACCAGATATTCGAGTATCCCTGTAATACGAGAGTTGATAGTTGTAACCCTAGATCGGAGACTCGGCGACATTATTGCCAGAGCTACCAGATCGATTGATAGCATGATTTCCCCTGAGCTAAACCCTCTCCCAAACAATAGAGTCGAATTTCCCCAAGATAAGTTACCCCTGGTAACGTCTGCCGTGATTATCCCACCACAGTTGGCGTCCACCTGGGGCCTACGTCCAAGGATGTTTACATCACGGGAGAAGCTCGGGAAAGCATGAAGAACCTCATCGTCGGCGAGATCTACACCAGCCCCGAAGGAGAGAAGATGGTAGACAACTTTGGTTGGGGACCAGAGTCGGATCTGCTAGGAACCGGATCTATCGTCACGATCGGCCGGGTCAACGTCTTCGTCGGCATGGTACGTACGTCCGGTTCTATTCCTGACGATATTGAATATGATTCTGTGTCAGGAGAAAAAGCGACATGCGTTCAGTCAGACGGGGAAGAATCGGTCGGGGCAGCCGATCCGGTAGAAGAGCCCACCACGAAGAGGGAACAACGGGAGGAGCCGGTATGGACCCCGCGTGGCCGGTCATGAGAGAAGATGACACCGAGTCTATCCTGCACCTGCTGGAAGATCGATACGAGGAGGATAGTTGTGATGAGGAAGAATACGAGTCTTCGCCAGGCATCGCGCGCCAGGTCGCGGTCTACACAGCCCCTGCAACCAATCTTAATCAGGGAGATATGACGACGACCGCGGTCGGAGCGGCGCGAGCGCTGGCCCAGCAGCAAGTTCCGGCTGATGGAAACCCTGTTATAGCCAGGGTTGACGGAGAGTCGGCTTCAGTCACCAGCCGTACTGGGGAAAGCGAGCGGCAGAGAAACATGTTTGGGTTTATGGCGAACAGAACACCAGGAGCGGGACCTTCGAATCCACGAAACTCGGCTCTGTTCAACAACAACCTGATCTTAGATCCCACGGTGCTAGCAACGGTGATAACCCCAGAAAACGCGGCGGAGCGCGCCCTAGATCTAGATGTAGCTCGCCGTGCATTGGATCAGCAAAGGAGAGATGTTGAAGCTGAGAAACAAGGGATAGCCACGCGCCAGCGCGAGCTGGAAGAATTGGAGAACCGGCTGCAGGTCCAGTCGACTAGGATTTACAATCAGAGGCACCAGACGAGATTACTGGCTACAGGTGGAAACCTGCAACCAGCCGCACTGTTTATTACCCCTCAGGATCAACCAATTCCGGCTGTGAATCAGGAAACCGTACATCAAGCTGCAACCCTGGGAGGACAGCCGGCAAACGTGCAAGCCGGGTTACCCACGTTGCAAACAGGAATCGCCACTGGCAATGCAGCACCACCACCACCACCACCACGATTTCATACTCCACCAGGTCAGTTCAACAACCCCATGGATAACGTGTATGCAGCAACGTTGGCACTTGATCGCATCCCCGTAGGAGAGTCACCCCATGCAGCGGAGACCCGGCGGGCAATAGATTTGCTGCGCACGTCAATAGTTCAGCAGGCCAATTACCCGGATAACAGGAGTGGAATGCACGGAACACCATATGTAAGCCGGGAGAACAGAAATACCGGCAATATCCAGTCGAGTTCGGCGCGGCGGAGGGCAGAGCAGCAGCAAATGCCGCCTCCTCCCCGTAGGCCGGTAACGCCTGCAGCCTTAGCGGCACAAGCTATTGTGGACAGTTCTCGAGCCAGGCGAGCAGGAGTCGGGTCTATGGTACGGGGACCGGTAGCGGTTGCACCTCCCGTCGTACCCGCTGCGGCATCACACGTTTCCCGAGTGAGGCCAGTACCGACAAACCTCGCCGGGCCTAAGTGTTTGTCGGACACCATCAGGGTTGAGCCTTACCCGGATAAGTTCAAGGAACCGGGTAAGGTGGTTAATTATGAGCCGACCATGGATCCAGAAACCTGGTTGAGCAGTTATGAGATGGCCATGTCAATTCGCAACGCATCTGAGAATCTTCAAGCCAAGTTTATGTACCTAATGATGTCAGAGGGAGTAGCAAAGTTATGGTTCAATAACCTACCCGAGAAATCCGTCAATTCATGGGGTGAGCTGAAAACTGCTTTATCAAGCACTTTCATGGAACGTGCAGGAAGTTGTTTACGATTGATGATTTAGAGCGATGTGTCCAGAAGAAGGGAGAGTCAGCACGCAGTTGGGTGCGCCGGGTTATGGAAATTCTCCACTCGTCCACTGATATCCAGCCAAAGGATGCATTGCAAGCTATGGCAAAAACATGCAAGTACATACCCTTAGTGCAAAAACTGACACGTATGAAGTCTAGCCGGCACGCTTCAGAGGTTGTAATGGGAGAGTTGATGGACGCATGCAACAAGCACGCCGCCACAAATACCATAGAGGAGGATGTCGATGATAAAAAAGCAAAAGCCAACGCGAGTAATGGTGGAAGACCCGCCAACGGAGCTGCACCGGGTAATAATGGAGGGAATAACGGAAACAACCAGCACAAGCACCCATATGAAGGAAACTCCGAGTTTGTCTCTAATACAGAAGCCGGGTTTGCGAGACCCAGAGCTGAGGGAAATTTCAACGGAGGAAACTTCAATGAAGGAAATTATCAAGGACCACCAAGGCCGGCTAATCATATAGAGCCCTTCAGGATGCCCTGTCCGCGTCGTAGCAGGAACGATAGGTCGGTAATCATTCATTGGAGCAGTGCGTAGATTTACAGAGATGGAAGAACGAGGAAATACAGAAGGCCATGCGAGGCGCAGGCCGGGGAGCAGGACCGGGTCCGGGCGGAAACCCGGGCAATGGCCCACCCCCGGCTGGCAACGCAGAAGGTGGTAATCCGGGTAACAATCAAGGAGGCGCTGGAGGTTTCCAAGCCAACCCAAAGCAGCTAGGGCAGTACCACGTCCGTACTACGGGGACTTCCAATAAAGATAGAAAGATACTCAAAAGAGCAGTAAACTCGGTTTCTTCAGCTGTTCCAAGATACTTGAGATGGTCAGACCAAGAGGTCACATGGAGCAGGAGGGATCACCCGGAAACAATAGACCATCCGGGTGTGCTGGCTTTGGTAGTTGCACCACATGTCAATGGTTACGAGCTGAAAAAGGTTCTGATGGATGGTGGGAGTAGCATCAATATCTTATATTGGGAAACTTTCCTACGCATGGGGCTCAAGGAGTCTCAGTTGCAGAAAAATTCTACAGTTTTTCATGGGATCGTGCCGGGTCACTCGGCGTGCCCAGAAGGGAAGATAACACTAGAGGTTGCTTTTGGAGAATCGAAGGACAATTTCCGAGTGGAGTGGCTCACGTTCGAGGTGGTAAAATTGCGCAGTCGTTATCACGCGCTGTTTGGAAGGCCGGCTTACGCTAAGTTCATGGCCAGGCCGTGTTACGTATACCTACAGCTAAAGATCCCGGGTCCCAAGCAAACCATTACCATACATGGCAACCGGGTTATAGCAGCTGAGTGTGAGGAAGGAGACGCGGTAATGGCAGAACAGGCGTGCAGGAAGGAAGAGCTTAAGTATTACCGGTCTCAGGTAGACCCGAAAGATAGAACAGCATTGAAAAGACCGAATACGGAGGATGAGAGAGCAAAATTCAAAGTAGCACAGGACACAAAGATGGTGTCTTTTCTCGAAGGCGATCCCTCCAAGCAGTTTGCTATAGGATCTAACCTAGACAGTAAGCAGGAAGAAGCACTCATTGAGTTTATTCGTGGTAATCAAGATGTTTTCGCTTGGACGCCTAGCGATATGCCGGGTATCCCGACCGAGTTAGCTGAGCACAGTTTGCATGTAGATCCCAAGTCTCGGCCTGTGAAGCAGGGCCTGAGGAAAATGAACGAGGAAAGAAGAAAGGCTATAGGAGCGGAGATAGCTCGGCTCCTTGCAGCCGGCTTTATCATGGAGGTCTTTCACCCGTATTGGCTGGCAAATCCGGTTTTGGTGATGAAAAAGAGCAACGAGTGGAGGATGTGCATAGATTACACGAGTCTCAACAAACATTGCCCAAAGGATCCGTTTGCCCTTCCAAGGATAGATCAGATTATAGACGCAGCGGCTGAAAGTGACCTATTTTGTTTCCTGGATGCCTATTCCGGGTATCACCAGATCAAGCTCAAGAAGGAAGATTGGGAGAAAACATCGTTCATAGCCCCCTTTGGACCTTTCTGTTAAAAAACCATGACTTTTGGGCTAAAGAACGCTAGCGCAACATACCAACGGTGCATTCAGAAGTGTTTTGAGGATCAGATTGGATGTAACGTTCATGCTTATGTTGATGATGTGGTGATTAAAACCAGGAAGGCAGAAACATTCATTGATGACCTAAAGGAAACGTTCAGAAATTTGAGAAGATATCAGATGAAGCTTAACCCCACAAAGTGTGTGTTTGGAGTTCCAGCAGGAAAATTACTCGGTTTCATTGTTTCCGAGAGAGGAATTGAGGCAAACCCGGACAAAATTAAAGCTATTCAGAATCTGAAAAAGCCGTAAGGTCTGAAGCATGTTCAAAAGCTTACAGGATGTGTAGCAGCATTAAGCCGGTTTATATCCAGGCTTGGAGAGAAGGCAATACCTTTATACCGGCTCTTGAGGAAAACCGACAAATTTGTTTGGGACCAAGAGGCGGACGAGGCGTTCGAAGCTCTGAAAAAGAAGTTATCTGAGGCACCGATTCTGGCGGCACCGGGTCCTAAAGAGCCCATGTTGTTATACGTTGCGGTCGGGCCCCGGGCAGTTAGCGTCGTGGTTGTTGTCGAGCGCAAAGAGGATGGAAAGGATCACCCGGTACAAAGGCCAGTTTATTATGTGAGTGAAGTACTATCGGAAGCAAAGCAGCGTTACCCACATTGGCAAAAACTAGTTTTCGGGGTCTTCATGGCCAGCCGGAAATTGAAACCATATTTTCAGGAACACCCCATAACAGTGGTTAGATCTATACCAATGGCAGATATTATCAGAAATTCAGACGCGACAGGTAGAATAGCCAAGTGGGCCATTGAGATGGGAGATTATCACATCAACTACGAGCCCAGGTCTGCAATCAAATCTCAAGCTTTAGCTGATTTTATCAATGATTGGACTCACACAAGCATGCCCACAATGATGCCAAGTTCCGAGTCTTGGGTGATGCACTTTGATGGTTCTAAGCAGTATGAGGGGTCAGGAGCTGGGGTGGTACTCACATCACCCAAAGGAGACAAATTGAGCTACGTGTTGCAGATTCACTTCGATTGCTCCAACAATGTGGCCGAGTACGAGGCATTATTACATGGATTGAGAATAGCAAAGGAGATGAACATTAGGCGAATACGGTGCTATGGAGACTCGGATCTTGTGGTACAGCAGGTCTCAGGAACTTGGGATAGAAAAGATGCAACAATGGCAGCATATCGTAGAGAGGTAGACAGGGTTGCTGTGTCTTTTTCCGGGTATGAGGTGGAACATATTAACAGGCGAAAGAATGAGGCAGCAGATGCGCTCGCAAGACTCGGCTCGCGTAGAGAGCCGGTTCCACCTAATGTTTTCCTGGACGAGTTATGGCGGCCATCTGCTAAAACCGAGTCTGAGGAAGACGTGGCTAACCAAGACCCGGATTTGGAACTCGTGGCCATAGTACGTGCTATTCCCGAGTGGACAGAGCCGTTTTTGGCCTACCTATCACGAGGCGTGTTACCACCATAGGAAGTTTTAGCAAGGCAAATTCTGAGACGAGCAAAGGGCTATTCTATTATCAATGGAGAGTTGTATAAAAGAAGTGTAGCAGGAGTCTTTTTGCGTTGTGTGGCACCAGAAGAAGGCCGACAGATTTTGAAAGAGATCCATGAAGGTGATTGCGGGCATCATGCCTCCACAAGATCCCTTAAGGCCAAAGCATATCGACACGGTTTCTTCTGGCTCACGGCCTTAGCAGACGCGGAGCGCTTGGCGGCAAGGTGTGATGGATGTCAAAGGTACGCTCGCCAAACCCATGTGCCGGCTATGGAGTTGCAAACAATCCCGCTGACCTAGCCGTTTGCTGTTTGGGGTATGGATATGGTGGGCCCCTTCCACATGTCACCTTGCAAAAAGAATCATCTTTTGGTAGCTATTGATAAGTTTACTAAGTGGGTTGAAGTTATGCCAGTTACCAATTGCGAAGCAATCACAACAGTCAAGTTCCTGAAAAGGATTATCTACCAGTTTGGATACCCTCACAGCATAATAACAGGCAATGGAACCAACATGTCCTTAGGTGAGATGGAGAAATTTTGCGGGAACAATGGTATCCGGCTTGACATAGCCTCGGTAGCCCATCCACAAGCTAATGGACAGGTGGAGAGGGAAAATCAGGAGTTACTTCGTGGGTTAAAACCACGGCTGCGAGTCCTGTGCATCAGAGCTGCTGGAGCATGGGTGGAGGAGTTACCATCAGTAGTTTGGGGAATTAACACTACACCTAACAGATCTACTCAGATGACCCCGTTTTTCATGGTTTATGGTGTAGAGGCAGTGTTGCCGAGTGACATTATTCATGACTCGCCCCAAGTGTCGGCTTATGTCGAGGTGGAGAATGAGAAGACCCGGCAGGATGCCGTGGATATGCTAGAAGAACACAGGGAGCAAGCCTTGGAGAGATCAACCATATATCAGCAAGATTTGAGGAGATACCATAGTCGGCGAGTCAAAACCCGGGTCTTCTAGGAAGGGGACCTGGTATTGCGCTTGGTACAATCAAAGGAAGGAAAGCACAAGTTATCTCCACCATGGGAAGGACCATTCATCATAAGCCGGAATCTGCACAACGGATCATATAACTTAGTAGATGCAAGGGAAGAGTCGGATACTGTCAATGACACCGCCCACACCACTTCATCTATGCAAGAAAGGGAAAGACCATGGAACGTGGCTCAGCTATGTCCCTACTACACCTAGCATAGGCTAGGTTTACAAGTGAATTACACGATGTAACAGGCAGCAGGTTTCAGACGCACTCTTTTCCTATCCAGGGTACCTAAGGGGACTGGAGGGTTTTTAATGAGGCGGCTTGCTGACCTAACTTTTCTCATATCAATAAAGAGATGGTTAAACTATGATATTGCTTCTTTCTTATTTATTTTTGTTAAGTTTTTATTTTTCTGTTCTTTACTTTCTATTTTTTTACTTTATCAGGTAAGTATTATTTGTTTGCTTATAGTACATTAGTTTTGTATTTTTCCTAAAATTTTATGTATAGGTCTTGGGGGCTGATTGCTTGAATAGCACAGTTACAAACTCAAAGACCCGGCCACGATGCCATTAAGTTATAAGGACCGATTACTTGCAATAAGTACGGTTACAATCTTATAACCGGGCAATAGAGCCAAATTTTCTTGATTTCTCTTGTTTAAACTTGATGTGACTCGCAAAAATGTGGCATGCTTTGCTAACGTGTAATTACAATCAGTCATGACGCCCAATGGGACTTGCCTGACCCTGTTTTTATAAAGTTATAACAGCATTGAATATCCACGCGAAAGACGGCTTACAACAAAGAGGATCAAAAGGGTCATCTAAACCAAAAGTTATGCAGAGTACAAGGTTAACAGCCAGAAACTCACAATATATTAAGCATAACTTCAAACCTGCGTGAGCAACTCTATGTTTTGGGCCTTAGTAAAAACAATTTGCTTTTTTGAAAACTACAAATCCCTAGACTCGGAAATTCGGGCCTTGGGGACTCGGGAATTTGAGAAAAGCAACAAATTGTTTAGCTATTAAGCTTAAAAACCTAAAAATCCGAGTCTTGGGGACTTGGAGAATTAAGAAATAAAAGTCCACTTGGTAAAAAAATCCCGAGACCCGGAAACCGAGTCTCACAGAAGGAAAAAGAGCGAAAATCAGAAAAGCAGCAAAAAGTTCAAGACTAGGAATAAACACATCAAGGTGAGGGGCCAGAAGGGCCACCATAGCTATTAAAGTTTAAACGTATTACAAACCAGGGAAATAGTATCGAAAAGTGCACAGGCGCACTATTAAAAGAATAATTGTATCAGGCATATTACATAATGCCTATTGGCCGAATAAAGTGTTTGGGGCAAGAAACAAATAAAACCTCACTCGACATCCATGGCCGAGTCATCAGCAGTGTTCTTGGCGGCCGGGTCTTCAACATGCTCCTCGGTGGTCTTCCCTGCCTCCATGTCCGGGTTAGACGCAGTGTTGGCGCGAGCTGGAGGAGGAACAGCCGGAGTAGATGTAGATGGCGCGTTTTCGGCCTCGGCCTTCCTCTTGGCAGCTTCCTCCTTCCACCATGCCAGCATGTCGAAGGGCTTGGGGAGTTCAGATTGAACCGACTTGTCATTAGCATCGTAGGGCGGAGTAATCTTGCTCACGTCCAAACTGTCGGCTATCAAGCCTGCCGAGTGACGCACTTGAGTATGAATGGACTTGTAATCCTTGCCAGTGAACTTGGAGCCGTCGTTGTTGAACTCGGGAAACCCGCCCACAAGCTTTGCCGGCTCAAGCCTAGGAAAATAGGCCTTGGCCAGAGCAAGCCCGCGGGTTACCCCAACCCGGCACGCTGAACGCTTCCAGTGCTCGATCCAGGCGGGGATAGTTGAGCACGCCTCAAGCATCTTGTCCGCGCCGCCAGGAGTCCTAGGCCACTTCAAAGCCTCCAAGGTCCATTTGGTCCCCACTGAGAATTGCCGGATCACGGCCTTCATCGTCTTTAGGTTTTCAATATCATCGTCATCCATAGCCTGCTCACCCGGAGCTACAGAATACCATAAAAAATAAAGCAATAAGATCCGGGTTATAAACCTTACAGGAAGATCCGGGTTATAATAAGTAAGTAAGAAATTTTTTACCAAGTAAAGAGAGGTAAGAATCGGCAATCTGAGCTGAAATTTTCTTCAGCACGCCTTCAACGTTCTGGGATCGCTTCTTGTACTTTTTCACGTCCTTGGCAAGGTCCTCCACCTTGGCTTCCAGCGCTTCCCGCAGCTTGATCTCGGCTTGGAGGAGCTCATTGGTTTTCGCCAAAATCTCCTCACACCAAGTCACCTGCGCCTGCGGAAGTAGACCAAGGAAAAGTTAGTCGGATGTAAGTTAAACTGGGTATGAAAAATTATACAGTTATGGAAGTACCGAGTAAACTTTACATAGTTAACCCGGAACTTGGGGACTGGATGAATATACAAGCAGTGTTGATTAGAGTTACCTGGTGCTCAGCGGCTAGGGATTCAAGGATATTCTTTTCAGTGGTCTTCAGGGAGAAGAGCTCAGTTAGCTTCCCTTCAAAGTCAAGATCATCAAGTCTGGGCCTGGAGGAGCTGGGGTCTTGGTTACCCGGAGGCGGTGTCCTTTCCTGCTTAGGGGAGTGGACCCGGGTTGCCTGGGTGTTAGGAGTGGAGTCACCCATCCGTGATCCTAGGAACTCGATGTCCCCGTCACCCGGCAGCGGAAACTCGGCTTCCTGCTCCACCGGGTCTCTCAGCAAGTTTTCTTGTTCATCTTCTGCACCGCTAGCCGCGGGCTGCACAACAACTTCCGGCTCTTCCATAGCCGGGTTATCCACATCCATGTCCTCAGGGTCACTAATTGTGACTTTGGCCCTAGGAAAGAGAAAGAAACAATCAGTACATGATGAACGAAAGATATGGAAAAAATTAGTGTATAGAATAGCAAGAGAGGTAAGTTACCCGGTGTTCACGAAGAAATCTGGCGGGAGATCGTTGCTAGACCCGTAAGAGGCTGATAAAGAGTCGGAAAGTGAGACCCTAAGTTGGCCGGCTAATGGATGGTTTGGAGATGGAAATTTCCGAGGAACATAAGATGAATGAGTTTGGGGAATACCGGGTCGGCGAGCGGGGGATGAAGGGATGCCCGGGTGAAGAGGATCGTCACCTGGAGAGTTCCGGGTTACCCTACGTTTGACTGGGGCAGGTTCCTTCAAGTTTGATGAATCGAGTAAGCGTTGGTTAAGTTCGCACATGTTAGCGTACGAGTATGGTTTGGAGGCAATAGAGGAATAAGGCACCTTGAAGACAACTTCCCGGGTCCTCCTCTTTGCTCCAACCTCCACCTCTGGCTCAGCCTCGATTTCGTCCGACTGTGTGTCCTCCTTATCCTGTAGCTCTGGCAAACAAGGTGCATTTTTGGAAAAGGGGAAAAAGTTGGTCTAAATAAGTTAACGAAGAAAGTACATGAAAAAGATTTGGATTTTACCTTCATCGGAATCAACCGGCTCCTCATCTTCTTCCGATTTTTCGGAAGGGGCAGGAGTAACTATCTTCCAGAATGCGTCATCTTCCTGAGAGAGAAACACCATGACAAGGGTTAGTAAATGTACATAAGGAATATTAGTCGAATGAAGGGATAATATCCGGGTCTTACTGGAGGAGCCGGGTTATCTCGCGTGAAGGGGTTAAGCCCGGCTATATTCTTGATAGCGTCGAGTTTCTCGGCTAAGAAGGTCTTCATGAGCTTGTTTATGTCACCAGCCGGGTAATTTTTCTCCGAGTATCGGAGAGAGTCGGTAAGATGTCCGGAGTACTGGCACATAAGTTTTGTCCGAGTGCTGTTAGGCTGAATCCGGCAACTCACCCAGGTTTTAATCAGATTGAGCCCTAGGATACCTTGGGCCGAGAGTACAGCAAGTTTATTGAGGAGAGGCTGGATAGACTGCCTCTCGGCCTCAGAAGCAAAAGAGCTGAGATTATCGGAAAGATTGAGGAGATCATCGGTGAAACCCGGCAATGGATTTTCACCGGCTAAGGAGGTATCTTGACAGTAAAAATAAGTTTTCTGCCAGTGTTTGACGTGCGAAGAGAGGCTCAGAGTCGGCATAAGGGAGTTTTTCCGCCTCTGGATCGAGACTCCCCCACAGACTAGGAGGGCCCCGTCGCCGCTCTCTCGGCATGGTTTACATTGAAAGAGCTCAAGAAACAAGGCTAAATTTGGATGAACGCACAGATACGATTCACACAAAACTATGAAGTGAGTGATATTAAGCATGGAGTTGGGGCCAATGTCGAATACCCGGAGCTTGTAGTGGTCCAGGAGCTCACGGAAGAAAGGGTGACCCGGGGGACGAAACCCCGGATCACGTGTTCGACAAAAACCACCACCTCGTCAAGACCCGGAGCAGGCCGAGTCTCCTCTCCAGGTACCCTCCAGCGGATCTCCTCCCTGGTGGGCAAAACACCCGACTGCGAAAGCTCGTCAAGCTTAGCCTTTGTCACGGTTGATCTCGCCCAGTTGGCGGAGATCGATTGACTCGGCTTCTGCTTGTTGGCCGGGTGTTTTCCCTTTAGCTTAGCGCTGGCCTTAGGAGCCATGTGTGAAGATCTAAAAAAGAGGCAAATGCAGAGTATGAGTATCGGGAGATCCGGAAATTGCAGTTATCCGACTCAATGAGAAGTGCTTGCAAAAATTTGGCGGATCGGATCTAGTCAAGAACTCCTAGAGGAAAAGTACGCGATTGCTAATAGAGAAAGTGTATTGAAAGGCATGCATGCGGGTATAACTAAGTGTGAGTCGTGGAAAGCGAGAGATTGCGAAAACGTGATGAGCTAGTGAGAAATAGTGAGGAACTAGAGGGTAAAACTAGATCCAATCTATCCGTGCGAGATCGAGATTTAAGATCCAAGGAATTGAGGGAGCTAACCGGAGGGATTGAAGGAGACGTGCGGCGGCAGCGGCGTTTTCGGGTTCCCGGCAGCTCGGCCTGTGGGCGCTGCGGCGGAGATTGACGGCGGTGTCACGGGTCCGGGCGGCGGCGGCGCGATTCCGGTTGGCTCGACGGCGGCGCGGCTCCGCTGGGTGCGGGCTCGAACTCGGGCTCGCACGCGCAGGAATGAAGTGGAGGAAGAAGAAAGGTGGGGAATGGCAATTGGATCTAGGGTTACCCCTTGGGCGCCTATTTATAGGTGCGGGGGGGGGGGGGGAATGCCCTAGGTTTGGGCGGCAAGTGCCGGATTTTCGGAAAAAGGTTATTCGGCCTGGATATTTTGGGATAAGTATCAAAACGCCCGTTGCGGAATATCCGGAAAGAGATTAGATTGGATTGCGGGCGTGATATTCGGACTGATTGGCAACGGCACGAATCCGGGTCTTGTCGCGCTTTCCTCGGAGTGTTGACCCAGGAAAATGGTGTTTGACTCGGAAAAACTGGGTTATTATATGGACCGCCTACAGAGCAAGGCCTAGCTATAATCAAAGCATTCTAACCCGGTATTTTAGAGACTTGTATGTTTATTGTTTTGCAGGGAATAGCGTGCGCTTCATGGTTGATTCTACGAAACCCAAGCTATTCTGGGGACTACTGATGGAGGGATGATAACCCGGTAGGCTAATGCCAAGGTAAAACCTGGCCCAAAGGGAATCGCGCAAGACCCGGCTCAAGGAAGAGGAGTTTCTGGAAGGCCCAAGAAGGACGTAGGCCTTGTAACCCGGCCTTTGGGGTTACTATTAGGAAACCTAGGGTTGTGTGTGCTTTCCGGGTAGGATTCCGAGTGTGCTTTGTATAGGAAGCCAGGGAGCCGGGTAAGATATAAGCCGGCCCCTAGGGTTAGGAAAAGAGAGCTTCACCAGATATTCGAGTATCCCTGTAATACGAGAGTTGATAGTTGTAACCCTAGATCGGAGACTCGGCGACATTATTGCCAGAGCTACCAGATCGATTGATAGCATGATTTCCCCTGAGCTAAACCCTCTCCCAAACACCAGAGTCGAATTGCCCCAAGGTAAGTTACCCCTGGTAACGTCTGCCGTGATTATCCCACGACACGCGCCAATGCCGGAGTCGGAATATTGGATCATGCACTTTGATGGATAAAAAATGAAAGAAGGCGTCGGTGCGGGTATGGTGGTTAAATCTCCAAAAGGCGACAAAATGGAGTATGTGCTGCAAATTCACTTCAATGGCAGCAACAATGTGGCAGAATACGAATCACTCCTTCATGGCTTGCATATTGCAAAGTAAATAGATGGCAAACGCATACTTTGCTATGGAGACTCGGATTTAGTACAACACCAGCTTAACTAGACATGGGATGCCAAGAGCCCCATAATGGCAGAATATCGGAGAACTATCGATGAATTTGCCATTTGCTTCCTAAGATTTGAAGTAAATCACTTAAAGTGGGAAGAAAAGTGGAACGCGGATGCTTTAGCTGGAAGGGGTTCGGGAAGGTGAAAGCATTACCACCCGGTGTTTTCGTCCAACATTTGTACGAACCATCAATAAAAGGTGGAGATGTTGATTATCCCTTAGTATCCGAGTCAATTGAGGTTCTGCTCGTCATCCCGGATTGAATGGTGCAATACCTGAATTTCTTAGTCAATCAGAAATTCCCGGACGGAGCAGATGAAGTCTTGCAAAGGCGGATAAAGCGCCAATGCAAACGATGCACCGTAATTAATTGTTACATGT
Source organism: Alopecurus myosuroides (assembly GCA_028641055.1). Classification (NCBI taxonomy): domain Eukaryota; kingdom Viridiplantae; phylum Streptophyta; class Magnoliopsida; order Poales; family Poaceae; genus Alopecurus; species Alopecurus myosuroides. The sequence continues at coordinate 60,006,701 of CM054060.1, read as the reverse complement.
ATAAACACAGTACAACCGGAATTTTCCAGCGTTGTGTTTCGCCAGAAGAAGGACGGCAAATTCTGCAAGAAATCCATGATGGAGATTGCGGACACCATGCTCAATTAAAAAACATAGTTAAGAAATCATTCCGGGCAGGGTTTTTCTGGCTCACTACCAAGACAGACGCAGAGCACATAGTTAGTACATGTGTCGGATGCCATTATTACGCCAAGCAGACAAATGCCGGTTCAAGCATTCAAAATTATTCCCATAACATAGTCGTTTGTGGTTTGTGGGCTAGATATGATGGGGGCATTCAAAACTGTGAGAGGCAGACTTACACATCTATTTGTTGCAGTAGATAAGTATACCAATGGGTGGTGGCTACACCCATCAAAAAGCTTGACGGTGTGACTGCCAGAAATTTTATCATAGACATAGTCATGAGATATGGCGTTCCACATAGCATAATCACGGACACGGGACTAACTTTGCAATTGGAGAGTTGACAAAATATTGCTAGCAAAAGGGAATCCGCCTTGATCTAACATCAGTGGCACACCCACAATCCAATGGACAAGTTGAACGTATGAATAGTTCAATTTTGCAAGGTATACGCCCAAGACTAGAATCTCCTCTTCACAGAGCAGCTGGAGCATGCGTAGAAAGTTGTATTCCGTGATTTGGATTATACGCACAACGCCGAATAGATCAACGGGGCAAACGCCTTTTTTCCTGGTTTATGGTACAGAAGCAGTCCTTCCAACGGACATGATCCATGATAGCCCTAGAGTGCAGGCATACATTGAGGCGGATGCCGAAAGCGCACGTCAGGATGCCGTTTATCCTTTAGAAGAAGAACGAGAACTTGAGTTACAGAGGTCCGCCATTTATTAGCAAGGTTTACAGTGATACCATAGCCAGAAAATCAAGTATCGTTCTTTCAAAGAAGGTGACTTAGTGCTAACAATGGTGCAGGAAAGAAAATACAAGTTAGCCCCGGTGTGTAAGGGACCTTTTGTCATTAGTAAAGCTATGAAAATTGGGTCATACTACCTTGTAGATATTTGGGATGACGAAGATGACTCGAAAAATGAAAATCGGAAGAGGAAAAGAAGCATATATGTGGAGCTAGTAGAGACAAACATGTCCTGGAGCATCCAGCAGTTACGTCCTTTCTATACCTAGTCCAATTCTATGTAAGCATTATTGAGATCATGAAATAAAGTTTGTCGAAAAAGCATGCCAATTATTTTTCTGTGTTTTTACCATAAAAGCATGTTCCGTATTTTCTATTTCCCAATAATCTTTCAATTTGTTTCAATGTTAACCCGAATTTTGCCTATATGCTCGGAGTTAAAAAAGACTGAATGCTCTTGGCCTCAAAAGGATATAGAACACCAGATTGTGCCTACGTGCCTAGAGTTCATACTTTTAGAATGTCTTTATTTTCTTAAGTATTATCTGATTGTTTGTTAGCTGGGCCGCTGAAGTAGTAAGTTATAGTTTCAAATTACGACTCATGATTCCGAGTTTAGACTGATTGGTTACTTAACCCGATTGCTCGGTGTGAAGATTTCATGCTTTTGGAATCACTGAAACACTACAAAACGTTAAAGCATACAAACCAGAGAACTTCAAAGAAAAGGAGACAAATTTAACTTGCAAAGATAACTAAAACTGCAAAAGCATAATTTTTTTATTCAAAATAAGCATACATAATGCATTACATATGAATATTACATCATAAAAACAAGTAATTCATCCTCTCAACTTTCAGCATCCGCAGGACATGGATCTAAACAGGGTCGACAAAGTCTTTATTGTCGTCGTCGTCATCGTTGTCGCTCGGATTCTCCGGAGTAGAGGGGATCTCTTCCTCCGGGTAGAATGTGGTCGGGGAAACCATCCAGGTAATCTTGGACGCGTATCCTTTGACAGAGTCAAAGATTTCTGTCCTCTGGGATTCAGTATACCCTTGCGGAACGCCGGTCGCCACGCGCCAAGTTTTGGCGGTGGGGTAGTGCATGTTCAAGAGGCCAAGAGCCATACGCACCCCACCGCGAGCGGCCGACTACATCCATGTCTCCTTCCGAGTGATGACCTCATCAAAAGCGTCCGGTAGCTGAGAAATGTTGGCATAATTGTCCTTTGTATCCGGAAGGCACTTACTAACAAGTTTTCTTCCGACTTTCTTCATATTATTGAGAAAAATGTCGAACGCCCGGATGCGTTCAATCCGGCTAGATGAGCCGCCTACTGCTACAAAATGCAAAAAGGCAGAAATTAGAAAAACTCATAGGAAATGTATGCACTTTGATACTGAATGAAAAAACCTGGTAAAAGCTAAAAACTTACCAAGGATGTGCTTATCAATCTCAGCAACCTCCTTAAGCCGGAGATAAAGAGCAGCTTCTAGATCCTTGATGGTCGCGATGTCTTTCTCGCTCTGGGTCTTAAGGCAAGTTGCGGAAAGTGCCAGCGCTTTTCGGCATTCGTCCAAGTCCTTTTGGATCTTCACATTAATTTTTAACTTTGTGAAGCTCCAAATTCTCGGAGCGGAGCTGATGCACCGGCATCTGCAGCTGCTTGCCTAGCTTTAGCAAGTAAAGCTGAAATAAAAGAAGAAAAAAGTGTTAACGCGAAAGTATTCAAATGAAAACTCGCAAGATCAAAATCAAAACAATTAGTGTATAAGCGTACTTACAAGCATTCTCCTTGAACTGATTTTGAAGCTCGGCAATTTCCGACTCTTTCTCTTTGGTGATAGCAAGGAGGGATTTCACCTCCTTATTTTCACCGTGAGTTTATCGAGAACTTCCATATTGATGCTCTCGGAAGTTTGCTAAAAGCATACAAAGGAAAGGTTAATTAAAACCAAAAGATGAACATGAAATCCTAAAAAGTGTTAATACGAAAAAGAATACTTTTGTCTTAATACTTGGGGCCTGGAAGTATACATGTCTCAGAATCTAAAGCCCGGAGAGCATCTCAGTGAACTCCTAGGAATATTCCGAAGAGGAGATCCCCATATGGTGACTTCCGTCTTGAATGGTCTGCCGAGGCGAGAAAGCGTAATTATTCTAAATGATTAAGCCTCCTTGTGGCCAAGGACGGATTAAGCGGGCTCGGATGAATTGATTTTTGGCCCATATATGCATAAAGTCGTTCTCGTCGAACCATGATTCTTGCTTTACCTTGAAGCTTTAGTCATAAGACGGAATTTCATCGTCAATCTTGACGAGAGAAGGCCCCCCTTCATCGTGTTGCGCCGCCCTTTCCCGCTTATCCGGTGTGGGTGCATTAGGCTAGCTGGGATGGTTGTGGAGGGGGGAAGTCAGATTCCTCTAAGGGAGAAGAATAATCCCCTGCACCACCCGCCAGTACGGTATCCGGGGCGGTGCCAGGGAAAGGCTTTGGGCCCCTGCGAGAAGTGACCTTCTGTTTCTTCCGGCATTTCCCCTTTAGTGGAGAAGGAGAGATACTACAAAGGAAGAAAGACTGGAATAAAAACCAGAGATGCATAAGTTTGTGCAAGTAAAGAGGAAAGTATGCAAAATAGGTTTCCTGGAAGTTGCGACAGCAACGCCATCAAAATCGATAACTTCGGTGGAAGTGGCAATTTTCTTGCGTTTCCTCCCCTCCCCCCGGCTGTTGCAAAGCGGGCTTTCAGCGCCTCCTCGTCTGCTATAGAAACAAGTTGATCCTCTATAAGAGTATCAAGGTGGAAAAAACACAAATAAGATATAAGTATACATTCGTAAGTGCAAAAATATATAATCCTTTCGCATTGTACATTGGCAAGCTCTCCTCGTACTGATCGCGGGTGGACACCAGGTGGTTCACCCTCTTCTGGAAGATTTTCTCCGACATTACAGTCAGATTCACGCGCACGGCATCATCCGGGCCAGTGTACTCGCGTAGGAGACGACCATTGCGAAGGAAAAGGGCTGGATCTGCCTTCCGAGCCAGCAGAGGACCGTGTCCATTCCAGTGAGAGGAGGAGTGGAGGCAACCAGATTGGCGATCCGCCTTTTGAGGCGCAGGAGATCTGGGGGTAGAACCTGGACGGCGTCGAGAGCCCAGTTATCCCTGGGAGTAGCAGCGGAATTGTCGAAAGCCGGAATGCCAGTATCCTTTCCAGGATACACGACATCCGGATGATAGAAGAAGGAACCCGTCCAGAATTTGACGAATTATGAAGTTTTGATTTTGATAAACCATACCTCCCTGTTGCAGAGTAGATTGAAATATATGGCCCCACAGACTGGAGGGAGGCCACCGAAAGTATTCCGCTTCACATAGAAGCACTACTCAAAAAATTCTAACCTAGGTTCTATTCCTAGGTAACCTTTGAATAAAGCCTGAAAGCCGGCTAAATATAGAACGAAATTTGGGGAAATATTGTGGGGTTGAACCCCGTAGTGCTAAAAACTTGGATAAAAAAGGCGGACGGCGGAAATCATATACCTCGCAGGACATGAGAGACAAGGATTACCCTTTCCCCATCTTTTGGCTGGGGTTCTGCGTCTTCGCTCTCCAGCCACCATTTGTCCTTAATAAGGAACCCATCCTTCTCTAGTATTTTCAGAAGAACCAGTGAGGTGTTGCACTGGCTCCAGTTTCCTGCTTCTCCCCCTTCGCCTTCATCGCCTCCGGCGGCTACATCGCCTTCCAAATCTTTGTCGGTATGAAGATTTTGTCCATCTCCCGACTTGGGGATGGGCGGAGGTAGAGTTTTTGAGGGCGGTGGCAGCGTAGATCCACTAGTGGAACTAGGGTTTCCACCCACCGACGCGTCCATGCGGATCTCCGGCGTTGTAGTAGGAATGCTTGGAGGAGTAACCGGGGTAGAGGAAGAAGAATCCTCCGATGTCGACATGGTGGCGGAGGTGTGCGTGGGAGGAGCCACGGGGTCTGCGGTGGGCACCGTGAGCAGCGGGTCGACGGAGACCTCGGGTGCGCGGGCATTACTTCCGGTGTCCATTTGGAGGAGGCGCGGCCGCAAGTTGGAGCTCGATCCGCCAATGATGAGAACTCCGGCGAGGTTTTTCTTCTCTCTCTCTCTTGGAAGCGGGAGCGCGCGGGAGTTGGGGAGTGTTCTCGAGTGAATCACGTGAATGGAAAGAAGAAGAGTACGAAGGCACGAGGAGATATTTATAGACACTTACCATTGAGATTACCCCAACGGCTAAATTAGTCGTTGGATGATCGACGCGTGTCTCGCAGTAAATTCCGGGACGCGATGGGCCGGCGTAATGATGTTGTATCCTCGTTTCTCGCGCCAAATCTGGCAGATATATGTTTTCAACCTTTGACTAAGATCAAACATTCATGACGCAAGCGTTCTTTCCTCGCTCACGTCACAAGTTCCTTCTCCGTGAAGATTCGTGGAAGAAATGCCGGATTCCGGAAAACCGGGATTGGCATAAAAATTTGGTCGAAAAGAAGATTCAAGACTAAAGGCTGACTTTTCTGAAAGCATAAAATCTAGGAAAATACGGTGAATGGAAGTCTTAATTCTCCTTGGGGGCTACTGTCGGATATATGCCAAATGGGGGTATGTCCGGCATAGGTCAAAGGCCGGATTACCAGGGTGGCCCGCAGGTAATGGAACGTGGTCCATTGGGCGGCCCAGTAAGTTGACGCATAGAAAACCGGATTCTAGAATAACACGGACCACGTCCCAATACGTGGTCTGGCATGGAGAAGAAGTTGGATGTCTTACTTTCCAAGAATAGGAATATTTTTCGTAGTCTTCCAGGTTTCCTTCCTGTAAGCTCTAATCCGGCTATCTATATAAAGTCGGATGGGAGCTATCGAAAGACAGAAGATAACAAAGTAGGCAAGGTCGAATAGCTAGAAGCCTACTCGCCGAGAAGTTCATCCTCGCCGAGTTAGCAAAACCCTACTCACATTGTAATTTGTATACTTCAGGCTTCAGGCCTGATTTAGTGAGATTGCAGGAGTAGGAATGCCGCCTTAGTTGCGACGTACCGAATCGGTTTAAATCGTGTCCTTGTTTCCACTCTCCCATGTTTCCACCCACGTCTCTATCAGCAGGCTTTATGGCACTCTATGCCATGAACCTAACTAAGAACACTCGATAGTCTAACTTTGACTGATTTTATAGATAAAATATAAATATTTACAAAATTTGATCAATATATCATGTTGTATGGTGGGTCTATAAATATTGATTTCGTATATTAAATGTTTATATATGGTTCTGTATCATAGGTCAAACCTAATATACATTGACTTTTGACTAAATTTTATACGCCTTACTTTGTGAAATGGAGGGAGTAGCGGATAGAGGGAAAGATTCTTTGGGTTTTTCTTGTTCCTGACAAATTCTATCTATCTCCTAAACGGCATAGAAATTTTCAGAATTTTCATGTATTTCAATGTTTATTGTAATTTGTAAGTTATGGAAGGAGACTCATCATTTTGCAAACAAAATAACATGTATTGACCATCCAATATGATCTACTTTATGTGAAAATTAGAGCAATATTATTTTACATTAATTACGCTTAGTGATAACCCACAAGTATAGGATCAGTTGTAGCCTTTTCGATAAGTAAGAGTGTCAAACCTAACGAGCAGATGAAGGTAGGATAAATATGCTATCAAGTTCTATCAACCACTGATACAACTCTATACACACCGAATGTTTGTTCTATCTAAGAAATAAAACTAGAAGAAATTTATGGTACGAAAGGATAGTTTGCAAGATAATAAAGAATAAGAAAATTTATATTAGTTGCTGCAGCAATAAAAACACTAAAATCACAAAAAATATGAGTGTGGAATATTGGTGGAAGGTATGATGGAATTGTTCATAATCGATTAGTCAAAATACACGGTTGGTATTCTTTTTTATGTGGAAGTGGAAAAAATAACAAACTCTCATGTACTAATGATTGCAAGTACCTATGATTGGAACTCTAGAAAACATCCGTAAATACTAGAATATACATTAAGCTAAAAATACCCAAACATAGCCTTCGGATCATATGGTCCCTTTTATCCCATGCATGTCAAAAACCAAATTGGGGTTCATGTTTCTATCACTCAAGCAACCGTACCCTAAGGCTTTCTTCAAATACTACAAACTCTATGATAATGACTCATGCGAGCATAAACATGATGGACACCATAGGACTGCAAGAAATTCAACTTATAACTCAATCCAACCATAGAGATTCAACAATCAATCATAGGATAAAAGGGAACTACAAAAACATGACATGGATGAAACAAATGTTCTAAAAATATGCTATAACATCAAACACCACGTTAACATAGGGTATTACAAAGATTTATGGGAGAGTGGACCGATGTAGCTATATAGGAGATGATGATGGAGGTGTTGGTGAAGGAGGCATCACGGCAGACAAGACTGAGAGGGGACAAGTCGCCAGGTGCACAACGACGCTGGCAGCTAGCGGTTGTGAAGGGGGATACTCACGCACCGGCCAGCCATCAAGGGATTTGTCGCCCTGATGACCCAAAAGTATAGGGGGTGTATCGTAGTACTTTCGATAAATAAGAGTGTCGAACCGAACGAGGAGCAGAAGGTATTGACAAGCAGTTTGGATAAAGGATTCACTGTAAACACTAGCAAACAAGTTTTTTGTGGTTTTTGATATAACAGATAAATAAAGTGAGAGTAAATAAAAGACAGTAATAATAATTGCAGCAAGTGCCCAATCCTTTTCATAGCAAAGGACAAGTCGGTTGGTTTACTTATGATGACCAAACATTCTCGAGGACACATGGGAATTTCGTCAAGCGCTTTTGCTTCATACGGTTGATTAATATTTATTGTTTTGATAGGTGTTGTGTGGGTGAACCTATGCTAATGCACTGCCCTACTAGGACTAATATATACTTTTTATTATACCCCTTGCAAGTATCCGCAACTACAATAAAGTAATTAAGATAAATCTAACTAGATCCTTAAACTCTGGGATCCTACACTCCCTCGTGCATCGGTTTCCTAACGGGGGTTTAGGTTTCTATCACTCCGGCAACCCCACAATCAGTAGCCAAATACAGAATGCATCCCTCTAGGACCATAAAGGTGAAGTGTCATGTAGTCAACGTAAACATGACACCACTAGAAGAATAGCACCACAACTTAAATATCAAACCATTAGATATTACTTCAACATAACTCCAGTGCTAACATCTTGACTTCTCCCATATCCTCAAGAACTAAACGAACTACTCACAAGACATCATACGGATCATAATCATAGGTGATATAATGATGAATAACAATCTGGTCATTGATACGCCTCCAATGTATCTATAATTTCTGATGCTCCATGATCATATTATGCCAATTGCTACATGTTTTCTCCCTTATTTATCTTATTTGTAGCATTTTTATACGTTTTCCGGGACTAACCTATTAACAAGATGCCAAGTGCCAGTTCCATGTTTTCTGTTGTTTTTAGTTTCAGAAAAGTTGTTCTGGAAATATTCTCGGAATTGGATGCCACGAAAGCCAAAGTTCATATTTTCCCCGGAAGCTTCCAGAAGTCTCGAAGAGACCCAGAGGGGGCCCTAGGCCCCCCACACCATAGGCTCGCGCGGGCTCCCCCTGTTCGCCCCAGCTAGGGGCGTGGGCCCCTCGGGCGCCCACAAATGTTGCCCTTTCGCCTATATATTCTCCCCGAGGCATAAACCCTAAATGAATCGACCTTTTCCGCAAAATACATCCGTAGCTCCGCCGCCGCCACCGACAAGTTTCGGGGGACACATATCTGTTATGGCACCCTGCCGGGACGGGATAGTGCCCCCGGAAGCCATCTGCATCGACTTCGCCGCCATCTCCATCGCCGTTGTTGTTTCCCATGATGAGGAGGGAGTAGTTCTCCCCCGGGGCTAAGGGCTCTACCGGTAGCTATGTGGTTCATCTCTCTCTCCCATGGTGTGATCTTTATGTGATCATGAGCTTTGTAATCTAGTTGAATATGTAGATTGATCTTCATCTGTTATGCTACTCAAGTGGTTTTGTTATCTCCGTAAACACTTTGATCACGGGGTAAAGGTGACAGTGTGTCCATCGTGTGGTTTAGCATGATATTTATATCTTATGTTCGAAGGTGAACCTATGAAATTGTTGGCGTTTGTTTACTAATCTATGGTGCTCGTAGTGACACTGGGGTTCCCTAGAGAGGGAATATAAACTTGAGGAGTGTTGTTTAAGCCCTACGCAATGATTAGTGTTCGTTATTCGACCGGAGAGTGGTTCGGAGTAGCACAGTGAAGAGATGATATTTATGCATTCAATTATGTGAGAATTGTTGAGAGTGTCCACTATTGAAAGTAGGATCCCCAGGCCTTATTTCCAAGCATTGAAACACCATTTTCCGCCTGTTCTGCTACATGTTTGCTTGCTGCAATTTTTATTTTCAGATTGTTATTATCACTTATAATCATCCATACTGCTTGTATTTTACTCTCTCTTCGCCGAACTAGTGCACCTATATACCTGACAAGTATATTGGGTGTGTTGGGGACACAATAGACTTCTTGTATCTTGATTGCAGGGCTGCTTAAGAGGGATATCTTTGACCTCTACCTCCCTAAGTTCGATAAACCTTGGGTAATCCACTTAAGGGAAACTTGATGTTGTTCTACAAACCTCTGCACTTGGAGGCCCAACACTGTCTACAAGAAAAGAAGCGTGCGTAGAAATCAAGCTCTTTTCTAGCGCTGTTGCTAGGGAGGTAAGGTAAAAGGTTCTCACATCCTCGGGTGTGAGTTCTTGAAGTTATTTCCTTTAGATTCCGCAATTTTTTCTTTTTGTTTCTTGTTTTCACTAGTTAGGACTATTTGTACTGGCTTCTTGTTTTTTTTTTTACTAGTAGTCTTAATGGAAAACAACAAAAATATGAGAGAGCTTTATAATATTTATCTTGAGTTAGGACATGAAGTGTTTGAAGAGAAAATTAAAAAACCTATGGAGCTTTATTTGCATGCTAATAGCAATGTTATTAGTATGAATTATTTGAACACTATTATTGCTAATGCTATGGAAAAGTCTAAGCTTGGGGAAGCTAGTTTATATTAAAATGATCTTTTTAGTTCCCCAAGCACGAAATATAAAATTTTCTTTGATGATGAGCCTATGCCTGTTACATATAGTAGTGATCATGATTGGGAAAAGCACACTACTTTTGATATTGAAAATGATGATATAGAAAGCTCTAAACTTGTGGATGATGTGGTTGAAAATCCTTTTGCCACTGATGATTATATGCTTGATACATCTCCTCCTAGTAAAAATGATGATATGTTTACAAATTAACACATTTTGGAGGATAACTATTCTATTGCTTATGATGATATTATTCTTCCTATATATGATGATTACAATGATGAATATGATATTTCTAGTCCACCTACTATTGAGGAGAAAATTTATTTTGATGATAATATACCTCCTATATTTAATGAGTATGGTGATGAGAATAATAATGATAGCTATTTTGTTGAATTTGCTCCCACTACTATTAATAAGAATGATTATGCTTATGTGGAGAGTATTAATTCTTTTATGCATGTGGCTCGTGATAAGAATGTTTTATGTGATAGCTATATTGTTAATTTTATTCATGATGCTACTGAAAGTTATTATGAGAGAGGGAAACTTGGTTTTATGCATCTCAACAATATTAAGTTTCCCCTCTTTATGTTGAAATTTTTGAAGTTGCACTTATTTTGTCTTCCTATGCTAGTCACTTTGTGTTTCGTTGACTTGTTTTTCTACAAGATTCTTTTTCATAGGAAGTGGGTTAGACTTAAATGTGTTATATATTTTATTTTGGATGCTCTCTTATTGTGCTTCAACTCTTATTCTCATGTGAGCATCTTCTCAAAATATCATGCCTAGCTGAAAGGCGTTAAAGAAAAGCGCTACCGGGAGACAACCCATTTTATTTCGCGGTTTTCAACCCGTTTTCTTTCGTTTTGTTTGATGTGCTTGCTTGCACCTGGGTGTTGTCTATTTCCTTGGCAACCCTGCTTTATGTTTTCTTTTGTGTTTTTGTTGAGCCAAGTAAAGCCACTAGTGGGAAGTTGGAGTTAGTTTTCGAATTTCTGGCAGAAAACAGATTTCTGCTGTCCACCGTAAAATATCGTATAAAATCCTGGAAGATCAGAATGGTCTGAACTTTTTGGCGCTTATTTATCAGATAATTCCGCAACTTTTTTTAGAAGATCACTTTTTTATTTGAGAAACAGAAGAGTTTTTAAAAAATTGATCTTTACCTTCTGTTCTGTTTTGACAGATTTCTGCCATTTATCGCATTTGCATCTTAATCTCTTTCTTTTGGTGTTCTTTTGAGAAAAAGAGTTTTCAAAGAAGTTGTGACAGTAACTAATGTGTTTTTTTAGTGTTAGACTTGTTTTGACACTGAACCATGTGAATTTCTTATTTCAATTGCACTAACGTTGCTAACGAAGATTGTGAGAATTTTGATGTGAAGGAAGTTTTCAAGGAGGATGATATGATGTGAATAAGAAGAGTGAAAACCCTAAGCTTGGGGATGCCCTGGTGGTACATCCAAGAAAATTCCAAGAAGCCTCAAGCGTCTAATCTTGGGGATGCCCAAGGCATCCCCTTCTTCATCAACAAATTATCAGGTCACTTCTAGTGAAACTATATTTTTATCCGGTCGCATCTTATGTGCTTTACTTGGAGCGTCTTTTATTTTGTTTTCAGTTTGTTTGGTTTTATTTTCTGTAATAAATGGTTGGATCTTATCATACTTGTCGTGGGATAATCACGGCAGATGTTACCGGGGGTAACTGATCTAGGGGCAAGTCGACACAGGTATTTGGGAGAGGGTTTAGCTCGAAGGAAGACATGGCGGAAAGCAATCTAAGAGCCGGAAAACAACTCGCCGGATCTCGATATGATTATACTGGATACTCGATAATAGGTGTTACAGTTATGACTTGAATCTCTCTCAGGCGAAGCCTAGGGATTGGTTTATATAGTACTCATACCCCCCTTGGCTTGCCATACAAAGCGCTCCTTGAGTCCTACTCGAATTCTACATACGTATCCTAGCTTTCCTTATCGTAACCCACAATCCGGGTTACGATCCTTACAAGCCCTGGGCCTTCCAGAAGCTTCTGCGTCCTTAGCCGGATTTGGTCCATACGCCGTTTGGGCCGGATTACACCTGGGGTTGGCATACCGGGTTACTATCCCCTCATCAGTAGTCCCCAGAATAGCTTGGGCTTCCAAGATTTACTCTTCGAAGCGCTGGCTATTCCCTACAGAAATATTAGATGCAAACACATGAGGATTAAGACGCAGCGCGTCTATGAATAGCCGCGACTGGCGCCAAGGAAGCCAGGTGAAAACCCGGCTCTTCTTTTTAGGTTCTTCCTTAATCTCTCAAACTTAAATCTCAATAGGAACTCCATGACTCCACATCCTTCTTGATAACTACCGCTGATACAGAGAAGGCAATTTCCCCTTCCTTTTTCTCTGGATCATATTGGCCTGCGCATAAAATGTGCCTTTCAAATTTCGAAATCACCAATTACTCCGCATTCCCCGGGTCTCGACCGTTAGGCTAAGCCTTTCCACCCGGACGGTTATAAATAAAGACCAATGAGCAAATCCAACTCTTAACGGCTCATTTCCCCCATTCCACTTCTTCCCAAGCTCGAGCTCGCAGAGTGCCACCACGGGAGCCCCACGCATCTCGCCGGAGCCCATCCGACTTCGTTTGCGCTCCGCCACCGCACGAACCGCTCCAGCTCCCGAATCCGCCGTCAAGCTTCCGATTCGCCGGCCAACGGTCACGAAAGGGCACGAATCTTGCGCTATCTGTCTCCGCAAGGCCTTACTCCAATCCTCTTCGGTAAGTTCCTTACATCCTCCAGCTTATTCTCGCAATTTCTTAGTTCTTCCCCAGATTGAATCTGAATCGAGCGGTCCGCGATTTCTCGGGCTGCGCCAGATTAACTCACCGATTTCCACTATAACCGCTCCCATAGATAAGATTTATAGCTTGTATTGCTCCCCTAACTCCAGTAATCACTAATTTGGTCACAAATTTAGAAATAAGATCCCCAGTTTAGGCTCGGGCCATCTAGAGTTTCCGCCTTTGTTCTCCCTCCTCAGAAAATCTTACTTCTCCGGCTCATTCGCAGATAGTATGCGTATAAGTATCCCCCTAGCTTCTTCAAACATTTGCTTTTGCGGAAAGCTCTTTGGGTTTTGTAGAGTCACTTGACACCCGGACAAACCATACTTGACCCGGCGAGGCAATTGCCGGATTATGTTTAAATTGCCGATAGCTGCTTACCTGCTAACTTCCAAGTTTTTGTTTCTTACGTCCTTTTCTTCAATGTTTTACCAGGTCAATCCCATGGCGCCCAAGAGGCAGGGGAAACAGCCGGCTAAGGCTAAATCCACAAACGCCATTTCAGCCAACTGGGGGAAGTCCTCCGTCACCAAGACCAAACTGGAGGAATTGGTAGAGCTTGGAATCCTACCTCCACAGGAATCCATCCGCTGGAGAGCACCTGGCAACGAAACCCGGCCTTCTCCAGCCACGGATGAGGTAATATGCTTCGTTGAACACGTGACCCGGGGCTTCAGGCCTCCGGGTCACCCCTTCTTCCGTGACGTCTTAGACCACTACAAACTCCGTATCTTTGATATAGGCCCGAACTCCATTTTAAACATCTCCCATTTTATCGTTCTTTCCGAGTCTTACTTGTGCACTCCGCCAAGTCTGGCTCTTTTTGTCGAACTTTTCCAGTGCAAGCCGTGCCGTGAAAGCGGCGACGGCGCACTTCTTACTTGCGGCGGGGTTTCTATCCAGCGCCGCAAGAACTCCCTCATGCCCCCCATTTCTCTCAATTCTCATGTAAAGCACTGGCAGCTTTCTTACTTCTACTGCCAAGATACCTCTCCACCCGGCGAAAAGAAGTTGCCGGGTTACTCGGAGGGTCAACTTGACATCTCCGAGTCTTTCAACGCCTTCGCCTGTGACTCGGACAGGGAGGCGATTTTGCCTTCGTTAGCTAGGATCTCCATCTTGTCCGCCCGAGGCCTCGTCGGGCTAAACCTGGTGAAGGCCTGGGTTAGCTTCCGCATTCAGCCGAACTCCATTCGTGAGAAGCTGATGTGTGAATACTCGGGTCAAACCACGGACCCCATCCGATACTCCCCTAACACCCTTGCTCCTAGCGATATGAACAAGATGATCAAAGGTTTTTTAACGGAGAAGCTCGAGGTGATCCGGGGCATAGCCGGATTAGAACCTTTCACCCTCGAGAATCCCGCCCCCGCAGTGAGTCTTTCTATCTTTCGATTTTGACTTCCAGCAGCTTACTTTTATTTGCTTCTCTTGGCTCGATATTAATCACTATCCTGGCGTCTTTTCCTCAGGCCGATGATGACTTTTGGAAAGTCGACACCTCTCCTAGTTCAGAAGATATGGAGGAGGAAGATGATGCCGCCAACTCGGATGAAGGTGCATATTCAATCCCTTACACGTATTAAATCCCACCTTTTCTTCTTCCTTATGCCATAACTCGGATATTTTTCAGAACGAGAAGGCCAAAACGAAGAAGAAGAAGACAGCAGGGACAAGTCCGCCAGCGAGGAGGAAGAGCCGGAACCGACCCCCAAAGCCGGAACAAAGAGGAAATCTCAAAGGATAGCCCTCCAGGTTTTTATTTCATCTCCCTACTCCTTGTTTTTTTTTTTTTTTTGTTCCCATAACCTTACTCCGGGGCTAACCCCGTTTTCTCCCCCTTTGATCATAACTGAAGGAGCCACCCACGACTAGGCGCCGCATAACCCGGAACCATCCGGGTAGCGAGACCCTTAACCCGGTCGCTTCGCCGCCCCCGGTTCAACACCCTGGTATTCATCGTAAACACAATTTCTTTCCGGGTTAACCTTTGCAACGTAACCCCGAACCTTTCCTGCCTTTTTTCAGTCTCTTCCGGGTCTAGCGGCGGCTCCCCCTCGGACTTCCCGGTGAACACCGGGTAAACTTCTTTCCTTGTCATTATGCCAAACTTTTACCACTTTTTTCACAACCAAAGACTAACTGCATCCTTGCACCTTCTGCAGAGCCACAGTTGTCATTAGCGACGACGAGGGCACGGAAACTGAGGTCCGAGTCGAGAATAGGCCGGCTAACGACGCTGGTGACGAGCAAACGTCGCCGCCGGAGCTGGCTAAGCATGATGCCGGGTATCCCATTGCTTCGCACGCAGGCGAGGAAGGAACGGGAGCAGCTTCGAGCGCGGGAGGGGGACCAAACTCCGATATTCGGATAACCCGGGTGCCACCTCCTGTTACAAGAAATGCTCCTTTTTCCACTTTTCAGGTACCCGAGCCATCTAACTCGGATAACGCTGACTTTAACCAGCTGATGAGCGCTCTTCTCTCCTTGAAAGCTTCAGAAGGGACTGTTTTAGAACGTATAGCTGCAGCACATCAGGTAACTTTCACTTGATACTCCTTATTATACAACTAGTCCCCAAGTTCCGAGTATAATTTTTTTTGCAATTATTCTCGGTACTTCGCATAATATTTTTTCGGTAATCATTTTCTCGGAGGAAATGCTCTCGTGATATCCGGCTTACAGCTTTGCCCGGTCTTTGCAGGCAGAGATTACTCAGTCAGATGAAGCGTTACTTAAGGCTGAGCAGCTCTTACAGGCTGAAGTAGAGCGTAGGGAGACCCTTGAAGCAGAGGTAAAGACTCTGAAAAAAGATGTCTCCACTTACAAGAAGAAGTACAACGCTGCCCAATCTTCGCTGAATAACTTGTCGGCTCAGATCACGGACACTTACCGCATCTTACTGAGTAAGTTTTTATTTGCCGTTAACTTGCGTATCTCTACCATGCCGTTGTGATAATCAAGATTACTGATATGCCTTTGTGTTTTTCGATTTTAGGTGCCAACCTTGCTACTCCGGAGGAGAATGCCATTACTCAGGCTAAGACTTTGAAGACTGTGCTTCGGACATTTTTTGCCGGCACTAAACTTTTACTGGATGCTATCAAGTGGCCTTCTGAGGTATACCCGGGAGAAGATAATCTTATGCAGGCCTTCTCAACGGTGCCTGGGTGGATTGAGATAATGAAGCGCTCAGCTTGCCGGATTGGAATGACCCGGGCCCTTACACTGGCGAAGGCTTATTTTCCTAAGCTTGACCCGGCCAAGGTAACATCCGGGTTTCCAGAATTCAAAGCTGACGGGTCCAAGTTTGAGCCCAAGGACTTCAAAGATATTCAACGTGCTGTACGCTCCTCAGCCACTACCTTGGCCGACAAAATGGAACTGGACAAGATCATGAGTTCTTATGACGCTGAGGGCAAAGTTATTTTGGTGGATGCACCTCCTCCTTTTGATATGGTGGAAAGATGGTCGACTGACCTGGCCAGGAGGAAAGAAGAAGCCGCAAAGAGAGAAGCAGAGCTAGGCGCAAAGCCGTCCACCTCTACACCGGCCGTGCCTCCGCCTGTCCGTCCAGATGTGAAGAGCCCGAGCAAGACTGCTGGCAAGGCCAAGGAGCAAGTCCAAGATCTAGACCCGGAAGATCGCTCTCAGGATGCCAAGTAGGATGCTACTAGTGCTTTTCGTTTTCTTAAGACTGATATGATTTTTGTGGTGCTCCTGTGCGCCACTGATGCTGATACTACGCCTGTACGCTTGTTAATTCATGATAACTCTTTGCCTTCCCTGGCTTTTGATAATCTCGATACTTGTGTTACGTATAAGCTTATTCTCGATACTTTGAACTCTTGCTTTCAATTTCCTTTTGAGACTCGGTTAACCGAGTATCGTAGGTTTTGATAGATGGACTTTTCTTTAAGTCCCCAATACTCGGCAACTAAGGTTTACAGACCTTGGTAGTTAAATAGTTTGTTTCTGTTTCGAAGTCCCCAGTCCCCATGACCCAAAGTACGAGCTATGGGGGCGTGGGCTTTCTCAGATGACATACTGCTGTTTACCAAGCTGAAGACCAATAGCTGTTCTCATAAATACTGAAGTCATGCTTAATATTTGTTGAGTTTCCGGCTATGTTAGCCTTATACTCTGCATGGACTTGTGGTTTAGATGACCCTTTTGATTACCTTGTACTGTAAGCCGGCTTTCGCGTGGATACCATGTCGTTGCATCTATACGAAAAACAAAATCAAGCACGCTCCATTGGGCTGCATAGTCTGATTGTAATCGTAAGTGAACAGATCATGCCACTTTGGTGCGAGTCACATCGAGCTTAAGTAAGAATAATCAAGAAATTTGGCTCCTTCGTCCAGTTATAGGATTGTAGCCGCACCCGTTTCTACGGGTGATCAGCCCCCATAACTCATAGGCATCATGGCCGGGTCTCCGGGTTTGTGATTACTTACTGAAGTAGATCAACCCCCAGAGACCTAAATTCACGCAACGTATTTCGATGATATTGATGTACTGATAATAACAACGTTACTTACTTGTAACTGAAGCACAAGACCATGATAAGACCCGAAACCATCTTCTTTTATTGATAAAAATTTCTTTTTTGAATCAGCAGGCCGCCTCATTAAAAACCTTCCAGTCCCCTTAGGTACCCTGGTAAGGAAAAGAGCGCGTCTGAAACCTGCCGTCGATTACACTGCCTTAGTTATTCTCGGGAATCGGCCTCACACTGGCGTGACCGATACATATTCTCCATTCGCTAGACCCTTTCATAATGAATATGGGATTTGGTAGCCAATCCGGGTATACCGTCCTTGAAACGTGATCGGCTGCGTGTAGCAGTACTTCTTCTTCTCTGTTAGGGGATTTGGAAAGCTCGCCCCTGATGAAACCTACCATCTTAAGGTCCTTTTCTGCCCTAATGTTTGCCTTGTCCCCTTCAGGAGTTGGCTTTTTGGTCGTCGTCCTTTCTTCTAGGTCCACCTTGGAACGGTAATGTTTGAGCTCTTCCTTCCTGCAAGCTTGCTCGGCCATTGCCGCATCTCCCTCATCACATTCAGCCGCTATATCTCGATTTCCATATATGGTGATGGTCTTCTTAGGACCCGGGATCTTCAGCTGTAGGTACACATAACACGGCCTTGCCATGAACTTGGCATAAGCCGGTCTTCCAAACAATGCATGATAAGGACTGCGCAACTTTACTACCTCAAAGGTAAGCCACTCGATTCGATAATTGTCCTTTGACTCCCCGAAAGCTACCTCCAATGCCACTTTTCCTTCGGGGCATGCCGAATGACCCGGCACTATCCCGTGAAAAACTGTTGTACTTTTTTGCAACTGTGATTCCTTTAAGCCCATGCGCAGAAAAGTTTCCCAGTATAGGATATTGATACTACTCCCTCCATCCATCAAGACTTTCTTCAGCTCGTAACCATTGACCTGTGGCGCCACTACCAAAGCCAAGACTCCCGGGTGATCAATCCTATCCGGGTGATCTCTTCTGCTCCATGTTACCTCTTGCTCTGACCACCTCAAATATCTTGGAACAGCGGAGGAGACTGAATTAACTGCTTGTTTCAGTATCTTCTTGTCCTTGCTAGAACCTCCAGTAGTGTGCACATGATACTGACCCAGCTGTTTGGGGTTAGCTTGAAATCCTCCCGCTCCCCCTTGATTGTTACCTTGATTTCCAACTGGCGAATTGCCGGCTGGGGGCGGCCCGTTGCCCGAATTTCCACCTGGACCCGGACCTCCTCCTCGGCCCGCACCTCGCATGGCCCTGTTCACTTCCTCGTTCTTCCACCTTTGTAAGTCGGCACACTGCTCCAATGAATGATTGGCCGGCTTGCCATTCCTGCTATGCTTCGGGCACGCCATCCTAAATATGTCCCAACTGTTGCTTGGTCTTGGGGGTACTTGGTAGTGTCCCCCATTGTGATTTCCGGTATTAAAATTCCCTTCGGATCTAGGTCTCGAAGACCCGGCCTCTGTATTGGCCACAAACTCGGAACTCCCCTCAAACGGGCGCTTGTTCTGGCTATTTCCATTGTTGTTTGGTGCCGATCCATTGCCGGTCTTCCCACTGCTACTTGCGTTTGCTTTTGCCTTCTTGTCATCAACTTCCTCTTCTGTAGTATCCGTTGCAGCGTGTTTGTTGCATGCATCCATTAACTCTCCCATCGTAACCTCCGCTGCATTTCTGCTGGATTTCATGCGGGTTAGCTTTTGTACTAAAGGAACATACTTACATGTTTTCGCCATAGCTTGTAGTGCGTCCTTTGGTTGGATATCTGTAGATGAGTGGAGTATCTCCATAACCCGGCGTACCCAGCTTCGTGCTGACTCTCCTTTCTTCTGGACGCACCTTTCTAAGTCATCAATAGTAAATAACTTCCTACAGGTCCCATGGAAGTGCTTGATAAATGCGGTTTTTAGCTCCTCCCACGACTTGATCGACTTTTCCGGTAAATTGGTGAACCATAACTTTGCTGCTCCCTCTGACATCATTAAGTACATGAACTTGGCTTGGAGATTCTCGGATGCGTTGCGAATTGACATTGCCATCTCGTAGCTGCTTAACCATGTTTCCGGATCCATCGTTGGCTCGTAATTCACTACTTTCCCCGGTTCTTTGAACTTTTCCGGGTAAGGTTCCGCTCTGATATCATCCGAGAGACACTTGGGTCCCGCAAGGGTGGTTGGGGCTGGTCTCGCCCGGGAAATGCGTGACCCGGCCGGGGGTGCCACGGGGTGAGGAGCCACCGGTGGATCGTGTGCTGCAGACCCGGCCCCGGCTCTTCTGGCCCTGGAGCTGTCCACTACTGCCTGTGCTGCTGATACTGCCGGTACTGTCTGGACGCGCGGTGGGGGTGGCATCTGCTGTTGCTCTTCCCTTCGTCGTGCCGCGCTTGTTTGGACGTTGCCCTGTTGTTGACTCACGTATGGCGTCCCATGCATCCCACTTCTGTGATCTGGATAATTGACTTGCTGTGCTACCGCGGTGTGCAGCAGATCTATCGCTCGCCGGGTTTCTTCTGCGTGCGGCGAGTCTCTTACAGGAATCTGGTTTAATGCGAGTGTTGCTGCATACACGTTGTCCATGGGGTTGTTGTAGTGCCCTGCTGGGGTACGGAATCGCGATGGTGGAGGCGGCATGATGTTGCCGGCTGTCGCCCCCGTCCGAGGCAAGGGTAACCCGGCTGGCGCGTTTACCGGCTGCACTCCCGTTGCTGGTTGCGGTATGGTCCCTTGGTTCGCCGGTGGGATTGGCTGATCTTGAGGCGTGAACACCAGGGCAGTCGGGTTGATAACCCCTCCTGTTGCCGGTAACATAGTTCGGTGCCTTTGGTGAATCCTCGTCGTTTCCTCCCGAAGCCGGGTCTCTAGGTCATCCAGTTCCCGCTGCCGCGCTGCCATCCCCTGCTTTTCTGCTTCTACCTGCCTTCTTTGCTGCTCCAATGCACGACGAGCCACGTCCAGATCTCTTACACGCTCTGCTGCGTTTTCTGGGGTGATAACTGTAGCTAGGACTGTGGGATCCAAGATCAAATTATTATCAAACAGAGCTGGGTGACGCGGATTCGAGGGGCCCGCCCCTGGTGTCCGGTTTGCTTGGAACCCAAACATATTTGCGTGTCGCTCCTCCTCCGCTGGGCGACTGGTGACTGATGCCGATTCTCCATCGACCTGGGCCAAAATCGGGCCAGCCGTACCTTGTTGCTGAGCCAGCACCTGCGCCGCCCCGACTGGCGCCGCGGCTGCGTTTCCTTGATTGGTATTGATTGCGGGGGCCGCATAAACTGCAACCCGGCGCATAATGCTTGGCGTAGATTCGTACCGTTCTTCCTCTTCGCTATTTTCCTTCTCGTATCGGTCCTCCGATAAATCCCGTATAGACTCGGCACCTTCCTCCCTCTCTGTCGGACCCGTTGTTCCGATCGATTCTTCTTTTTCCGATTGAACACGCGTGTCCTCCCCTGACACAGAATCAGATTCAAGATTATCACGGCTTGAATTGGAAGCACATACCATACCGATGAAGACGTTGATGCGGCCGACTGTCACGACGGATCCGGTTTCGAGGTGATCCGACTCTGGCCCCCAGCCAGAATCGTCTACCATCTTCTCTCCTTGGTTGTTGACGTAGATTTCTCCGACGACGAGGTTCCTCATGTTCTTCCGAGCTTCTCCCGTGATGTAAACACCTTTGGACGCAGGCCCCACGGTGGGCGCCAACTGTCGTGGGATAATCACGGCAGATGTTACCGGGGGTAACTGATCTAGGGGCAAGTCGACACAGGTATTTGGGAGAGGGTTTAGCTCGAAGGAAGACATGGCGGAAAGCAATCTAAGAGCCGGAAAACAACTCGCCGGATCTCGATATGATTATACTGGATACTCGATAATAGGTGTTACAGTTATGACTTGAATCTCTCTCAGGCGAAGCCTAGGGATTGGTTTATATAGTACTCATACCCCCCTTGGCTTGCCATACAAAGCGCTCCTTGAGTCCTACTCGAATTCTACATACGTATCCTAGCTTTCCTTATCGTAACCCACAATCCGGGTTACGATCCTTACAAGCCCTGGGCCTTCCAGAAGCTTCTGCGTCCTTAGCCGGATTTGGTCCATACGCCGTTTGGGCCGGATTACACCTGGGGTTGGCATACCGGGTTACTATCCCCTCATCAATACTTGTGTGGGAGAGAGACACGCTCCGTTTTCATTGCTTAGAACACTCTAGTTTTCATTCTTATTGTTCTGTGAGTGTTCACTTTTTGCTAGTACTGCGTTTAGCCTTTGTTTTCATGCATCACTTATTCAGAGATGTTAGTTTTAGTAGTGTTATGTGAGTACTATCATGTTTGCTTTCTTTATTATAAAGAGTATTTTTGTTCAAGCATGTTTTGTATGGTGCTTGTTGGGAGAAACAAAAAAAATTGCTGCTTGAAGTAGAATTTATAACAGTACTAGTAGAAGCTTGTATAGATTGTGGCTAGGACTTTTTTCATGCCATGCTAAATGTTATTTTAGTTTTAAATCCTTGTGGTTATTGAGTAGCATGATTAGCCTCAAATAGCTGAGAGTGTTTAATATGTATTGAAAGATTCTTGAGTTGTTCTTGTCATAGCAAAGCATCAATATATGGTATTCTCTTTCGAATGTTTTATTTGGTTGACTTGGCGCATGCTCACACCATGTTTATGACTACAAACCAGTCACGAATAGCCTCCATGACCACTTATTTTTTGAACTTTTGATACTTCTTATGTTTTAATTAATGATGCTTATGTCGCTATGCATGATTATGGCTCTTATGCTCTCTTGATTTGTCGCTCCCAGTCTTTTGCTAGCCTCCACCTATACTGAGTACGAGCTCTACTCGTGCATCCAAACTCCCTTAAACCAAAGTTTTTCCCATTGTGTCCACCATACCTACCTACATGTGGTATTTAACTGTCATTCCAAAGTAAATTGCTCATGTGTTACCTTTAAAACCTTCAAAATTACTCCTGCTTTATGTTCATGTTTTTGCTCATGAGGACGTAAATAGAGAATCTTTATCTCACTTGTTGATTGGATTTCACACCCTGGACTAGTGGTTTCATCCTCTTATCCAAATGATAGAAGAGCTGGCAGCGGGGTGCTCAGCCCCAAATTAATGCATACAAATTCTCTTCACTATTTTGCCCTGATTTATCATTCAAAGCATAATTGTGTAAACAAAAGAGAAAGAGGGATGACCTTCTACACCAGTTGCGTCCTTCACCATGGGAGCCGCTCTTGTGAATCCAGTTTACTTGTGATGTATTGTATTTTCTGTTTACCATTCGTTGACATTAGCATACATCTCCCAAAATATAGACACTCCTCCACGGTATGTGATTGTTGGCAGGCACCCGAGGATTCGGTTAGCCATGGTTTGTGAAAGATGGATGGGAGGAGAATCAAACTTTTAATACCTCTGTTTAATAAAATAAAAAACTCTAGCACATAAGTGATCCCTGCTTCCCTCTACGAAGGGCCTTTCTTTTACTTTTATGTTGAGTCTCCATCTTCTAACTTTATGCACAGTTGAGAGAGCATTTTTGCCATTGTGAGTTCTATGTGCATTTGTCCCATAAGAATCAATAATTACTTCATGATGTGATATTATTTGTTCTTAAATTATTTGTTCTAGTCTTCCTCATGAACTTTGAAGGTGTCCTGGCATTTATGTTTTTCCCTACTCTTAAGGACTATCGAAATATCACTTTGCCATGCTTTCTCTATACCTGAAACAAACATTTACCTTTCTTTGCATTATTATTCATGATCCTTTATTTGAGTTACTCTTCGTGATGCAAAGTAATTGCTATGCTTTATTATTAAAGTTTTATTTATCATGCATGTGTTTAAAGTTTTATGATCTCAGCGTGCATATGCTTTTACATTAGATTGATCAAGTTTGTGTTAGTAGCATGTCACCTCAGAAATTATTGTTTTATCGTTTACCTACTCGAGGACGAGTAGGAACTAAGATTGGGGATGCTTGATTCGTCTCCAACGTATCTATAATTTCTGATGCTCCATGATCATATTATGCCAATTGCTACATGTTTTCTACCTTATTTATAGCATTTTTATACGTTTTCCGGGACTAACCTATTAACAAGATGCCAAGTGCCAGTTCCCTGTTTTCTGCTGTTTTTAGTTTCAGAAAAGTTGTTCTGGAAATATTCTCGGAATTGGATGCCACGGAATCCAAAGTTCCTATTTTCCCCGGAAGCTTCCAGAAGTCCCGAAGAGACCCGGAGGGGGGCCCTAGGGCCCCAACACCCCCTGGTCGCCCCAGCTAGAGGTGTGGGCCCCTCGGGCGCCCACTGACGTTGCCCTTTCGCCTATATATTCTCCCCAAGGAATAAACCCTAAATCAATCGACCTTTTCCGCAAAATACATCTGTAGCTCCGCCGCCGCCACCGACAATTTTCGGGGAACATATCTCTATTCTGGCACCCTGCCGGGACGGGGAAGTGCCCCCGGAAGACATCTCCATCGACTCCACCGCCATCTCCATCACCGTTGCTGTCTCCTATGATGAGGAGGGAGTCGTTCTCCCTCGGGGCTAAGGGCTCTACCGGTAGCTATGTGGTTCATCTCTCTCTCCCATGGTGTGATCTTTATGTGATCATGAGCTTTGTAATCTAGTTGAATATGTAGATTGATCTTCATTTGTTATGCTACTCAAGTGGTTTTGTTATCTCCGTAAACACTTTCATCACGGGGTAAAGGTGACAGTGTGTGCACCGTGTGGTTTAGCATGATATTTATATCTTGTGTTGGAAGGTGAACCTATTAAACTGTTGGCGTTTGTTTACTAATCTATGACACTCGTAGTGACATTGGAGTGCCCTAGAGAGGGAATATAAACTTGAGGAGTGTTGTTTAAGCCCTACGCAATGATTAGTGTTTGTTATTCGACCGGAGAGTGGTTCGGAGTAGCACAGTGAAGAGATGATATTTATGCATTCAATTATGTGAGCATTGTTGAGAGTGTCCACTAGTGAAAGTAGGAGCCCTAGGCCTTATTTCCAAGCATTGAAACACCATTTTCCGCCTGTTTTGCTACATGTTTGCTCGCTGCCATTTTTATTTCAGATTGTTATTATCACTTATAATCATCCATACTGCTTGTATTTTGCTCTCTCTTCGCCAAACTAGTGCACCTATATACCTGACAAGTATATTGGGTGTGTTGGGGACACAAGAGACTTCTTTTATCTTGATTGCAGGGTTGATTCAGAGGGATATATTTGACCTCTACCTCCCTGAGTTCGATAAACCTTGGGTAATCCACTTAAGGGAAACTTGCTGCTGTTCTACAAACCTCTGCACCTGGAGGCCCAACACTGTCTACAAGAATAGAAGCGTGCGTAGACATCATTCATAAAGTTCAAACACAGATAAATCTCGCAAGCATCAACTACAAACAACTAATCCACACCGGGAGAGAGATATAGTGAAGAGCAACGATATAGAACCCTAATTGTTACAGCGGGGCAGAGGTGGATGGTGAGGATGATGGTGCTAGTGGTGATGATGATGACGATTATGATCTGGATGATGCCCGGAGCGATGACGGTGACGATGGCGATGATTTCCCCTCTCCGAGGAGGAATTTTCCAGACAGATTTCTCCCTGCCGGAGAGCTTTTCCCTCTCTGTTGTTTTCTACCCTGAGGAGGCGGCGTAATATTTCCTTGATGGTTCTCCGGGTCTTAGGGTTCCATGAGGATGAAGTACGCGAAAGGGGGCTGCCAGTGGTGGTCCAGGGTGGTCACACCACGTGGGGGCGTGGCCAAGGGGGGAGGGCGCCACCAGGTGGTGTGGGCCCCTTGTGGCCCCCCTCTGGCTCCCATTCTGGCTAACTCCGTCATCTGGCAACCTAAGACTTCTCCGATGTTTCCCTTCTTCTTCTGATCTTCAGAAATAGGGTATCTTGATAGTGCTTTTTCCAGCAGATTTGTGGTCCCGGTGAATTGTTCTCCAATAATTGTAAAACATGCAAAATAGATGAAATAACATAAGTATCATCTCTAAATATGAAATATATCGATGAACAACAGTAAATTACGATATAAAATAGTGATGCAAAATGGACGTATCAACTCCAACAAGCTTAGACCTTGTTTGTCCCCAAGTGAAACTGAACTCAGTAAACATGACCATAGGTTTATGGAGTGAAGTGTCGATAATTAAAATACGGACAAGAAGAATCACATTTATCAATACACAAGTCATTCTAGACAGCAATTTCCTCTCATATTACTTAACTTGAAACTAGTAGAGGGAGTCACAAAGGTGCAAAAAGGAAATCATAATTGGTGATGGCAAACTTTGCTCTTGGTCAAAGAACAATTAACATATTGTACTTATGTTTCGATCAAAGTCTTTATATTAGAGCTTATATTGCAGAGTTTTACATGCTCAATAATAACAGTCTCCTTACAGTCATTGATAACTTTCAAAGTTATATTCATTCATATAAAACATTGTACTAAACAAGGAAGGATAAAAGACATGATTGAGTAAATCAACATGGATCACAACAACTCAAATGCTTGCTTAAGACAGAAAGGAATAGATTTACTGACTCAACATAAAGGTAAAAGATAGGCCCTTCACAGAGGGAAGCAGGGATCGACTCATGTGCTAGAGCTCTTTATTTGATAGACAGAGGTAATGGAAACAATTTTAAGAGAGGTGCATGTCTATGTCAACGAATCAACAAGTGATACGTCATAAACATATCCATGATTTATGATGTTCCATGTTGTTTTCATGCCATATGTTACATATTTACTTTACACTTTATGCCATTTTTATCAATTTCCTCGGACTAACCTATTGACAAGATGCCATAGATCCAATTCCTGTTTTCTGCTGTTTTTAGTTGCATAAAAGTTGTTATGGAAATATTCTCGAAATTGGATGATTCGAAGCCCGGAAGTCTTAGAAAGTCGTCGCGCACACGGAGTCCAGAGGGGACCCGGAGGGGAGCCACAGGGCCCCCACACCATGGGTGGGTGCCCCCCGGCCGCGTCCAGGGGTGGTGTGGCCCCTCTCGCTGCCCAGCGATGTTGCTCTCTCGCCTATATATTCTCCTCGAAGGGTTAACCCTAAAGACCTGAGCCTTTTCCATCAAAAACATTCGCAGCCGCCTTCATCGTCAACCCTAGTTCGAAGGGTTCTGGAGCTCTCCCCGACACCCTGCTGGGAGGGGGAATAATCATCGGAGGGCTCTACACCACCATGCCCGCCTCAGGAATGATGCGTGAGTAGTTCATCCTTGGACTACGAGTCCATAGCAGTAGCTAGATCGTTGTTCTCTCCTCTTTATGCCTCATTTTTAGATCTTGTGAGCTTCCCTACATGATCAAGATCATCTTATTGTAATGCTACATGTTGTGTTTGCTGGGATCCGATGAATATTGAATGCTCTGTCCAATGATTATCAAGCTATCATTTTCTTTTCATGTGTATTTTATTTATGATCTTGCATCCTCTCTCTTGTTAGTAGATACTTTTTCCAATTAGATGCTAGTAACTCCAAGAGGGAGTATTTATGCTCGATAGTGGGTTCATGCCTCCCTTTCACTCACCCTCGAGTGATAGAAACGTAAATGGGTGGGGGATGTGTTGTTGCCACTAGGGACAAAAACAACAATGCTTTATCTAAGGATGATGTTGTTGTTTACATTACACACTTTGCTTACTGTGACTATCTGTTTCTTGCAACTTAATACCCAAGGTTTGCTCAGATGATATTCTGAGGGTGGATTATTAGTCATAGATGAAGTTGGATAACGGTCTATGTATCTTGTTGTAATGCCCGCATGAATCACATAGTAATCATTATGTCATGCATATGCACTACGATGTAGCTTTTATATATGTCAATTGCCCAGCTATAATTTGTTTGCCCAACATGCTATCTATCTGTTTTGGAGAGACACCAATAGTTAATTGTGAACCCCGGTCCATTTTCCTCATACTACTAATACAACCATTGCAACCACTGTTTTCATACTATTACTACTATTTTTTCACTTCCATCACTGTTCTCTTTTCATCTACTGTAAGAAAGTACTGTTTTCCACACCATATGTTTAACTTCTTTGTTTTCAGCAAAACCGGTGAGATTGACAACCTCACTGCTTCGTTGGGGCAATGTGATTTGATTGTGTTGTGTAGGTTCCATGTTGCTTCTGAACCTGTAGTGCGCCCTGCCACCTCAGCTGCATCAACCTTCGGAAGTGATTTCTTTCTCCTACTGGTCGATTCAACCTTGGTTTCTTTCTGAGGGAAACTTGCTAGTGGATTTCTTTGCTTCATGAAACATCAGTGGTTGTAGCTAATGTGTAAAAGTACCAATAATGCTTGTGTACATGCATAATATGTGAATTTTTGATTGTGCGCTAACCCTCTAATGCGAATTACATCGAGTGTGGTGTGAAGGAAGTTTTCAAGGGTCAAGAGAAGAGGGTGATATAATGTGATCAAAAAGAGTGAAAAGACAAAGCTTGGGGATGCCCCCGTGGTCATCCCAGCAAAATCTGAGAAGACTCAAGCGTCTAATCTTGGGGATGCCCAAGGCATGCCCTTCTTCATCAACAATTTATCAGGTCACTTCTAGTGAAACTATATTTTTATTCGGTCACATCATATGAATTTTTACTTGGAGCATCTGTTTGTTTTATTTTGTTTTCCTTGCTACAATAATATTGTTGGAACCTAGCATTCTTTGTGTGGGAGAGAGACACGCTCCTCTTTCTCATATGAATACTAGTTATGCTCGTATTCTTAGTTTTTCTTCTAGCTGCTGCAATTCCTTTTAGCTCCTGTTTTTCATGCATCTCTTATTCAGAGCTGTTAGTTCTAGTAGAGTTATGTTAGTACTCTCTTGTTTCATTGCTATATCTCTTGGAGATTTTTTTTTCAACATAAAATGATTGGTGTTGGAAAGCAGTAGTACAATTTTTGTGCTTATAACGGTGCAAATAGAAGCTTCTATAGACTGTGGCTAGACTTTTTCATGTCATCCTAGATGTTATTCTAATTCTATGCTTAGTGGTTTTTACTGTAGCATGACTTGTTTCAAATAGCTGAGAGTGTTTAATATGCCATTTAAAGAATCATGAGTTGTTTTTGTCATATTGAAGCACGAATTTGTGGTGTTCTCCTTCGAATGCTTTATTTGGTTGACTTGGCGCATGCTTAAACCATGTTTATGACTACAAACCAGTCACTTATAGGCTCTATGATCATTTAGTTTTTTACTTGTAATACCCTTTATGCTTTGATTAATAATGTTTTTGTCGTTGTGCATGATTATGATCATTATTGCTCCCTTGATTTGTCGCTCCCAGTCTTTTGCTAGCCTCCACCTGTACTGAGTATGAGCTCTACTCGTGCACCCAACTCCCAAAAACCAAAGTTTGCCAAATGTGTCCACCATACCTACCTACATGTGGTATTTAACCACCACTCCAAGTAAATTTCTCATGTGCTACCTTTAAAACTTTCAAAATTATTCCTGTTTTGTGCTCCTGTTTTAGCTCATGAGGACGTAAATAGAGAATCTTTATCTCACTTGTTGGTTGGAATTTACACACCTGGACTAGTGGCTTCATCCGCTTATCCAAATGATAGAAGAGCTGGCAGCGGGGTGCCCAGCCCCAAAATTGGTTACTATAAAATTCTCTTCACTAATTTTGCCCCTGATTTATCAGTCAAAGCATAATTGTGTAAACAAAAGAGAAAGAGGGATGACCTTTTGATACGAGATGCTTCCTTCAATGGGAGCTTCTCTTGTGAAGTCTAGTTGGCTTATGACGTACTATATTTTGTTGTTTACCATTCATTGACATAAGCAAACACCTCTCTAAAAAAATGTTTTCAATACCTATATTTAATAAAATAAAAAGCTATAGCACATGAGTTAATCCTTGCTTCTCTCTGCAAAGGTTCTTTCTTTTACTTTTATGTTGAGTATCCATCTTCTAACTTTATGCATAGTTGAGAAAGTCTAGTTGCCATTCTGAGTTTAATGTGCATTTGTCCCAAAAACTACTATTAATTGATTCATGATGTGTTATTATTTTCTCTCAAATTATCTGTTCTAGTCATCCACTTGAACTTTGAAGGTGTCTGGAATTTATGTTTTTCCCCACTCTTAACGACAAGTGAAATATCACTTTGCTGTGTTTTCTCTATGCTCGAAACAAATGTAATTTCAAGTGCATTACTATTCCTGATCTTTTATTTGTGTTAATTTTCATGATGCAACATGATTTCTAAGTTTCATTGTTAGAATTACATCTATCATGCATGTGTTTAAAGTACTATGATCTCAGCGTACATATGCTTTTACAATTTAGATGATCAAGTTTATCTTGGTAGCATGTCACCTCAGAAATTATTTGTTTTTTATCGTTTACCTACTCGAGGACGAGTAGGAAGCTTGGGGATGTTGATACATCATAAACGTATCCATATTTTCTGAGGTTCCATGTTGTTTTCATGCCATATGCTACATATTTCCTTTACACTTTATGCCATTTTTATCGATTTCCTAGGACTAATCAATTGACAAGATGCCACACAGGCAGTTCCTGTTTTCTGCTTTTTTTAGTTTCAAAAAAGTTGTTCTGGAAATATTCTCGGAATTGGACGATTCGAAGCCCGGAAGTCTTAGAAATTCGTCGCGCACACGGAGTCCGGAGGGGAGCCACAGGGGCCCCACACCATGGGTGGGCACGCCCCCTGGCTGCGCCCAGGGGTGGTGTGGCCCCCTGGCTTCCCACCGACGTTGCCCTCTCGCCTATATACTCTCCTCGAAGGGTTAACCGTAAATACCCTAGCCTTTTCCACCAAAAACATCCGCAACCGCCGTCATCGTCAACCCTAGTTTAGGTGGGTTCTCGAGCTCTCCCCGGCACCCTGCCGGGAGGGGAAATCATCACCGGAGGGTTGTACACCACCATGCCTGCCTCCGGAATGATGCGTGAGTAGTTCATACTTGGACTAAGGGTCCATAGCAGTAGCTAGATGGTTGTTCTCTCCTGTTTATTCCTCATGTTTAGATCTTGTGAGCTGCCCTACATGATCAAGATCATCTTATTGTAATGCTACATGTTGTGTTTGATGGGATCCGATGAATATTGAATGTTTTTTCCAATGATTATCAATTTATAATGTTCTTTTCATGTGTATGTTATTTATGATCTTGCATGCTCTCCGTTGTTACTAGATGCTCTGGCCAAGTAGATGCTAGTAACTCCAAGAGGGAGTATTTATGCTCGATAGTGTGTTCATGCCTCCCTTTCACTCACGCTCGAGTGACAGAAACGTAAACGGGTGGGGGATATGTTGTTGCCACTAGGGAGAAAACAAAAATGCGTTGTCTAAGGATGATGTTATTGTTTACATTACACACTTTTCTTACTGCGATTATCTATTTCTTGCAACTTAATACCCAAGGTTTGCTCGGATGACATTATGAGGGTGGATTATTAGTCATGGATGCAGTTGGATAAGGGTCTATGTATCTTGTTGTAATGCCCGCATGAATCACATAGTAATCATCATGTCATGCATATGCACTACGGTGCAGCCTTTATATCTGTTAATTGCCTAGCTGTAATTTGTTTACCCAACATGCTATATATCTGTTTTGGAGAGACACCTCTAGTGAACTGTGGACCCCGGTCCATTTCCCTCATACTGATAATACAACCACTGTAACCACTGTTTTCATACTGTTACTACTGTTTTTCTACTGCCATCACTGTTCTCTTTTCAGCTACTTCAAACAAGTACTGTTTTCCACACCATATGTTTAACCTCTTTGTTTTCAGCAAAACCGGTGAGATTGACAACCTCACTGCTTTGTTGGGGAAAAGTGATTTAATTGTGTTGTGTAGGTTCAATGTTGCTTCCGAACCGGTAGTGCGCCCTGCCACCTTAGGTGCATCAACCTTCAGAAGTGATTTCTTTCTCCTACTGGTCGATTCAACCTTGGTTTTTTCTGACGGAAACTTGCTACTGTGCTCTTCATACCATCCTCTTGGGGTCTCCCAACGAACATGTGTTACACGCGCATCAGCAAGAAGACAATACATTAAGTCACAAGCTAACTATACTCTAAAAGAGCGACTCCCATTGAAGGACGCTATTGGGGTTAGTAGATCATCCCTCTTCTCTTTTGTTTACACAATTATGCTTTAACTGGTAAATCAGGGGCAAAAGGAGTGAAGAGAATTTATAGTAACCAAATTTGGGGCTGGGCACCCCGTTGCCAGCTCTTCTAGTAGTTGGATAAGCGGATGTGCCACTAGTCTAGGTGTGTAAAGTCCAATCAGCGAGTGAAATAAAGAATATCTACCCACGTCCTCATGAGCTAAAACAGAGCACAAAACAGGTATATTTTTTTTAGGTTTTAAAGGTAGCACACAAGCAATTTACTTGAAGTGGCGGTTAAATACCACATATAGGTAGGTATGATGGACACAAATTGCATGGTTTTTGGCTCAAGGTTTGGATGCACGAGAAGCATTCCCTATCAGTATAGGTTTTCGGCTAGCAAGACTGGGTAGCAAGCATAAGAGTTGAGGGAAAACAAGCAAATATATATGTGACAGAAACAATCATGCAATCTTCCTTGGAAGTACAAACGATCTTAACTTGAGAATACTAAGCTTATGAGCCAACAAGAAAGAAAGATAATGGAATAATATATCTACATCCATCTCCCTCTTTTCTACTTAAGCCTCAAAGTATTGTTGTTACTGACCAATGCTAAGTTTGGCAAAACCAAATTGATTAACTTGATGCTCTCATATTGATACCAATACTAACAACAAGATTAATCATATAACAAAAATTGCAAACTAAAATAAGGTGTGCAGAAAGTAAATGATAAAACTTCTCATTAATATTTCATAACGGCAACTCACACCAAGGGATACATAGATAACCAACTAAAGGATAGATACTTCCAAACTTCAAACCATCCTATATGATAACTTCTCTACTCATGATATGACTCTACTAAAAAGTAAAAAGGTGAAAGATAAAGGTGTGATACCACGACACTCCCCCAAGCTTGGAACAAGCCAAGGGGATGCCAATACCCATGACGAATTTACTCCTTCGGTGGTGGTGGTGAACTCTTAATTAAAGTACGGAAACGCTCCAGCATCTCACGAAGGCTATCGTTCTACTCTTGAAGTATCTCTACATCCCTCCTTAGAGCTCTATATAGATCACATAACTCATATGCAACTCGAAGAGCTTCCTCTACTGCAAGGAAGGGGCTGAGGCCTGGAACTGATGGTATTGGTCCCTGCATAATATGAAAAAAAGCACATCCAGCGTTACTTGATGATATCCTCTTGACGCTCTGATCCATGTTCTTGCGCTTGGGACCTTGGAGATCATCTTCCATAGGCTCCTTCCCCTTGTTGTTGTTGGTGGAGACCATGGTGCCTCTAGAACTGAGAACAACCCTGACATAAATAGATCGAAACAAAAACACGACGAGCAAACGATATATGGACATAGGGGGATCCGGGGGATTATATAGCGAAAAGTTAAGTAACAAAAGGAAGGTACAGGGAGAAAACGGGTCGGAGATGGGCTCCGAGGCTCCCACACCATGTGGTGGCGCGACCAGGGGTGGTCCCGCGCCACCAGGTGGTGTGGTGCCCTCGGGCACCTTCTCCTACCCTTTTTCGGCTCATTATTTTTCATATTTTATAAAAACAACAAAAATATAAGTTGGAAGATAAAACGTGAACTTTTTCTTACCAAAATTGTTACCTATTCGAAAACAGACTCTGCAGTTTCTAGGATCTTCTCTTTAATAAAGACCTCCGGAGTCACCACTTGAATAGTATCAACATCTTCATCATAAGAATCTCCGGAAATATAATGTTTGAGTCTTTGTCCATTCACCAATTTTGTGGTGTTATCTTTAAGTGAAGCAATTTTGATTGCACCCTAACGGTACACCTCTTCAGTAACAAAAGGTCCTTCCCATCTCGAGAGTAATTTTCCTGCAAAAAATCTGAAACGAGACCTATACAATAGAACTTACTCACCAACATGAAACTCTCTCTTAAGAATCCTCCTATCATGCCATTGTTTTTACTTTATCTTTAAAGAGTCTAGCATTTTCATAGGCTTCACTTGTCCATTCATCTAAAGAACTCAAATCAAGCATCCTTTTCTTACCAACAAGTTTAAAATCTCTATTTAGTTCTCTCACTACCCAATAAGCTTTGTGCTCTAATTCTAAAGGAAAGTGACAAGCTTTTCCATAAACCGTTTGATAAGGAGACATACCCATAGGATTTTTATAAGAAATTCTATAAGCCCATAAAGCCTCATTTAGCTTACTAGCCCAAGTTTTCCTAGATTTATTAACAGTCTTTTGCAAGATAGATTTAATTTCTCTATTTGATAATTCTACTTGCCCACTTGTTTGAGGATGATAACATGAGGCAATTCCATGATTAACATCGTATTTAGCAAGGGTTTTTCTAAAACCACCATGAATAAAGTGAGAACCTCCATCAGTCATAAGATATCTAGGGACACCAAACCTAGGGAAAGTAACATCTTTAAGCATTTTCAATAAGGTTTCACCATCAGCACTCTTTGTAGGTATAGCTTCTACCCATTTAGTAACATAATCAAGAGCAACAAGAATGTGAGTGTAACCATTTGAAGGAGGAAACAGACCCATAAAGTCAAATCCCCAACAGTCAAATGGTTCAATAACAAGAGAATAACTCATAGGCATTTCCATGCGTCTAGAAATATTACCAACTCTTTGACATTCATCACAAGATAAAACAAATTTACATGCATCTCTAAAGAGAGTAGGCCAATAGAAACCTGATTGTAGAACCTTCTGTGTAGTTCTATGTCCAGCATGATCACCTCCATAAGCACTACCACGGCACTTTGTCTATATTTCACGTTGTTCATGATATGGAACACATCTTTTCATAATAGCATCTACTCCATCTTTATATAAGTGTGGGTCATCCCAAAAATAATGCCTTAAATCATAAAAGAATTTCCTTCTTTATTGAGTTGTAAATGTTGGAGGAAAACACCTAGAAACAATAAAGCTAGCATAATCTGCATACCAAGGACTATCTCGGGAGTTTACATTTATTGTAGCTAGTTGTTCATTTGGAAAACTATCATTAATAGGAATAGGGTGAGAAGCAATGTTTTCCAATCCAGACAACTAATCAGCAACAGGATTTTAAACACCCTTCCTATCTACAATATGCAAATCAAGCTCTTGTAAAAGCAGCACCCATCTAATAAGCCTAGGCTTAGCATATATTTTCCATAAGGTATTTAATAGCAGCATGATCAGTATGAGTAGTAACTTCAAATCAACAATATAAGGTTTAAACTTATCACAAGCAAAAACTACAGCTAGGAACTCTTTTTCAGTGGTAGCATAATTCTTTTGAGCAGCATCAATAGTCTTACTAGCATAATGAATAACATTCAATTTCTTATCTATTCGTTGTCCAAGAACAGCACCTACAGCAAAATCACTAGCATCACACCTAATTTCAGAGGGCAATTCCAATCAGGTGGTTGAACAATAGGAGCAGTAATTAAAGCCTTCTTTAGAATTTCGAAAGCTTCTTTGCAATCATCATAAAAAACAAAAGGTACATCTTTTTGGAGAAGATTAGTAAGAGGCTTTGATATTTTAGAGAAATCTTTAATAAACCTCCTATAGAAACCAGCATGACCAAGAACACTATGAATACCTTTAACATCCCTGAGAGAGGGCATTTTCTCAATTGCTTCAACTTTAGCTTTGTCAACTTCAATACCTCCTTCAGGAATTTTATGTCCAAGAACAATTCCTTTATTTACCATAAAGTGGCATTTCTCCCAATTAAGAACAAGATTGGTTTCATCACATCTCCGCAAAATTTTATCAAGATTGTGCAAGCAGTTATCAAAAGAAGTCCCATAGACGGAGAAATCGTCCATGAATACTTCCACAATTTCCTCACAAAAACCATGAAAAATAGCAGACATGCATCTTTGAAACATAGCAGGAGCATTCCACAAACCAAAAGGCATACGTCTATACGCATAAGTTCCATAAGGACAAGTAAAAGTTGTTTTCTCCTGATCTTGTTTCCTAACAGCAATTTGTGAAAACCCAGAATAACCATCAACAAAGCAAAAAAGAGTTTTGTTAGACAACCTTTCTAACATTTGATCAATAAAAGGTAAAGGATAATGATCTTTCTTAGTAACTTTGTTAACTTTCCTAAAATAATTGCACATTCTATAACCAACTACTACTCTTTGAGGAATAAGCTCATCATTTTCATTTGGCACAACAGTAATTCCTCCTTTCTTAGGGACAATTCACAACACTTACCCATCTACTATGAGCAATAGGATAAACAATACCAGCATCAAGGAGTTTCAATACCTCATTTCTTACCACTTCCTTCAGCTTAGGAATTAAACAGTGTTGATGTTCAACAACTGGCTTTGCATCAGGTTCCATATTAATAGCATGCTGACATATAGCAGGGGAAATCCCTTTCAAATAATCAAGAGTATATCCAATAGCTCCTTGGTGTTTCTTCAATATTTCCAATAACCTTTCCTCTTCTTTGCCTGAAAGTTTAGAACTAATAACAACATGATATGTTTTCTTATCATCAATATAAGCATATTTAAGATCATGAGGTAAAGGTTTTAAATCAAAAACGTGATCCTCCTTGGGTGGTAATGTGGTACCCAAGTCTTCCACTGGTAAATTGTGTTTCAGCATCGCTGGTTGACGAAGAAGAATATTGTCAATCTCATTTCTTTCTTCCATAGAAACCTCACTTTTGTGGCCCTCCATGTATTGTTGCAAAGCATTGTTAGGAGCAAGAGCAACATAGGCAAGCTGTTCAACTCTAAAATCTTCATTAGGCAATTCAGTTTAATAAGGAGCTCTAGAAAATTTAGAAAAATTCAACTCATAAGATTTTCCATCAAATTTAGTTAATATTTTCTCCTTCTTACAATCTATAACAGCACCACAAGTGTTTAAGAAAGGTCTACCAAAAATGATAGGACAATTTTACTAGCATCTGCACCAAGTACTAGAAAATCAGCATGCTATTTAGTTCTACCACATAAAACTTCTACATCTGTAACAATACCAATTGGAGAGATAGTTTCCCTATTAGCAAGCTGAATAACACATAAGGAATTTTCTTGCATGAACCAATTTCTTCAAGTTCACAAGAACGAATTTAATGCATGATTTATCTATAAAGCTCGTAAGAAATAGCACTTGAACTTGCACCAATATCACATAAACCATAATAGGAATGATCACCTATCCTAACAGAAAGCACAAGAACACTAGTTTTCCTAGATCTACTAGGATATGAAACAATATTAGAAGCATCTTCACATAAGACAATGTGTCCATCTTCTAAAATTTCAGAGACAAGGTCTTTAACTATTGCTACTATAGGTTCAACAGTTATTTTTTCATCAGGTTCTATAGATTTTATTGTACTTTTGTTAACCACATTAGCTATAATAGAATGTTCTTTTACCTAAGCAGGGAAAGGCATTTTGTCAATATAAGGCTCAGGCACAGCAGGATTAACAATATGAACTTCTATATTTCTAGCAGGAACACAATTAACAGTATCTTTATAAGGTGCATGGTACTTATTCCATTCCTTTTTGGGAACATGAAGATAAGAGGCAAAAGATTTAAAACAGTTTGCAAGAATTCGAGAGTCAAGACCATAAGAAGCACTAAAGTTATGAAAATCACCGGTCCCCATAAAAGATTTAATGCATTCATAATTATAATTTATACCTGACTTTCTTACTTTGTCATTCTCCCATCCTTCGGTATTTTCTTGAATATGGTCAAGAAGATCCCATTTAGCTTCTCCTTTCATACGTGTGAATGATCCAGAACGAGAAGCATCCAATAAATCCTTATCATGAAGAGAAAGCCTTGCATAAAAAATATTGATAACAATATTACTAGGGAGCTCATAAATGGGCTATTTGAGCATTAATAACTTCAATCTCCCCTAAGCTTGCGCAATACTCTCTCCATCATGAGGCCAGAAATTATATATTTGATTCCGATCCTTATGAATCTCACTGGGAGAATAGAATTTCCAATAAAAGAGATGTACAATTTCCTCCCATCCAATAGATCGGCCATTCTTCAGCATCTTAAACCATTTCGCACCTCTGCCCTTTAGTGATAAAGAGAATAATTTCCTCTTAACTTGGTCCATTGAAATATCTGCACACCTGAACAGATCGCATAATTCATATATAAAGAGTAAATGATCACTAGGATGGACAGTTCCATCTCCAAAATAGCAGTTGTCCATAACACGTTCAAAAAATTTCATAAGTATTTTAAAAGGATCCAATTGAGAAGACGGTGGGTCGTCTACTACACTAGCAGCGGCAGCAGTACTCCCAATTAGGGAATCAAATGGAGATCTCTCCATAATGAAATAAAGCAGCAGACAGAAATAAAAAAAGCACTCACAGTAAAAGTTTCTCTTACCAATAGCGCTTCACTCCCTGGCAACGGCGCCAGAAAATAGTCTTGATGACCCAAAAGTATTGGGGTTGTATCATAGTACTTTCTATAAATAAGAGCGTCGAACCCAATGAGGTGCAAAAGGTATTTACAAGCAGTTTGGATAAAGGATTCACTGTAAACACTAGCACACAGGTTTTTGGTGGTTTTTGATATAGCAGATAAATAAAGTGTGAGTAAATAAAAGACAGTAATAATAGTTGCAGCAACTGGTCCAATTCTGTTTAGAGCAAAGGACAAGCCGGTTGGTTTACTTATGATGACCAAACGTTCTCGAGGCCACATGGGAATTTCGTCAAGCGCTTTTGCTTCATACAGTTGATTAATATTTATTGTTTTGATAGAAGTTGTGTGCGTGAACCTATGCTAATGCACTTCCCTACTAGGACTAATACATACTTATGATTATACCCCTTGCAAGCATTCGCAACTACATGAAAGTAATTAAGATAAATCTAACCATAGCCTTAAACTCTAGGATCCTACACTCCCTTATGCATCGGTTTCCTAACGGGGGTTTAGGTTTCTGTCACTCTGGCAACCCCACAGTCAGTAGCCAAATACACAATGCATCCCTCTAGGCCCATAAAAGTGAAGTGTCATGTAGTCGTCGTTCACATGACACCACTAAAATAATAGCACCGCAACTTAAATATCAAACCATTAGATATCACTTCAACTTAATTCCACTACTAACATCTTGACTTCTCCCATGTCCTCAAGAACTAAACGAACTACTCACAAGACATCATATAGACCATAATTAGAGGTGATATAATGATGAATAACAATATGTTCATAAAGTGCAAACACCAATAAATCTCATAAGCATCAACTACAAACAAGTATTCCACACAGGGAGAGAGATTTAGTGAAGAACAACGATATAGAACCCTAATTGTTACACCGGGACAGAGGTGGATGGTGAGGATGATGGTGATGGTGGTGATGATGATGACGATGATGATCTTGATGATGCCCGGAGCGATGACAGTGACGATGACGATGATTTCCCCTCTCCGGGGAGGAATTTCCCCGACAGATTTCTTCCTGCCGAAGAGCTTTTCTCTCTGAATTGTTTTCTGCCCTGAGGAGGTAGAGGAATATTTCCTTAATGGTTCTCCAGGTCTTAGGGTTCCCTAGGGATGAAGTACGCGAAAGGGGGCTGCTAGTGGTGGGCCAGGGTGGCCACACCACGTGGGGCGCGGCCAATGGGGGTGCCACTAGGTGGCGTGGGCCCCTGGTGGCCCCCCTCTAGCTCCACTCCTGGCTAGCTCCGTCATCTGGAAACCTAAGACTTCTCCGATGTTTCCCTTCTTCTTCTGATCTTCAGAAATAGGGTATCTTAATGGTGCTTTTTCTAGCAGATTTTTGGTCCCACTGAATTATTCTCCAATAGTTGTAAAACATGCAAAATAGATGAAATAACATAAGTATCATCTCTAAATATGAAATATATCGATGAATAACAGTAAATTACGATATAAAATAGTGATGCAAAATGGATGTATCACGCCCCTTAGCCCCTTCCTCCATGGATTTTTGGTGTTGTAGATGAGTCATCCTCTTGTATGAGAGCCAAGGGGGAGGCAAATTCATGGCTTTTGGTGGCTGCCCTGAAAACTAGGGTTTCCTCTCTTTATATATGTAGAGACAATGCTTACCGACCTTTAGTAGCACTTTGATCCAAGAGATATTAGGCACCTCTAGAACCTTCCTAGGGACCCTATCATCCCTAATGAGACCGACGATCTTTCTCAGTTGAGATGAACAGATTTCAGGAAATTCAGAGTCCACCTCCTCGAAGGATCCTTTTGCGTTTTTCTCAACTTCCAAGTAATTTCGATACATCAAAGTCTAAAACAAGAACTTGTGTCCTTTTACAATAATTAATAGGTTACTCCAGATAAATCATAAAACATAATACAAAAACAAGTGACAGAAATATAAAAGTAGCAAGAAAAAATAAAAAATTGTAGATACATTTTGGACGTATCACTTACTTACACAATGGACAATAATAAATTAGAAAATGTAAAATTGTTTTTGGCACTATAAATTTTCATGGCAAGATGGGCCTTTGTGCCAAATATGGTCACCTTATTATGAACAATGCCATGGATATGGCCATAAACATTATCATTTAGCTAGAAAATCATGAATGTACATACATAATAGTCTATTTTATTAACTATGTTGAAATCCACGTTTATCGTTTTTCCTTGCAACTCTTTTTAATAAAAGGATTATATACCAAATTATTTCATTTTTTACAATTTCTTGATTTTTTACGAAGCATTGTCGAAATCGCAGGTGAAACTGTTCTTAGCTAAGAATTGAATCTTACAACACCCTCTCTAGCTATTTCATAGAATCATATTTAGGTACCTTAAAAAATTAGAATTTTTTACAAGCTGGCTAGAAGACAATTGTATTTCAAAATTAAATTAGTTTCCCAAAACCAACCAAAATTAATATAAACAGACAAAAGTCTGGTAGACTTTGTGTGAAAATTGGAGAGGTTCAATTTTGCACCATTTTATTTGCATTTACTTAACAAAATACCCATTTTTAAACCTAAAAATGAAAAATACATTATTTATGACAAAAAATTAGAAAATTCCTTTCCACTATTGTTTTTAAGGGAAAATGCAACTTTGTGAAGTATATGGTCACATTATCATAAATTATGCCAATAAACATGATTATTTGACTCGAAAGTCATACTTGATAAGTCATTTTGTGAAGTTTTCGAGTGGAGAGTCCACCCATTGAATAAGAGCATGAGTGGATATGAGTGGGAGCTCCACTCACAAGAAGAGGGAAGAGGTCGGGACACCCTTGGGCTAGTCGCACCCCATAAAGGCTCCACACCCCCTCCTATATATAGAGGGGTGGGAGGTTCCTCTCCCCCAAACACTTGTGTACATCTCTCTCTCCCTCGATCGAGAGAACACAGGTCGTTATCGAGACGTACGTGAGTGCGGACGTGTTGCCCGATCGCATCATTCATCTTCACGATATTGAGACCCGGAAGTGTTCGTCTACATCATCCACGAGATTCTATCTTGTAACACTTTTGGTCTTCGATGGTTAGTTCTTCTAGAACTTATTTGATCCGTTGCATGCATCCTATAGATTAGATCTTGGTCCCTTAGTTGTTCTTACCGTAGGAATTTTTGTTTTCTATGCCACGAATCCTTCAGTGTGGTAATGATCGAAGCATACATGCAAGTTTGCAATCACTATATATTCTCGTGGTCTAGTAATTAATGAAAATGATATAAATTCATAATAACATTGCTAGTTTTAGCAACAACGTAAAATATCTCATAGCAAGAACTAATGATTGGGTTGGTTCGATACTATTGTTCTGCCAACTATATACTTTCACATTTTTTGACTTTAGTGAAGTCAATGATGAGGAAAACATGATTATCATCACGACTGATGAACTAATCCATAGATGCTAGATTAGAAATACTTGTGTTTTTTATTTCTTTGCATGTGAAATGTCTTTTCCTTTTGAAATATCCAAATTCTAC
The DNA here is from genome assembly GCA_028641055.1 of Alopecurus myosuroides. Taxonomy (NCBI): domain Eukaryota; kingdom Viridiplantae; phylum Streptophyta; class Magnoliopsida; order Poales; family Poaceae; genus Alopecurus; species Alopecurus myosuroides. Next base: position 59,965,011 of record CM054060.1, on the reverse strand, counting down.
ACCAGTTATTGCATAGAGATATATAATCATTAATAATGAATTAGAGATATTAATAATAACTTAATATTATTGCATATAGTGAATACCTCCAACAGAGAGGCCATGCCCGTCGGACATCCGCGAGCATCCCCCAAGTTAGGATTGCGCCTCGGAGGTGTCGGACATATTTCAGCTTGGTCCAGACACTTGGGTGTACCAATATGACTAATTTTTGCGTTCGGACCCTCAATGGACCTTTTAGGGAGCTCTTTTGGGGGGTGTCAGTAGAGATTCTCTAATACATGACCAGTTAGGGCCATCTGAGAAGTTACATCTATGTTTAAAATTTTGAAGAAATCTATACGCCAAAGTGGTTAACCGTCTGTGTGCACATGTAGCCCATTACCCAAAATATGATTTCGTCCCGCTTTGGCGAATGGATTGCATCTTACCAATATTTGTTTACCTAAATGGCTGCAACATATTCACTAAAATCTCATGAACATTTTATAATAGTACCATATTCTTATTTAAAAAAAGAATCTAATTATTTAAAACTCACACTGAGTCAAAATCGAGCGAACTATGGTTGAATCAAATTAAGCTCATATTTTAGCCGGGCTGCTTGCATCATTTCTTTTCAAGCCAGTGTCATATATAGTCAATCTTGAGCGGCTCACGAGTCTCGACCTTCTTTTTTGCAGCTTCCACACCCGCAAACATACATACATGTTTTTTTAATAAAGGGAAAAACCTTTTCCTTTTATGTTGATATAGAAGGAGCAAACATCAACAGATCTACGCCAAAACAAAAATGGCCATGAAGAAGAAATAAAAACTTGAGAGATAAATTCCACTAGATGCTTAGCTCCCACAAGAATCTAGTTCCTGCTCTCGTCTTTGATCTTCTGATAAAGGACCAGTGGCGTAGTGAATTTGTTGTTGAACACCCTCGCATTCTGTTCATTTCAAATCACCCAAGGAATCAACGTGATGGCCTACTTCACCATCCGCATGGGCGGTGCCAAAGCCAAGGCATGCCAATATTGGAGACCCGTGGGCTGACCCAAACCGAGGTTTTGCATGAGAGTTGCACATGATCTATAGCAAGGATGTTGCAGCCTACCAAATGTGCTTGGAATGTCAACACTCGAAGAGGATTTGACGAGACATCTTAGGTTGGCACCTGCAAAGATAGCATTGGGGGCAATGAGGCCAACACCGAATGGAAAGGCGATCAGAGGTCCACAGCTTGTTCTGAACCACCAGCCATGCGAAGAACCCACATTTGGGTGGGGGGCATATCTACCAAACAATTTTCACAATAGAGCATGTAATGGATCCTGGAAATTGTGCCCTATAGGCCAAACCTTCCGACTACTTGCCATTTTCCGCCAAAGTACAAATGATGGAATCGTCGATACAAGGCACTAGAATGATCCCCTGAAGGAGTTCCCATAGATTAATGAACTATATAATGTGCTCCATTATGAAATAATTAACGGAAATATCCACCATACGTTGTTGGTTGATAATGACATCGTAACGCATCTCTTATTTCTCTTGGACACTGGAGATATCATCGGTGCCACTATCTTCGGAGTAACTCCATTGAGGCAAGAGGAGTTCCAGAAGGATGTCGTATTACCATCCCTGATCTTTACGCTGGTGGATGTGTTGAACCTGTCTATGTACTTCTGATCGTTTTGGGTTTCAAGGCCTACCTAAGTTTTGTTCGGAGCCACCCACTCATACTAAAGTCAGCGAAAGCGCAAATCTCTACCAATTTTTTCTAGATCGAGGATCCCAAGACCACCATGCATTTCGGTGTGGCACGACTTTGTCCAACTAATTCCGCACTTTCTCCCACTGAGAGTTTCATTGCAGGCCCATTAGCATAACTCTGCGAATCTTATCCAGAGCCTTGAGCGTTCTCTTGTCCACCTTAATAGAAGTGAGCAAGAATATTGGTTGGAGGCCAGGACCGATTACACCAACTCCGCTCAACCAACCCGGTTTAAGAACTTGGCGTTTTAGGGATTGAGCTTAGAGGACGCCTTGTCAACATAAGACTGGAGGTCCACCTTTCGCAACCTCCCTAGAGTGACTGCCACCCCCAAATACTTGAGAGGGAATTGGGTCAGAGTAGAATGGAAGTTTTGCACGATCTCCGTGATATCAATGTTCGCACGTCTGATTGGGGCCACCGAGCTCTTCACCACATTTGTCACCAAACACGTGACATCCCCAAAATTTTGCAACAAGACCGAAAGGTTAGTGATGTCCTATGTTGTGGGGTACAAAAAAAGACAACACAGTCGATGTACAGGGAGAAATGGGACTTGAGAAATCCGCTCGATAGAGGTTGCAACAGGCCCGCCTCGGTGGCCAACTCAACGACTCGCCCCAAAGGGTCAATTGTGAGGTCGAAAAACAGAGGCGACAACGGGTCTCCTTGCCTCAGGCCTGGCACGTGGATAATTTTCTTTCTGGAGATCCATCATGAATCACACGTGAAGTAGAGGTCCACAAAATGAGGGACGCCCAAACTCAACCACCCAGGCGGGAAACCGTGCCGTTGCATCAGGTCGAGGATGTAATCCCATCTTGGCAATATCCAACTTGATTAGCAAGGTGAAACGTTGTTTAAATATATACTCCCTCCGTCTCGAATTAATTGTCGAGTATATTGATACATCCATATTTTGACAAATCTAAGATGATTAATTCGGGACGGAGGAGTACATACATTGGCACGGTGCACAACCTTGGCGCAGTTACACGCTTGTCATGCGTACACGCTTACTAGATTGCTTCATCTCTCACACGGTAACACACACCAGCACCACGGCATGAACATACGGTGATGCCAACTAGCGAAAACAACACACAAAATCAATATCTACGGTACACACCACACCACATTCTCAAAATACTACTACTTGGCCTCTGGCCCGAACGATTCCGAATCAGGCGGTGGCGATCGGCGCGGCGTCCGACTTCATGGCGTCGAAGCGTGGCTCCTTGGCCTCGAACTTGTGGCGCATGTACAGGTTCATGTAGTCTTCGAACACGAACCTCGGGTACGATACGGCCGCCCCGCCCTCCGCCTCCTTCTTCGCCTCCACCACCAGCGCCGGTGCCGGGAAGATGACGGCGTCGGATCCCGGGTTGTAGAACGACGCGATGGACATGCGGTTGCCGTCGGGGCGAGTGAGCACCCGGTGCAGCACGCTCTTGTACCGCCCGTTGGTGATCACCTCCAGCTGGTCGCCGATGTTGACAACGATGGCGTGGCGCATGGGCGGCACGTCAACCCACGCCCCGTCCTTGAGGAGCTGGAGGCCGCTCACCTGGTCGTCCTGGAAGAGCAGGATCACGCCGCCGGCGTCGGTGTGCGCGCGGAGGCCGTCGACGAGGTCCGGGCGCGGGCACGGCGGGTAGCTGCTCACCTTGGTCCCGAACGTCGGGGCGCCCTGCGAGCCCGCGAAGGCCTGCTTGAGGTAGCCCTTGTCCAGGCCCAGGTTCTCGCACAGCAGGTCCAGCACGCGCTCCGCCAGCTTCTCGATCTCAGACGCGAACTCCTTCATCACTTGCCTGCAGCGACGACACGATAAAAGGCAGTTTTAAAAGGTGATTCCTGTCGTGTTGGTCACTGCTGCTTATTAAGTTGAGAAAGATATCTATATTGGGATTCTAAAAAGCAATTAATAGTACATGACTATGATACTACTACATGATACTATGCATTATAGGGGTAGTATCAATGTATCATACACCAGTATCATATGCATGATACTAATATATGATACTCCCCACTATGAGTAGTCTTAGTCAAGTGGCAGTTAATTAACTAATCACGCGTACGTGTGGTGTGTACGTGCTACCTGTAGTGGTCATCGAGGTCGGGCAGGTCGGCGAGGTTGGAGGCGGGGAGGTGGCGGACGAAGAAGGTGCTCTCCCAGTCCACGTCCTTAACGTCCGCGCCCTTCTCGCCGGCCTCCAGCGTCCGAGCCTCAAACTCCTTGAACTTGTCCTCCCTGCGGTTCTTGTAGTGCGCCTTGCTCACGCGTTCCACCTCGTCCATCAGCTCGTGCGAGATGCCATGGTTCAGAAGCTGCATACAAATTATGTCAAGAACTGAAGAATCTTATGGCAGTTTACTAGGAAAATTATGTCAAGTATCACCACGACCATTCTAGCTGCAGTTATGTATGTGTGTATGAAGTGGTAGTGGTACCTCAAAGAAGCCCCAGTTCTCGCAGGCGTCGCGGATGACCTCCATGGTCGCGCCCCTCTCCCCCGTCTCCAGCTTCTCCATGTTGATCACCGGGAAGCTCAACGAGGCAGCAGGAGTAGCAGTTGCCATCTCACTCTGATCTCTCTCCCTCTCGTTATCTGAATATGTGTGCTTTGTGCTGCTAGCTGCTGAGTGTGAGTGTGCGCTCTGAAGCCGTTGTCGAGCCCCAATTTATAGGCGGAAGGAGACCAGCAGAACTCATATGGATGACTTAGCAGCTACGTACGAGATTACGTCGAGAAAGATTAATTGGCTCAGATGGAATAGGAAAAAGCAGTCTGGACGTGCAACTAAGTAATTGTAAAGCACACACATAACATTCCCTGGTTAGCTAGCTAATCGGATCAGTGTGCGCGCCGCAAGTTCGTGTAGGCTGCCACGGCCATACTAAACTAATTATGGGGCCGGTTCTCTGCAAGAAAGAATATTGCTTCCTGCTAATAGCTGCTGCTGATATATGCCTGATGGAGACCAATCACAACATGATGGACTGATAGTCTACGTCGGCCTGTATTCTATAAACCTAACCTAGCGAAGTGCTGAACTGATCTATGGCGTACGGATCGAGTTATCACTTACTTTATGGCTTGATAATGACTATATGAGGCGTAGTACGCCTGACTATAGTGCGGTTTTGCTGTCAGCAATCGTAGACAACATCACTACTGGCCGGGGAGACATATCTCGATTGATCGGGAGATAAGTGGTAACTTACGAGGTTTACCGTCCTACTCAGCATGCAATCTGTACAGTATGTGGTGCACTTATTATTGGCCTGACTCCTGTGTAGCCGATCGACTTAAAGTGGGAACAGGAGCACCAAGCTAGTACTGTGCATCTGTATGATCCAGACCCCGGTCCAGATCGAACGTATCATCTTCGTGTCAAGAGTAGGGGCCGACCAGGTTCAAGTTCGGGTCTCTCTTGTCACTAGGATCCACTCGTCTCGTCTCGTGTTGACAGCGTGCACTTGCTGATTTTTTGACGTGCTTGCAGGACCGGTAGACGGTAGTGGAGCTGCTTTTGTCGACCCAGTTTTGGGCTCGCCCGAACGTGCCTACTGAGAACCAAATCAAAAGCTCCGCTAGCTTGGGGAAGAATACATACTCGGAGCTTTAATGCTGAAATTTGAGGCGAGGTTTAGGCTCACTAGGCAATTTCCATTTAATCACTAAGCCTCATGCTGCCATAGTAAATAGTGGGAGTTTAGTCTAATATTGTTAGTTGGGAGAGTTTTGCACCGGTTTATAAGATGAGCTCTCTCCCCACTAGTGTGAGTTGGCATGAAGAGAGAGGAGTTGTGGAGGTGTTCCACACGCGCGCTTCTTCTCCTCCTCGCTACACCACCCCTCGTCACGACGCGGGTTGCGGGAATGAGCCGAGCCGATGCCTTAATTTTGACAGTCGGAAACGAAGAGTCAACAGACATGCCAATAATATGTAAATGCAGTTAGTTTAGGTATGATGGCAATAGTTTTTTTGGGGGCAAATATTTGGTTAGGATGTGTTTCTTTGGCTCCCTATTTAACTTGTGGAGCCAAACTTGGCCTATATATGGGGAACCCGTGTGTTTACCCTGGTTTTGGTGACAAAATTTTAATTTGATTTCTACCTCTCATATGGGCAGAAACTTAATGTTTGCCTTTATCTATTTTTTCCCAATGTCATGTGTGCTCCTGTCCGTTAGGGTCTGGGAGATACCTTGAAAGTATCAAACAGAAAAGCACTAGAAGTGTGTTCATCGGACTCACATGTTTTTTTCAACATAACTGAAGAGATCAGGTGATGTAGAGAGACAAGGGGGGGAGTGAGGAGGGCGCATAAGGTATAGTTGCATTCTTTTCAAGGTGCATCGGCGCGCCTTCTCCTTGGGGCTCTCTTCCCCTTGGTGATCGTTGTGTCGGGGCTCCAGCCGATCTCCCCTTCCTCCAATTCCTCCTCTTCCTTGCCCTTCTCCCTTGCTGCCTCCGCAACGGCGGCAGCAAGGGCCTTCTGCTCCCTCTTGTACCTGATCATGAGCCTCTTGCGCGGTGGCAGGTGCTCCTCCCTGATCTCAATGACGTCGACGGCCATGGTCTTTGCCTTGCATGTGCAGTGCTCGCTGAGGAGTGCCCTGCACTTAGCACACATGTACTTTCTCCAGTTGAAAGGGCACCTGGCAGGCTTGAACTCCGTGCAGACGACGTGGTGTTCCTCTTCTGCGCCTGGGATCTTGCTCTGGTGGATCACGACCAGTGGCTCCTTGCTACTACCACTCGTTGACATCCTCTCACTATGTACTCTAGCTCTCGTCCACACTGTTATTTCACCTCTCTCTTGAATTCTTACCAACCTGGTGATGATGACCGTGATCGATCTCGTGATCAAGGTACAAGAATTTATAGGACGCGGTGAGTTATTTCTAGGATGCTAATAAATACACGTGAGAGGATAAGCATTGGCAAAGCAAGCAGAAAGTAATTTGAGAATGCATGGGGTGACACGTCGCCACAAGAACCGTAACGCCTTTCTGTGCGAGTGTCTTGCGCAAATGCTTGGCGTCAACTACCAGTGCCAAAAGTAACACGCTCGAGGTTTCTTGCAGTGGTGGTGGTTGTTCATATATGAATCCAACAACCAAAGGCACCCCCTTCATGCCAAGGCTAATTGCTTCTACCGATGGTAGCAATTCTGGTGCATTTCGTCTCTATAGTTTCTGTGGATGGTAGCAGTTGTTGTGCATTTCATCTCTATAGCTTGCTAAAACCCGCATTTTGTCTCTATAGCTTCTGTGGATGGTAGCGGTTGTGGTGCATTTCATCTCTATAGCTTGCTAAAACTCTTCTCGCCGATGCTTGATTTGTCCAAGGAGTTCCCTTTTTCTTGGAAGAGAAAGGATTTTTTTTTGATCTTCCGGTCTATGTATCAAGTGAATGCACAACATGGTGTTTTAGATGTTGGTGGCTCCAAGGAAGAGACCTGATTTAAATAAAAGGGAGCACCAGAATGTAAATTTGATGGTCAATGACTTGGTAAAAAAATAAAAATAAACAATCATAGTCATGCTTATTCAATATGTTGTAACGCCTAGACTATATATAATTGGTAGCCTCGTATGTTGCAACGTATAGAATGGCAAACATTTATAATGTGCCAACAAATGGGCAATTATATGGAAATATTTCCCACCAATCGGTGATAAAAAGGAAATCATTGTAATAATACATTGCCAATAACCAGTAAAGTGTTTTTTATGGAAAAAAACTATGATAGTTTTGTTATCTCATATGTTGCAAAGTTGACATAGTTACTAGCCTGGCATGTTACGAGCACCGAAAGGTCCATTGTTTACTGTTTTGAACCAAAGGTCTAAATCTAAATGAAAATTGTTCAATCTAGTTGGGAAGATCATAATTATCATATCATGTTCTTATAATGATACATTAGTCTCGATTATTTGATATGTTTGTAACCCTAGGCTATGTTCAGAAGCATGAAACAGTGTAGAACTGATAATGGAGTACTCAAGGTTCAAATCGAAGTAAAAGGGGTATGTTTGTGCAAAAATATTGATTTGATATCCAGTAACAAGCATATTATCTTTGAGAGATAATTAGTGGCAATAATGGTTCTGATTATCTCAAATGATGTAAGCTAGACTATGCTACTAGTTAGTAGCCTGGCATGTCCCATAATATTAAGGCTGCCCAAAGGGACGAGACCAAGACTGGACTTGTAACAATGCATAGTGGTTGGAAATTGGACTAATGCATACCATGATTTTGTTTCCTATTATGCTCCGTTTGGATATTAACATTCACATACTTGGCATTGCATTGACTCCAATGCTAACATCGTAGGTTATTGGTATTGAGATTGAATGTCCATATCCATGTTTGGATGTTTATGTATTTATCTAGAACCCAGATTTGATATTGAACTGACAGAGGTGATTTGCGAACACAACAGTCACACAGAACCAGACTCCTAGACCGGCAACTAGAAACCTAACACCGCTCCGCCTTCTTGTCCGGTCAACACGGTCGTCGCTACCATTTTCATACGTATGCATGTTGTGCGATACTCTCTTTTAACTAAACTGAAACTTGCAAGTATGTTTACCGTTTCTAGTTAGTGAATTTTTTTTCTACATGTGCACCCAGTTTTATTTGTCATCATATTTGTATTGTCTGAAGATGGTCATTGATGCTTGATTTTGGATGCTCGGCCGATGAATTGGTTTCCAAGTTCCATCGTGCGCTAGCTTCAACCACTTCTTGCAGTTTGCTCTTTTGAGAATGGAACTAGCTTATTGCATCAACCACTTATCACAGCTAAATCATAGGCCACATTTGAAAATACAGAGTCAGATACGTACCGGGTCAGTAGGGCGGTAATGTTACCATCGAACATGCCAGCAGGAAACAGAAAGAGAAAGATAAGACACCAGATGAACAATCGGCTACTGAGTAATGAGGCATAAGGAAAATAGCCAAAATGCATACTTTTTTTTTGAGAATCCACCAATGCAGCGTTAGTGAGTTGGTTAGCAGTTAACATAAGGAATATCAACCCAAACGTAGAAAACAAAGCAAATCACTGGAGATGCCTGAGCCCTGGTGCATGTACCAACTCCCGTCGACCACCCTAATGGCCCATCTGGCCCAAATCACATTTCTGTTGATAACCGTACGAGCACCCACACGATCCTCTCAAGAAAAAATGCGAGATCAGGGAGGGCCGTAGGTTTCTCCGTCTCTGAACGGCTCCACCACATGTGCTAGTTCAGAAAATATGTAAGCCGAGAGGTTGAAAGTCTAAACATCACAGGAGAACAATACTCCATTGTGTGTTTACGGTGCTAACTATGCCGATTAAGAAGATATGTATAGCAAAGGGTATATCATTGACGAAATATAGATCTGCTTATGGTTATCACTGCGTTCCCCATGCCTCTCAGTCCTACAAACTCCTTGTCGATATTATGTTTTGCCATATCATCACCTAAAGCTTAAAAGTCACACTAGGTTATTGTACAGTCCCTCAAAAATCAATCTGTATAAATTCTTCAAAGTATCTTCCTTTTATAAAGAAGAACATAGAGAAGGTTTGGTTTAATGTTGCAACTACTACTGTATGGTAGGGTGTAACAAAAATACATCAAGATCAACACAATGACTTGGGCTGTCCTTGGGTAGGTAAAGTGAGTGTACTCCCTCCGTCTCAAATTAAGTGTCGCAAAGTTTCACAAAAGTGGATGTATCTAGACATAATTTAGTGTTAGATACATCCATTTTTGTTAAACTTGTGACACTTACTTTGAAACGGAGGGTGTACATATAAGTGCATACGTGCAGTAAGTTACCGCGATATTCTCTATGGTCGAGATTTCCCAGACCGGCATCCGTCTGCCTTTTAGGAGCACAAAAAGTTTCGAGGTAAAGAAAGGTAAATGTCGACTAGCATGGCGTTGGTGGAGCGGCGAGCGTTGGACCTCGGTTCAACTCATAGCCGGTAGCGATAGCAGACCAGTAACCGAAATTGCATTTTAGCCCATAGATGAACGTTCAATGTGAAGTCCTGCTAATACATGGTACTCCATTAGTTCATTACACGACCATTGCCTCCTCGACCCCAGTCGTATGTGCACAAATCGATCTTCTAGTTAAGGGAAAAACTTCAAGTACTAACACGGACGTGTACCGCACGCAGCATCACACATGCGTTACGGTCAACATAAACTACAACATGATCTAGCTTTTGGTGACACTATATAAAAACTTCCCCTAATATTGATTTTTTTTTTAGCGTACATTGGACAGAGTGTGGTGGCAACGACATCTCACTGCCCGGAACACATTAAACTGCCCCTAAATGTCAATTGTGGTGTAGTGGAAGCCAGCAGGCATAGCTGGTGCGCTTCTAGCCCCTTCTTCGATGTGCATACACGTCCGTCCGATACGCGGGCGCCGTCCAATCTTATGTTGCCAACCGTGGCGGCTACCGATGTTGACCTGCGGTGCCACAGTGGATGTACAACGTCGGGGGAATTTACTATATACTGTCCCGCGAAAGGAAACGCCGGTCTAGAACTCTATATATAGTCTTCGTAGTCTCCTTTCTAACTTTGACACTTGAGAAATTCCTTAAACAGACACAAACACACGATACAAAGTTCTTTCGAGGAAACATGCGAAGATGGATGCTCGATCAGTTATGAACTTGCAAATTTGTAATCCTGGTGTGAGAGGACAAGATTTATCAAGAAGATAGCTCTGTCTACACATACTAAGTTACGATCATGCTGCCGCGGAGCCAAGGGGACGACATGGAAGGGTAGCCAACGGTCCGTACAAAATCTTAGTTTATTGGTTCTGCAATATAAATAGTGGTATATCTTTACAGTACTACGTATATTTTTAAGACCATCTGGGTATCTCGCACCCCAAGATTTATCAACATATTAACTCCAAATAGCTTACAAACAAGCAACTTCTTACCAGCCAGTGACTAACATGCATGGGGAAATCGTGTCACCAAAATCGCAACATTCACCAAGCTAGCAAGCAAGTCTAGCTACACTTTAGCATAATGGAGAAAATGGATCAGAGTCTGATGATCGATATGTTCCTCATGCCTCTCACGCCTACTAATTCGTTGTAGTTATTATCTCTTGCCAACAACGCCATATGAAACTGAAAACTCTCTCTAGGTCCATTTTGTACACACTCGTCACACTATGTTTCTTTTATAAAGGTGGAACGGTTCGGTTTAATGTGCTGAAATTTGAGGTGGGCTTTAGTCCCACTAGGCAATTTCTATTTAATCCCCAAAGGCGCATGCAGCCATAGCAAATGGTGGGAGTTTAGTCCCATATTGCTAGTTGGGAGAGTTTTGCACCATTTTATAAGGTGAGCTCTCTCCCCACTAGTGTGAGGTGGTATGAAGAGAGAGGAGTTGTGGAGGTGTTCCACACGCGCACTCCTCCTCCGCCGCCGCCCGGCTAGCCTGCCCACGCCACGCCACGTCACGACGCGCCGCAGGTTGCGGGAATGAGCCGAGCCGATGGCTTTATTTTGGCAGTCAGAAATGGAGAGTCAACAGACACGCCTGTTACATTTATTTTGATAGCAGCCGCGCGTACTAAAACGCCGAATTGATCATGTGGAGCTGACCGTTCTCCTTATATAGAGGGCTTAGGCGGACACAGAGAAATACACACCTCATACGCTTTACGCCCATTGTCATTCCTCTCTGTTTTGCTACCGCCGGTGATCCCATCCTGTCTACCGCGTACACGGTCGACGGGAGAGCATGCCTCCGAAACCCCGCCTCTCCAGATCCTGTACGGGAGAGAGACGATTAGGTTTTTGGGGAGCGTCTCCTACGAGACTGCTCGCTGCCGTACGTCTAGTTCGACTACTACTGCATCGCCATCATCGTTAACATGTCCATCGAAGCTGAACACGCTGCTGCCGCCGTCGAGGCCGTCACTGCTGCTGCTGCCGCCACCGCTGCTGCAACCGGCACCGTGGCTGCCGCCTCTGTTACGGCTACTGCCAATTGACCGACTACAGGGTATAACACGTTTATCTGTGTCCATGTTATTTCCATGTGTGCAATACTAATAGTTTGCGTAGATGTATCTACTATCAATTTAGTATGCATGAACATGGTTAATTATCAGTATGTTTACGTCATGTTCATGATTTATATTTGGATTAATTTAATCTGCGAATTGCCTAAATTCTTAACAATTAATACATATATGTTTGGGCATAAAGATTCATATTTTAATTTCTCATGGATAGGGTCATTGTGACAACTTATTCGGTTAATTCACTCCCTGATTGAATTCAAGAGGATTTTGACTTGAGGGAGGCTTTTTAAAATCCCCCTCAATCCATCAACAAGAGCCACTTCATTCTCCAACAAATCGAAGATATGGATTGAGGGATTTTGAAATGCATTTTGGTGAACGGCAAAGACAACAAGTGCCTAGCTCGGTAAGATTTCCCATAATTAGCTAAAACATTAGCAGCTTTATTTTGATCACCGTTAAATAACTTTCCAGATCTCAAAGAAAGAACAAGACTAACTAACTTTTTTTAGCACAATCTTGCGTAGCCCTCGTTAATGGAACTCCTTGACTAAGCTTTCGTCACGGCTTGTGCCATTGCATCGATCAAAATGGTCTTTCCTCTCCAAGATAGTTGGTGCTTCCTAATAGACCAGAACTTACTGACCTTTGCTTATAGGGGTCTAAATCAACCCTTGTCCTTTCTTCACCGAGGAACCACCGACAACCCTATGTAATAAGGATCGGAATTTTATTTACATACACCAAGAACCTCCCTAATATTGTTCATGTGTCCTTTCGGCTGATAGCTATCACGATGAACTAGATGAACATTTGGAGGGGTCGATAAGTTGCCCCTTCGACCTTCCATACGTGCTCCAAACATGTTTAAGGATTACATATTGGTGGTCATCCATGTACCAATCAAACCATTATGTTGACTTTGAGATACTTTATTCTCCAACAAATCGAAGACATGCCTGGATTGAGGATTTTGAAATGTATTTGGGTGCACGACAAAGACAACATGTGGCTAGCTCGGCGAGATCTCCCATAATTAGCTACTACTACCTATGTATCAAAATGTAACATGTCTTAGCCTTTTTTATTCTATATGTATTTAAACATGTTTTAGTGCAAGATTCATGTGAAACTTACACTAAAACATGTCTAGATACATATTATATAAAAACGGTTAAAACATCTTACATTTTGATATGGATACCCGGTGCAATCATTTACACACGATTTATACAATTGATGGTTCTGCCGGCTTGATAACAAGATATCATGATGCTTAAGGTTATTAGCTTCTTTCCGTAATCACTACGGGAGAAGTTTTATACGCCGACGGCCAAATATCGGGGCCGTCGGCGTAGACCCGGCATGTTAGCCCATAATGAAAAAAAAAATTGGGCTACAGCGACGGCAACCCCGTCGGCCTTTTTTTTTGCTACGCCGACGGCAACCGTCAGCGTATCCTAGTTCTTTTTTCGACTCACTCACCATTTTGAGCATAAATTTTGCATTCGAACTCGGATTTCGACGTTCTTTAGCTCGTTTCGAAAAGGATATCTACATTATCATGCATATTATTCAAGCTACATTCTTCAAAAAATTCCATGAGCAAGAACGGAACAAGCAAGAAAGGGTTAACGGCTACCGGGTGTAGCCCTATAAGCTGGGATTTTCTCCAGCGCGGATAGAGGTTTAATATTGAGAAACTCTTGGTGTATCTATGATGAAATAGGTAGTTGTGTACCTTAAAATGATTTTTTTTTCAAAAATCATGAGCAAACTATGTAGTACCTGTAGTTCAAATTTGACCAGTTTCCAATTGAATCGGCAGAAACTTGTGTTTTTCAAAAGAGGTGGATGGAAACCTTTTCATAGGAAAAAAAATTGGTTATTTGTGCATATAACATGGTGTGGTATTTTCAAAAAATGCACCTCCCAAGTTTTGCAACATATTAGTGGTAAGTCCTTCACAAAAAAAACCATTTTCTAAACTCGGGAAAATGGTTTTTTTATTCAATGAAAAGGAAAACTTCCTCCGTCAACATTGTCATTAATTTCAAGATGCATGTTTCTGTGAATATAGGCATATTTAAACAAACTATGTCATAGATTTGAGCATAACACCCGTCATTTGGCCCGAAACACTGGAATGTTCGGAGGAAATAGCATATTTTATGAACACATTTTCAACACAACTGTTGTATTCCAAGTTTATTATTTTTTGTGTAAACTAGGACATATATAATGACACCACGCGAAGGTCTTGCATCCTTTTGGGTTGTTTTAATTTTTTTGGAATTTTCTAACCCGGTTTGAGGAAAAAGTCAAGACGGTGGGCATGACCGTTCGTAGCTAGGGGTTTAATATTGAGAAACTCTTGGTGTATATATGATGAAATAGGTAATTTTGTACCTAAAAATGATTTTCGCCAAAAATCATGAGCAAACTATGAGATACCTGTAGTTCAAATTTGACCAGTTTCTAGCTGAATCGACAGAAACTTGTGTTTTTCAAAAGAGGTGGATGAAAACCTTTTCATATGAAAAAAATTGTTATTTGTGCATATAACATGGTCTAGTATTTTCAAAAAATGCACCTCTCAAGTTTTGCAACATATTTTTGTTGGTCCTTCACAAAACAACTCATTTTTTACACTCGGAAAATAAAAATCGTTTTTTTATTCAGTGAAAAGCAAAACTTCATCCTTCAAAATTCTCCGTGCTTCCAAGATGCATGTTTTTTTTGTAATACGAGGACATTTAAACAAACTATGCTATGGATTTGATCATAACATTCGTCATTTGGCCTGAAACCCTAGAATGTTCTGAGAAGATAGCTTAGTTTTGTTAACACGGTTTCAACACAACTGTCGTATTCCAAATTTATTATTTTTGGTGTGTACGAGGACATATATAATGACACCACGCGAAGGTCTTGCATCATTTTGGGTTGTTTTGAAATTTTTGGAATTTTCTAAGCCGGTTTGAGAAAAAAGTCAAGACGGCGGGAATGACCGTTCGTAGCTAGGGGTTGAATATTGAGAAACTCTTGGTGTATCTATGATGAAATAGGTAGTTGTGTACCTAAAATTAATTTTTTTCCAAAAATCATGAGCAAACTATGAGGTACGTTTAGTTCAAATTTGACCAGTTTCCAATTGAATCGGCAAAAACTTGAGTTTTTCAAAAGAGGTGGATGGAAACCTTTTCATAGGAAACAAATTGGTTATTTTTGCATATAACATGGTCTAGTATTTTTAAAAAATGCACCTCCCAAGTTTTGTAACATATTTGTGGTTGGCCCTTCACAAAAAAAACCCATTTTTTACACTTAGAAAATCGAAAATGGTTTTTTATTCAATGAAAAGGAAAACTTTCTCCGTCAACATTGTCCGTGCTTACAAGATGCATGTTTGTGTGGAATATAGGCATATTTAAAAAAAACTATGTCATTGATTTGACCATGACACCCGTCATTTGGCCCGAAACTCTGAAATGTTCGGAGGAGATAGCTTATTTTTGTGAACACATTTTTAACACAACTTTCGTATTCCAAGTTTATTATTTTTGTATATACTAGGACATATATAATGACACCACGCGGAGGTCTTGCATCATTTTGGGTTGTTTTGAAATTTTCGAAAATTTCTAAGGTGGTTTGAGGAAAAAGTCAAGATGGCGAGATGACCATTCGTAGCTAGGGGTTGCATATTGAGAAACTCTTGGTGTATCTATGATGAAATACGTATTTGTGTACCTAAAAATGATTTTTGCCAAAAAAAAATATGAGCAAACTATGAGGTACGTGTAGTTTTTCAACTAAATCGGCAAAAATTTGTGTTTTTCCAAAAGAGGTGGATTGAAACCTTTTCATAGGAAACAAATTGTTTCTGTGTGCATATAACATGGTATAGTATTTTCAAGAATTATAACTCTCAAGTTTTGCAACATATTTGTGGTTGGTCCTTCACAAAAAAAACAATTTTTTTACTCCGAAAATGGAAAATGGATTTTTTTTACAACGAAAAGGAAAAATGTCCTATACATGATGGAAAATATTATATGGATGTTATATTTGAATTTCTCTCATTTTTCTAATCGATATAGACATATTATTTGTCAAATTTTGATTTACGAATTTATTGATATAAATTATTCGATATTAAATAGAAAAGGCAAAAATATTAATTATTATTTAAATTCAAGATTGTTTGAATTCAAATTTATTATTAGTTACTATTTTTATTTAAATAATTGTTTGAATTCACACAGAAAAAGAGTGTGATATAATGGTCCAATGGTTAACAGGATTGATTGGATAATATTGTGAGCAACACATCCGTTGTTTCTAGGTAGCTCATAGGGAATAAACTACGAAGTTAAGCGTGCATGCCTGGAGCAATCTGAGGATGGGTGACCAATCGGAAAGTGTTAGAAAAAGCGAGTAATTTAGATTAAAATTAAAAATGGTAAGAGATAAAGATATTGTGACTATAGTGTGATTAAGTGGTTAAACAAGTGAAATAAAAAATACAGAAATTTTTTTGAAAATTTTTAATTTTTTTTTACGTACCTATACGCCGACAGGGCAAAACTCCGACGGGGCTTACGCCGACGGCCCCCGTCGGCCTATCCCTACGCCGACGGGTTTGAGGCTTTCCCCGACGGCAAGGGGGCCGTCGGCTTTTCCTTTGTTTCATGTAGTGAATCCTTTGTGAATAAACTTGAATAGTGAAATAATATGGTCATATGAAATTATGAATCAATCAATACAAAGGCAGGTGCTCCCCTTTTCGAAAAGAAAAGAGTGAACCTTTCATTCCCCTTTTCGAAAAAAAAAGAGTGAACCTTTCATTCGGTTGAACCTTTTCTAAAGAGCAAGTTGCACTTTCCGAAAATATATTGGCTTAGACACGAGAAAATCCAAGCTGACCTAATTAATAGCAAAATCTTTAAACAAAAGAGTCTTTGTACTCCCTTCGCCTCTAAATAAATGTCATACAATCAAGCTAAAATTGATGTATCTAGTACTTAAATACATTTAGATACAACCATTCAAATGACAGTTATTTTGAGACCGAGCGAGTATACGAAAGTACACAAGTTGCGATCAATCCAAAGTGAAGTTGTATCATGCAGTCAGCTGGCAGCTACAAGTTGTGTGTCGGCTGCACGCGTGACTAGTTCATTGCTGAAGTTGGAAAAATAAAAGATACAACATGCTTCACAGCTTGCTTTGCAACAAGCTGCTCCTAAAAATGGAGTACTTTGAGTGCAAGGAACTCGATCACAAGTAGGAGATGGGCAAGTTGCCTAGCTTCTCTGGCTAGCCAGTCTGGATATACTAAAAATGGCAGGCACCAGATCATGAAACTATCCCTTGCTCAAAACTGTAGCTAGAATTAGAATATCTTATCTGGCAGATTAATTGCACTCCTTTTCGAGATCCTTTTTCATAACGGAATCGTCGATCATTTCATTTTGATTGGATTCACCACAGTATGCATATATCCGTCAGGCTTTCGCCATCTTAGCGCATGATGCATTTTTTACAGCCTCCATATACGGGTTTATGACTTAGCTATGTTAGCAACTGTTTACCGGTTCATGAATGATGTCGATGGGGAAGTAGGCGCACTCACGTGTGTACGTGTCCACTACTCGTACGTACGGCCGGACTGATATAGCAGTAGAACTGTGCATGGGATTGCACAAGTCTCTGGCCGGTGAAAGTTGTGCATGCCTATTTTATATCGTCGCACGATCAATGGCATCATATTACAGATCGAGCGCGAGCAAGAGTCAAAGATTCAGACCACGGGCGCGTCCAGCGAAATGCTAAGGCAGGATTAGCACCTCAAGCCGTTGTGGACTTGTGGTTCAGAACAACTAAACAGATGGAAGATCTAATTATGACGACTCTGAAGATCTTCCCTTGGAAGCAAGATATAGATCGCAGCCGAAAGAAATCGGGATTGACGATATGACATGTGTTAAAAAAAATGAATTTGTTATTTGATTACCATTGTTGTCATAGAAACAACCATTTGGTGGGCCTAAGGGATTTTTTCATGTAACTGAACAAAATTAGACTATAGGAAAGAAAATATCTTTCCTATTTGATTACCACTGTTATTTATTTACCATTGTTGTCATAGAAACAACAGATGGTCCAAAAACATATTCGATCCGCAGAAAACACCTTTCAGTTTCTGGCCAAGTATAAGCACGTGAGCTTTTGGGATTAGTATTCTAGGTACATATGCTATGCTAAGCTTTCCGGTAGCTGCCTGGAAAATCTTTTCAAACGGCAAGGAATCGAAATCTAATCCGTCCTGCTACTGTCCTTCATTCCCAGATCGCGCACCTACACAACCTTAACGGCCATATGGCAACGTCAACTAGAAGAAGGAATTTCGCTCCATGTTTCTCTACAACAGAACACTTTTGGCCTGTCAAAAAAAAAAGCTTTAGGCAAAAGCAAGCAGAATTATGCGACTTGCTCCGGATAAGATTGGTTGGTCCTCTTATGAACAAGCCTGGCAGCTTCGTCAACATGTATTATCTGTGTGCGGCATGCGCCAAAATCACACTTGTTATACTGCTAGATCGAATAATTTTTCCACTGCTATATGTGTATCTTTGGGTTACCATCTCGCAGACGCATGCTTAGGCTGGTACCAATGCACCGCCCACTATTCACGGGCTATAGCGACGCCACGTCAGCTTTTTTCACCACTCTCACGCCACTCTCACGGGCACGGTCCCAGTGCACGGACTATAGCCCGGGCTATAAACTTCTCTCTCTGCCACATCAGCTTTTCTTTCTCCTCCACGTCAACACATATTTTGAAGATTAAAAACGTTGCAAATAATAGAAGAAATTATTTTATTCAACTAAAATTGTACCGATTACATAATAATAAATAAAAATTACATAAAAATGAGAAAATTACATAATCTAGTTTTGATGAGCCCACACATGCTCAATGAAATCCCCCTGGAGCTGTGTATACATCGGCGAGTCCTGCATATCGTTGTCCATCTGAATCCTTGCTGCTAGGCTTGGTGGTGCATTGGTATGTATTGGAGGGCCGACGTTGCTCGCAACTGTCTCATAGCTGTTCTCCAAATTGGTACCACGCTCATCGTCGATGATCATGTTGTGCAGAATGACACATGCACGCACGATCAACCCAAGAGTGCGCATGGAGTAGGAGCGTCCGGGAACTGCTAAAATGTTGAACCTGGACTTCAACACTCCAAATGCACACTCCACATCTTTGCGCCAACACGATTGAGCAGCAGTGAAGACACGTTGCTTGTCACTTTGTGGAAGAGTAACACCCTTCATGAACACCGGCCAGGAGGGGTAGATGCCGTCGGCAAGGTAGTAACCCCAGTTGTACTGGTGTCCATTCACCGTGAAGTTCACTGTGGGTGCTTCTCCTCTAAGCACATCCGTGAACAATGGCGACTGATTGAGCACATTGATGTCGTTGTTGGACCCGGCGACTCCAAAAAAAGCATGCCAGATCCAACGATCATACGACGCAACGGCTTCTAAGATTATGGTAGGGTGTTTGATGTCTCCCCTTGTGAACTGACCGGCATGCGCAACTGGACAGTCTGACGAAGTTTGTCTAGCTAACTTAAGCCACTCATCTATCGTATCAGCACCGGATCCATAAGTTAACAGACGCAACGTCGTAGTACACTTTCGTAGCGGAGTAAAACCCGTACGGTTCAGAGCATCAACTCTTTGGGTGAAATACGGAGAGTATTCACCCAATCTATCCACAATGCGTAGAAAAAGGGATCGCCTCATCCGATACCTTCGCCGGAAGAAGCTCGGAGGATAAGCGCAGTTGGGGGCGAAGTAGTCGTCGTAGAGCCGCTCGGCGGCGCCAACACGATCACGCCTGATGAACTGTCGACGGCGCCGCGGCGGTCTTGGCACCGCTTGGAGCGCCGCCTCGTACTCGGCCTCCATTGCCGCCTGCATTACGGCGATCATCTCACCCTCCAGTCCCTCGCTCGAATCGCTGCTGCTTGACGAAGACATGGCGTCGAGAGGGTGGAAATGAAGAGTAGAGAGGATGAAGTTGGTGTGGAATGAGTGCAGCATATGGGGGGGTATTTATAGGAGGGATCAGCTCCAAATTTCAAAATTTTCAAAAAAAAATTCACTTTTTTTTTACAGCAACGGTAACCCTAACGGCTAGCTGACGTGGACCAATAGGGGGGCGCCACGTCAGCTAGCCGTTGGCCCCCAACGGCTCTTCCCTGCCGCCCCGCCCTACCGCCCCGCCCCGCCATCCCACCGCCCCACCCTCTCTCCCTCTCGCCCCTCCCTACCGCCCCGGCCCTGCGCTACCGCCCCGCCTATGCGGGCGGCAAGCCGGGCGACACCGGCTATAGGCCGGGCGGCAGCGCCACCGCCCGCCGCCCCCTACCGCCCCGCCCTACCGCCCCCTGTCGCCCCGCCACGGGCGGTAGCGCCCCTACCGCCCCTGGCTACAGCCCCCATTGGCACCAGCCTTATATCTGCATATATGCTCATGTTAACCTCTTGGCGGAATTCCAGATAGGGATCGATAAGTAATTAAATACCGGATGGTGACGAATAGAATTTTGGCATTTGCGTCGGTGCGTCTTTATATCTCCTTGGGAGGAGAATTTCCTTGATTAGGTAGGATTTTGTTTTCATTTTGTATATATTATAAAATCAATAAAAATATAGCACAGAGTAGTTGGCTTCCTAAAAAAATTAAAGCAGTCACACAGAAATATTTATTGCCAGAGATACAGCGTTGGATAACTTATTTTTTGTAGGCGAGCAGAGACTTGGCAGGATCGGATCATGACCCGTGAGTGATGAGCCGCTACATGCACTTTGGCCAGGCAAATTTTATCTTTCACTGCACCTGCAACTACTCAGCCGTCCTTAACGAAAGAACTGGAGCGCTAGCTAACCAGGAATGAGAATCTGAACGCGTGGCAATTATGTAACTTGAGAAACCAGACCAAACAAAATTAGGAGGGATGTGATCAGTCTCGTCATCATCTTATCCTCCCGCCAGCTAGCCAAACTCTTTGTCGCCATGTTCTTTTTGGAAAATCACCAATCATGGCTCCCGATGCCTGAACTCAACGTACTCAGAGAAATTATATGATCTCATCGATCGATCCTCCAGGAAAGCTGGAAGAGAGGCGTGCAAGCAGAGAAGAGCACTACGCTACACGCGCCTACTAGAAAAAATGCAGAAGAGATTCGATACATCAATGGCAGATCTGCACGCCCATGCGCCGTTCGCGTGCAATAGGGCTATGAGAAAAGAATGAAAGCAGGGGAGGAGCTCGACACGACGCAGCAATGGCTGTAGCCTCTCTAGTCGCGCATTGCTCCGCCGCAGCCATCGTGCATGTTTGTGGCCCCTGTCACATGGTGCACGCACATGCAAAGGGCGTCTATCGGTCGCGTGGTCCGTGTACCCCGATCCCATGCAACGATGATTGGTCTTGACTGTTGAGTGAGTAAGATTTACAAGTGTACGGATATGATTGGTACAGTGACGTTTTCTCGGAAAGCTAACAAACAAATTATATTACTGTCAAACCAACGACAAATTATATTACTCCGTGTGTGGTATGCTCATATATTTTTTTCGAAATAAAACACACTAATAGTTCAAATTTGAAGTGATTTTAGTAAATCGTTTGAAACTCAATTAAATGGGTGTAAATAGCTATAATGAGACAAAATATTTAATACATGGGAATGGAGCAACCCTAGAATCAGAGCTACAACCGAGCTATATTATGACCAAGACGCGGAATGGTACTACCTCCATTTCTCAAAACAAGACGTCTATTTTTAGTCAGAAGTCAATATAGTCTAACTTTTACTGATTTTATAGATAAAATATAAACATTTACAAAATTTGATCGACATATCATCTTCTATGGTGGGTCTACTGATATTGATTTGGTATTTAAAATGTTCGTATATGGTTCTACATCATAGGCAAACTTAATACGCCTTACTTTGTGAAATGGAGGGAGTAGCGAGTAAAGGAAAAGATTCTTTGATTTTTCTTGTTCTTGACAAATCTATCTATCTCCTAAACGTCATAGAAATATTGAATCTTCATGTATTTCAGTTTTTTCTTGTAATTTGTAAGTTATGGAAGGAGACTCATCTTTTGCAAAGAAAAGAACATGTAATGACCATCCAATATGATCTAATTTATGTGAAAATTAGAGCAATGTTATTTTACATTCATTACGCTTATTGATAACTCCCAAGTATAGGATCAGTTTAGCCTTTTCGATAAGTAAGCGTGTCGAACCTAACAAGGAGATAAAGGTAGGCTAAATATTCTCTCAAGTTCTATCAACCACTGATACTACGCGCAGCGAATGTTTGTTCTATCTAAGAAATAAAACTAGAGAAAATTTACGATATGAAAGGATATCTTTGCAAGATAATAAAGAATAAGAAAATTAATATTAGCTGTTGCAGCAATAAAAACACTAAAATAACATAAATATGAGTGTGAAATAGTGGTGGAAGGTATGATGGAATTGTTCATAATTGATTAGTCAAAATACACGATTGGTACTCTCTTTTTATGTGGGAGAGGCAAAGATAACAAGCTCTCGTGTACTAGTGATTTTAAGTACTTATGATTGGAACTCTAGAAAACAACCGCAAATACTAGAATATACATTAAGCTAAAAATAC
The DNA here is from genome assembly GCA_028641055.1 of Alopecurus myosuroides. Taxonomy (NCBI): domain Eukaryota; kingdom Viridiplantae; phylum Streptophyta; class Magnoliopsida; order Poales; family Poaceae; genus Alopecurus; species Alopecurus myosuroides. The sequence goes on along the minus strand of CM054060.1, from coordinate 59,942,410 downwards.
CCAAATATATCCTTCAGATCATATGGTCCCCTTTATCCCATACATGTCAAAAACCAAACCGGTGTTCATGTTTCTATCACTCAAATAACCATACCCTAAGGATTTCTTCAAATACTAGAAACCCTATTATAATGATACATGCGAGCATATACATGATGGGCACCATAGGACTGTAAGAAATTCAACTTATAACTCAAGCCAACCATAGAAATTCAACAATCAATCATAGGATAAAAAGGGAACTACAAAACTATGACATGGATGAAAAAAAATCTTGTGTAAATATGCATAACATCAAACACCATGTTTACATAGAGGATTACATAGATTTGTGAGAGAATGGAACAATGTATCTATAGAAGAGATGATGGTGCAGGTGTTGGTGAAGGAGGCATCATGGCGGACAAGACAGAGAGGGGACAACATGTGAGATGCACGGCGACGCCGACAGTTGGCGGCGGTGCACGGGGCTACTCATGGGTCGGCCTCCATCAAGGGGTGTGCCTCCTCTTAGCCCCTTCCTCCATGGATTCTTGGTGTTGTAGATGATCCATCCTCTTGTATATGGGAGCCACGGGGAGGCAAATTCGTGGCTTTTGGTGGATGACCCAAAAACTAGGATTTCCTCTCTTTATATATGTGGAGACAATGCTTCCTGGCCTTCAGTAGAACTTTGATCCGAGGGATATTGGATACCTATAAACCATCCTATGGACCCCTATCATCACTAATGAGTTGATATCTGTCAAAATAACCTTCAACCTTGCTTCAAGCATTTTAGATATAATTTTATAAACCACGTTGCAGATGGAAATTGGTTGGAATTGAGATACCTCCTCCCGGTTTTCAACTTTTGGGATCATCACGATCACCGTTTCATTCTAGCTTGGAGGGACAACTTTATCATTTATTGCTTTCAAAACCGTATGTGTTATTTCATTGCCAAACAGATACCATAATATTTTATAGAACAAAGCATACAATTCATTCGGTCGAGGAACTTTCAAATCACCAATACTAAATAGCGCTCTTCAAACATCATTCGTAGAAAATGGTGCAATCAATTGGGCATTCATATATTCAGTTACTTTGGGGAAAAAAATCTCCAAGAACTCCGGATCCACCATATTGTTGCCTGTAGTAATAAGATACGTGAAATAATTCAGGATAATTGGGTTTAGATTATCAGTAGCTTTCACAAATTTCCACTTGGATCCATTAGCTTCTTAATTAATTTTTTATTTTTTCGAGCCATAGCAAAGTTATAAAAGAACGTAGTGTTTATATCTCCATTTTGTAACCAGTTAGCTCTCTCTCTTTGACTCCATCTCGTTTCCTCCGGTTCCAAAAGATTTTCAATAAGCTCACCAAGTTCTTTCTTTTTTGAATCATTCAATGGAGTTAATGGGCCTCACATCATGGCTTCCGACTCCTTTTGGGATTTGCGGAGCCAATGTTTCGTCCTCTTCAGGACACGCCAATCCCACGCATGTCGTCCAGCATGCATGGCCTCACCTTAGTGAGTACGTCGATCTGCCCCAGCTTGGATGTTGCACTGTTCCATTTCTCCTCCACCACATCCTTGAAACCCGCTTTCTTTAACCATTTTGGTTAAAAAAATCAATCTTCCTCGTGGAACACCTGCATTATTTGCATAGAATTCTGTATCCAATAGTAATGGCTTGTGATCAGAATGGTTGTATTCAAGATGAATACCGGATACTCGGGGTTGTTGTTGCCTCCAACTTGCATTTGCGGGACCTTTACCGAGCCTTCCCTCATAGTACCCTTGTGCAAAGTAAATCTGTCTCCAATAAAACCCAGATCATCCAATCCACAAGTCTCTAGTGTGTCTCGAAAAGCCTCCATAAATCTTTGTGGTCGAACATTACCCCCCCCCCCCCTTTCGCGGGCAAACATAATTTCATTAAGGAATCCCATAAAAAGCCACGAAAGAGTGTTCTATTGATGAATATCCTTTATCCTGCCCCACATTTTATGCTTATCGCCCAGCGAAATTCTCCATACATTCATGTAAAGCGCCAAATTGTGTTACCTTCTTCCACTATCTTCACATCTACATAATTTGGACATGCATATGATCGTTGGATCTTCACTTCCTTTTTCCAAAACATAAAAATTCCTCCTCTTCTACCATCACTTTGTTGAATAATGCTGAAATCCATTTTTACATGCCTACGAACGCACTCTGCCGGTAGCATTCAAGGTGGGTCTCCGACAGAAAAGCCACCTCGGGGTTGTTTCGCCTAAGGACATCCAGAAGTGCATGAACTACCGCGTCATAACCCAACCCACGACAGTTCCAGACCAGACGGGCTCCTCGAAAGAGCCCGTCGGTCCTAGTGAAGTGAAGTTAGCTCCGACCTTCTTCGTTCTTTTCGGGCGATTGGGGTTTCCCTCCTTCTCAGTTGTGATATTTGTCTCATAAGTACCATCAAGAACCATGTCAGTATGGACACCTTTCTCAGAATGATCATCTCATATGTTTCTTTCTTCATCCGTTTTGAAATCCAACAATCCCTTTGCTCCTATTTCTGAACTTTCTTTTTCCATGATATCCATCTCGATATTCTTTAGTGGGCTTGAAGTCGTGTCCTTCAAAGGATCTTCCAATAAACTTGTTTTACCAATCATCAGCATCGCATTATATATCCAGCTAAGATGCCCCGCCTCCCCCAGCAGTACATCTCCATGACCTCCTGAGTTTCTTCGACGGCTAGCAAACCCTGCTTCTCGGCTTCCTCCAAAAACCCCTCTCTCTCCTCCTAAATTCCCTCCCTTCCATGTTGACCAATCAGCTTTCAGCAATTCTCCCCATTTGATCTTATCTGTATTGTGCTCTCCAGTGCCACTCCAGCAACATGTGACCTAGCATGCCACAAGCCCCACAGAACTTTGTTATTTTTTTCATATTTAACTTCATACACCTCCCTTTGTCTCCCTCTCGAGATCGAAACTATCTGAGCAAGCACTTTACATACGCCCAACCAGACAAGGGCGCAAACCACTGGCGGAGATAGCACCCGGCCACCTGGGGCAGCTGCCCGGGCTCACTCGCCTCGTTGCCGTGTAAATATGTACGCAACGTGCCTTGTCCTTTTCAGCTGGGCAGAGTTGTTTGCCCGAGCAATTAAACGTTTGGTCTCTTCTATTAGCTAGTGTCTCGTGCGTTCAGCCCAACAACCCATTAAATAAATGAGCTAATCAAGTCTTTAATTGACAGCCACAACCCACAGTCGATCACAAGACATCTCATAGACGATCAATCCATCTTTCGTGCATCACTACTCGTGTTAGGCCTGAACGGTTCCGCTACGGGCTGCTCCTCGTGGCTCAGACCTCAAACTTCCATCGTATCGCAGCAGCCAGCAGCGCCGACAACTCGCCAGACGCCAGGTATGGTCGCAAATCCTCCCGACACGCGACGGCAGGAGGCAGAAACTAGTCGGTTCCTCCGCTCCGATCACTTTGCCCAATCTCTCGAGCGTAGTCAATACTAATTTACTCTCTCATAATTTACTGCTCATGTTTTGCCGTTTTAAGGATCTAGTCCATCTTGGTTAGGACCTGGAATTAACCATTGGGGATTGAAAGAGGATTGATCAAAGAAAATTTGTCTCAGTTCTGTATGGGTATATTTCATGGAGACTCCCCCTAACCTGACTACGTATTTTTTTGTTAGTTAATAACTGTTTCATTATCAAAACCCTTTAAACATTAGTGATTTCTATTTCAGATATGAGGAAGTTTTTGGTTATGAGAACAAGTATTCATAATGCAAATGTTGTGCAGCTTGCAGAAGATCCATCAGATCATGTTGCAAACAGTAATGAGTTTGATCCGGCTGATATTCTGTGTGATCCTACTCTTAGAAAACAAGTTGCAGAATATGGTCCAGAAGTTCAAGAGCAAGTGAGAAGGGCGTACATATTGAAGGGTACAACCCAACCAATATTGAAATTTCCGCATACAAATTCAAAAGCATTTTCTCAATCATGGTATTCAAGGTATAGTTGGATAGAATATAGTGAGTCCATGGATGCAGCTTTTTGTTTCTATTGTTTTCTATTTAAGCAACCTAGAAGGGCTGGACAATTTTCCTTTGAAGTATTCACAAAGATATGTTTTAGGGATTGGAAGCATGCATATGGAGCCTTACCTGATCATGTTGGTGGTTTGGATAGTGGCCACAATAATTGTGTTAGGCATTAGATGCTTTCAAAAATCAAAGACAAAGTGTGGCGAAAAATTGGCTTGTGTAACCGAGGAATAAAAATAATTATATAAAATTCATTTGACTTCTTCTCTCGTGAGTTCAAGATATCTCATAGCACAAGGTTTGGCATTTTCGTGGCCACAATGAATCTTCTAGTTTTTTTAACAAGGATAATTTTCTAGAGATGATAGATTGGTACAAGGACAGCAATAAAGAAGTGAGAAATGCTTTTAATCATGGTGGGAAAATTACCAAATGACTTCCGCTGACATGCAAAAAGAACTAGCAAGGTGTTGCGCGGAAGAAGTCACTAAAGTGATTATGAAAGAGATTGGTGATAAAAAGTTCTCTGTATTATCGATAAGTCACGAGATATATCCATTAAGGAACAAATGGCTGTAATGTTGAGGTTAGTAGTTGTATGTTAGTTTCATTTGTTTTTCTCATTATCCAGGATGTCGTGCTTTATTTACTCAATATCTACATTGTTTTAGGTATGTGAGCAATGCAGGGAAGGTTGTGGAACGATTTCTTCGTCTATACCATGTAAAAGATACTACATCTGAGGCACTAAAATTAGCTCTTTTTAAGATTCTTGACAATCAAAACTTATCAATTTTAAGGCTACGAGGGAAAGGATATGATAGAGCTTCAAACATGAGAGGTGAATTCAATGGCTTGCAAAGAAAGATTCTAGATGAGAACCCTTGTGCTTTCTATGTTCATTGTTTTTTCCATCATTTGCAACTAGTTGTTGTCTCCGTTGCTGCTGCGTCTTCCTCGTATATTCATGATTTTTTTTTGAGTATGTATCTTTGATAGTTACAACAAAAAATTCATCTTGCAAAAAAATGGAAGTATTGTTAGAAGAAAGTCACAAGCAAATGTTGGATAGACTTGAGAGGGGTGAAATATCCACAGGAAGAGGCTTGAATCAACAAACAAGCCTTGCTAGACCCGGAGACACTAGATGGGGTTCACATCATAAAACTTTGCTTCGTTTGGATGAAAATTGGGCATGTGTGATAACAGTTCTTAGTACAGTTGATGTACATGGGCGTAATCTGAGTCCTGCAGCGGATTGCAGTGAAAAGATGCAGTGCTTTAAATTTGCTCTTGTTTTGAAGCTTATGATGAAGTTTCTTGGTATTACAAATGAGCTTACAAGACTTTTGCAAAGTAAAGATACAAATATTGTGCAAGCCATGGAATTAGTGCATGATGTCAAACTTCGGTTGGCCACCATGAGAGATAGTGGATGGGACAATATTTTTGGAGAGGTCAAACAATTCTGCGGTTTGAAAGGTATTCCGGTGCCAAATATGGATGATGAAATCCCTGTTCGAGGTCGCTGAAGGCTAGAGGGAAGGACCATCACTAATTTTCATTATTATCGGGCTGAAGTTTTCTAAGTTGTTATTGACAAAATATGTGTTGAGATGAATCGCCGCTTCGGTGACTCAAATCAGGAGGTACTTTCTTGTTTCTCATGTCTTGATCCCAAGAATTCCTTCTCCAAGTTCGATGTAGAGAAGCTTTCTCGTGTTGCTGAAATTTATAGTGTTGATTTTGCTAATGGTGATCGTGCAATAGTGAGGGGTCAAGTTGACACTTATGTTCTTCACTTGAGGAATCATGTTGCCTTTTCTGTCTCAAAAATGTTGAATGTTTGGCAGAAAAAATGGTTGAAACTGAGAAGAATTTGGTGTTTCCATTGATTTACAAGCTCATTGAGTTGGCTTTGTTATTGCCCGTGTCAACGGCATTCGTTGAGAGAGCTTTATCAGCAATGAAAAATATCAAGTCCAAATTACGCAACAAGATAAATAATGTTGGTTCAACCACTTCATGATATGTTATACTGAGCGGGAAATATTCAAATCGCTTGATGATTTCACTATTATTCCACGGTTTCATGATAAGTCTCGTATAGGGGTTTTGCCAAGACATTATTAGTACTTTAAAGGTATGCGTGACACTTTATAATCTGAATATTTTTTACAACTATATAAATTATTAATTCTTACATTTTTTTTATATTGTAGGTTCTATTTTTGGTATTTTAATGGAACATTTGGATATCTCGGTTTCGGTTCATGTCTCATATTGTCTAGTGAGCCACTTTTCATATTCTTAGTTATATATTACGCTCTTTCAAACTATCATAAATATATGGTACTTCGGTTCTCTTCTTATAGTTGCATTATACATATGAAATATTCCGTATGGTATTTGATTTTCTTACTTTGCTTCCGACGCCCCGGCTCCTATTTTTTCCTAGCTCCACCACTGGCGCGAGCGAAGTTACCCGCCCCTTGAACCTCTGTTTCTACCCCCCAATGACCTTGCCTACTCTTCTTTCAGTCAAATTGGTGATGAGGTTTTTGTCACGGTACCCCACCGAAAGCTTTTGGATTTGAATCCACACATCGATGAAGTTAAGATCTACGGTTGATATCATCATTGACCTCTCTTCCCGGAAAGCTGGAGGATGACAAGAAGAGAAGAACACAACTGCATGCTACGCCCTTCGGAATATAGGTGGATCGACGAAAACAAAGATGACCAACAACCGCTGCGCCCTTCGGAATATTCCACCACGATCCTAACACTCCGAGTCCCCACGTACGAAGCAATACCTTCAAAAAGGAAAGCGACGATACCTAGGGTTACCCCTGGTATGTTATAGAGAATGCGGAAGAGGTACACACGTTGCCCTTCAAAAAGGAATGGCAAAACTTGCAAGCGTCACAACGTCGGTGCTAAGACGACGGGGATTATTCCCGACCCCAGAAAACCACACCTGCGGGCGATCCGTAGCGCTCGGCCAATCTTGCCACCCACCAGCATACGCCACCATGCTCTTGTAGTCATCATCGTCGTCTCACCATGGCAAGCGTTGCGAGGCCGGCTGGACCGAAAAGAAACAGCCGTACACAAGGGCGACAGTACCATAGCCACGCGGGAGGGAACAACCTCCACCGCCATAGACCACTAAAACGTAGCACTAGGATTTTTGCCTTACCGCTATTTATTTCTGCCTTAATATACTGTGTGTGCACAGACGGAGGCAAAAGAAAGGGCCCGTTTGGGAGCTCAGTATTTTTGAAGTATTCCAAGAATACTTCAATTTTCAGAAATACTAAAGTATTGAATACTTTGAAGTGTTTGGTTCTAGCAAAAACTAAGTTTTATATACTTCAGTTTTGAGGAAAAACTACACTAATTTTGAAGTATGTGAAAAAGAGGGTTGGACCTCTTTTACCAAAACTGAAGTATTGGTTCGCTCGGCATAAGAATACTTTAGTTTTCGAATACTTTAGTTTTATAAATACTTCACTGCCAAACTATGCATGTACCACTGTACGTGTATGTCGCGCTGATATTGACACGCAACTCGATCTGAATAAGCTCAAGCCGTGCCTTGCGCCTTGCACCATACAGGAATTTGTTTGCTACAATAGCTACCAGTTAACGTCGTATGCCTGCCTGCACGATCGACCGGCATGGTTTCGTCATTTCAGGCAACAGTGCACACCGGACCCCGCTGTCGATCGAGGAGAGTGTGGCAAATTATTGGTGCCTGAAATGAATCGGGCATGTGCCATGTGGCTCTCCAAAAGTCGCGGATGGGCGCGACGATGATTGGTCGCTGAGCAGTACGTGGCCTGTGTTTTTTTCCTTTTTGAACTCATGGCAATTTTTTTTTTTTGAGAAAACCTCCGACTCCTTTTATTCCTCAAACGATAACGAGCTACAAATGCCCACTGGGGGCTCAATCAACCACACATGGCGACCCTGAACAGAACTCACGCTGCTCTTGGCTAATCCGTGAGCTTCTTTATTAGACAATCTATTCTCATGAACGAAAAATAAATCTTCAAACTCCACCCTGGCTTCATTTATCTCCCTGATAATGATCGCGTAGGTTCCCATAGTTCCTTGCTCGATGCTTCGAATGACATTCTGACAGTCACTCGCCACCGTTGCTCTCCTTGCATTGATGTCCTTTGCAAGTGCTAATCCTTCCCGTACGGCGAGTACCTCCAGCGTTTCCGCGTCCGTTCTTCCCGCAAAAACTTCAACCGAGGCTCCCAAGAAAAGCCCCGCTCCATCTCTTGCAACCGCTGCAACAGTCCCGCTGCCGGTGTTTTTGCTTACACCTGCATCAACATTGATCTTCACGGATCCATTCGGAGGCAGGATCCAAGATCGTGGCCCAGCTAGTGTGCCAGCATCTCGTTGCCCCCCCTCCCTTCTTGATTCGTACCCTAGGTCGGCCACAAATCGTTCGACGAAAGCGTGCACCGAAAGATGGTTTTGGAAAATATGCTCATGGATGCTTTCCTCCGTGCATGCCATATGGCCCACAGGGTCACGAATACCCTCGTCTGCTCCTCGCTGCGAAGAGAGCTCGTCATTTTCGCCAGCCATGCCCGAGCGTCTTCCTCATCCGATGCCATCAGGTGCTCGGTCACTCCTTCATCCGCGAGCGCCCACACGCACCTCGCAAACGTGCACTCCAACAGAGCATGGCGCCATGAGTCCTGCGCCCCGCAAAGTTGGCACTTGTCCTCCGATGCCATGCCTCTATGATGGCGAACATCGTTGGTAGGGATGGACTGTTTTGCCAAACCCCAAAGGAAAATTCGAATCTTTGAGGGGACCTTCACCTTCCACAATCGTTCCCACTCCTTTTTCATCGAGCCATTATCTGAGACAGATGGCCGATCCTCTAGCCATGCTTCTCGTCTGTCCTTTGTCGCCACAAGCATTTGATATGCTGATTTCACCGAGAAAATTCCTCGCCTGTCATAATGCCATGCCCAGAAGTCATCAAAACGCCTTGTGCTTATAGGTATTTGGGTTATCATCTCCACATCCATCGGTAGTAGATACTGCCGCAACTTCTCAGTTCGCCACGTCGATCCAGTCGGTTCAATGAACTCTGAGACCTTTCTTGGAGGATCTCCTCCTAGACATGCCATAGGCCGTAGCATCCCGTCGCGCGGGGTCCAGTTATCATTCCACGGGTCCGTGCTATCCCCGTTGCCAATGCGGCGAATAAGGCCTTGTTTCAGCACCTGTATTCCCTCATGAACAGATCGCCAGACCAGAGAAGGAGATGCTCCTACCTCTGATCGCAATAGGTCCCTGTCCGGATAGTATCTTGCCTTGAGTATACGAGCGCTCAAAGTGTCGGGTTGCTGAATCATACGCCAGCCCTGCCATGCAAGTAATGCAAGGTTGAATAATTCAACATCTCTCAAGCCTAAACCTCCCATGCCCTTGGGTTTGCACATCTCCTTCCAGGATACCCAACTCGGCTTCCTTGCCCCATCACGGCTACCCCACCAGAAACTGCTCACCATTGAGTTGATCTTCTGGCAAAGTCCTCTTGGTAATTTGAAACATGCCATCGACTAGGTAGGCAATGCTTGTACTACTGATTTTATCATAACATCTTTGCCCCCAGCTGACAGGAGTCTCTCTAGCCACCCCTGTATACGTTTCCAAATCCTATCCTTCAAATATTTGAAGGACGCATTGGTTGATCTCCCCACATCAGACGGCATGCCGAGATACTTTTCGTTTAGTGTCTCTGTGTGTACGTTTAGGGCCTCCTTCACACAATTGGCATGTGTGTTCTGGAGAACTGGACTGTTATTTGGGAGTATCGCTCTTACAACTTCGTTTTCTGCAACGGCCCCTCTTGGTGGGCACCTGGGTAGCTGGGCTACGAGGGTAACAATGCTTGTTCGCCGCTGAACCATGCCTTCAGGCCGCTTTTGTTTCACGACTAGTTCCACCGGAGCATGGGCTTCGGAAATCCCACGCGAGCAGCGCAGCGGTGCAACTCGAGCACTATGCACCGCTCTTACGCGAGCACTATACATCGCTCATTGCAAGCCTGAGCAAGGACCCACACGCAGAGGTGCGTTGCATGGGCCGGCCCATCATCCTCAGGTTTGTTCCTTTTCGTTTTTTCTGTTTTCAAATTTTTCTTGTTTTTTTTCTTAGTTTCTTTTTTCCAAGTCCAAATGAACATTTTTTAAATATGAATATTTTTTTAAAAATTGTTCATGTTCGAAAAAATTTCATCATTTTTTCAAAAATTGTTTGTTCTTAAAAATTGTTCCCTTTGCAAAAAAAAGTCCTTTTACAAAACTAGTCACTTTAGAAAATTGTTAACCATTTAAAAAAATGTTAATTTGAAACATGTTCGTTTTCAAAAAAGTATTATTATAAAGGTTTGTTCGATTTAAAAATATTCAATTGAAAAACTTGTTCATTTTCAGAATTCGTTCATTTAAAATATGTTCATTTTCTAAAACTATTCTAATTATGTTAGGCTTTATTTAATAGTTTAGATTTTTTAATAAAATCATGTAGTAAATAATTATCCACACATTTATCCAAAAATAGAGTGAAAAATTCATACATGTATTGTGTCTCAAAGCCGGCCCAATAGAACACCCGCTGCCATGGGCGATCCATACTTGCAAGTGAGTCTTTTTTCCGGCTCACAAGGAGCGATGTATAGGGACTCTCCCTCTTAGTGAGTCGGAGTACTGACTCACTCGCATTGATCAGCCGTGTGGGTCCGCCCATCTTTTCGTTTGTGTCTTTTTTCTATTTCCTTTTTTCAATTATTTTTTTTTGTTTATTTTTCATTTGTTTTCTGCACCATTATAAAAATCCAAATCATTTAAAAGAAACAAACCATTTTATAATTTGAACATTTTTCAAAAAAGAACAATTTAAAAATCCGAACAATCAAATATAACATAAATTTTAAATATGGAAAAAATTGAAAATTATTTTTTTGTAAATTTACCATTTTTTTAAAAAAATAAACAATTTTCTAAAATGAATAGATTTGAAAATGAACACTTTTCTAAAATAAACTCATTTTGAAAATGAACAAATTTTTTAAAATGAATAAATTTTGGAAATGAACAATTTTTTAAAAAGAACAATTTCTAAAAAAATGAACTATACAGATTTAAAAAGAGAGACATGTTTGTTTTTAGATAAGAAATAGTAAAATGTGAATACTTTTCATATTTTAACATTTAAGAAAATTATTTCTGAAAACAATTCCAGAAATAAAATATAAAGGATAACCTAAAAAGTCAAAATAAAAAGGGAAGAAGAAAAAAACGAGCACGATCGTGTCAGCTGGAGTGGCTTCTGGCTGGCTCCCTGGTCGCGCAATGGGCTAGACCTATGTAATCGAGCGTGAGTGAGGTGCGCTTCTAGTGTGCTCATGAACGTGACCGATGTGAGGCTTACGGCTTGCTACAAGCGATACATTGGAGGTCCTGTTGTGCAGCGAGCTTCAATAGATTTTTGATGCAGCGTTGGGCTGGTAGTTCGTGTAACTTTAGGGCATGTGCGTTGTTTTGGTTTGGAGGAAATAGGCCGCCGCATTATCACAGGGTTCATCTCGGTGAAGAAAAAACAGGTGTGGTTAGGGTATCATTATCCATAAGTAAACCTTCTCAAAGACCGGTTGGACTAGAAAGCACTCTCCTCTACATGACACGTGTCGATTTCGAGAAAAAGGATTCCAGAGGCGCATAGAGAGCCAGGGATTGCTCTCAAGGTGCACCGCGCGGAAGGATAACCCAACACTTGGCACGATTACAACGCGTGCAACTTCAAGAGCTTTCCCTTATTCTAGTGATTACCAAAAAAAAACACTTTCACAGGTTTGAGCGTGCGTGGCAGACGTGCAGTATTCTCGGTTGACAGCCTCATCAAGGACGTGTTTGGTAGGTTGCAGCTACTTTTGAGCTATCTTTACGCATGCCGAATATAGCCTGGCCGAAGTGATACAACCTCTTAGTCGTGTTGCGGTTGTTTGGTAACCTGTATTACAGCACATGGCATCGGCAGAAAACAAGGTAGAGGTATTTAGTTGCATGTTTTGCTTGCTTTAATGCAACCATGCGAATGTTTGGCTTGATGAAAAACTACGGCTATTCTAACCTCTTCTCAATTTTAGTGAACTTACCATCGTATCACAAAAGCATGAGTATGAACTATGAAGCAGACTTCTAAATAACAACCAACATAGTCTTATGTTGAGAAGATTATGTGAACAATTCTATATGTTGAGAAAATACTATTGCCGCAAGATATTTATACAACTAAGCTAGTAGCAACAATTAAAGGTAAGTTGAGGAATAACCGAAAACAATGATGCGGAGATGTATCCCGAGGTTCACTTCCCAGTGGAAGCTAGTCTTTGTTGAAGCGGTACGGTGCCACCAAAGTGTAACAACGAGTAGCCCTCAGATAGCACACCGTATCTCCTTTAGAGTCCTTCCACCGATGTGGAGAGGCTCGAATCACTATGTTGCCGTTGAGGTTGAAAATTAGAACCTTTACAAGGACGAGGCACACTCCACAATTTGGAGGTTCCTCACCAAAGCCCGGGAGCCACCAAGACTCGTGGAAACAAGATCCACGAGCTCCAAAGCTTCGGGGACACCAACAAGGCTCTAAACTCCAATGAGCTAAGAGAAACAAGGTTCGACATTCCAATGAACCAAGAACTACAAGATTCCTAGGGGATGAGTGGGGTGGTAACGAATCGGTTTGGTGGAGCTGTAGATCTAGTGATTCTCCTCCAAATCCCAAAAGATCAATAAGTTATGTTGGGTATTTGGGGAGATGGTTGACCTTAAAGGTGGTCAACAATGGTGGAGAGAGAAACTTAGTTGACACCTTTTAAAGCTAGAAGAAGACCCCTATTTATCGGGGTAGGTGAAAAGTGACCGTTTGCGTATTTTTTCACGCGTGCAGGATGCCCGTCCTAGCCGGCTGGGAGGCCGGCCTGAAGTGCAGAGGAGTCGGCCTCTAGCCTGTCCCGGGCCGGCTAGGAAAAGAACCCGGCCTCGGGCGGCTGCTAGGCCGGCCACACACCCGAGGCCCCCGGCCTCCTGCCCGGCCAGGCCGGCTATCAGGCCGGCTAGGCAGATGCCTGGCCTGCGCATAGGGAGCCCGACCTGGAATGGCAGCTAGGCTAGCTACCCACCGAGAAGCCCGATCTCTTGCCCGGCTAGGTTGGCTGGGCAAATTGGCCCCTTTCTTCTTCCTCTTCATTTTCTTCTTTCTTATTCTTCTTATTCATTTGATTCTTTTCTTCAAAAAACATGTGTTTTGAGTTCTTTTCCTTTCTTCACTTTTGTGTGCTTACACTTTTTCATATTAAGATTCGTTTCCTAAAACACTTAAGAATAATGTTTAAATACTTCCAAATGTTCTAATAAAATGTCAAAAATAGGATTAAGATATAATGTCCTTTCACATGATAGCATACAGCGACATGTACAACCTATTGGAAGGCAGCTTTGACGGTTATGAGTTGCGTCATGTCGCAAGATCAAGCAACTCCGAAGCCGACAGATTAGCAAACATCGACTCAACCAAAAATCCCATACCACTGCGAGTGTTTTTGGATCAAGTAAACAAGCGATCCATCAACATGAAGAAAATAGTCAAGTCCACTGAGGTGTCAACTCCAAATAATAGTGACTCCAACACACTCGTGGCATCAGCCGGTCCAGTTTCGGAGCAAGTATGCTTGATAGAACCAGTATCGACAGAAAAAAAATCTATACTACATGCTTCTCTAGCAACTTCCAGAGAACACATAAGAAGCGCGCCAGGTCGTACGGCGCAACAAATCCTTCACAATAATCAACGAGGAAATCTAAAGAAGGAGTATCTTGAAGGAGTTATAGCCTAGAGGCAATTTAATAAAGAGATTTTATTATTCATAACTCATTTGTTTATAATGTTTTATACCATGATATAATTGTATTAAGCAGAAACATCAATACACGTGTGGTATGTAACCAAAACATGTCCCTAGTAGCCTCTACTTATACTCGTCCGTTAGGCAACTGATATGTCCAGTTTGCATCACTATTTTATATTGTTATTTTCCGTTATTCATCGATATATTTGATATTATGATGCATTAATTATTTTATTTTATCTTATTTTTCATGTTTGATAATTACTGGAGAGTAAACACCAGGACCAGAAATCTCATGTAAAAAGCATCATCGGAATTGGAAAATTTGAAGCCCGGAAGTCCTATTTTCCCCGGAAGCATCTAGAATACCAAAGAGGAGTCGAAGAGGGGCGGCAGGGGGCACACCATGGGAAGGCGCGGGTCCCCCTGGCCGCGCCAGCTAGGGGTGTGGGGCCCGTGGAGCTCCACCGCCTTTGCCCTTTCGCCTATTTAAGCCCCTGGATGGAAAACCCTAAACACCTGATCAAAATCCTCGAAAATGTTCCGCAGCCGCCGTCACCGTCAACCCTGGACCAGGGGGGGTTCTGGAGCTGTTTTCCGGCACCCTGCCGGAGAGGAAATCATCACCGGAGGCTTCTACATCACCATGCCTGCCTCCGGAGTGATGTGTGAGTAGTTCATCCCTGGACTACGGGTCCATAGCAGTAGCTAGATGGTTGTCTCCTCCTCATATGCCTCCATGTTTAGATCTCGTGAGCTGCCTATCATGAAATAGATTGATCTTATGTAATTCTATATGTTGTGTTTGCTGGGATCCTATGAATATTGACCTTATGCCAAGTTGATTATAGTCTTAATTGCATATGCTATTTGTGATCTTGCATGCTTTCCGTTTCTAGTGGTTGCTCTAGCCAAGTAGTTGCTAGTGACTCCAAGAGGGAGCATTTATGCTTGATAGTGGGTTCATGCCTCCTTGCTGCCTTTCTCGAGTGACAAAAACGTGAAGGGGAAGGATTTGCTGTTGCCATTAGGGAGAAAACAGCAGTGAGAGTGCCCGCGTGCATAATCATTGCTTACATTACACACTTTGTTTAATGCAATTATCTGTTGCTTGCAACTTAATACCTAAGGGGGTTCGGATGATAACCTGAGGGTGGATTATTAGTCATAGATGCACATGGATGTCGATCTATGTATCTTGTTGTAATGCCCGCACTAAATAGCATAGTAATCATCATGTTATAATGTGCACTACGGTGCAACCTCTATTGTCAATTTTCCAGCTGTAATTTGTTCACCCAGCATGTTATTTTTATGGAGAGACACCACTAGTGAACCTATGAACTCCGGTCCATTTTCCACACTGTTTAACAAACCACAACAATTTCCTGCTTTCTTTACTTACTGCAAGCATACACGGTTTTCCACACTATACGTCTAATCTTTTTTTTTTCAGCAAACCCGGTGAGATTGACAACCTCAATGTACCGTTGGGACAAAGTATTTTGGTTGTGTTGTGTGCAGGTTCCACGTTGTTGCTGACATCGGTGAAGCGCCAGCACCACCGTCAGTGGCATCAACCTTCCGAAGGTCCTCTTTATCCTACTGGATTGATAACTTTGGTTCTTAACTAAGGGAAAACTCTTACCGATGTGCTAATCACACCCTCCTCTTGGGGTATCCGAACGCAAGCATCAATCCTCTTCTCTTGACCCTTGAAAACTTTTTTCACACTAAATTTCTCACAATCTTCATTAGCAACGTTAGTGCAACCGAAATAATAAATTCACATGGTTCAGTTTCAACACAAGACTAGCACTCAAAAACACATTAACTACTTTCACAACTTCTTTTAAAACTCTTTTTCTCAAAACAACACCAAAAGAAAGAGATTAAGATGCAAATGCAATAATTGGCAGAAATTTGTCAAAACAAAACAACAGGTAAAGATCGATTTTTTAGAAAATCTTCTGTTGCTTAAATAAAAACGGAGTCAACCAAGAAAAGTTGCGTATATAGCCCGGGATTAAGCAAAAAAAATATCAGGTCATTTTGATTTTTCTGTGATTTTATACGTATTTAACAGTGGACAGCAGAAATCTGTTTCTTGCGCAGAAATCCGAAATATAGTCTCGACTTTCCACTAGAGACTTTACTTGGCTCAAAAAAAACACAAAAGAAAAGATACAGAGGGGTTGCTAAGGAAATACAAAACATCCAAGTGCAAAGCACACAAAATAAAACAAATGAAAACTGGTTGAAAACAGAGAAATAAAACGGGTTGTCTCCCGGTAGCACTTTTCTTTAACGCCTTTCATCTAGGCATAGAAAGAAACTCAATTATTTTCAAGTGAAGAAGCATCAACATCATAACTTTCTCTAATAATAGATTAAAAAGGTAGCTTCATCCTCTTTCTAGGAAAGTGTTCCATACCTTTCTTGAGGGGGAATTGATATTTAATACTCCCCTCTTTCATATCAATAATAGCACCAACAGTTCTAAGAAAAGGTCTTCCCAAAACAATAGGACAAGAAACATTGCATTCAATGTTCATAACAAAAAAAATCAACAGGTACAAGGTTATTATTAACCATAATAAGAACATCATCAATTCTACCAAGAGGTTGCTTCTTAGCATTATCAGCAAGATGAACATCCAAATAACAGTGTTCCAACGGTGGTAGATCAAGCATATCATAAGCTTTTGAGGCATAACAGAGAAACTAGCACCAAGATCACACAAAGAATTGCAATAAAAATCATTTAATTTTATCTTAATGATAGGCTCCCAACAATCATATAATTTCCTAGGGATAGATGTCTCAAGTTTCAACTTTTCTTCCCTAACTTTTATGAGAGCATTGGTAATATGTTTAGTAAAGACCATATTCATCGCACTAGCATTGGGACTTCTAGAAAGATTTTGTAGAAACATAATAACTTCAGAGATATTTCAATCATAAAAATCAAAATTATTATCATCAAAAGTAATGGGACCATTATCTCCTACATCTCTAAAAATTTAAGCACTTTTTTTTAGAAGCAGATTCAGCAATTTGACGAAATTTAGCACGTTTCACCAAAGGAGTAGGGACTTTATTAACACCAACTACTTTACCATTGATAGTGGGAGGTTTACAATCACTTGGAGCTTCAGTTTTACTAGTGGTTGCGATAGTACAAACTCTAGCAATATTATTCTTTCTAGCCAATCCATCTTCTTTTTCCCACCTAGCACGTAATTCGGCCATCAACCTAACATTATTATCAATTAGAACTTGGGGAGCATTCAAAGTTTTACTTTGTTTAACATCTTGTGGCAAAACCTTCAGTTTTAAAAAATCAACATCAATTGCTAGGCTATCTACTTTAGAGGCAAGAACATCTATTTTACCAAACTTTTCCTCAATAGGTTTATTAAAAGCAGTTTGTGTGGTAATAAATTCTCTAAGCATGTTTTCAAGATCAGAGGTAGAGATTTTATTGCTATTGTAGGAGTTGCCATAATAATTACCATAACCGTTATTAGGAGGATAGGGCTTATAATTTTTTCCACCAAAATTATTTCTATAACCATTGTTGTTAAAATTATTATTTCTAATAAAGTTTACATCAACATGCTCTTCTTGAGCAACCAAAGAGGCTAAAGGAACATGACACACATCTTGGTCATGGTTGATAAGTTCACCAAGTGGATTGAAGTGAAGCCTATTCGGAAGTGTGATGGAGCTACTGCTGTGAGTTTCTTGAAGGATGTGATCCTAAGATACGGCTACCCGCACAGCATCATCACGGACAACGGCACAAATTTTGCTGAGGGAGCCATGGTGAGATTCAGCAGAGATAAGCACATCCGACTAGATGTCGCGTCTGTCGCGCATCCCGCGTCCAATGGGCAGGTGGAAAGAGCAAATGGCATGGTGCTTGCAGGCATAAAGCCTAGGCTGATTGAGCCGCTGCTGAAAACACCAGGGTGTTGGTTAGACGAGTTGTCAGCGGTGTTGTGGAGTCTAAGGACTACCCCTAACCGGTCAACCGGCTACACACCATTCTTCTTGGTTTACGGGGCTGAGGCCGTGTTGCCAATCGACTTAGAGCATGACTCCCCCCGAGTAACCCTCTACACTGAGGCGGAGGCGAGAGAAGCTCGAGAAGATGACGTTGACCTGCTAGAAGAAGCAAGAGAGCTCACTCTATCGCGATCCGATGTTTACCAGCAAAACCTGAGGCGTTATCACAGCCGAAAAGTGAACCCAAGGGTTTTCCGAGAAGGAGACATGGTCCTTAGGCTTGTGCAGCGCACAGCCGGGATGCACAAGCTATCCCTGACTCGACAAGTCCCTTAGGTGACCCTATCGGGTTTCGATTAGGAGAAGTCATGGGCGCTGGTGAGATCGTCGGCTAGACAGAAGGCAAGATTTACCCAGGTTCGGGGCCCTCGTAGAGGTAAAACCCTTACTCCTGCCTCGTGTCGATCTGTATTGGATGATTAGATCGGTTTACAGGTTGCTCGAATCGAGAGTAGATCTCGAGTTCCGAGGCTTTTTGGTCGTGCGGTATTGCTTGGTCCTCTCCCTGAGGGCTCTCCTGGCCTTATATAGATGGCCAGGTCTCGAGTCCTACCCGGAGAGGATTCAAACCCTAGCTTAAGTCGGTTACAAAACTACCTAACTTAACCCGCAAGTTTGGTGCGGGTGGGCTTCTGGTAGGCCTTCTGGAGTCTTCCAAGGGCGCCTCTTCTTGGGTCTTGACATTGGGCCTGAGAGGGGGTGTCCTTACCCGCAGGGTCCAAGATCTATGTCTTCGTCAGTAGCCCCCGAGCGTGTGCTCGATTGGGATTTATTTCCAGTCGGGTAGACGGTCAGACCTTTTTTGATCTCCTCCTGGAAGTTCAGCTCGACAGTTGTTGTCTACGAAGGGTGTGTTCCCTGTTTTGTGAGTTAAAACGCTCGAGTATCGAGCAGCATAGGTGCCAGTTTTTGCGGCTTTATTTGCAGAAGGATGTGACACAGTAGCTTGGCTCTCCCGAGAGATCAGGGCCAATTAATTGCGACTAGGGAAAAAACATTCCTGGCCTACACAGATTCGAGACCTCCGACTCGAACCCGATGAGGTGATTGTTGCGACTGGGCCGTTGTGGACTTATCGAGTCGAACTTAACCTATGAGGGTACCTGGCGCGTCCGCTGGGATTTTTCTTCGTGTTGTTGACACGGAACTATGCCGGAGGACGCAGCTTTCGAGTGCGATTCCAGGCCCAAAAGAGAGATCTTTCCGGGTCTTACCTTCGTATTCGAAGAATACGGCATCCAGATGTGCCTAGTCGGCTGAACAATCCAGGTTTTTATGATGTATAATTATCACGTGTAGGAGAGGTAGGTTTTTTCCACCCGATGAATTTGTTTGAACTCCATACGAAAGAAGTTTCGTGTTGGGAAAAACCAAGTCCGCATGAAAGAGTTTTCATGTTCGGGATGTTGTGCCCATACGAAAGAGTTTTCGTGCATAGGGTATTTTCCTCTCTGTTCGAAGAGGTCTTGCTTTATGAACTGTTCATGGAAAAGTTGCTTTTATCCGAAGGAATTGATATTCGTACGAAGATAATTTCGCGTTTGAACTTCCAGTCGAAAAGATCTCAATTTTGAATGACGCCTGCCATGACGTCATGGCGCACTCCTCTTCTCCCGATGGGACGTGACGGAGTGGTAGCAGATGGTGGCCCACTTTGTCAGCTTTTTGACCGGGAAACGAGACGTCGCTCCCGTTTTTTACGCGAAACACGCAGTAAATGCGCACGATCTTCTGTTAAGATCGTGGCACGAAACAGCGCAGACCGCCGCTTCATTTCATCCTTACGCGTGGCAGCCGTAATAGTTGCCACGTAGCGCATCGTACGGCTGAGATTGCCTTGCCCCGTGTATAAATAGGGGTGTTAGCGCCGCAGTAAAATTTTCCCCGCTCTCTGTCTTCATCTTCTTCCTCGCGCCCATCTTCATCTTCCCAGTGCTCGAGCTCTTGCTGCAAACAATGGCTGGCGGAAAGAAGCGCGGCGCTGCCGTTTCTGCGTCCGGCGAACCTTCCGCGCAACCCGCGCCCCGCGCCGGCGACTGGCGTTCTCCCAACACCACCGCAAAATGCATCAAGGAGATGCAGCGGGAGGGGTTGCTGCCGGCGGAGGCGGAGAAGCGCGTCCGCCTCGGGAAAAAGGAAGAGGTACCTAATCCCCAGTCGAACGAGCGCGTGGTCTTTGTGGACCACGTGACTCGGGGCCTCTCTTTTCCCCTTCATCCCTTCTTCCTCGGGTTGCTGTGTGCCTATGGCATACAGCTTCACGATCTCCCCCCGAACGCGGTGCAGCACATCACGTGCTTCATCGTGTTCTGCGAGTGCTATCTTGGCATTCGCCCGCACTGGGCGCTGTGGAGGGCGCTTTTCAAGGTCCGGATCTTCCGCGAGAAGTCGCGGGTGGAGTCCGAGCTTGGCGAACCGCTTCGCACCGGCGGCTTCGGGATCCAAGCTCGACAAGAAAGCAGCTACTTCAACATGCACTTCGTCGACTCCGCCCAAAGCTGGCGGAAAAGGTGGTTCTACGTCGTCGACAACAACTCGGGTGGGATTGTAGAGTTCCACCCGTTCGCTGTTTTGACCAGGCGCAAGTCTTGGGGGCACAAGATGTCAGCCGAAGAAACCCAGACTGTTGCGCCTCTAATCGCGAGAGTAGCTGCTCTTCGAGATCAGACCGCGGGAGTTGTGCTCAACGGGAAGCACTTGGTGAGCATCTTCTTGAAGCGCAGGATCCAGCCACTCCAACAAAGGCCATCCGCCATGTGGGAGTACCAGGGCTCGGAAGATCCCAGTCGAGTAAGCCGCGAGGAACTTTCGAATGTAGAATTCGAGAAGAAAATCGCAGGCATCACCCGACTGAAGGTGGGAGAGAAGTTCCCCGATTGCTCCGTTGAAGCCTTCGCCGCCTCGAATCCTCCCCCAGCCGAGGTTAGCTTCTTTCTCTTCTTTCGTTTTTGAGTTGTTCCTCTTTTCTCCGTTCAGAGTCTTAGTCGATAAGATTTTTCTTGTCTTCTTCTTGCATTTGCAGAGCCTAGCCATGGCGGACTGCTACCCGCCAACCACGGGGGAAGCCGCCTCAGAGCAAGTGTCGAGCCATCAAGACGGCCCGATTGACACCAGCGTCGCCAATGCCTCTTCGAGTTCAGAGCACGATTCTTCGGATGACGCTGCGGACTCGAATGGCGCCCCGACAAAACGTCGTCGGGTAGACGAGGACGAAGCTACCTCCAAAGACAAATCTTTGGAAGCGTCGCCCGGTCAAGCTCCTATCCATGCGATTCCACTGCGCTCCCTGGCTCCTTCCCCTTCGATCCCAGTGATGACGCCCGCTTGGAACGCGGACTTGCTGGATGACGACGAGGATGACGAGTAAGTGTTTTTTCCTTAATCTTGGTCGAACATTTTCTGTGCTTCAATATCGATTGTTTCTATCTTTCGGTGCAGTCTACAGATGATCAGTCCTCGCAGGTACGCCGCGGCCGTTCCTCCCGAGAAGAGGAATAAGGGCAAGGATGCGGGTGAAACTCCCACCACGGGCACCGTCCAAAACTCCCCTAGAGCAGCCCCCGAAGTCGTGACAATGGTGCGTGAAGCTCCAAGCTTTGCCGCCAGGGCTTCTGCTTCTAAGGAAGTGACGGATAGCTCTGCGGATCCGCTGTCTCGCGCCTCTGGCCAGGTAAGCTTCGTCTTTCGTCTTGAAACCATAGTTTTATTTTTATCGGGTGCACGACAGTGCTCCCAATAGGAGTAGCCCCCGAGGCTGTAGTCGATCGCATGCGATCGGCCACAGGCTCAAAGTCTAGTTTAATTCCTCTTCATGCTTTTAATTTTTATCGGGTGCACGGCAGTGCTCCCGATGGGAGTAGCCCCCGAGGCTGTAGTCGATTGTAAATAATCGGGTACAGGCTCAAATTTGATCCTTTTAACTCTTCCGTCTTCGCGCTTTTGCAGTCACTCGTTGATTCTCTTGCGGCGATTGGTCGCCGCGTCATTCTCGCTGAATCGGATTGCAAGTCTCTTCGAGCGGACCGCAACCGACTCCGGACTGAAAACGATCTTCTCAAGGGTGAGCTCTATCGTTTCCCTGTCTTCCACACTCCATTCATTCTAGAGTTTTTGACAAGCGTCTCTTTGCAGCTCGACTTGAATTTGCAGAATCCGAAAAGGTCAAATTCTCTGAACAGGTAACTGCTCGAGAAGCTGACTTGACGGCCATTCGACAAGAGCTAGAGGCTTCCCGTATGCAGTCGGAAGACTTCAGTCGACAGCTTGCGGACGCGCGGAAGTCCTTGAAGGAGTTAGAGAAAACCGGCAGTAAGGCCGACAGCGAGCTTGTCGGGTTCCTCCGTCCCCTTGCTGAGCGCTTCGCGGGTAAGCTTGCTGGAATTTCGCGATTCTGATTCTTCACTTGGCTGTAGTTTGCTAAGTATTATTTTCTCCCTTCGTAGGTATTCTGGATGTTCCTCTAGAAATCCCTGGACTCCAGCGGGTGGATGTGGTAACCGATACGCTTGCCCAGCTTAAAAGGCACGCTGATGGAGTTTCTTCCATGGTCAGTGATGCCACCCAAGTGCTAGGGCAACTGTACGGTCGCCTCCTCGCCAACGCCACTCCTGCACCTGCGCTCGATGATATGTTGAAGGTCTTCTCAGAAGGAAAACTTCTGGATGCCTTTGCAGTCGCTCAATCGGAGGCTGGCGCGAAGACTGCGATCCAATTTGCTCTGGCGCACGGAGTCGAAGGGTTGGAGGAGGCTTACTCGTCCATTCCAGTCGATCCTTCCACGGGCAAAAAGGTACGGCTCTCTCGTTTTGGCGAGCAAGCCGCCATTCTTGCTCGGAAGCTTTCTGAGATTTTTCCTCGGAAGAAGGGAGGGTCGACTGCTGCTAGTGGGAGCACCAATGTAGCCTCGTAGTTTTTTTTTATTTCCTTCTTTGAATGTAATGAACCTTGGGATGTATTCCCGTACTTTTGTTGTCCTTGATCGAAGCATTTATCCTTTGGAGTTTTTATTCTTCCTGTTTGTACCTTTGTCTCCCGATGGGAGTAGCCCCCAAGCGTGTTTAGTCAGATGTGCGACTAGAAACCACTCGAGTAGGGCATCTCACTTCTTTCCTTGTGCTTCTTCCAGGCTACTGTGTTTGCCACGGAAACTTCTGGTGGACGTGGTAATCCAGTAAATCCACTTGTGGCCGCCGTGGGCACTTTTGCTGGCCTTCGTGATAAGGTTCAGGAGGGTGAGCGTAGGTTGAAAGCTTTGCGCGGGGTGGCTGATGTGGCGATATCCAAACAGAAATTGGCGGCTGAGCGTGAGCAATTTCTGATGGACGAGCTATCTTCAGTTGCGAGGGAGTTGCTATGTAAGTGGTGCAGCCCCCGTGCATTTTTTCTCCTTTTGTATTCTTCAGCTGACTAAGTGCATCTGCCCTTCAGTTGTTAGACCGAATGACAGGGAGGAAAAGCAGTGGGTGGAAAACCACATTCACCAAGAGGCTAACAGCCCAAAACCTCATGCGAATAACTTCTGGTCTAATCGCAGTCGAGGGTTTGTGATGGCCACCTTGAAATTCCGAGTGCTGCAGGCGAGAATTCTCGTGGGTTCTTTTCACGAGGTCTTGATTGCGATGAATGCAGCTTTTTATCCACTCGAAAGGGGTCCCGAAGACTGGAGCTATCTACTCAGGCTGTTTAGTCGGGAAGGGGAGATTCGCACGTGCGTACGCAAACAGATGACGTGCGGCGCGGTTGTGGCTCTCTCCTTTGTCCGAATATGGCATCCTGAGATAGATTTGAACTCCGCAGCTCGGCGCCCAGATTATGCAATCGAGGACATCACACCTTTTTATGATGCTGTACGCCCTGCAGCCGAGAAGATTATCCGAATGACCTCTGAAGAGGTAGATAGGGTCTTAGCGACTGAGAATGCTCAGCGTTTTGACTGATCTGTCAGATGTGAATATCCTGTAAACTGTTTATAGTTTGTAAAAATCGTTGTAAGGTGTGTAACCTTGTATTGGATGATATTTCTTTGGGATGCTAAGTTCTTAGGTGTAGCCCCCGTGTATGCGATGGGGTGTGTACCTGTGACTTTTAGCATGCAGTAAACAAAAAGCTTCGGGTAAATATGATGAGGAAATCATGTATTTTTATTGCAATGACTGAGAAGTCATGTATTCGAGCTACAAAATTGGCTAGTATAGCCTTATTGTTGTAGAAACAAGTAAACCTAGGGGTAGAATTTGCGGAGTTGTGCAATATTCCATGGATTGGAATAGATTCCTCCGGTCGCTGGATTTTTGAGCCTGTAGGCTCCTCCTGGGATAACTTCGTGTACAATGAAGGGTCCTTCCCAAGGTGGTTCGAGTTTGTGTCCTTCCTTCTGCTTGAGCCGCAATACTAAGTCACCTATCACGAATGACCTGTGGCGTATGCGGCGGCTGTGATAGTTGCGTAGCGATTGTTGATAAACTGCGGATCTTGCGAGTGCGATGTCCCGCATTTCGTCGAGTGCATCCATATCTGCTGCGAGTGCTTTGTTGGAGGTTTCTTCGCTGTAGGCCACAACCCGTGGGGCGCTGAATCGAACTTCCTCGGGAAGGACTGCTTCCGCCCCGTATACCATAAAAAATGGTGTGTATTTTGTAGACCTGTTTGGGGTTGTCCGGAGGCTCCAGAGTACGGAGGGTAGCTCCTCTGCCCAATGCCCTGCTGCGGGGTGCAGACGGTCGAGTAGTCATTTCTTGATCCCAGCTGAAACTAAGCCGTTGGATCTTTCGACTTGTCCGTTCGTTTGCGGGTGGGCAACCGAAGCGAACTTGAAATTGATGCCTTTCTCTTCGCAGAACTGCTGTGTTTCCTTTGCCGTAAAGTTTGTGCCGTTATCTGTAATGATGTCGTGTGGCACACCAAATCTGCATATGATGGAATCAAGGAACTCCACGGCGCATTGGGCGCTAGCCGAAGTTACTGGTCTTGCCTCTATCCATTTGGTGAATTTGTCGACTGCGACCAGCAGATGTGTATATCCACCGGGTGTGGATCTGCGTAATGGTCCAACCATGTCTAGCCCCCATTGTGCAAAGGGCCAGGCGATGGGTATCATGTGCAACTCCGTGGTGGGTGCGTGCGGCTTTGGTGCGAATCGCTGGCAGGCGTCGCATCTATCGACCAGGTTTTTTGCATCGGTGGCTGCTGTAAGCCAGTAGAATCCTGCTCGAAAGGCTTTCCCCAATATCGCTTTCCAGCTAGCATGATGTCCGCAATCACCCTGATGTATGTCTCGAAGTAATTCCTTGCCGTCTTCGGGTGCGATGCAACGCTGAAGTATTCCCGAGATGCTTTGTTTGTATAATTCTTCGTTAACCACCCGAAAGGATTTGCTACGCCTGATTAGCTGTCGAGCCTCACGTGGATCGGCCGGGAGCTGTTTGTTTAGCAGGTAGTCGAGATATTTCTGCGTCCAGACTGGTTCGACCAGGAAAACCTGCCGTGATATGTTATGAGTAAGCTCGAGAAGCGCGATTTGCGGGCTGACCTCTGTTCCATTGCTGCGGGTGGTTCTGCGGGTTTCTTCAGTTTGATCGATCTCTTAATCATCCGCTCGAAATATATCCCTGGCGGTATGGGTGTGTTCGTGGAACCCATGTTGGCCAGTCTGTCTGCTTCTTCGTTGCTAGATCTTGCAATGTGCTTTAGCTCGCACCCTTTAAAGCTTCCTTCGAGTAGGTTATACATGTCGCAATATGCAACCATGTTTTCGGCAATGGCGTCGCATTCTTTCATTGTTTGCTGCACTATGAGGTTGGAATCGCCGTAGATCATTAATCGGGTAGCTCCACAGGCGATTGCCATCTTCATCCCGTGCAATAGTGCTTCATATTCTGCGTCATTGTTCGATGCTGGGTCATCGGGTGGAAAATCCAGTCGCAAGACGTACTGCAGTTTGTCTCCGCTAGGTGAGATGAGGACGATTCCTGCTCCTGCTCCTTCGTTTCTCTTGGATCCATCGAAGTACATTATCCAATTGCTCGTATACTCGGGTGGCCCGGGTGTTTGCAGCTCTGTCCATTCGCTGATGAATTCCACGAGAACTTGTGATTTGACTGCGTTGCGTCCAGCGTAGGTGATGTCCCAGGCGCCCAGCTCGATGCTCCACTTTGCTATTCTTCCGGATGCCATAGGGTTGTTCATGATTGTCCCAAGTGACGCATCATTAACCACTGTGATGGCGTGTTCCTGGAAATAATGTTTGAGCTTTCGAGCTGTGAGAACAACCCCGTATGCGAGCTTCTGATAGTGAGGGTAGCGTTGTTTGCATGGCGAAAGTACTTCGCTGATGTAATATATTGGTCTTTGAACTCCGTATGCTTTGCCGTCTTCAGGTCTTTCGACTACGATCGCTGTGCTGATGACCTGGTTTGTGGCGGCTAAGTATAAGAAAAGTGGCTCCCTTTCTTGCGGTGTCGCAAGGATGCGCCTGCTTTGCAAGGACCGCTTCAGATCTGCGAACGCTTTTTTAGCTTCGGGCGTCCATTCGAATTTGTCCGTCTTCTTCAGTAATTTGTAGAAGGGTAGTGCCTGCTCTCCCAATCGTGCGATGAATCTGCTCAGGGCTGCTAGTCGTCCTGCGAGCTGCTGTACTCCGCGTAGATTGGTTGGCTCCTTCATAGTCAATATGGCTTGTATTTTCTCCGGGTTGGCTTCGATGCCTCTGGCGGATACCAGGTACCCGAGAAGTTTGCCTGCGGGGACACCGAAAACGCATTTGGTCGGGTTGAGCTTGATCCGATATGCGTTAAGGGCGTCGAATGTTTCTTTAATATCCTCGAGGAGTGTGTCCTCCACTCGAGTTTTGATGACAATGTCGTCGACGTACACTTGTACGTTTTTGCCAATGAGATTGGCGAGGCATCTTTGCATGCAGCGCTGATATGTTGCGCCTGCGTTCTTCAGCCCGAAGGGCATTGTCGTGTAGCAGTATACACCGTGTGGTGTGATGAAAGCCGTCTTCTCCTCGTCTTCCTTTTTCATGCGGATTTGATTATATCCTGAATAGGCGTCTAGAAAGGAGAGACGCTGGCAACCTGCCGTAGAGTCCACGATCTGGTCGATTCGTGGTAGAGGAAAGTTGTCCTTGGGGCAGTGTTTATTTAGCGACGTGTAGTCGATGCACACCCGAAGGATATCCGTGTTTTTCTTGGGGACCAACACCGGGTTTGCTAACCAGGTGGATATTTTGATCTCCCTGATGAAGTTTGCGGCTAGCAATCTGTTTACTTCTTCTCCAAGCGCTTTCTGCTTAGGTTCTGAAAATCGTCGAGTCGTCTGTTTGATAGGTTTGGCGTCAGGAAAGACTTCGAGTGAGTGCTCGGCAAACTCCCTGGGTATTCCTGGCATATCTGAGGGCTGCCAGGCGAAAATCTCCCAGTACTCACGGAGGAGTTTGACGAGCGCGCCTTCCTATGCTGGCGAGAGGGTTGTGGAAACCATCGCCGTCTTCGCGGAGTTTGTCGGGTGTACTTGGTGCTTGCGAGTATCGCTGTTGGCACTGAATTCCAGTTCGGGTGCGTTTTTCTTCGTGAGGGGCATAACGGAGTGGTCCGTTGTTTTTGCTAACTCTTGAAGTTCTTCTTGCATCCCGAAAGATTTTGCGATCTCATTAAATTCTATGTCGCACTTGTCCGATTTCTGGAAGTCTCCGTCGATGGTGATCACACCGTATTCGCCAGGTAGCTTGAGCTTCAAGTATGCGTAATGTGGCACGGCCATGAATCTGGCGAACGCTGTTCGACCAAGAATGGCGTGGTACTGTGAGGGCCAGTCGACGACTTCGAAGTCCAGAAATTCCCTTCTGTAGTTGCATGGGGAGCCCAGTACAACTTCTAGGTTGATTGTTCCGAGTGGACGGATTGCTTTGCCCGGGACTATCCCGTGGAAGGATGTTTCTGATTCCCTTAGACCGTCCAGATTTTTGTTCATTCAACGGAGTGTATCCGCGTAGATGATGTTGATGCCGCTGCCACCGTCCATGAACACGCGGGCCAGGTCATAATTGCCAATTTGAGCTTGAATGACGAGGGCGGCGTGTCCCGGCCGATAGACTCGTGGCGGGTGGTCTTCTTTCGAGAACGTGATTGGCTGATCGGCCATCTTCAGGTACTCGGGCTTTGTTGGTGGCGTCTGCACTGCCATGCATATTTGTCTCGAGTTAGTCTTTTGAGCTCTGCGAGAGGGGCATACCTTCTGTATCATCCCGAGGAGTTGTCCATGCGGAGTCGGGTATGTATTTGCTCCCGCGTTTTGTTGTGGTGGCGCTGGCAATGCGGCGAGCGCCATGTTTGGGTTGGTCGGTGGAGGTGGAGGCGGTGGTAGCTGGAATTGTTGTCCCCCTCCTGGCAGTGGTGGATAGTTTTGGGTGGAAGCAAATCTTTTCTTGGCGAGCGCGTCCGAGATTTCGATAAACTTTCGGCAATCCTTGAGAAGGTGTGTTGCCTTAGTCTTGCCCGTGCGCTTGTCTGTGAACAGATGTAGCGAGCAGTACGCATCGAGGTCTTCCTCGGGTGATTTTTCTTCTGCTTTTGGTTTCCACTCGCGACTTCCGCGACGACCGGAGTCGCGACTTAGCGTGAATTCTGCTGCCACTAGTTCTTCTCTATCATCGTGGTCGTAATATTTTCTTCTCTTCCTTCGTCCGTGGCGGTCGTCCTCGTGTGCAGGTGATGATCCTCTTTCGTTGCGTACTGCGTCTTCTCCATTGGCCCATTTTTCGGCTATGACCATGAGCTCCCCGATGGTTTTGGGCGCGGCTCTGCCGAGCTCTTCTCGAAACGCGGTTCTTCTTGCTCCTTTGGCGAAGGCCTCGATCGCCACTTCTTCAGAGATTGTCCCTGCGGTGTTCCTGAGCGTGTTCCACCGCTGGATGTACTCTCGGGTGGATTCACCGCTTTTCTGTTTGCAGTCTCGTAGTTCTTCGATTGTAGCCGGTCTCTTGTAGGTCGACTGGAAGTTCTTGCAGAAATCACGGTGCAAGTCATCCCACGATGCGTAGCAAGATCGCAGTCTCCTCTCCAGCCAGCTGCGAGCTGCTCCGGCTAGGTGCAAATTGAGGTATTGCATGGCCGTGTTCTTGTTACCACGTTGGCATTTCACTGCCGTGAGGTAGTCGCTCAACCATTGAGAGGGCTCGAGTGAGCCGTCGTACTTCGTCACTTCCGTGCTAAGCTTGAATCGCTTGGGTAGGGGCGCCTCGCGGATGCTGCGGGCGAAACATAATGCGCCGCAGGTTTCGTCATCCGAAGAGCCGGACGATGATCGATCGCGATATCTTGACGCCCTCGCTCTATCCACTTTGTTTTGCGCGATGTCTGATCGCGCGTCCCGTCCGGGTTGATCGCGATCGGAGTTCTTCCGTGGTTCCTTGCTTCGTTTGCGTGAACGGCTGCCGCGGTGTCGCGGGCTTTTTTCTCTCGGGCTGTCGTCGCCGCTGCTTCGACTGTCATCACGGCGGCGGGCTTCTTTCCCTCGGCCACGACGTGGCGACTTGTCTTTTCTCGGGGAAGAGCTTCTGTGCCTGCGGGGCGTTTCCTTGTCCTTATCCTTCTCCAGTCGCTCCTTCTCCAATTGTTCTTTGCGATCGTGAGAGGCGAGCCTCGCGGCCGCCAGCCCTAGACCTTTGCGAATGTGCTTGTATTGTTCCACCTGGGGATCGCTATCCGTTGGCTGATTCATCTGCATGTAGGTTGCTGCGGCTAGGATTGCAGCGGCTGGGGTTTGCGGGTAGACGTTGCCATCGTCGTCGACCCTCATGAAAGAAGACGTGGTAGACCTGTTGGTTCCAGCCATAGATTCGTGGTCCCTCGTCGACGCTGCGGGTCCCTTCCCCCTAGGTCGGGTACCGACTGAAGGTGCGTGGGATAGCTCGGCTCGACGTTGGCTTGATTCATCCGCCGCTCTCCTGCGACGGGCTAGATCTGCTCGGGCATCCTTGATGTTTGAGGCCGCCCTCACTAGGTGATAGTGGTAGGCGGTTAGGTCTTCCTGCGTGGCTCCCGCCGCAGGCGGCTGGCTTTTTCGCATGGATTCCTTGGCTCTTTTCCAGGCTTCCCGCGAAACGCCGATTATATCGCGCTCGGTCGCGCTATATTCAGTTTCCGAGGGCTGTTCCGACCCTGCCATGCAGACTTGGGCCAGTTGTGGTCCGTGTGTCCTAGGCGTAGATCGAAAAGCTCTCCGCACCCGAGAGGGTTCCTCTGTCGAGAGGGTGTGGTAGTCGACTGCGTTGTAGCGGATTGACTCGCCGCTTTTCCCTGTAGGGAAGCGCGAGTTGGCGGTTCCAGATTCGGTTTCAGATTCATCTGAGAAGTGGAGGATCCCGTCTCTGTTTGCCATGAAGTTGAAGCTCCCGAACGTCAGGGTGACGCTCTTCTCCAGTTCCTCGAACGCCGGGCGAGATTCCGGCGAGTGAGGCATGACCACGACAGATCCGATCCGTATAGGATTGTTCGGAGCCGTAGTCGTTGGTTTCCAACGGGAGTTGGATGTCGATGAAGCCGAAGATGCCGGTGATCCAGCGCCCGCGTTTCCCACAGACGGCGCCAATTGTCGAATCCCTGACTCGACAAGTCCCTTAGGTGACCCTATCGGGTTTCGATTAGGAGAAGTCATGGGCGCTGGTGAGATCGTCGGCTAGACAGAAGGCAAGATTTACCCAGGTTCGGGGCCCTCGTAGAGGTAAAACCCTTACTCCTGCCTCGTGTCGATCTGTATTGGATGATTAGATCGGTTTACAGGTTGCTCGAATCGAGAGTAGATCTCGAGTTCCGAGGCTTTTTGGTCGTGCGGTATTGCTTGGTCCTCTCCCTGAGGGCTCTCCTGGCCTTATATAGATGGCCAGGTCTCGAGTCCTACCCGGAGAGGATTCAAACCCTAGCTTAAGTCGGTTACAAAACTACCTAACTTAACCCGCAAGTTTGGTGCGGGTGGGCTTCTGGTAGGCCTTCTGGAGTCTTCCAAGGGCGCCTCTTCTTGGGCCTTGACATTGGGCCTGAGAGGGGGTGTCCTTACCCGCAGGGTCCAAGATCTATGTCTTCGTCAGTTATCACAGCCGAAAAGTGAACCCAAGGGTTTTCCGAGAAGGAGACATGGTCCTTAGGCTTGTGCAGCGCACAGCCGGGATGCACAAGCTATCCCCTCCGTGGGAAGGGCCGTTCATTATGAGCAACGCTCTACACAATGACGCGTACTACCTTGTAGATGCGCAACCATCGCAGAAGAACAGGCCGGATAAAGCTGGGGAGGAATCTAAACGCCCCTGGAATGTAGCTCTACTTCGTCGCTTTCATTCATGAGCAAAAAGTGTGTATGTACTCTCTTATCCGAGTTAAACTTCTACTCTGCAATCTGAAATTGAACTCGGGGACTGCCCTCGTCCAAAAATGTTCTAAGTGTTTCTATTCTGCCGTATCTCTGTCTATTCGGTTGAACCACTCAGAATTTCAAAAGCATACAAAGTAGTGTGTTTACACTCACCGGACACTTTGCGACTCTGCTGCTGTCCGCAACCCGGCTTCATGGCAAGCCAGAGAACAAGCCAAAGGGTCAATGAACACATGAAAATTTGCTAAGGGAAGGACGCGTGTGGCAACCGAATAGGGCATTTTTTACTCGTTTTTGTTAACTTTTTTCGGCTACATGGTGGGTAGCGTTACTATGACTGTTTCCAAGTGGCTAAGTATTTGAAACCCCAACTTTGAACTCTTGTGACTCGAATACCAAAAAAGCAACAAGTTGCAGGTAAGAGCTGAGATAAAAAGGAGGAGTGAATGAGAAATGCAACTCGGGGACTCGCATGATAACGCAAACCGTCATCGAGCCAAAGCTGCTCAAATTACTAAATATAAAACATCAAGTGGAATAAAAACTGAGTAGCAACGAGAAACGTAATTGTTCGATACATTTGCACACGCCATCCCGGGGATCTGATGAATGTTTCAAAGCGTAAGTGTTTCAGGAAGGAACTAGCTCGAGGTAGCGGTATTCTCCAGGTTGGCGTTGGCAGCGTCCGCTTCAGGGTTGGCAGCGGTCTGATCTGAGGTGGCGGTGGCCACCGAGATGGGGTAGGATTGAGTGCGGGGTAGCACCATGTCCCCGGCTGCCGTGCCGGAAGATGAGCCCATCTCGGGAGCCGCACCCTGGGTGGCGTCTTGGCTCTCGATCTCCTCGTCGCTACCCGCGACGGCCTTGCCCTTCCCCTTCTCGGCGCTCGTCTCTTCAAAGCAGTCCAAGTCTTCCGACTCGGTTTCCTCGTCGTCATCTTCATCGCCCTCGCTTTCCGCCTCCGTGTCAGGCTCAGTGAGGCCCTCGATGAAGCGCGCGGTATCAGCGTAGGAGGCGATCTCGTACGCGACTGCCTGCCGGCGAGTCACGCACTCGGGATCTTTCTCCCACTTCGAGTCCCGGCGCATCTCGAGGATGGTATTGAGATTTAGATTCTCATACCAGCTGCAGATGAAGAGGAGAAGCATGTCGGCGCCTGCCCGAGCTCCAGATGCCAGCCACTTCTTCAACTCGGCCTTGGCACCGTTAAGTTTCTCGGCGAGCGCGCGGATAGTTGTTTGCACATCATCTTGTGGCCAGAACAGAGAGTGCAGATTGAAGGCGGTACGCACCAAGTCAGTGCCCAAGCCCCTAAGTTGCTGAAGCTGGGTCTGCATGCTCGAAAGGTTATCTTCAATTGAAGACTTGGTGTCTGTGGGCAGACCCTTCTCTGTTCGGATCTTTTGCGCCTTAGCCAAGGCAGGCATGAAAGTCGAGTAGAGGTCGGGGAAGGTTTCTACAATTGCTATCAGAAAGAGATTAGGAACAGAGGCAGAAAAGAGATGCAAATCAAGCCAAACAGAAGAAGACGGAAACAAGCAGATGCCAAGAAGCGAGAACTTACTGTTGAGCTCGCAGAGTAGCGATTCCAGCTTCTTTCTCCAGCTCTCCTCATCCGCAATGTGCTTCTCTTCAACCCTGCGGAACTCGGCCAGCTGGCTCATGAGGTCCACATTGCTTTTCTTCAGCACTTCGTTCTCCAACTCAAGGGCCCGCTTCTTGGCCTTGAAGGCTGCCTCCATCTTGTCCTTCTCGGCAGTCAGGTCTAAGGCGTCCTGGAGGGCAGTCTTCAGCTGGACTTGCAGCGGTTCCATCTCGGCGCGGTGTCTGGTCCTGAACTCTACCTCTAGGCTCTCGATCTGCTGCTTCAACTCGGCAGGCTTCAGACAGTCAAGATGCTCCTCACGGAACTTCTTGTACTCTTCTGCGGACAGAAGCGGCACTGTGAGCGGGGTAGCCAAGGGAAAGGAGTAAAATAACCGAGAAGACGGCAACCCACCTTCAAGTTCTTTAATCTTGCTCTCAGCAGACTCCACGAAGACATGGCAGTGTTTGTGTTCCTCTATCAGCTTCTCAAGTTTGCCTACATAGTAGAAGGAGTTAGAGCAAAGAGCACATACGGGCGTAAACAAAAAACGCATAGCTAGAAGCTTACTCTCGAGTGCTGAAATTTGGAGGGCACGGTCCAGGGCTGCCTTCTCCGTTTCAGCATCGGTCTTGCGCTCCGCTTCCAGGGCCTCAAGGCGCCTCTTGGCGATGGATTGGTTCCAGAGCAGCCGCCGGTAAAGGGAGGTCCTCTTCAAGAGGCTATTCTGAGAAGGAGAAAGAAAAGAAGTTAGACGTTGTTTTCAAGATTTGGCCCGAGAAGACGGCAACTCGGTTGAGTACCCGTCTACTCGGCCTGAATCTCGGGGACTGGATGATAGATAAGGAGAAAGAGAAGAATAGAAGAAGAAGGAAAATCGCAACTCGGAACAAGAAACCGCAACTCGAAGAAAGCAAGCAAAACTTACAGCATAGGTCTGTTCGAGATCTTCAGCGGCCTTGCGGTGGACATACATCCACGCGGCCAGCGTGCTGGTGGTGGACGAAATGGTCATGGGATTGTAGCCCATGTCCGCCTTGTTCCAGTCAGTGCGTCAATGGTCCAGCGTGCCCAAGGCCAGGCCGTGCCAGGTCTTGTTGCCAAGGACCTCGCTGTTCCACTGCGCTTCAATGAAGCCTACCCGGTCGATCATCTGCTCAATCCCCCGGGACACCACCTCAGTCTCTTGGATCTCCCGCGAGTAGATCGAGAGGGGCTTGTGCCTTGCTGGCAGCTTGGAGTCCATCGCTGTGGCCTGCTTGCCCTTCGTAATAGCAAGCCGCTGCTCGGTCTTGCTCAGACTGATGTTATGTTGCTTGCTCATATGCACCATGTAGGGCAGGTAGCTAGGCGGCTCCTGAGCGTTTGATCCCGCAGTTGCGCCTGCCGAGCTACTAGTAGCGCCGATGGTGAGCTGCCCAGTCGGCGCAGCAGGCTTCACAGGCAGCTTTGGTGGTGGCATCTTGGCAGAATCCAGCGCAGCGTTGCGCGGTGGGTTCTTGCGGACCGGTGCGTTAGGCTGGATGGCCTGCTTACTGGCGGCATCCGCTTTCTTGGTGACCTGCTTGGCTGGAGGGCTCAGTGCAGTCTTGGTCTTCTTCGCGGGCAGCGGAGAGCTTGGTGCAACGGGTGGAGCAGCCCGCTGGGTAGGCGGCACTGGAGGCTGGCTACCCGGCGCAGCGTCTGGCTGCACTTGGTTCTGCGGTTTCGGCTCCACCGCAGTCGTCTCAACCCGCTGCTCGGAAGCGGGATCTGGTTGTGCATCTCCGGTTACTTCTACCCGCAGCGGGGCCGCGGGGTCATCTTGGACAGCAGCCTCAGCTTCCGGCTGCTCCTGGTTCTCTTCCTGCCGCTCAAGGGCGGCGCGGTCTTGGTACTCGGCGTCTTGTTCATCGTTCCCCCCAGCTGTGGCAGCTGGAGGAGAAGGCGGGGTCTCATCTTGGGCAACATCCTGCGCATCTTGTTCTGCGCGGGCCTGCTGATCCGTGTGCATGTCTTGAACACCAGCGCCCGTGTCCTGAGCATTGGTGCCTTCTTCTTCTTCCTTCGCGGGAGAGGACTCACGCGTCCTATCCCGTGCGGCTGGATCCTCCTCGCCCTCATCAAGATCGATGAGCGACTCGGGGTCGACAGGTGATTTCTTCTTGGATTTGGCGGGAGCGGCAGCAGCATCAGCGTCCAAGGGAGCGCTGAAGAGAAAAAGAAGTTCAGAAGAGGGGAAGGAAAGAAGAACACCAGGAAGCATTGACAAGATGTAAACCAGAGGGGAACTGCTTACCCTTTGCGAGAAGGGGGTAGCCGTCGGCCTGAAACCTGCTTCTTCTTCTTCTCGGCTTTCGGCTTCTTGGCGGGGGGCTCTTTAGCACCGCTACCCGTCCTCTTCCGGGTAGAAGGAGCGGCCACCGCAAGCGGATCGACGTCGAAGACGTCCTCGTCCTCCTCATCCGCGTCGACGTCGTCTGCAGAGTAGAAGAAAGGAAGCAGGTGAGAAGCGGAAAGGAAGAAGAAATAACGCAACCCGTAGCTACAGAGGCGAGCTCAGTCACCTTCTTCATCGTCCTGAGACCAATCCCGAATGGAAGCATCGACGTGGTGCTTACCATGCTGTTCGGCATGAGGGACACAGAGGGTGTCCTGGGTGTCGTAGGCGGTCTCGTCATCCTCCGTCCGGTCTGGGTCCCAGTTGGCCTCAAGGAGCTCCTCGTTCTCAGCGAGCTGGCGGTCAAGGTGCTGAAGATACAAGCAAGCAGCACAAATCAGTTGAGTAATACAAGGAACTCTACCCGGAGCGAGATGCAAACACAAAGCATATTTGAGTAAGTGTTCTACTCGGCATGGCGTGCACACACAAAGCACATAAGACCTAACGGATACTAGCAAGCGCTCTACTCGACAGGGCGTGCAAACACAAAGCACATAAGGCCTAACGGATACTAGCAAGCGCTCTACTCGATAGGGCGTGCAAACACAAAGCACATAAGGCCTAACAGATACTAGCAAATGCTCTACTCGACATGGCGCGCAAACACAAAGCACATGAAGCCTAGTGGATACTAGCGGGAGTTCTACTTGGCACAGCATGCGAATACTAAGCATCCTAAGCTGGAAGTCCGTCTACTCGGCATCATACCGCAAAGATAAAGCATAAAAGTACTAACCTGTCCGATGGGCTTCATACGGCTATACGGCACGAAGCCGTATTGCCAGTTGTCGGTGAGGCCAGTGCTCATGATCGAGCGCGCCCAGACGGCCACATCCGCGTTGCTCAACCCGAACGTGGTCGTCCGTGTGCAGTCTCTGTTGCCCCCCATGTAGCACATGAGGTGCGCACGGCGTTGCAGCGGGAGCACTCGCCTGGAGATCCAGCACGCAATCGGATCGTCGCTCTTCAGCCCCAGATCCTTCAGCTGGGCGAGGCGCTGGTTGATCTGCTTGATGTCGCCTTCCAGTGCAGGCTTGTGTCCCCAATTCTGCTGAGTGGGAGCCGTGTTGGTCCACTTGGGAAGGTTGATCTGATCCACAGGGGGCACTCCTTCCTCAACAGAGACATTCTTCACGTAGAAGAAGGATTTCTGCCACTTGCGCACAGAATCGAGGCCCTTGATGCGCGGGTGGTTGGTCCCGCCGCGTTGCAGCATCATGGCGCTGCCGGTCTTGGTCATGTTGCGGGTGCTCTCCGTGCTACCCGGCTTGGGCACGCTCTGCTTCCTGAAGAAGAAGTAGCGCGCCCAGGTGTGCACCGTGGGGCGCACACCCAAGAACGCCTCGCACACCACGGCGTGGTATGCGAGCATCACGATGGCGTTCGGAGGCAGATGATACGGTTGAAGGCCGAAGTGATTGAGGAATTGTCGGAAGAAATCGGAGACGGGGAGCCCGAATCCTCGCTTGAAGTGAGCGAGGAACACGACGAACTCGTTCGCCTCCGGAGTGGGGACGAGCTCGCCGTTCGAGGGCCTGCAGCGCACGCCGACGGGTGTTCACCAGCCACTGGCAATCGTCTGCCGTGACCTCGGATCCGGCCCATCCGGCGCGGGCATCGTCGTCGCGGGCCATCGAGAAGAGGAGATTTGGTGGAAATTCGTGGAAGATTGATGGGATTTGCTAGCCTTCCGGTGTCGCAGGGAGCAGCGGCGCGGTGAGAAGCGCGGCGGCGGAAGCGCTCTGTGGCGGCGGAGATGCGAAGAGACAAGGAGAGAATGGGAGCAGGAAGGGGAAAGAGGAGTTACCGAGGGGGTATTTATCCCTCCCCTCGGGTAGCCGTTACTGATGGAGTTAGTGGGATCAGTTTGTGCGCGGAAATCGTGCGACGTGGGGTGTGGGCCGGTTAGAAACGCACACAGCGCGGTTTGCACGCGTAACGGCCGCAATCGATCCCACGTCGAGATCGTGGGTGATAACTGCACTTGATGTGACCTAACGGGCCGGTGGGCCCAGGCCGCAGTGATGGGCGCGTGGCCTGCCATATCCCGGGCACCGAGGCGTCGGGGGTACGAGAACGTGACACGTTCCCAGTTGCAGTGCAGAAAGGTGGATTTGGTCTGCCACGCCGAGATTCTCTCCAGGAATTCCGCAAAGTCATTTTACTCGGCGACAGAGAAGAGAAATAGTTCTATTCGGAAGAGAAGAGACTCGAGCCAGAATTGGGGGCTACTCGGAGGTTCTACTCAGCAACCTAAGGTTCAAAGGCAAGATTGGTTTTAAGCTGGCAGAGCCCAGTGAACGAGTTCGCAGGACTCTACCAGCTTCGGGGACTAATGTCGGGGGGTTACCCCCGAGTAGGGTAAAGGCAAGTGCCAAGGGCAAGATCAGAAGAAACGTTCGGCAGAGTAGCTGGCTACCCGGTACTCGCTACCCGGTCGACTGCTATTCGGCCGTACACACTGATGGCCAGGAGGAAGAATCAAGCAAGTTATTCTCCTCCGAGTAGAGGAAGTGGTCCGAGTAGAAACGGCGGTCTCCTACTCAGGCCAGAAGTCAAAGGAGCCGTTCTGACACAGGATCCCGCGTATCCTGGGTCCTTACGGGGGCACTGTTCATCTGCAGAGCGCGTGCTTATCCGCGCCAGGGTGTCAGCAGGGCGTCGCAGGTTAGGGGGGCCCACCCCGTGACAGTGTCAGTGATAACAGATCAGTTTCTTGGTTTTGCACAACGACTTTCCACACAGAGACAAACTTGGAAGCCAAAGCTGTCAGCGGGAAGCTGGAAGCGTGCAGTGTGCACACTATATCGACATCTTGGCTGTATCCGGCTGGGCACCAGTATATAAGGTGTCCTGCCTCCTCCTGCGCGAGGGACGACACTACTAGAGGCTACAGTTGCATAGAGAGAAGAGTGGCTACTCGGTTGTAAGCAAAACTTGTACTGTGGCTACTCGGTGAGACACGAATACAAAGAGAGAAAGGCAGGAGTAGGGGTTTTACCTCCACACGAGGGCCCTGAACCTGGGTAGATCCTGTTGTTTGCAGTGTTAGTTTCACCGTCACGCGGCTACTCGCTGCGTGATCCCTCCCCGAGCGCCTCCAGCGTCCATCGTCCCCACATCTTTAGCCATCCTATGGCATCTGCCGTGACACCACCATGACATTATTTGAATCAACTTGAGCTTTACCATTAACAAGCATAGACATAATAGCATCAATCCTTTCACTCAAAGAGGAGATTTCCTCAACAGAATTTACCTTTTTACCTTGTGGATCTCTCTCAGTGTGCCACTCTGAATAATTTATCATCATATCATCAAGAAGTTTTGTTGCATTGCCCAAAGTGATGGACATAAAGGTATCTCCAGCAGCTGAATCCAATAGGTTCCTTGAGGAGAAATTCAGCCCTGCATAAAAGTTTGTATAATCATCCAAGTAGTCAGTCCATGAGTGGGACAATTCTTCACCGTAGTTTTCATTCTTTCCCAAGCTTTAGCAACATGTCCATTATGAAGTTTTTTAAAATTCATTATGTCACTTCTCCGGGATATAATCTTAGCAGGAGGATAATATTTTCCAACGAAAGCATCTTTACTAGTCCATGAATCAATACTATTTCTAGGCAAAGATAGCAACCATTCTTTAGCTCTTCCTCTCAAAGAGAAAGGAAATAATTTCAGTTTAATAATATCTCCATCCACATCTTTATATTTTGCATCTCACATAGTTCAACAAAATTATTAAGGTGAGCAGCAGCATCATTAGTACTAATACCAGAAAATTGCTCTTTCATAACAAGATTTAATAAAGCAGGTTTAATCTCATAGATAGCAGCAGTAGGAACAGATGGAGCAATAGGTCTGCAAATAAAATCATTCTTGTTTGTGGTAGTGAAGTCACACAACTTAGTATTCTCACGGGAACTCATTTTAGCAAAATAATAGCAAGCAAATAAATAACAACTATAAACTAAACTAATTTTATTATGTTTTTAATATAGAGAAGAAAAACAAGACAATAAACAAAATAAAGAGGTTGAGAGTGAGAGACTCCCCTTGCCAGAAGATTTCTTCCTCCCCGGCAACAGCATCAGAAATTTCCTTGATGCTTGCGTGTTCGGAACCCCAAGAGGAGGGTTTGATGAGCAAGCGGTAAGAATTTCCCTCTGTTAAGAACCAAGGTTATGAATCCAAAAGGAGGAAGAGGATCTCGGGAAGGTTGATGCAACTGACGGTGGTGATGGTGCCTCACCGGTGTCAGCAACAATGTGGAACCTGCACACAACACAACCAAAATATTTTGTCCCAACGGTACAGTGAGGTTGTCAATCTCACCGGTCTTGCTGAAAACAAAGATTAGACATATAATGTGGAAAATGGTGTATGCTTGCAGTAACTAAAGAAAGTAGAAATTTTTTGTGGTTTGTTTAACAGTGTAAGAAAATGGACCGGGGTTCATAGGTTCACTAGTGGTGTCTCTCCATAAATATAACATGATGGGTGAACAAATTACAGCTTGGCAATTGACAAGTAAAGATTTCATCGTAGTGCACATTATAACATGATGACTACTATGATATTTAGTGTGGGCATTACAACAAAATACATAGAACGAAATCCATCTGTATCTATGACTAATAATCCACCCTCATGTTATCATCCGAACCCCCTTAGGTATTAAGTTGCAAGCAATAGATAACTACATTAAACAATGTGTGTAATGTAAGCAATGATTGTACACGTGGGCACTCACACCGCTGTTTTCCCCCTAGTGGCAACAACACATCCTCCCCCGTCACGTTTCTGTCACTCGAGCAGAGGCGAAAAGGAGACATGAACCCACTATCTAGCATAAATAATCCCTCTTGGAGTCAATAGCAACTACTTGGCTAGAGCAACCACTAGCAACAGAAAGCATGCAAGATCACAAATAACATATGCAATAAAGACTATAATCAACTTGGCATAAGTTCAATATTCATTGCATCCTAGCCAACACAACATATAGAATTACATAATATCAATCTCGGTCATGATAGGCAGCTCACGAGATCTAAACTTGGAGGTATATGAGGAGAAGACAACCATCTAGCTACTGCTATGGACCGTAGTCCAGGGATGAACTACTTACGCATCACCCCGGAGGCATGCTGGTGATGTAGAAGCCTCCGGTGATGATTTCCTCTCCGGCAGGGTGCCGGGAGACAGCTACAGAACCTCCCTGATCTAGGGTTGAAGACGACGGCGGCTACGGAACTTTTCGGGGATTTTTTTATCAGATGCTTAGGGTTTCCCATCCGGGGGGAATAAATAGGCGAAAGGGCAAAGGCCCTGGGGGCCCCCACACCACCAGGTGGCGTGGCGAGGGGGAGGGCGCGCCACCCTTTGGTGTGGCCCCCCTGGTGCCCGTCTTCGACTCTCCTTCGGTCTTCTGGATGCTTCCTGGGAAAATAGGCACTTTGGGATTTCTGGGGTCCAATTACGAGTATGTTTCCAGAACAACTTTTCTGAAACCAAAAACGGCAGAAAACAGGGAACTGGCACTTTGCATCTTGTTAATAGGTTAGTCCCGGAAAAAGTATAAAATGCTATAAATATGGGAGAAAACATGTAGCTATTGGCATAATATGATCATGGAGCATCAGAAATTATAGATATGTTGGAGACGTATCAACTGCCAATGGGCATGATTCTAACACCGAGTACTATCTTGCTGACCGTATATATCCTCAATGGTCGATATTTGTGAAAACTATCAACAAACTGGTAGGCAATAAGCAAAGCATCTATGCACAAACACAAGAAGCATGTCAAAAGGATATTGAAAGAGAATTTGGTGTGCTGCAAGTTAGGTTTACAATTGTTCGAGGACCGTCACCTTTTTTTGGATCAAAATTCCCTCCACAACATCATGACGGCCTGTGTAATTTTACACAACATGATAATAGAAGATGAGAGGGCTATAGACTTGGAGATCTTCTATGATAAAATTGGAAGCGACTGAAGCCTCAAAGGAACCCGAATCGGATCCATGCATTCCTGGAGACCTAGCGGAAGATTGAGAGTAGAAGCACGCACACCCTACTATGTGATGATCTCATTGCTCACCGATGACAGCTATATGGGTAGTGATTCCCATAAGCATTTGTTATTTGTATTCTTGTATGATACAAACTATTTGTTATGATCCGGGCCATTCATTTGTTGTTTTAATTAGAACATTTGTTGTAATTTGGATTATTATTGAATTGTGGATTGTTATTTTATTATATTGAATTTATTTAAATGTGTATTTAAGTTCTATTTTTAGTTTTTAACTTCCGTAAATTAAAAAATTCGGCGGATAATAGTTTTCTGGTATCGGAAAACTATTTTCCCGTTCCGCTAAAAAGAAATTATCGGATGAAAATATATGGAATTGCTAGAAGATGCATACAGGTGCATGCTCGTCCGTTGTGGCCCAGGCCCACGTAGACTAGAGGATCAGCAAGGCAGGGGGTGCTCCTCTCTGCCACCCGCGCAACACTGTGGTGTCATTTCGCACAATGAATCATTGTCTTGGGCCTTCTGTGCTGGCCCATTAATCTCTTTGTCTTGCTCCCTTTTTTTCTTTTGCCCGATCTAAAGTGGTGGCTTTAATTCTTCCGTGGCATGTGGGCCTACAGACGCTGTTGTGTCGATCTAATCAAGCGTACATGCAGCGATGCTACACCTACGGACACCAATTACGAACCAAGTTTACGGAATTAGGTGAATGAGTCAGGAGGTGGGCCTAGCAGTGAAATTCAGCGGGCCCAATTTGGTGGAGAGACAAATCACGAGCCAGCACATAGGTCCGTAGGCGCAACCCGTATGCAATCTCTCCGTAGCTCTAGCATTTTCGGCGTACATGAGTGGGCAAAGCGGAATAATTTTAACCGTTGCGGTTGTTTGTAAACTTACGGTATGGGACTACTTTTATGTGCAGTGTCACACACGGCCGTGCACGTATCCAATACTCTTTAGCTACTGCCGCGTCCAACTTTGCGGGCACGCGCCACACGCTGTGACTGGACAGTGTGTGTACATCAGCGTGTGCATCTAGAAAAGCACGGTTTGCACGCAACTATGCCTCGGTCAAAGTTTAAGTATCGACAAATATGGGCTTGCATGCAAAGCTATGCCAGAGCAGCAGTAAAATGTCGGACTGCGGTTTGTTTGTGCTTAATCTATACCTCGGTCAAAGAGGTGACTTCACATGATGCTGACTTTCATATATGTACCTAATACATGTCTTAGTCAAAACATGAAGCTAGTTATTTGCGTATTTGTCCAGTTAGCGGTTCGTGAAGTCGCTACTAGTTGATTTATAAAATGAATTTAAAAATTGCGATCTAAAATTTTGGACCATAATTTTATAGTAGTGAAAATCAAAGGTAAAAAACACAAAAAACAATGTCAAGTGGAACAATTTTTTTGCATGAAGTACAAAAGACGAACACAAATTTAGACCAACTAAAAACAAAGTTTAGATACATTAGGAAGAAAATAAAAAAAATACTCCAAATGTATCAAAATATAAGAGTTTTTAGACAAAACGTATCTAGACATGTTTTAGTGTATCGATTAATGTATATCTTGCACTAAAGCATGTCTAGATACAAAAATATGTTCACTTGAGAACTAACAGGAACATCACAAAGCAACAACAAACCATCAAGGAACAATAAATTTGTGAGACTACTTATGTCGAACACATGAACAAAATTTTATAAATAATAATAACAAATAGTCCACATATATTGGAACAAAAAATTCTATAGAGAAAGAGGAACAAAGTTCCATGAACATAAATAACAAAAGCTCCAAAATAAAAGACAGGAACAAAAGGCTCCATAGACATGGGAGGACAAATTCTTGGAATAAAAAAGGTAGGAACAAAAAAAATCTTGTAACAAAAAGCGAGGAACAAAAGTTAGGAAACAAAAAAATAAGAACAAAAAGTTCAGACATATAGGAACAAACAAACTCTATAAAGATAGGAACAAAGTTCCATGGACACGGGAACAAAAGTTCCGAATAAAAAGACATGAACAAAAATCTTCATTGACATACAAAAAAAATCTTGAAATAAAAACGTAGGAACAAAAATATCGTGGAACAAAATTTTTGAAACAAAAAGTGAGGAAAAAATTAGAAAACAAAAAATTAGGAACATACAGTCCACACATATAGGAATAAAAAACTCTATAAAGCGAGGAACAAAGTTCCATTAACATAGAAACAAAAGCTCAGAATAAAAGACATGAACACAAAGCTTGGAACAAAAAATATCTTGGAACAAAATCCGAGGAACAAAAGTTAGGAACAAAAAACTC
This sequence comes from Alopecurus myosuroides, assembly GCA_028641055.1. Classification (NCBI taxonomy): domain Eukaryota; kingdom Viridiplantae; phylum Streptophyta; class Magnoliopsida; order Poales; family Poaceae; genus Alopecurus; species Alopecurus myosuroides. The sequence goes on along the minus strand of CM054060.1, from coordinate 59,898,598 downwards.
TATGGGGAGAGGAACAAAGTTCCACTGACACAGAAACAAAAACTTGGAATAAAAGACAGAAACAAAAGGCTCCGTTAACATAGGAAAAATATATTGGAACAAAAAAATGTATTAACAAAAGGTAGGAACAAAAAATCTTGGAACAAAATGCGAGAAAAAAAAGTTAGAAACAAAAAGATAGGACAAAACCTAGGAACAAAAATCTTCGACCAAAAAGCAAGGGACAACAAGCTAGAAACAGAAAAATATAGGAACAAAAAGCTATGAACAAAATTTTTGGAACAAAAAGTGAGAAGCAAAAGGCTAGGAACAAATTTAGGCACAAAAACCTCCATGGAGATAAGTAATAAAGAATATTAAAAAATTAGGGATTTTTACGGAGAAAACAAAAATGTTGAGACAAAAAAGAAGAACAAAATGGATAGAAGGAAGAAGAGATGAAAATACAAATAGATACAAAAATATAAAAAAATAACGAAAATACAAAGGGAAAAGAAAGAAAAAGAAAATAAATAAACGCATACGGCACACGGAGGATGGAAGCACACGAACGCACGAACGAAGCCAGTGCATTAAATGGGCCAGGCCCATGATCAAAATTTGTTCAGCGAAATGGTAGCACCCCTCGCCCGAGGGGTGGCGAGGGAATTCCTAGGAAGGGTGCAGCCACTATATATCGCCTCTTGCTAGAGTGAGTATGACACGCCTGCAGATTGCGCCCGATCGGGCCGGGCCATTAGTGCGTGTTTAATGAGAAAAAAAAGGCACAAATAATAGAGAGAATGCAGGGTTCGAACCCTAGATGAAATAGTCGGTGTGCCAGAGCATAGCCACTGGGCTATCTACGCATTCTTGAATAGCTTTCGTTTTAACCTTTTTATTGTTGTTTTTATTTTTATTTTATTTCCATTTATTTTTCTGTTTTTTTTTCACCAAATTTTTTGGTTCAGAATTTTGTTTGTTTCAAACTTCAAAATGTTCAGATTTATATTTTTCTCAAATTCAAAATTTATTCGGATAAAAAATGTACAAACTTAAAATTTGTTCAAATAAAAAATGTTCAAATTTAAAAGTTGTTCAAATAAAAAAAACTTTCGGATTAAAAATTGTACAAATTTGAGAATCGTCCATATGTAACATTTTTTCATGTTTGAAAATCGTTCATCTTAAAAATCCTTCAAACTTTAAAATTGTTCAAAATAAAAAATCATTCATATTTAGAAAAAAATGCTAACGCCAGGTCCAGCCCTCATCCTAATGGGCGGCCCATATCTCCTCTGACCAGCGCAACCTGCGGGCGAGCACTCGAAGTGCTCGCAACAAGCGAGCGATAGGGGATCCCAGGCATGCGCGAACACTACGTGTCGCTTACAGCGAGTAGTAATAGGACTCGCCTGCACGCGTTCGCTAAATGGGCCGACCCATTTAGCCATTGCTTAATAAAAAATATGAAGAAATATAGGGTAGAAGGAGATACGAACCTGGGTACTCGGGTGTGTAGGGATACGTTTTTGTGTCCAATTTTCTTTTTCAAGCCTTTCATTGTCTTATTTTTCATTTTTTCCATTTTTTTTCGTTTTTTTTTTGTTTCTTTTTTTTGTTCACCGAATTTTTTGTTGGGAATTATTTTTGGTTCAAACCTTAAAATGTTCAAATTCATATATTTTTTTCAAATTCAAATTTTCATTCGGATAAAAAACTGTACAAATTTTAAAATTGTTCAAATAAAAAAATGTTCAAATTAAAAAATTCATATTTGAAAATTGTTCATAAGTAACATTTTTTTTCATGTTTCGGATTGGTTCAAACTTAAATTTTGTTCGCCATTTTAACAGATATTAATTTTAAGTTATATGCATTTTTCTAACAACAGAAATTGAGAAAGGGAAAAAAATATAAATGAGTCGGCCGAAGAGAGAGCGAGCAAGCAATGGAACGAGCCAGCAGCCAACCCGCCCGCAGGAGAGTTCGATGGTACAGCTCGCAAAGAGCGCTACATTACTACATAGGGAATCCCCACGCAGAGACCTCCGCTCGCTTCAAGCCATCCATAGAGGCTCCCGATTCTAGTATCCATTTTATGTAGGCTAAAGCCCACATTGTATAACAGTATATAGTAGATCAATCAGGTCGTAGTAGTCTTTCTTCCGCTGGGGGAAATTAAATCAGAAGCAGGCCAACCGCCCAACGAGGCCCACTAAACGAATTTTGCGGCCCGAAGATCTTCTTGGAGTACCAGTTGATTTTGGGATTTGGCTCTCCAGCCCGAAGATCTTCTTGGAGTACCGATTGATGGGCTGCACCCAGTAGCCCACCGTGGGGGTCTTTTGGGCACCTCCACGTTAGTAGCCTCCAAGTGTCTGATGTAGTCGAAGACTCGATCAAGAGACTCAAACCTAAAATCGAAGTGACATCTAGTTGGTGAATGTGTGTCTGCCAAACAATTTTGTATCAGCAAAGTATTCCACTTATTCTATTATTTCTCACCTACTGGATACATGACAAAAAAACACAAATGGTGGCAATACTGCTATGGATCGAAGGCAGCATAGGAAGTTTCAAGATTATTTGCCTATCAATAGGTATAATGTAGGCTCGTTAACTAACTAATCTGCTAAACTCGAGGACACCAGTATTATCTTCGGTTGCAAGTGACTTAATCCCCCTCTTCTTTCCTCCACTTGATTTAATTTTCACTCTAGAGATTTCAATAGTCATGCTTACCTAACAATATACTCGAATTGCTACAAAGATATTTGTTATACTATGCTTTAGAGATCTCGACCCTGATATTTAATTATATTAATATATATGGACGAACTCACATCCATACGCACGGAAAAATATGAATATATTGTAAAATTTACGCACTCTAAAAATTAGTCGAAGGGGAAATTTATTACAAAATACGAATTTAAAATTAGAATAAGAAAAATTTGTGGGGATATACATTACACAATTTTAACAAATAACACTATAGATAATGTTTCGAAACACTTTTATGTGGTTAACTATGACATCAAAGTAATATAAATTTGTAGTCATTAAGAGTATAGTATGATAGAAGTTAAAAATGCATAAAAGTTCAGTATAAAATAAAGGAGCAAAGTAAAGCTCAAACCAACCTGTCGACTAGCCGAGCATTTGTATTAGATGTCTATCAAATCACATGTTGAGAGAGAGAGTACTCACCCAGTTTTAGACGAGAAGGTCGCTTATGCAGGCCTAGAAAACGAACTTATGGTTCCTTGTCACATATGAATTCGTGGAATTGGGGTACGACTAAACCTATAATAGATGCATAAGGATAGAAATAATAGTTTCTTTTTCAAATTTATACAAATCCGAAGAAAAATTGATTGTTTACCAAGTTTAAAAAAATTGTAACTTAAACACTTTAGTGTGTTATTTTGTCGTTTTTTACACTACTTGCAAAACATTTATAACTTGTTACCAGTTTACGGGGGTAAGTTTCCATTCCACATCTACATGCACGATACATACTCAAAGTCTGCATATGAAGACGGGTTAGTGACGTGAATTACTCACGCACAAGTCTGTGGGGTGTTGTCGACTCCCCGTATCCAGCACCTTGATCCACCAGAGTGATGGTCTCACGTGTTACCCCTCTGAGAGTTCGCACACATACGTCGGGACCAGTTTAGCAGCACTTCGCCGTCCAGGACTAGACGTTGTAGGTATATATGAAGGTGAAGTTCTCAACACATGAGAGAGAGCGAGTAATTCGAAGTTAGATTTAACTGGGAGAGGACGCCTCAAACCCCCAATTGGAAGAAGCTCTAATTCATTAAAGGGATGTAATTAGAAGTTCTAATTAGACCCTATAATTATACTAGAGAGGGAAAGAGAGAGAGGGGTTTGAGAACCAATTGTGTGTTTTGTTTTGAACCTTGGGGTCCTTTTTTAGTTCGATGATTGCCTTCGAACAGATATGTGAGCAGTTCGTCCCGGGACTACGGGTCCTTAATAGTAGCTAGATGGTGTTCTCTCCACTTTGTGTCACCATGTTTAGATCTTGTGAGTTTCCCAGCATGATCAAGATCACCGCTATGTACTGTCTACATGTTGTGTTTGCTGGTATCCAATGACTCATGAGATTATGATTATTTTGTTCATGTCATATTGAGATGTTTTGGTTATCCATTTAGAGAGTTCTAATCTTGTCTTGCAATGCTCTCCGGTGTGTATGGTTTCCTTGACCAACTTATTATATGCACCTACAAGAGAGGGTTTATATGCTAGATAGTGGATTCATGACTCCTTTAACCTATGCCCGAGTGACAGAACGTGTGGGGGGATGTGTTGTTGCCACTAGGGAGAAAACAACGGTGTTCTTGTCTATCGATGGGAATAATTTCTTACATTACGTATTGTTCTTAATGCATTTGTCTGCTACATACAAACAATCATTCGTTGCTACAACTTAATACCAGCGAGATTTGCTAGATTGTTGTCTCAAGGTGGACTTTTAGTAAAAGATGTTATTAGAGGGCGATCTATTTATCTTGACGTAATGCCTACAATGTTAGAACCCGCGAAATTTATCTCGTCATAATAGTATTTTTATATGTTCATGTTTTATAAATTGCTCAACTACAATTTGTTTACCCAGCATGTTTGTTGTTCTTAGGAGAGATACCACTAGTGAAACTATGGGCCCTGCTTCTATTTTCCTTATTGATTACAACCTCGTTTACTTGGTTTTCATCATCACTTTCTCGTCGTTCCGTTTTCATTTAATCATCTCCAACCATTTGATACAATTAATTCTCTAATTTTTAGCAAGATGAAAAGATTTACAGTCTTTTCGGAAAGTTGGGAGCAAGAGAGAGTTTTTGTTTGTGTGCAGGTCCACACTTGTTGAAGCGTCAGATCACAAGCAAGAAGGCTCACGTCAACAACTCTTTTCTGACATCGTCACACGCAACCTACTGAGAGTCTTCGAAGTCCTGCTAGATTGATAACCCCGGTTTCATAAGGAGGGGAAATACTGCTACGCTACATCATACCTTCCTCTTGGGGACTCCCAACGAACTTGTGGTCTCATGCCAGCAGAGCACACCTCAAAATCCCAATTAGAATAAGTTTTAATTCAATTAGAGGGGCTCGAATTAGAAGGTCCAATTATACAACCTAATTCTACTAGAGAGGGAGAGAGAGTGAGGGGCTTGAGAGGTAATTGTGTGTTTTGCTTTGAGCCTTGGGGTCCTTTTTACAGTTGGATGAGCAGGAAGACCTTCCTTGGGGGAAAGGAGTCTCTTCCTCAATCTAACAAGGGAGAGGCAACACCGTAGAGGTGGCCACACACCCCCCCCCCCCCGGTATAACTCGGATTGACCTCCCTTGTGGAGTCCAAGTCCACTTCCACTTTTCCTTTTTCTCTTTTTTTCCTTCTCCTTTTTCTTTCCAATTAAATTGCGGAGAAAAATACAGGGAGGATGATGCACCATGTGTGGTGCCCTCGGGCCCACCTAGCAGTTCCCAAAATATGGGTGTGGCCATGGGGACATTCCTGCCCCCTCCATCACTTCCCTTTTCTCGATTTTTGTCTGAAACTCTTCCGGAACCCTGTGACCCATGTAGATAAAATCATTGATCTAATATAAATATGTAAGTATATTTCCGATATCCCGGGACATCTCATCCCCCCCCCCTCCCACTTACTCCAGAAAGCATGCAACCTCATGTTCTCTCTGAGAAAAACTCCACAATAAATTTCAGTAGTACTAGAAACTGTTTCTATCACTCCGGGACATCTAATGCCCCTATTATCACTCACATTGACTCACCCAAGTGCATAGGTCGCAACTACTCTTTATCACCCGCAACGCTCCATCACGTGTGTAGGCCTACTTTAATTTTTTCCTTTTTTATTCCTTTTATTTTTTGTGGTTTATTTTTTATTTTGTTCTTGTTACTTATATTTTATATATTTTCTACTTTCATATCCTATTTTCGTATAGAATATTAGCATAATTGTTTGGACACGTGAACATTTTTTCAAATTTATTAATATTATATATGAGATAAATATAATTAAAAATTGTTTACCTATAATAAAAAATGGTTCATGATAAATTAAAAAGTTTTCACTTATAAAAAAAAGTGGTTCATGATTAAAAAAATCATATTCATATATTTTAGAAATATGCACCTATAATAAGAAGATAGTTCACAATGAAATAAAAAACATATCCATGTATTTCTTAAAATTAAAAAGTATTGACCTATAATAAAAAAAAGATTTACAATAAGAAAAATTGGTCATGATAAATTAAAAAGTGTTCACCTGTAGGAAAAGAAAGGTCACGATAAACAAGGGTTCGAAGAATGTTTGGGTGTTTAAAAACACGAGTTCTAATAAACGTCCGCGCTTTTTAAAAATGTGTTCGTGGATTCAAAAAAGTATAAAAAAAAAGTATTAGGTCCTAAAACACGACGTACAAAAATATTTGCCTTTTCCAAAGAAAAAAATTGTTGACATGTTCAAAAAAGATATTGAAGACTCGAGGAGATAATATACCCATGTATTACCAAAAGGGATAAATAATAAAAAGAAAAGAGAAAGTTATAAAATACATCATACAATTACATAATAGAAACAAAAAAAAGCCGGATAAAATCACATAAAAAATGAAGAAAGAAACGGAAAAAAAAAACTACCCTTCCCGGTACATGAAAGGTGTCACTCACTTAGTATAAAGTTTGTATTAAATTAGTATAAACTGAAAAGGTGTCACTCACTTAATATACTCATGTATTACCAAGAGGGATAAACAACAAAAAGAAAAGAGAAAGTTATAAAATACATCATACAATTACAGAATAGAAACAAAAAAAAAGACGGATAAAATCACATAAATATGAAGAAAGAAACGGAAAAAAAAACTACCCTTCCCGGTACATGAAAGGTGTCACTCACTTAGTATAAATTTTGTATTAAATTAGTATAAAATGAGACACTTTTTATGGCTCGGAGGAGGGAGTAAAAGAAAATAAAAAAAAAGGTTGCTTGGCCCGCGGCCGGTTGCAGGTTGCACACAGACGGGTGATAAATAGTGGTGCTTGTGTCACCACTGTAAGAGGGCCTTGTATTCAAATAAGCTGAAGGCTGAAGCCCACATTGTACAGCAGTATTCAGTAGACAAAATAGGCCGTACTGTGCATTCTTCGGACGGTTGAAATCAAATCAGAAGTGGGGCAACAGCCCAACGAGGCCCACTCAACAAATTTTGAGGCAGCTAGCCAGTGAGTGGTGAGCTGCAGTCTGCAGACCAGACCTTGAGTCAAAACTTGAACGAGCCAAAAAAGACGAACTGCGCATGTACAACTGTTGCCTTTGCACTGCCGAAACCGTCATGCATGTGCGTGCACGGAATTTCACCGCGGGGGTCCAAAGATCTCATCTCGATCGGGGAGAAACACCGAGATGAGGAGGAGATGAGAATGAGATATTCCCTTGTGTTTCCCTCCCGTGCTGGTCCAGGCCTGCCTCTGATTGGCAGCTTCCTTCACATGCGCGCACACGCGGAGCAGGAAGAGCTCATGGCCGGAGGACGGAGGTCTTCCACCCGTCTACCACGTGACCCCATCCCCAGGCAACGCAGCCTGGAGCACTACCCGTGGTGGCACGCTGCCTACTCCGACTCCTACTTCACAAAATGGCTCAGGGAACGTGTCCAAGTGCAGATCGATCGGGGTTTACCCAAGTGCGACCATGATCAGATGGAGCACCAGCCACCACCAGCATGTACGAGTGGCGCATTTTTGCTGAGATCAACGACTTAAACTACCTTTAGAGCGACTCATCGGCTCGGTCATCTAGCCGTAGCACCCTAGATTTCGACCAGGATCCAGATCCAAGTAGGTAAACTATTCACAAATTAAAGCAATTCCACTTTGTTGCCATCCGTAATCTTCACAGTGAGCCTCCTCTTGTTCCTCGGAAACCTCATCATTCTCATCATACTCCTCAGACTCAAACTCATCCTCATGATGTTCAACCATTGGAATCTTGGCGGTGTTACGTGACGAATACGGTGCAAAGGTAATGAAGAGGATGGTACCTAAACAATCCCCATGGTTAGGGACCGGTGTTTCAAAACGGAAAGGCGCTGCTGGACTACTCGGCCAGACATGGCAGAAAGGGAGAGATTTACCCAGCTTCATGACTCTTCGAAGAAAATAACACCCCTACTCAGGCATGTGTTGTTATTCCGGCATGATGAAACAGATTACACGAGACGCATCGCATATTGGATCTGGCGCATTATCTGATCTAGGGTTGCTTGTCCTGTTTATGACCCCATTCCCAACCTTATATGGGGAGTCGGGTCTCAGGATTTGTACATGAGTAGGAATCGGCTCCGAGTCGATTCTATCCTACCCTAACTTTCCGGGCACGTCTTTCCTTTTGCTGACTTCGTCTTGGACTCATAGTGGGATTTGGCTCTGCAGCCTGAAGATCTTCTTGGAGTACCAGTTGATGGGCTGCACCCGGTAGTCCATCGTGGGGGGGGGGGGGTCTTTTGGGCACCCCACGTTAGTAGCCCCCAAGTGGCTCATGGAGTCGAAGACTCGATCAAGTGACTCAAACCCAAAATCGAAGTGACATCTAGTTGTGAATGTGTGTCTGCCAAACAATTTTGTACCGGAAAACCATTCCACTTCTTCTATTATTTCTCACCTACTGGAGACATGTCAAACAAACACAAATGGTGGCAATACTGCTATGCATCGAAGGCAGCATAGGAAGTTACACGATTATTTGCCCATCAATAGGTACAATATGTAGGCTCGTTACCTAACTAATCTGCTAAACTCGAGGACACCGGTATTATCTTTAGTTGAAAGTTACTTTATTTCCCCTCTTATTTCCTCCTCTTTATTCAATTTTTACTCTAGAGATTTCAATAGTCAAGCTTACCTAACAATATACTGGAATCACTACAAAGATATTTGTTATACTATGTTTAGAGATCTCAATCCTGATATTTAATGATATTAAAATATATCGAGAAACACACATCCATACGCACAGATAAATATGAATATATTGTAAATTTACGCACTCTAAAAAATAGTTCAAGGAGAAATTTATTTAAAAAATATGAATTTAAAATTAGAATAAGAAAATTTTGTGGGGATATACATTACACAATTATAACAAATAACACTAGAGATAATGTTTCGAAACACTTTTATGTGCTTAACTATGACATCAAAGTAATATAAATTTGTAGTCATTAAGAGTATAGTATGATATAAGGTAAAAATGCATAAAAGTTCAGTATAAAATTAAGGAGCAAAGCAAAGCTCAAACCAAACTGCCGACCAACCGAGCACCTGTATTAGATGTCTATCAAATCACATGTTGAGAGAGAGTACCGACCGAGTTTTAGACGAGAAGATCACCTAGGGAGGCCTAGAAAACGATCTTGTTTTCGCTTGTCATATATGAATTTTCATGGAATTTGGGTACGGCTAAACCCGTAATAGAGGCATAAGGATAAAAATAATAGATTTATTTTCAAATTTATACAAATTCGAATAAAAATTTGATTGTTTACCAAGTTCCATAAATTGTAACTTCAATTCTTTAGTGCGTGACTTTGTCGTTTTTTACACTACTTGCAAAACATTAGAAGTTAGATCTTATTGGGAGAGGACGCCTCAAAACCCCAATTAGAAGAAGCTCTAATTCATTAGAGGGACTATAATTAGAAGTTCTAATTAACTTCTAATTAGACCCTCTAATTATACTAGAGAGGGAAAGAGAGAGAGAGAGAGAGAGAGAGAGAGAGAGAGAGAGAGAGAGAGAGAGAGAGAGAGAGGTTTGAGATCCAATTGTGTGTTTTGCTTTAAACCTTGGGGTACTTTTTTCGTTTGATGATTGCCTCCGAACAGATATGTGAGTAGTTCATCCCGGCACTACGGGTCCGTAGCAGTAGCTAGATGGTGTTCTCTCCACTTTGTGTCACCATATTTAGATCTTGTGAGTTTCCCTATATGATCAAGATCACCGTTATGTAATGGCTACATGTTGTGTTTGCTGGGATCCGATGAATCATGAGATTATGATTACTTTGTTCATGTAATATTGAGATGTTTCAGTTATCTCTTTAGAGAGTTTTAATCTTGTCTTGCAATGCTCTCCGATGTGTATGGTTTCCTTGGCCAACTTATTGTATGCACCTACAAGAGAGGGTTTATATGCTAGATAGTGGGTTCATGGCTCCTTTAACCTGCGCCCGAGTGACAGAACTTGTGGAAGGATGTGTTGTTGGCACTAGGGAGAAAACAGCGGTGTTCTTGTCTATGGATGGGAATAACTTCTTATATTACGTATTGTTCTTAATACGTTTGTCTGCTACACACAAGCAATCATTTCGTTGTTGCAACTTAATACCAGCGAGATTTGCTGGATTGTTTTCTCAAGGTGGACTTTCAATAAAAGATGTTATGGGAGGGCGGTCTATTTATATTGACGTAATGACTACAATGTTAGAACCCGCGAAGTTTACCTCGTCATAATAATATTGTTATATGTTCATAATTTGTCAATTGTCCAACTATAATTTGTTTACCCAGCATGTTTACAGTTCTTAGAAGAGGTACCACTAGTAAAACTATGGGCGCTGGTCCTATTTTCCTCATTGATTACAACCTCGTTTACTTGCTTTTCATCATCACTTGCTCGCTGTTCCGTTTTCATTTAATCATCTGCAACCATTTAATACTATTAATTCTCTAGTTTTTAGCAAGATGGAAAGATTTACAATCTTTTAGGAAAGTTGGGAGCAAGAGAGAGTTTGTGTTTGTGTGCATGTCCACGCTTGTTGAAGCGCCAGATTACAAGCAAGAAGACTCACGTCAACAACTCTTTTCTGACGCCGTCACACGCAACCTACTTAGAGACTTCGAAGTCCTACTAGATTGATAACCCTGGTTTCATAACGGAGAAAAATATTGTTACGCTACATCATACCTTCCTCTTGGGGTCTTCCAACGAACGTGTGGTCTCACTCAGCAGAGCACACCTCAAAATCCCAATTAGAAGAAGTTTTAATTAAGTTAGAGGGGCTCGAATCATAAGGTCTAATTAGACCATTTAATTCTACTAGAGAGAGAGAATGTGTGAGGGGCTTGAGAGGTAATTGTGTGTTTTGATTTGAGCCTTCGGGTCCTTTTTATAGTTGAATGAGGAGGGATACCTTCCTTGGGGCGAAGGAGTCTCTCCCTCAATCTAACAAGGGAGAGGCTGCACCGTAGAGGTGGCCACACCCGCCCCCTCCTTGTTTAACTTGGATTGAACTCCCTTGTGGAGTCCAAGTCCACCTCCACTTTTCCTTTTTCTCCTTTTTCCTTCTTCTTTTTATTTCCAATTAAATTGCGGAGAAAAATACAGGGAGGATGATGCACCATGTGTGGTGCCCTCGGGCCCACCTAGCAGTCCCCAAAATGTGGGTGCGGCAATGGGGGCATTCCTGCCCCCCTCCGGCACTTCCCTTTTCTCGAGTTTTGTCTGAAACTCTTCCGGATCTCTGTGACCCCTATAGATAAAATCATCGACCTAATATAAAGATGTAAGAAATGTATTTGCGATATGCCGGTACATCTCATGCCCCCCTCCCACTTACTCCAGAAAGCGTGCAACCTCATGGTCCGTGTGAGAAAAACTCCACAATAAATTTTGGTAGTACTAGAAATTGTTTCTATCACTTCGGGACATCTAATGTCCCTATTATCACCCACACCGACTCACCCAAGTGCATAGGTCGCAGCTACTCTTTATCACCCGCAACGCTCCATCACGTGTGTAGGCCTACTTTATTTTTTTCCTTTTTTTATTTCCTTTTGTTTTTGTGGTTAATTTTTTTTTTGCTTATTTTTTATATATTTTCTACTTTCTTATCCTATTTTCGTATAGAATATTTGAATAATTGTTTGAACGCATGAACATTTTTTCGAATTTATTAATATTATATATATATATGAGCAAAAGTATTATTAAAAATCGTTTACCTATAATAAAAAAAATGGTTCATGATAAATTAAAAAGTGTTCACTTATAAAAAAAGGTGTTCATGATAAAAAAAATCATATTCATATATTTTTAGAAATTAAAAAATATTCACCTATATAAAAAGATAGTTCACAATGAATTATAAAAAATGTATCCATATATTTCTTGAAATTAAAAAGTATTCACCTATAATAAAAAAAAAGGTTTACAATAAAAAAATTGATCATGATAAATTAAAAAGTGTTCACCTGGAGGAAAAGAAAGGTCACAATAAACATGGGTTCAAAGAATGTTTGAGTGTTCAAAAACACGGGTTCCAATAAATATCCGCGCTTTTTAAAAATGTGTTCGTGGATTCAAAAAAGTATTAAAAAAAAGTATGAGGTCCTGAAACACGACGTACAAAAATATTTGTCGTTTCAGAAAAAAAAATAGTGTTGACATATTCAAAAAAGATATCGAAGACTCAAGGATATAATATACTCATGTATTACCAAGAGGGATAAACAACAAAAAGAAAAGAGGAAGTTATAAAATACATCATACAATTACAGAATAGAAACCGAATAAAGACGGATAAAATCACATAAAAATAAAGAAAGAAACAGGGGGAAAAAACTACTCTCCCCGATACGTAAAAGGTGTCACTCACTTAGTATAAAGTTTGTATTAAATTAGTATAAAATGAAAAGGTGTCACTCACTTAATATACTCATGTATTACCAAGAGGGATAAACAACAAAAAGACAAGAGGAAGTTATAAAATACATCATACAATTACAGAATAGAAACAAAAAAAAGACGGATAAAATCACATAAAAATAAAGAAAGAAACGGGAAAAAAACTACTCTCTGTGATATATAAAAGGTGTCACTCACTTAGTATAAAGTTTGTATTAAATTAGTATAATATAAGACTCTTTTTATGGCTGGGAGGAGGGAGTAAAAGAAAATGTAGAAAAGGGTTGCTTGGCCCGCGGCCGGTTGCAGGTTGCACACAGACGGGCGATAAATAGTACTACTTGTGTCAGCACTGTAGGAGGGCCTTGTATTCAAATAGGGTGAAGGCCGAAGCCCACATCGACAACAGTATCCAGTAGATCAATCAGGCCGTACCAGGCATTCTTCGGCCGGGGGAAATCAAATCAGAAGTGGGGCAACAGCCCAATAAGGTCATCTCCAGCGGGGCTGCTCAAATGCGGACCAATTTGGTCCGCATTTTGTCTGTTTGAGCAGCCGTCCGGGGCCGTGTCCGCGCGGATTTGGGCCGTGCACCCAGCGGGGCTGCTCATTTGCTGGCCACGGTTCGAAAAAAAGTACCAAAATGCCCTAGATAATAACAAATAATAAGGCGCATGCAAAAAGGGCCACGTCAGGCCATGCCGGCCACGTTCAGGCCATGCCGGCCACGGTTCGGGCAAGGTTCAGGCGGCCAGGTGAGGCCATGCCAGCCCAGGGCCAGAATGTACAAAAGCGACGCCGGCCGCGTGTTCAGGCCGTCGCCGGGCACGATCGGGGCGTGGCGCGATCACTCCTGGCCCTGCATGTACCGCTGCTGCTTCCTCTCGAAGTAGGCCTTCTTCCTCGGGGTCAGGCAGCTCAGGTCCATGGCCATGATCTGCGCCTCCTGGGCGGCCAGAGCGACCTCGACCTCCTTCCTCTTGTTCTCGGCCTCCATGGCCCTGGTCGAGGCCTCCATGGCCCTGGTCCTGGCGTTCTCCTCCTCGATCTCGAGCTTCTTCGTTTGCACGATGAAGTAGTTCTTCGTGATCTCCTCGCGCTCCCGCCGCTTCTTCTCCTCCCTCTCGTCCTTCTTGTCGCTCACCTTGTCCTTCTGCGAGATGAACCCTTGGAGGGTCTCTTGCAACGCGATGGTCGTGGCGTCGCGCTTGTTGTCCAGCTTGGAGTTGCTCCGCCCCCTTGGTCGTTCAGTTGTCGCGCCTTCGGCCGGCAGGCCCGTGGCCATTGGCGGCACCCCGTCCGGCATGACCTGGCCTTTCTTGATGGCGTTGTGGAGCTCCTTCCACTTTTGGTTGTCCTTCATCTTCTTGTAGCAATGGGCGAAGTTGAAGGACTTGCCACCATGCTCGGCCTTGTACAAGGTCAGGGCTTGGAAGACCTGCACACACTCGACGGTTGGACACGGGGGCAATGCATATGAAGGACAGGGACGTGTGGCCACTCACCAGGTCGCCGAGGGTGGCGCCGCTTTGAGGCCGGGCCATGGCGTGCTCGAAGGAGCCGGTGAACTTGCTGCACTCGGACGAGATGAGCCCGAACCTCTTTTGGATGGATAGCTCGCTCCGGGTGGTGACCATGGAGTACGGTGGCAGGACGGCCCGCTCTTGGTAGTTCCGGTGCATCCTCCTCCAATAGGCGTTGCCCTTCATCTCGGCCCCGGTAATGGTGTTCTGCCCCACCTCCATCCATGTGTCGCAAAGGCACTCGTCCTCCGCCTCCGTGAACCCAATGCCCCGCTTCACGGTCCTCTTGGCGGCCTTGGCCTGCTGGGTCAGCTCGTCCATGAACATGGGCATGTCGTCGATGTGGGGCACGTCGTCGACGGGGACCTCCTCTTCCTCGTACAGCTCGTCCCCGGGGTGGACGTACCTCGCCTGGCCGTCCTCGCCTATCATGTTCGACATGAGCCCCTCGACCTCCTCCGTTGTCATCTCCGTGGGCTGCGTCTCCATGTCCTGCATTTCCTCGAACAGGTTGCGGGGCACCGGGCGAACGGACGGCGGGGGGCGCCCAGCGGCTTTGCTCGACGGGGCAGTCGACAAGCAGGACATGGGCGCCGTGTTCAGGTCGATGGAGACCCTGGCCGGCGAGGAGTCCTCCATGTCCACCGAGAAGAAGGGAGGCGGCGTCGGGTCACGGCCTGGCAAGAAGCCGTATGCCGGCGCGGGCGATCCCGTCGTCGGCCGCTCGCTCTGGAGGCTGCTCCGCGGCCGGGCCGCCGATGCATTCGAGCTGCAGGCTTGCGCCGGAGTCGCGTTCATGGTGGGTGCCGGCTGCAGGCCCAGCATGATTATGGCCGCCTGCGCCGCCATCTGGGCGAGCTTTTTCTGCTCGTCCTCCATCGGGTGCGGCGGCGCCTCCTTTGCCCTCCTCCTCCGGTCCGCTCTCTTCGCCGATTGCTCCGCCGTCCGCGCCAGCTCGGCCGCGTCCTTCGTCTTCTTCACCTTCGGCTTCTGCGGCGGCAGCGCGGCCCTGGTTCGGGCCGGGACCAGCTGGTCCAGGGTCACGGAGGTGTAGGTGGCGGTGGCGGTGGCGGTGGCGGTGGCGGCGCCGGTGGCGGCTCCTTCTTCGTCGGCCATGGCTAGGGCAGCGGGAGTGGATGAGGGGTGGGAGGGGAAAGGGCAAATGTTCTCAGCTTTTGTGTGGGCCACGACGGGGGGTTCGGGACACAAATTGTTGTCCCAACGTGTCCGGAGGCTGCTCAAAACTGGACCAAATTTGGGTCAGATTTGAGCATCCGCGGACAAAAAAACGGACCGCGGTCCGTATGAGCAGCGCCGCTGGGGCCTGGTTTTGGCCCAGGCTGCTCAAATCAGGCCGGTCCGGGCCAAATGAGCAGCCCCGCTGGAGATGTCCTAAGGCCACTCAGCACATTTTGCGGCCGCCCAGACCTTCAGTCAAAGCTTGGACGAGCCAGAAAAAGACGAACTGCGCATGTACAGCTGTTGCCTTCGTGCCGAAACCGTCATGCATCTGCGTGCACGGAATTTCACCGCAGGGGTCCAAAGATCTCATCTCGATCGGTGAGAAACACCGAGACGAGGAGGAGATGGGAATGAGATATTCCCATGTGTTTCCCTCCCGTGGTGGTCCAGGTGGTAAAAAGACACATGCCTGCCTCTGATTGGCAGCTTCCTTCACATGCGCGGAGCAGGAAGAGCTCATGGCTACCACGTGACCCCAGGCCGTGGCCGTCACGCAGAACTGGAGCACTACTACGCGTGGTGGCACGCTGCCTACTTCTCAAAATGGCTCAGGGAACGTGTCCAAATGGCTCAGATCGAGCACTAGACACCGCTAGCAGTACGTAGTGGCGTATTTTTGGTGAGATCAACGACTTAACCACTTTTGGAGCTACTCATCGGCTCGGTCACTCAGACAGCCGTAGCACCCTAGATTTCGACCAGGATCCAGATCCAACTGGGTAAACTATTTACAAATTAAAGCAATGCCACTTTGTGGCGGGCCTTAAGCTTCACAGTGCAGGCACGAAAAATCGCACTTTAATTTCAGGCTTAATCCAGCTTAGCAGCGTGTGCTAAAAGCAAAAAACATTGGCGCCGCACGCCCGGGAGGAGCTGCCTGCCACCATCATGAGTTGACACTCGATTGCCGAACTGGCTTCCAAGCCAAGCACCATTTCCGCTAGACAAACTTCAAAATCGAATGATGAAGACACGAGTCAAATCGAGACAATGGAGCACTCTGCTGAGAGTCGAGACAACATGCCATGGTGGGTCACATGGCCGCAAAGGCTAGAATTAATCTATATTACCAGTACTAGTAAGTGAAGCTTATAGTACTAGTGATTAATGATCCATAGTTACAGACGGTGACCAATTTAACAAAGGTATACCCAAAGCTGCAGAAAGACGAGCGAGCAGCAAAGCTATAGCTACAGCACCGGTTCTACTACTACTACTAGTACTATACTCTCTGATACGCAGTAGTCAAGGAGCGGGCGTACAGATGCAGAGGCAAAGAAAGTGAGAAAGCGAGCCAAGATTCCGACATCCCTCCCCTCTTTTCCTGCACTGGCCGGCCGCCCGACCTTCGATATTTTCCCATCTTTCGCTAGATGTTGCTTTGTTTCAGACCGTGGAGGGCAGCTCGCACTGGCCCATCTCTGCAAAACAATGGAATGAACACGAGCACCGAGTTAGATCCACGGGTTAAAAACATGGTATGGAATGGAGAGCTCGCTACATTCTCCAATGTGAACACGAGACCATTTGCCTGTCGCACTGTACATGGCCAGGAGGAAGAAGATAAACAATGCGCAAGGTACACGAACTGCAGGCGGCAGAGGAACCGGAAGCGGCAACAATCGGAGCTGTATGTACGCGTCGTGCAGACCTGGCACGCATTCCGAGGACGGAAGTAAAGAACACAGGACGAGTCAATATCACGTCGAGCCGCGGGCCTGCCAGTGCCGGAGCTGACCCACGCCTTCATAAAATCCCGGCTGAACGGACACGGCAGCAGCTGGACACCCTGACTACCGACTAGCAACAGCCAACTCTTCAAGCCTTTCATCACTCGAGACCCTGACTAGCAACGCCCCTACGCTCGTCTGAATACTCAACGAACACGGCAGCTCGAATCCAATGCGAACTTGAATGGCTACCAGTACTGGCACGCGAAATCGCAGTACAGATTTTGGTCACAGGTACTGTCACGGATTTATGGGCTGCTGCTGCTAGCTTCGGTTGTCCCGATGGTTAATGGCCGTGCATTGTGTTTCACCGGGCAGGAAGGCAGGGCGTGCAGTGACGGCGCGTGTTTGTGTCTGTGGGCCAAAAGAACGGGAATCGTTCCCGTACAGAACACAAAAGCAGCTTTAATTTGATTTGATCTGATTGGATTTGAACCGTGCTACCCCCATCTCTGTGTAAATTGGCGTGTCTACTAGTACTACGTGGTACGGGATGTTTCTTCACTCTGTGGTTCCCACACTAACTTTTTTTTTGAAGAGGACACTAACTTTTACCCACATGATAATGTTACATGTTGATTGTTACTGGATTACGAATAATTTGTAACATAACATTTACGAGTACTACATTTTGGCCGAGATAGGAGCGAGCTATCGTGCACCTACATTTTGCTTTGTAATGCAAGCAACATATGATAAATGTGAGTACATGTTGATTGTTCCTACTTTTACCGTATTCCGATAGCACCTACGTTTTGCTCGAGCTACGAGTGATCGATCGTGTACCTAGCACCTACTCGCTCCGTTCAACCATACTTGACTTCTACTTTTACATATATGAGAGAAAATTGCACACAACACCAAGTTTTGGTGACAAAGTTGCAGAGAACACAAAAACAAAACAGGTTTTGCGGTTAGCACCAGTTTTTTGTCTAATGAGTTGCAGCTAGCCCAAAATATTGATTTAGGGGCTTAACGGTCCATGACCATTGATGCGTATTCCTTCCGTAGAACGGTAGAATAACACAATTATCAATATTTTTAAATGCTATTTTGATGCTCTGCGTTTATTTTACTTACTTGTAAACTTACGTAGAATAAATTGCAAATAAAAAAACCTATGTAGAATACCATTGTACCATATATAGACTGATAGTTTTCTTAAGCAACCCAATCACGTGGTACTATTTTGAATGATGGGCATAGCTCTTTTAAGACGATGCATCAAAGTATAAAAAATTCAAAAGTAGTCCAAGATATAGAAAATGATGACTTCTACTAGTGTGTAAAATGATTAATTTAAATTTTGAAAAAAACCAAATATATCCAGATTTGTCGTTTTTTATGTATGGGATATAAAATATTTGAAGTTGATAATTTTCAGGATCTTAAAGTACGCCATTGTCACCTTCTATGACTTCTCTCGGAAATATTTGAAATTTCAAAATATTGATATCAAAAAATAAAAAATTATAGTGTATATACATAGTGAACTGTCCACATCACTAACCCAATTTATATAGGCCTATTTTTATGCTTAAATATCTTGTATATGTGCGGTATCTGTTACTGCTTTAAAAAAATGTATAATTATGGTATTTTACAGATTTATAAAATGGATACAGTATAGTGGTCATGTGCCCACATGTCAAATATATGTTAAGCCCTTAAATCAATTTTTTTGGGCTAGTTAAGCCCTTGATTCAACTTTTTGGGCTGGTTGCAACTCATTAGACGAAAAACTGGTGCTAGCTGCAAAACATGTTTTGTTTCTGTGTTCTGTGCAACTTTGGCACCAAAGTTTGGTGTTTCATGCAATTTTCTCCATATATGAATGTACCTATACTCTAAAACATGTCTAGATACATTCATATTTGGACAAATAGAAGTCGAAGTATTGTTGAACGGAGGGAGTACATTTTGGTTTGTGATGCAAGTAATGGTGTAGTACTCGTGTACATTTGCATGAGTGGTACGCGTACATTGCAAGGAAGAGTATGTGTAGTGAGCAGGACGAGATGTACGAGCGGGAAGAGAACTCACTTGGTGCCTGGTTGACGACGTAGGCGGCGCCGGCGAAGTCGCAGGTGCCGATGGAGCGGCCCTTGCGCTGGAAGTAGTCGTTGAACGCGTACGACGCGTGGGCGACCATGGTGTTGGGCTCGAAGCACGCCGCGCCGGGCTGGATGCCCTCGCAGCGCGCGCCGCCGGGGCCGCACGCGTAGTCCAGCGCCGCCTTCAGCCGCCCCTCCCCGACCATCGCGTTCGCCACGCACCACGCCTCCCCGGGCGACACCCCCGTGGCCTTCACGCCGCCGCCGCCGACCGCCGGGGCGGCATTGTTCCTGCCGTTGTCCTGCCACCCGAGGCCGCCGCCGCCGTTGCCCTTGCTGCTGCCGCCGGCAGCGTGGCCGCCGAGGACGAACTCCACGTCGTACACCTGCTGCTGGTTGGGGTAGAACACGCCGTAGTTGCGCTCGGAGGTCGCGCCCGGCTTCTGGTTCTCGTTGAAGAGCGCGAAGAGGTAGACGTCGATGTCGGCGTCGGGGCGGCGCGGGGTGGCGGCGTTGCCGGAGAGCACGCGCCGGACGAGGTTGCCGTTGTAGGCGGCGGCGTTGGCGGGCAGGGCGCCAACCTCCTTAGCATCCCCCTTGGAGGGCCACCCGGTCTCGGACACCACCACGCGCACGCCGCTGTAGCTCCCGAGCTTCCCCACGGCGGTGAACACGGCGTCGAGCTGCGCGTCGAGGAGGCTGTAGTACTTGAGCCCGCTCCCGGAGTCGAGCTCGCCGGCGTTGGGGCGGAAGAGCGCGTAGTCGAGGGAGATCACGCCGGCATTCTCCGCGTAGGCGAAGAACGGGTAGGCGTTCACCATGAGGTAGGACCCGGTCCGGGACAGGAAGTCGAGCATGGGCTTCATCACCGCCTGCGAGAGCTCCTCCCGGAACACGCCCGCGGAGGGCGGGTACGAGGCCGCGAGCGCCGTAAGCGCGATCGGGGAGGACACCTTGACGGCCTTGTCCATGTTGAGCCTGGCCAGCGCGGCGTGCACGTTGGTCATGGCGGGGACGAGCTGGGAGGTGACGTTGGCGGCCGTGGCGAAGACCTCGTTGCCCACGGCGACGCCCTGGATCTGCGTGGCCGGGTAGTAGGCGGCCACGTTGCGGCGCACCCAGGCGAGCGCGTAGGCGGGGCGCGCCGCGGCGGCGGCCACCTGCTCGTTGGGCAGCGCCACCACGACCTTGATGCCGCTGTTGGCGAGCGCGCGCAGCACCGTGGGCTCCGTGTCGTACAGCTTCACCTGCGCGATGCCGTGCTGCTTCAGCAGCTGCACCACCGCCGCCGGGCTCGGCAGGTTGTTCGCCACCCGGCCCCAGTTCACGCCCACCGTCCCCGCGTCTGCGCCATCAGAAAGAAAAAATACAGCATTTTGTCAGTGAGCCGAGCTGGGGGCATTGTTGCGTGCAGAGATGGCGTGGCAGGCAATGCCATGCGCGCTGGTCGTCGTCGGTGTGGTGGTTACCTGCGGCCGCGAGGAAGAGCAGCGGCAATGCGGCTGCGAGGAGGAGGCAGCGGGGCGGCGCCATGCTCTGCTGCGGACGGCGGCGGCAGAGCAGAAGCAGAGCAAGGCAGAGGGAGTGTCGAGGCGAGGAACGAAGCGTTGTGGGGAGGAAAACGTCTGGGCGTGGATTTATGGCGGGGGAAAGTGCGGGGCCCGCGCGTCGGGGTGGGAAGTGGCGGGTATGCGGGGACGGTGGTGACGCACGACGCGGGGAAGTTGGGTTCGTGGGGCTCCGTCTTGCGTGGACGGGCAGGAGGTGGCTGGTGTGCTGGCGCGGGCAGGGTGTGCAAGTAGGGAACGGGTCCCGCGCTCGGCGACCGTTGCTGCCTGCGCGTCGGGTCCCAGCGTCTGCGTACGGGCGGTTCGGCTGGCTAGCTGGGCGTGTGGTTAGGCTGGTGCCAATGGGGGCTTTAGGGGGAGGCGGTAGAGCCCCTACCGCCCGGAGGCGGGCGATAGGGGGCGGTAGCGGGAGGCGTTAGGCGGCGGCGGGCGGTGGGGGTACCGCCCGGGCTATAGCCCCTGCCGCCCGGGCTATAGCCCGCATAGGCGGGGCGGTAGCGCGGGGGCGGGGCGGTAGCGAGGGGCGGTAGCGGTGCCAATGGGGGCGATAGCGCGGGCGATAGTGGGGAGAGGAGTATGGTAATGGGGGCTATAGCCCGTGCACTGGCACCGTGCCCGTGAGAGTGGGGTGATAGTGGTGAGAGAAAGTGACGTGGCGGGGGCTATAGCCCGTGAATAGTAGGCGGTGCATTGGCACCAGCCTTAGTGGTTAATTAATGCTGCTGATGAATAATGGTGATTTGTGGTGTGGTTAGTGCGAGTTAAGTACTCCTCTCAAGTTTCAAAAAAAAAAGTACTCCTCTCAACGGCTCTCACGCGGTGGATTTTCTTGCTTTTCCTCCGCGACCGCTAGCTCCCTGCCTTTTGAGATCCTTCCGTTGGATTTTCTTGAGAACGACATTGGGATAAGATATGTTTGTTCACAACATTTCGATGAAATGTCGATCGGCTGTTTATAGTCGAGACAAGAAGATACAGAAACATTCGTAGTGGTCCGCGCACCACTTCACTCAGCGTGCGTGCCTACCTGAAACTTGTGTGCGTGTCCTGTTGTCCAACTTTGGACGACGTCTACCAAGGATGGCAGTAGTGCTAGCTATCTACTCGTTTTCGGTTACTAAAATACGACCATAGAATAATGTAGAAGCTGCTACGTGCACAACGCTTGCCTCGTGACCATGACGGCATTCCCCTGCATGTGTCTGTCTTCCTCGTCGGTGCGAAGGGATCTTCGCCGGTGGTGGTGCCGCCTCACGGTGGCTTCCCGACGGCGGATCGCATGGCCTGTGGGGTGCGGCTGTTGAAATGGGTCAGGATGCCACCATCGACGGAGAGGAGCTCGTTGACGAAGATATGGATTCTGGATCCTGCGTATAAGGACACTCCCTCTCAGGTTCAAGGTGAAGGCCCAAGAAGGAGTGTCCTTGGAGTACTCCAGAAGGCCCACGTGAAGCCCACCCGCACTAAACTTGCGGGTTAAGTTAGAAAACATGTAACCGACCTAGCTAGGGTTGGAGTCCTCTCCGGGTAGAACTCGAGACCTGGCCGCCTATATAAGGCCAGGAGAGCCCCCGAGAGAGGACCAAGCAATACCGCACGACCAAAAGCCTTGAACTCGAGACCTACTCTCGATTCGAGCACAACCTTTGTAACTGATCTAATCATCAATACAGATCGACAAGAGGCAGGAGTAAGGGTTTTACCTCTACGAGGGCCCCGAACCTGGGTAAATCTCGCCCCCTGTCTAGCCGACGATTCCACCAGCGCTCATGGGTTCTCCTAATCGAAACCCGATAGGTTTATCGAAGGGATTTGTTGAGTCAGGGATTCGACAATTTGCGCCGTCTGTGGGAACGGCGGGCGCTGGATCACCGACATCCTCGGCTTCATCGACATCAAACTCTCGTTGGAATCCAATGACTACGGCTCCGAACAATCCTTTACGGATCGGATCTGTCGTGGTCACACCGCACTCGCCGGAATCGCGTCCGGTATTCGAAGATCTGGAAGAGAGCGTCACCCTGACGTTCGGGAGCCTCAAATTCGTGACGAACAGGGACGGGATCCTCCACTTCTCGGATGAATCGGAGACTGAATCTGGAGCTGTCGACTCGCGCCGTCACCTGGAGAAAAGTGGCGAGTCGATTCGCTTCAACGCCAACGACTATCACACCCTCTCGACAGAGGAACCATCAAGAATCCAAGGAAACCTTCGACCTACGCCTAGGACGCACGAGCTTCGACTAGCTCAAGTCTGCATGGCAGGATCGGAACAAGGCTCGAAAACAGAACACAGCGCGACTGAGCGCAATATAATCGGCGTTTCGCGGGAATCCTGGAAACGGGCGAAGGAAGCTATGCGAACAAGCAAGCCACCCGCAGCCGGATCCTCACACGAAGACATGGTTGCCTACCACTATCACCTAGTGAGAGCAGGCATGATTATCAAAGATGCTCGGGTAGATCTGGCCCGCCAAAGAAGAGCGGCGGACGAATCAAGCCAGAGACGAGCTGGGCTATCCGTAACACCCTCGGTCGGAACCCGACCCGCGAGGAAAGGACACGCATCCACGTCTAGGAACGATGAATCCATACCCGAAACAAATAGATCAATCACTCCTTCTCTCATGCGAGTCGACGACGACGGCAACGTGTACCCGCAAACTCCCGCTGCAGCGGTTCTAGCCGCGGCAACCTACATGCAGATGAACCAACCGACAGAAAGCGACCCTCGGGCAGAGCAATACAAGCAAATACGAAAAGGACTCGGATTGGCGGCCGCAAGGCTCGCCTCTCATGATCGCAAGGAGGCCGAGGAGCAGCAGGAGAAGGAGCGACGGGAGAAAGAGAAAGATAAAGAAACGCCCCGCAGGCACAGAAGCTCTTCGCCAAGGAGGGATAAGTCACCACGCCGCGGTCGAGGAAAAGAAGCTAGACGCCGTGGCGACAGTCGAAGCAGCAGTGAAGATAGCCCGAGAGACAGAAGCTCGCGACACCATAGCGGCCGCTCGAGAAAACGAAGCAAGGAACCAAGGAAAGATGACGACCGCGACCGGCCAGAATACGACGCACGATCAGATCTCGCTCAAAAAAGGGTGGATAAGGCAAGGGCTTCGCGATATCGCGAGCGCTCTTCGTCCGGCTCCTCGGATGACGAAACCTGCGGAGCACTTTGTTTCGCTCGCAGCATCCGCGAAGCACCTCTACCCAAAAGGTTCAAGCTCAGCACGGAGGTGACGAAGTACGACGGCTCACTCGAGCCCTCTCAATGGCTAAGCGACTACCTCACGGCAGTAAAATGTCAACGTGGGAACAAGAACACGGCTATGTAATACCTCAATTTGCATCTTACAGACGCGGCCCGCAGTTGGCTGGAAAGAAGACCAAAATCTTGCTACGCATCATGTAACGATTTGCACCGCGATTTCTGCAAAAATTTCTAGTCGACTTACAAGAGGCCAGCTACAATCGAAGAACTACGAGCCTGCAAGCAGAAGAGTGGCGAGTCCATGCGCGAATACATCCAGCGATGGACCACGCTCAGGAATACCGCGGGAACCATCTTAGAAGAAGTAGCAATCAAAGCCTTCGCAAAAGGCGCCAGAAGATCTGCTTTTCGAGAAGAGCTAGGCAGAGCTGCACCCAAGACTATCGGGGAGCTAATGATCATAGCCGAAAAATGGGCTAACGGAGAAGATGCGGTGCGCAACGAAAGAGCATCGTCACCCGCACACGATGACGATCGTCACGGTCGAAGAAAAAGAAGAAAATATTACGATCATGAGGATAGAGAGGAGTTGGTTGCCGCGGAATTCACGCGAAACCGCGATTTCGGTCGCCGTGGAAATCGCGAGTGGAGACCAAAGGCCGAAGAAAAATCCCCCGAGGAAGACCTAGATGCATACTGCTCGCTGCATCTATTCACAGATAAGCGCACGGGCAAAACCAAGGCAACACACTTGCTTAAGGATTGCCGAAAGTTCCATGACATCTCGGACGCACTCGCGAGGAAAAGATCTGCCTCCACTCAAAATTACCCGCCGCTTCCAGGAGGAGGACACCAAGGATTCCAGCCGCCACCACCACCACCTCCACCCGCAAATCCAAACATGGCGCTAGCTGCAGTACCCGCACCACCGAACGCCGGAGCAAACGCGTATCCGAACCCGGCAGGACAACTCGCAATGATCCAGAAGGTATGTCCCTCCCGCAGAGCTCAAAAGACTAACACAAGGCAATTATGCATGGCAGTGCAGACACCGCCAACGAAGACCGAGTACCTGAAAATGGCGGACCAGCCGATCACGTTCTCGATGAAAGATCACCCACCACGAGTCTATCGACCAGGACACGCCACCCTCGTCATCCAGGCGCAAAATGGCAACTACGACTTAGCCCGCGTATTCATGGATGGGGGCAGCGGTCTCAACATTATCTACGCGGATACACTCCGTCGGATGAACAAGAACTTGGACGGCCTCCCGGAATCAGAAACATCCTTCCACGGGATAGTTCCAGGCAAGGCAGTCCGTCCACTCGGAACAATCAACCTAGAAGTTGTGCTAGGCACGCAGAGCAACTACAGGAGAGAGTTCCTCGACTTCGAAGTTGTCGACTGGCCTTCACAGTACCACGCCATCTTGGGCCGAACAGCGTTCGCCAGATTCATGGCAGTACCTCACTACGCCTACTCTGAAGCTCAAATTGCCCGGCGAACATGGCGTAATCACCATTGACGGGGACTTTCAGAAATCCAACAAATGCGACATTGAGTTCAACGAGATCGCAAAATCTTTTGGGATGCACGAAGAACTTCAAGAGCTGGCAAAAACCACGGATCACTCCGTGATGCCCCTCACGAAGAAAAATGCGCCCGAGCTAGATTTTAGCGCTAACAGCGACACCCGAAAGCATCAAGTGCACCCGACAGACTCTGCGAAGACGGCGATGGTTTCAACAACCCTCTCGCAAGCATAGGAAAGCGCGCTCGTCAAACTCCTCCGTGAGTACTGGGAAATTTTCGCCTGGCAGCCCTCAGTTATGCCAGGAATACCCAGGGAGTTTGCCGAGCACTCACTCGAAGTCTTTCCAGACGCTAAACCCATCAAACAGACCACGCGAAGATTTTCAGAACCCAAGCAGAAGGCGCTTGGAGAAGAAGTAAATAGGTTGCTAGCTGCGAAATTCATCAGAGAGATCAAGATATCCACTTGGTTAGCAAACCCGGTGTTGGTTCCCAAAAAGAACACGGATATCCTTCGGGTGTGCATCGACTACACGTCCTTAAATAAGCATTGCCCCAAGGATAATTTTCCCCTCCCGCGAATCGACCAGATCGTGGATTCTACAGCAGGCTGCCAACGCCTATCCTTCCTGGACGCCTATTCGGGATACAATCAGATCCGAATGAAGAAGGAGGATGAAGAAAAGACAGCATTCATCACACCTCACGGTGTATACTGCTACAAAACAATGCCCTTCGGGCTGAAGAACGCAGGCGCAACATATCAGCGCTGCATGCAAAAATGCCTCGCCAACCTCATCGGCAAGAACGTGCAAGTGTACGTTGACGACATTGTCATCAAGACTCGAGTTGAGGACACACTCCTTGAGGATATTAGAGAAACATTCGACGCCCTCAACGCGTACAGTATCAAGCTCAATCCGACCAAATGTGTCTTTGGCGTTCCGGCAGGGAAACTTCTCGGGTACCTGGTATCCGCCAGAGGCATTGAAGCCAACCCAGAGAAATACAAGCTATCCTAACCATGAAGGAGCCAACCAACCTGCGCGGAGTCCAACAGCTCGCAGGGCGATTAGCCGCCCTAAGCAGATTCATCGCACGATTGGGGGAGCAAGCATTACCCTTCTACAAATTGTTGAAGAAGACAGACAAATTCGAGTGGACACCCGAAGCTAAGCAAGCATTCGCAGATTTGTAGCGGTCATTACAAAGTAGGCGCATCCTCGCAACATCGCGAGAAGGAGAGCCACTTTTCTTGTACCTAGCCGCCACAAACCAGGTCATCAGCACAGCAATCGTGGTCGAATGACCTGAGGAAGGCAAAGCGTACGGAGTTCAACGTCCAATATATTACATCAGCGAAGTGCTCTCACCATGCAAGCAACGCTACCCTCACTACCAGAAGCTCGCATATGGAGTCGTTCTCACCGCCGCAAGCTCAAACATTATTTCCAGGAACACGCCATCACAATGGTTAATGATGCGTCACTCGGGACGATCATGAACAACCCTATGGCATCCGGAAGAATAGCAAAATGGAACATCGAGTTGGGCGCTTGGGTCATCACTTACGCAGGACGCAACGCAATCAAATCCCAGGTACTTGTTGAATTCCTAAGCGAATAGACAGAACTGCAAACGCCAGGGCCACCCGAGTACACGAGCAATTGGATAATGTACTTTGACGGGTCCAAGAGAAACGAAGGAGCAGGAGCTGGAATTGTTCTTATATCCCCTCAGGGAGACAAGCTGCAATACGTCCTACGATTGGATTTTCCACCAGATGACCCAGCATCAAACAATGACGCAGAATACGAAGCCTTGCTGCACGGAATGAAGATGGCAATCGCCTGTGGAGCTACTCGCTTAATGATCTACGGCAACTCCAACCTCATTGTGCAACAAACGATGAAAGAGTGTGACGCAATCGCCGAAAACATGATCGCGTATCGCGACATGTACAATCTACTCGAAGAAAGTTTTAAAGGATGCGAGCTGAAGCACATCGCAAGATCCAGCAACGAAGAAGCAGATCGACTGGCGAACATGGGTTCCACAAATACACCCATACCACCAGGAATATATTTCGAACGGATGATCAAGCGATCGGTCAAAATCAAGAAAGCTGCAGAAGCGATAGCAGTGCCAGAAACAGAGGTCAGCCCGCAAGTCGCCCTCATCGAGCTCATTCATAACATATCACGACAGGTTTTTCTGGTCGAGTCAGTCTGGACGCAGAAATATCTCGACTGCCTGACCAACAGACAGCTCCCGGCTGACCCGCGCGAGGCTCGACAAATAATCAGACGCAGCAAATCCTTTCGGGTAGTCAATGGGGAATTATACAAGCAAAGCATCTCGGGAATACTTCAGCGCTGCATCGCACCCGAAGATGGCAAAGAATTGCTCCGTGACATCCACCAAGGAGACTGCGGACATCATGCTAGCTGGAAAACAATAATGGGGAAGGCCTTCCGAGCAGGATTCTACTGGCTGACAGCAGCTACCGACGCAAAGAACCTGGTCGAACGATGCGATGCCTGTCAGCGATTCACACCAAGAACACATGCACCTGCTACGGAATTGCACATGATACCCATTGCCTGGCCCTTCGCACAATGGGGGCTAGACATGGTCGGACCACTGCGCAAGTCCACCCCTGGAGGATATACACACTTGCTGGTCGCAGTCGACAAATTCACCAAATGGATCGAGGCCACGCCAGTAACTTCGGCTAGTGCCCAATGCGCCGTCAAGTTCCTCGACTCCATCGTACGCAGATTTTGTGTGCCACACGACATCATTACAGACAATGATACAAATTTCACAGCAAAGGAAACGCAACAGTTCTGCGAGGAAAAGGGCATCAACTTCAAGTTTGCTTCCGTTGCCCACCCGCAAACGAACGAACAAGTCGAGAGATCCAACGGCTTAGTTTCGGCTGGCATCAAGAAACGCCTACTCGATCGTCTACACCCCGCCGCAGGACATTGGGCGGACGAATTACCCTCCGTCCTATGGAGCCTCCGCACAACTCCTAACCGATCTACAAAATACACGCCATTTTTCATGGTATACGGGGCAGAAGCAGTCCTCGCCGAGGACGTTCGATTCAGCGCCCCACGAGTTGTGGCCTACAGCGAAGAAACCTCTAACAGGGCACTCGCGGAAGATATGGATGCACTCGACGAAATGCGAGTCATCGCACTCGCCAGATCCGCAGTATATCAGCAATCCCTGCGAAACTATCATAGTCGCCGCATACGCCACAGAGCATTCGCGGTTGGAGATCTAGTGCTGCGACTCAAGCAGAAGGAAGGACATAAGCTCGAACCACCCTGGGAAGGACCCTTCATCGTACACGAAGTAATCCCAGGCGGGGCCTACAGATTGAAGAATCCATCGACTGGAGGAATCTATTCCAATCCTTGGAATATTGCGCACCTCCGCAAATTCTATCCCTAGGTTTACTTGTTCTCACAACAAATAAAGCTATGCTAGCCACTCTTGTAGCTCGAATACATGGCTTCTCAGTCATCGCAATAAAAACATGGTTTCTCCATCATATTCATTTGCAACTTCCTATTTTTACGCGCTCAAAAGTTACAGGAACACACCCCATAAACACACGGGGGCTACGGCTACAACTAAGCATTACAGTAAAAAAAGCATACATACAAGGTTATACATCTTACAACAGTTTTACAAACTATACAAGGATACAGGATATGCGCATCCGACAATCAATCAAAGCGCTGAGTATTCTCAGTCGCCAAAACTCTATCTACCTCCTCAGAGGACAATCGGATGATTTTCTCCGCTGCAGGACGAACAGCATCATAGAAGGGGGAAATATCATCGATTGGATCATCTGGGAGCCTGGCTACGGAGTTAAAATCTACTTCAGGATACCATATTCGGACAAAGGATAGAGCTACAACCGCGCCGCATGTCATTTGATTGCGCACACACGCGCGAACCTCTCCTTCACGTCCATACAATCTGAGAAGATAGCTCCAGTCTTCAGGACCCCTTTCGAGTGGGTAGAAAGCAGCGTTCATCGCAATCAGGACCTCGTGAAAAGAACTCACGAGAATTCTCGCTTGCAGAACACGGAACTTCAAGGTGGCCATCACAAATCCTCGACTGCGATCAGACCAGAAGTTACTCGCATGAGGATTTGAGCTACCAGCCCCCTGAACTATATGGTTTTCAACCCACTGCTTTTCTTCCCTGTCATCAGGTCTGACAACTGAAGAGCAAGCATGCTTGATCAGCTAAGGAAACAAAGCAAAAAGAAGACACGGGGGCTGTATTACTTACACAGCAAATCCCTCGCAACCAGCGATAATTCATCCATCAGGAACTGCTCACGTTCAGCCGCCAGTTTTTGCTTGGACTTCGCCACATCGGCTATACCGCGCAAAGCTTTAAGCTGACGCTCACCCTCCCGGACCTTATCACGAAGACCAGTATAGGTGCCAACCGCGGCAACAAGGGGATTTACTGGAGTAGCATGTCCACTCGAAGATTCTGCAACTACCCCGGTAGCCTGGAAGAATACAAGGAAAGAAGTAAGAAGCCCTATTCGAAGTATTTCTAGTCGCACATCTGACAAAAGTGCTCGGGGGCTACTCCCATCGGGAGAAAATACACAAACTACGGGAGGCAATTTCCAGAACGAACACTTCGATTAAAGACGATGAAAATACGGGAATACATCCCAAGGTTCATTACATTCACGAAGGAAAGGAAAAAAGAACAAAACTAAGAAACTACAGTGGTGCTCCCACTAGTGGCAGTCGCCCCTCCTTTCAGTCGAGCAAATAGCTCAGACAGCTTCCGAGCAAGAATGGTGGCCTGCTCGCCAAAACGAGAGAGCCGTACCTTTTTGCCCGTCGAAGGGTCGACTGGAAGAGCTGAGTAGGCCTCCAAACCATTGACTCCGTGCGCCAGCGCGAACTGAATCGCAGTCTTCGCATCAGACTCCGACTGGGCGACTGCGTAAGCATCCAGGAGATTGCCCTCCGAGATGATCTTCAGCAGGTCGTCTAGTGCGGATGGAGGAACAGCGTTGGCGAGGAAGCGACTGTGCAATTGCGACAACACTTGGGTGGCATCTCCAGTCAAGGAGCACACTCCTTCGGTGTGCCTCTTGAGTTGAGCAAGTGTGTCGGTTAACACATCTACTCGCTGGATCCCAGGGATCTCCAAAGGAACATCCAGAAGACCTGCAAAGGAAAAGAATGTCAAAATTTTCGCAAGTTCACCAAGACAAAAGATACAATTGCGAGAGCCTAAGCCACTTACCCGCGAAACGCTCAGCAAGGGGACGGAGGAATGTGACAAGGTCAGAATCGGCCTTATTGCCAGCTTCCTGTTGATCCTTCAAAGCTTTTCTCGCATCCGCGAGTTGCCTGTCAAGATCCTCCGACCGCATGCGGGAGGCCTCCAGCTCTTGTCGAACAGCTGCCAAATTAGCTTCCTGAGTGGTTGCCCGCTCAGAGAGCTTGACTCTCTCGGACTCCGAATGTTCGAGTTGAGCTGCGCAATAAACATTTGTTAGACATCAAGAATGGAGACGACAACAGAAACAAAAGAAGACAATGAGATTTACTCTTAAGGAGCTCGTTCTCGGTGTGGAATCGACTACAGTGTGACTGAAGCCTCTCGCACTCCGATTCGGCAAGAACAACGTGGCGACCGATCGCCGCAAGCGAGTCAACAAGCGACTGCATACAAAAGTAGAAGAATTAGAAGATATAAATTAGAGCCTGTACCTGATTGAATTCAATCGACTATAGCCTCGGGGGCTACTCCCATCGGGAGCACTGTCGTGCACCCGATAGAAATCAAGACGAAGAAAATAAAGCAAGATTTTGAGCCTGTAGCCGATTGCAAGCAATCGACTACAGCCTCGGGGGCTACTCCCATCGGGAGCACTGTCGTGCACCCGATACAAATTCAAAGACAAACTACAAAGTTTACCTGGCCCGTGGCGCGGGAGAGAGGATCTGCGGAGCTGTCCGTCGCTTCTTTCGAAGCTGAAGTCCTGGCGGCAAAGCTAGGAGCTTCACGTTCCGCAGTCGCCGCATTGGGGGCTGCGCTGGGAGAATTCTGGACGGTGCCATCATTGGGAGCTCCACCCGCAGTTCTTGCTTTGTTCCTCTTTTCGGGAGGAACACAAGAAGCGTACCTGCGAGGGCTGATGGCCTGCACACTGCGGCAAAAAAGAACAAGGAATCAAACATAAAGCGCAGAAGAAAGAACGTTCGACTAAGAACGAGGAAAATAACTTACTCGTCATCTTCATCTTCATCCAGCAAATCCGCGTTCCAAGCGGTTGCGAGTACTGGGAATGAAAGCGAATGGGCGAGGGAGCGAAGTGGAGTCGCGGAGATAGGGGCCTTCCCGGGCGATTCCTCTAAGGAATTATCCTTGGAGGTAGCCTCGTTATCGTCCTCTACCCGACGACGCTTGCAACGACGTAGGCCGCCATTCGAGCCCTCCGCGTCATCCGAAGAATCGTCCTCGGAGCTCGAGGAAGCATCGGCTACACTGGTATCAGCTAAGCCGTCCAGGTGACTCGCCAATAACTCCGAGGCGTCCTCTCCCACAACTGGCGGGTAGCAGTTCGCCACCGCTAAGCTCTACAAAAACGGAAGAGGGAGGCAAGAAAAATTTCAGTCGACCAAAGACTCAAAGCAAAGAAGAAAATAATGACGAACGCGAAGGATAAAACTAACCTCAGCTGGTGGAGGTTTCGAAGCGTCGAAGGCTTCGACTGAGCAGTCGGGGAACTTCCCCCCCACCTTCAAGCTGGTAACAGCCGCGATTTTCTTCTCGAACTCAGCGTTCGAAAGTTCCTCGCGGCTCACTCGGCTAGGGTCTTCAGCGCCTTGGTATTCCCACATGGTGGAAGGCCTTTGCTGCAGCGGCTGGATCCTGCGCTTCAGAAAAATACTCGCCAGGTGCAGCCCGTTGAGTACCACTCCGACGGTTTGATCCCGGAGAGCGGACACTCTTGCGAGTAGGGGCGTGACGACCTGGGTTTCTTCGGCTGACAGCTTGTGCGCCCAGGACTTCCGCCTCTTCAAAACAGCGAACGGGTGGAATTCCACGAGCCCACCCGAGCTGTTGTCGATGACGTAAAACCACTTTTTCCGTCAGCCTTGGGCGGAGTCGACGAAGTGCATGTTGAAGTAGCTGCTCTCCAGTCGCGCCTGGATCCCGAAGCCGCCTGTGCGCAGCGGCTCGCCAGGCTCGGAGTCCACCCGCGATTTCTCGCGGAAGATGCGAACTTTGAAGAGGGCCTTCCACAACGTCCAATGAGGACGAATGCCAAGAAAGCATTCGCAGAACACGATGAAGCACGAAATGTGCTGCACCGCGTTCGGAGGAAGATCGTGAAGCTGTATGCCATAGACATACAGCAACCCGAGGAGAAAAGGATGGAGAGGGAAGGAAAGACCCCGAGACACGTGGTCCGCAAAGACCACGCGCTCGTTCGATTGCGGGTTTGGTACCTCTTCTTTCTTCCCGAGGCGCACCCGCTTCTCAGATTCAGTCGGCAGCAGCCCCTCCCGCTGCATCTCCTTGATGCTCTTCGCGGTGGTATTGGGGGAGCGCCAGTCGCCGGCCCGAGGTGCCGGTTGCGCGGAAACGTCTTCGGATGCGGAAGCGGCAGCACCACGTCTTTTGCCTCCGGCCATGGCTAGCAGTGTGAGCCCGAGCGCAAGGAAGAAGATGAGCACGAGGAAGAAGATGGTTGAAGGCAAAGGCTGGGAAAATTTTACCGCAGCGCTAAGTCCCGTATTTATACACGAAGCGGGTCAATCTCAGCCACTCGATGTGCTACGTGGCATGTATCGCAGCCACCAGGTGTGAAGATGAAACGAAGGGGCGGTGAACGCTGTTCCGTGCCACGATTTTAACAGAAGATCGTGCGTATTTACTGCGCAGTTCGCGTAAAATACGGAGACGGCGTCTCGTTTCCCGGTCAAAAAGCTGACTAGGTGGGCCAGCCCATCTGCTACCACTCCGTCACGTCCCATCGGGAGGAGAAAAGTGCGCCATGACGTCATGGCACGCATCATCAAATTCAAGAACTTTCGAATGGACAATTCAAACACGAAAATAGCTTCGTATGAAATTTCTTCGACTAAAGGCAATTCCTTTACGAATAAATCATGGAGCAAGACCTCTTTTAAACAAGAGAATCAACCTATACACGAAAACTCTTTCGTATAGGCGCAACAGTCCAAACATGAAAACTCTTTCATATGGGCACGACTATCTACAGTACGAAAACTCTTTCGACTGAGTCTTAAACAATCATTCGGGTAGAAAGAACCTACCTCCATTCACGCATGATATTTCTACATCATAAAACCCTGGATTGTTTAGCCGACTAGGCACATCCGGATGCCATATTCTTCAAATATGAAGGTAAGACCCAAAAAGATATTTCTTAAGGGCCTGGAATCGCACTCGAAAGCTGCGTCCTCCGGTATAGTTCTGTGTCAACAACACGAAGAAAAATCCTAGCGGACGCGCCGGGTACCCTCATAGGTTAAGTTCGACTCGATAAGTCCACAACGGCTCAGTCGCAACAATCACCTTATCGTGTTCGAGTCGGAGGTCTCGAATCCGTGTAGGCCAGGAATGTTTTTGCCCTAGTCGCAATTAATTGGCCCTGATCTCTCGGGAGAGCCAAGCTACTGTGCTGCATCCTTCTGCAAATAAAGCCGCAATAACAGGCACCTAAGTCGCTCGACACTCGAGCATAAGGACTCATTGCACAGGGAACACACCCTTCAAAACAGTAAGCAGCCAAGCTGTTTATTCAAAAGGAAAAGCAAGGCCAAAAAAGTTTTGACCGTCTACTCGACTGGAAAATTCCCACTCGAGCAAACGCTCGGGGGCTACTGACGAAGATATGGATTCTGGATCCTGCGTATAAGGACACCCCCTCTCAGGCCCAAGGTGAAGGCCCAAGAAGGAGTGCCCTTGGAGTACTCCAGAAGGACCACGTGAAGCCCACCCGCACTAAACTTGCGGGTTAAGTTAGAAAACATGTAACCGACCTAGCTAGGGTTGGAGTCCTCTCCGGGTAGAACTCGAGATCTGGCCGCCTATATAAGGCCAGGAGAGCCCCCGAGAGAGGACCAAGCAATACCGCACGACCAAAAGCCTTGAACTCGAGACCTACTCTCGATTCGAGCACAACCTTTGTAACCGATCTATCATCAATACAGATCGACAAGAGGCAGGAGTAAGGGTTTTACCTCTACGAGGGCCCCGAACCTGGGTAAATCTCGCCCCCTGTCTAGCCGACGATTCCACCAGCGCTCATGGGTTCTCCTAATCGAAACCCGATAGGTTCATCGAAGGGATTTGTTGAGTCAGGGATTCGACACTCGTGGACGTCTTATTTCTCGTTGGAGGCGATGGTCGGGGCGTCTCTCGGGTATTTGTTTTCGGAGAAACCTCAGATCTGGGGGACGCACATAACCACACTCGATAAAACCCGATAGGCCCAAGGTGAAGGCCCAAGAAGGAGTTTTGACGATACCAACTCGCGTCACACGCATGCATGATCTGAACGATGGTCCCGCGACGACGCACATAACCACACTCAGCCAACCAACAAGCGAGCAACACTACAACTCCAGAAGAGGGCTCGGGTAGCATTGAAGATCTTTTGGGCCAGATGAAGATCGATCCTCACTGCTGCGTCTGCATGCTCTGCACGGCAGTGATTCAGCGACCGGCTCGGTTTGGTGCCGTTGGTTTCCCGTGGCTAGCTACCACCGATCAATGCGATTATGTGATGCATGCATGGGCAGATGGAAACGGCTAACTGCACCAGTTAATTGTAGAAAGGGAAATGAAGATGGGCAAAAGATGGAGTACAGTAGTACTGTGAAGCTTTCCGTGTTTCAGCTTTTTATTTTTTTGAACCCGGAGTTTCATCTTCAGTTACTTATTGGCGTGCGGCAGGTAGGAGTACAATTTTACAACTCAGGGTTACGTGCAGAGGACAAAGGAGACATGGGACGGAGTGTGCGCTGCAGGTGAAGGGAGGAGGCCTTTTAGGTGGGGCGGCGAGAACGGCTCGTAACAATGGACCGCCGTCGTAGGTCAGAGTAGGTAGGCCAGCGAGGGTACCAACTTTGTGTACAATGTACTCATGCTGTTCGAGACGAGAACATCGTGCTGGGTGCACACACTAGCTCGGTGGAGAACAGCACGTCAAGACTACAGTTTTTGTCACAGCTCGGAAGAAGTACTGTTCTAGTAGCGTGACGCAGCTGTCCACAGCAAGTCACACGAGGAAAAAACTATTTTCCACCGGCCTAGATTTACATGAAGCATGATGGGATCATTTAAAATCTACTCCCTCAGTTCGGTAAAGTAAGACGTTAAGAAATTTTTGGACAAAAAAAAAATGCGGTAACGAACCCATATACCCCTGTCGGAATTTGAGAAAATTGCATAAACTCGAACTAGGCTTTCGCCCCGCTTTATAAATAAAGCAACCACCACAACATCCATACAAAGTACCGGTTACAACACGAGCAACAAGAACCAGGCCAGGTAACACATGCTGGGGCAACATCACACACAATGTCCAAAAGGAAAAAAAAAGACGACAAAAGGAGCAAGAGGGGGCGGAGGGGGGGGGGTGTGGGTAGACAAGCTGGAGAGCCTCCAAGGGGGGAAGGAGGGGGGACGACGCCTCAAGCGGGGAGCGCCGAGGAGGCGATGCGGCGCGCGGCAACGAGGAGTCTGTCGATGATGCCGTCAAGCCGCGTCATGTCCCGCTGTCTACACAACGGGTACCACTGCTGCACCAAAGCCAAGCATTTAAATAAGGAGTCAGATGCACGCCGAAGGAAAATCTTTTCAGTCACCATCTTATTGCGAGTCGTCCACAAAGACCATGTCAAAGCCGCGAACACCAGCCAGAAGAGGCGAGAGCCCCCTCCAGCCCGGTGTACCTGGTCTTCGAGGAACTCGCCAAGGTCTGAGGCCTGCCATAACGGCCCCAGAGCCTCGTAGGCGAAGTTCCAGAGTAGCCGGGCAGCGGGACACACAAAAAATATGTGCGTACTGGACTCCGGGCACCTACAGAGCGGACACAACCCATCCCCCGGACCATGTCGCTTTGCCACTTCGATCCCGGATGGCAACCTATCACGTAGCAGCTGCCAAACAAAAATCTTTATCTTCAACGGGATTGGGGCCTTCCAAAGGGGAATAGCCCAAGACCTCACCGGCCCAGAGAACTGGGCCCTATACGCCGACTTGATCGAGAAGACTCCCGAGGGGGCTAGTGACCAAGTCACTTGGTCCGCCCCCCTGGAAGGGACTTAGGCAAAGCGCCCCTAAGAGCTTCCCACTCAGCTGCCTCCGCCGGCCCAAAAGTTCGTCGGAACAAGATGTTCCAATTCCCATTCTGGACCGCCGCCGCCACAAGTTGGGAGGGCTCAGAACAAATAGCGAACAACCTTGGAAATTCTACCTGGAGCACCCTCTCCCGGAGCCAAGGGTCCAGCCAGAACATGGTTCCCCGGCCGTCCCCTGCACTAAACCTAGCCCCCTTCCTAATATCATGCTTAATCGACTGGATGGACCTCCAAAAAAGAGATCCTTCCTGCCATTCATAGGCAAGAAGAGGGCGGTCCTGCAGATATTTGGCTTTCAGGAGTTGGAGCCATAGGCCCCCTCCTCCCGGAGAATGCGCCAAACCCATTTTTGCATTAGGGCCACATTCATCTTCCGGGACGCCAGAATCCCTATGCCCCCAAGATATTTGGGGCACAAACATCCGCCCATTTGACCATGTGATATTTTTGTTTCCCGGAAGCATCTTGCGAGAAGAACCGCGAGAGTTCCTTGTCAAACGCTACATGGACTCCCTCCGGTAGGGAGTAAATCCCCATCAAATATGAGGGGACACTAGATAGGCAAGACCCGATTAGGATGGACTTACTTCCCTTGGAGGTAAAGTGTCCACGCCAAGGCTCTGCCTTATGTCTCACCCTACCCACCGTAGGCTCCAGGTCCCTGATTAGAATCCTGGAGTCGCTCACAGGGACTCCTAGGTAGTTAACAGGGAATGTGGTCAACCTGCAGTTGAGGTTGTCCGCAATCCTCTGTTGTTCCTCCGGGGAGTACCCTAGGACCACTACCTCGCTCTTGTTGAAGTTGATTTTGAGGCCCGACATAGCCTCAAAACACAACAACAAGAACTTGAGATTGACAATATCTAACTCCGATCCCTCAACCATAATCATAGTGTCGTCTGCATACTGCAGGTGGGTGATGCCTCCTCCTGGAATGAGATGGCCAACCACACCAGAGATGTGGCCGGCACCCCTGGCCTTATCCAAGATAGCCGCTAGGGCATCCACAGCGAGGTCAAAGAGGATGGGGGAAATAGGATCCCCCTGCCTCACCCCACACGACGACCTAAAGTAGGGGCCAATGTCCCCATTAATGTTAATTGCGGTATTGCCGCTCATGACGAGTTGCACAATCCATGTGATGAACCGATCAGCAAAACCTCGACGCTCGAGAACCTGGCGGAGGAAGCCCCAGTCTAGGCGGTCATACTCCTTCTGAAAGTCAAGCTTCAGAAACACCCCTTTGTGATGTCGCACCTTGACCTCATGGACAATCTCATGAAGTGCAAGGATCCCATCATGCATAAAACGCCCCTTGAGGAAGGCAAACTGTAGGGGATGTGTAATCCGCTCAGCCACTGGGGCTAATCGCATTGCACACGCCTTAGAGAAGATCCTCTGGATAACATTTATCACCGTGATGGGCCTAAACTGATGGATCTCCGTGGCCCCGACTACTTTCGGGATCAGAGTTATCACACCATAGTTTAGGCGCGACATCACCAAGGTACCAGTGTAAAACTCCTGGAACATCGGCATGATCACGTCCTGAAGAGTCCCCCAAAAGGACTGGAAGAAGGAGACCAGAAGCCCATCCGGCCCCGGGGCCGAGTTAGCTTTCATCTCCCTCACAGCCCGCCAAACTTCCTCCGGGAGGAACGGCATCAACAACTGCGCATTCTCCTCCGGAGTGACTAGGGCTCCAGGGGGCCAAGTCTCCACTGCCAAAGCCACCCCCGAGCGGGGGCTAGCCGAAAATAACTCCTTGTAGAAGGAGTAAATATTGGTGGACAAGGCCGCCTCCATCTCCAGGAGCGTCCCGTCGTCCCACAGAAAGGGGATGGAGCACCTACGGAGCCTTCCATTCGCAATGGCATGGAAGTATGCCGTGTTGGAGTCCCCCTTAAGGATCCAATTCTGGCGACTACGCTGTCGCCAGAAAACTTCCTCTCCCTTATAGATCTCCATAAGGGACGCCTCCAGGGTGTAACGTTGGGACCATTTTTCGGGTGTAAGCCCCCCCAGCATCGACGATGAGATCGAAGGCTTGAATCTGGGCAAGGAGGGAAGCTTTATTCCTGCGTCGCTCCGCGCCTAAGTTGGCCCCCCAACCTCGCATGAACTGGCGGACGCTCTTGGCACAGAAGTGCCACACGTCCACCGCATTGTACATGCGTGGCGTGTAGGCTGCCGTCGCCACCCACTTACCCCGAACCGATTCTACAAAGCATGGCTGATCAAGCAAGAAATCTTCAAAATAGAAGCGGTTCTGTCTGGGAGAGGCAGACCCGCCAGACGAGAAGATCAGTGGGGAGTGGTCCGAGCCCACTCAGGTAATGGCTCGAAGTGAGCAAAGCGGGAAGGCCGCTTCCCACTCCACCGACACCAGCACCCGGTCCAGCACACTGCGGATAGGATCCGCCTGATTATTGGACCAGGTGTAGTGTGCCCCCACTCGCTCAATATCAATAAGGGCCATGTCAGCAATGAAGTCATTGAACATCCTCATCGTGGGGAGGTCCACATTATCCGAGCTCTTCTCCGCGGGAGATCGGATCAAGTTAAAAGTCTCCCGCAACCACTACCGGGATAGTGCAGCGGTTCACCTTTGCCCTGAGTTCCTCAAGGAATTCAGGGGATCTACTATGGTCCGCGGGACCATAGACCACAATCACCTCCCAGCTCGGTAGAGATCGTCTGTGGGTCAGGGACATGCTCAGGAGGAACTCCCTGCGGTCCATATCCTCTACCTCGAAGGTGTTTTCCTTGGCACCAAGGAGGATCCCCCTTGAGCGTCCCGTCGCTGGAAGCCATTGCCACACATATTTATGGCGGCCCAGGCCTTCCAGTTCCGGGATAGAAAAATCCTGCCGAATCGTCTCCTGAATACCGACAATATCCGGGTCTTCATCCCGAATATACTCCACCAACTGACGACGCCGTCCATCCTGTCCGAACCCCCGCATGTTCCAAATGAAATGGCTAACACTCATTGGGGATAAGACGGGGTTGTCCCCTTACGGGGGACTGTTCGTGCCCTACCAGAGGTCGAGGGCCGGGACAGCGACTTGGAGGGTCTCCCGCGCTTCCTCCCAGGCCGGGGGTTGCCTCAGGAGCACCCACAGCAACCACCGAAGGAGTGGATCCACTATCGGCCCCTTGCATCTCCTGTACGGGTCCAGAGGGATCCAGGGGCTCCTGACGCTCACGCTCCGCTTGAGCCCGAGCGGTAGCAAGGGCCCCCTCGTAGACCTTCTTCGCTCTAATCGCCTCAATCTTCTCACATCTAGGACCCTTCTCACCACGGAATACTATATCGCAGTCGTCTGCCACCTGGGCCAAATGCTCCAAGTGAACCGAGTCTAGGATTGAGAACCGAGAACCAGAAGAGGGAGAGGGCGGGAGCGGGGGACGAGCGGAGGAAAGCCGGTACGTACCAGGCTCCAGATCCCGCGCAACCCTGCATCGAGAGGCCACCGCCTCCACCGTCGGCACCGTCAGCTCCCCTCCGGCCTTCAAGGACAGCCTCACACTGGCTCGGGTGGGCGCAGGAGGAGGAGGCCTCGATCGACGAAGCGGGTGGGCTCCAGAGTCAGCCACAGGCGTGTCGGGGAAGACCGTTACCGTCTCCAGAGAGCCCGCGGTCGGTGTAGCAGGGACCAGCAAGGGGGACCCCTGAGTCGAAGCAGGCGGGGACCCCGACGAGCGGAAGTAGCACAGAACCCCTGGCGAGCGTGGGGACTGGGGTGCCTGAACCACCATCCCCATGCTCGTGGAGTCCTCCTCTCCCTCCGCCTCCACCACCTGCGCGGGGGAGAGGGGCACTGTCGCCGCGGGGCCACCAGAGAGCTCACTAGAACCCAAACCCGCACCCAGGTTGGAGCCGTACTAAGAGACCGAGATGCCCCCCTCCGCAGAAGGACCTGCGAGGCCCAGCCTAGCCGGCGCACTCCGGGGAGAGGCCAGCACCGCCGGGTTAAACTGTCCAAGCAAAGATGCCTTAACCAGGACGGCCACCCGGGCCTCCACTCCCCCAACCGGCGACGGGGGTGGGGAGGAGGGTGCCGCGTGAGGAGGAGACTCAGCTGAGTCCCCCCGATCGCAGATCGGAGTTCCTTCTTTCCCGTGACTCCTCCACGCGCCAATCCCGCGACGCGCGATCTAGGCGTCGATCCCGCGAGCTCATTCAGGCGCTGATCTCGCGACGTGCAGTCCTCCTCCAGGCGCCGATCCCACGACGCGCAGACCAGGCGCCGATCCCGCGAGCTCCTCCAAGCGCGAGCACCTCCAGGCGCATCGAGCGCGAGCACCTCCAGAGCATACACCAGGCACGAGATCACCTCCAGGCGTACCTCAAGGCATTTCCTCGCGAGAGCATATACCAGATCGTCAGCACCTGCGAGACGAAGATACACGTTCAAAGATACTCCAGGAAACAACATTACTCCTACTCCAGGAAACAACAATACTCCATGATCAAAGATACTCACCTCGTTGTGAGAGTCGCTATGATGCTCGTCACATCACTGTGATTCCCCTCCATCCACGCAACATTTGCTTCGCACATCAATATGAAACTTCCACACCTCAACTTTACACCACCCGTAGACGAAGAAGATGAAGTAATGCAAGAACATGAACCTTCTGATGACCAAGAAAATGAAGAACGGGATGTTACAGGTATTGATGAACATGCAATTTATGAATCTGCAGCATCTATATACTCCATTTTTCTCTTAGGAATGCACTTCAACAGCTATATACTCCATGCAACTTATGAATCTCCAACAACTATATACTCCATTTTTCTCTCAAGTAGCCAGCAAAATTTCCAGCACTGCAGCAACTATGTACACCAAGGTTTACTTGGCAAGGAGTAGCAAGCAAAATTATTCAGTTCTGTCTTGATTTTCTTTTATTTGAACAATGCAACCTTACTTTTATTGGAAGCCAGTGCACTTGCTACTGCTACTTGCATGTATTGCCAGCCAGTGCACTCGCTACCACTACTTGCACTTGCTACTACAATCATCACTCAAAACAGTTGATTAGTACTCCATGTTGCTCTAATATTTCAAGAATTGTTCTTACTTTTAATCATTAATTTTCATGCATGCAGGCAAAAATAGTACTAGATGACTGTCAAAAATATGCGACTGTCAAAAATATGTTGCCTATGTGGCAATACATACTATTTGTATGAGCAGAGGTGGCAAATTTAAAAGAGACGACAAGAAAAAGATCGTAGAAATTTTGGAGTGGATATCCAAAGGGTCTGGAAAAAGTCTATGAGACAAATCGAAGTGGGTTTAGAGGTTGATGTCACAAATAAAAGAAAAGGAAGATGCGGAAGGAAAGCGGTTGACATTAATCTTGCACTAATCCCAACGATACCACTCAACCAAAGGTCTACTATCAGATCATTGGCTTGGTAGCTATGATGTAGCCCTACTACGCTATTTAGAAACTTTCAAATGAAGGGACTAAGAAGGCACTCAAACTCGGTAAAGGCACTTAAAAACATGTGCAGACTAGGGTGGAATTTTGTTTCTGGTTCGTCAACGAGGCAACTAGAGCAGATGCAAGCCCAAAGATGACCAAAATGCTGAATATTGTGCATCTAGACCAGAAATTTTTCAACATGACAAAAGAGGACATAAATTACTACCTCTTACTTAGTGAAGAAGACCATATAAGGTCAGCCGCAAACAAAAACAGCATCGGGAAAGTCATGTTCCTTGCGGCAGTGTCAAGACCGAGATTTGATAATGCGGGAAATGAGACCTTCTCACGTAAAATAAGAATGTGGCCTTTTGTAAAAGAAGTTCCAGCCCAAAGAAGCAACGATAATCGGTCCAAAGGTACATTGGTGACCAAGGCAATCAAAGTGGACATGCAAGTGATGAGAGACTTCATAATCAACAAGGTCTTGCCTGCAGTAGTGGATGCTTGGCCTGATAAGGATTTTGGAGAAACAATTTTCATCCAGAAGGACAATGCGAAGCCCCATATTTCCTCGCGGTTGTGGCTAAGATCGGACTCAATATCAGACTAATTCAACAACTAGCAAGAAGTCCATACCTAAATGTCCTTGATCTTGGGTTTATTTTTAACTCTTTACAATCTATTACAGACCATAGAAGCCCCAAAACTCTGCAAGTTCTAATCAAAGGTGTCATGGAAGAATTCGAGAGTTATGATGCCACTAAGCTGAATAAGATTTTTCTAAGCCTTCGGGCATTTATGATCGAGATCATGAACCGTAGTGGCGGAAATAATTACAAACCTCCTCATTTGCATAAGGACATGGTCGAAAGGCGACTAGGGTATCTACCTCTAAGGCTTCAATGCCCA
The DNA here is from genome assembly GCA_028641055.1 of Alopecurus myosuroides. Lineage (NCBI taxonomy): Eukaryota > Viridiplantae > Streptophyta > Magnoliopsida > Poales > Poaceae > Alopecurus > Alopecurus myosuroides. The sequence goes on along the minus strand of CM054060.1, from coordinate 59,855,245 downwards.
CCACAAGTTTATACCAATGCCCACCAAAATGATCATATCTTTTGCATATGGACTCCGTTTTCGATGATCTTTTGCTTGTTGAATTCGCAACAAAGAGCTCTAACAAGGGAAGCTAAAACCAAATGGGGAAAGGTTGGACCTCTCAATAAGAAAGGAACCGGAAAACCTTCACCATAAAAAACCAAACAAGTTTCTCATATGAAATTCGTTTTTGATGGACTTGAGCTTGTCATGAAGAACACGACAAGAACCAAAACCTCACATGGATAAAGTCCAAATAAGAATCAAGAAAGATGATGCCAAGTATGCAAAGGTTTGAGCTCTCTACGAACGATACGATCAAGCAACTCATTCGACAACCCCTCTTGATAGAACGGTTACCTAACCTATAATCCGGTCTCTCAACTTACAACATGAGACTGGTAAAATAGAAACCCTATCACTATTATACCTCTGCCTTGCGCATTCCACTTGATCTAGATGATGACGATCTTGATCACTTCAAGTAGAACCATCTTTCTTGATTGCGCTTTGCTTGGTGAAGACTTGAAGGTTGCTCCCCGTAAGCCGATATGGGAAAGCCTCTCTTAGCCCCATGTTCACTTGACCGACTCGTCTTGATTCAATGGTCAAAATCAATGGCTAAAACCGTTTCTTCTTAGCAGCCCTAGTACAGCCGGGATAATCTGTAGTACTACCGGGGTTGCGGTACTACTAGGAGTTGCAACAGTACTACCGGGCCACTACCAGGGCCATTCCAGTACCCAAATGCATCACATCCACTCAAACCCTCTAGTGGCGGTGGTACTACCGGGCCTCCAGTACTACCGCATTTTGCAGCAGTAGTACCGGGCTCCAGTAGTACCGGCCCCAAGAGCAGTACTACCGCGAAACAGAAGAAACTTCTCCTTTTTCTTCATAATAATGATGCCTTGAAGGTAGATATGAATGTCCACACATAATACTTCTTCAAGACATACTTGCAATATGCTTCAACATTCTCATGACCAATCTTCTTCTTGATCATATCAAATATATACAATATAAGCAATGATCTTGATGGCATCCAACCTTGAATCCAACACATGGAGTTCAAGTGATGCCAATTGATAAACCTATAAGAATATCTCAATGCAAATATTATTCCATAAGGATTTTCATTAATTACCAAAACCACACATGGGGCACTATGCTCTTTAAGAAGGCTTCCACACCTTTTTGTTGGCAGTTTTTTAGTGAACAACACTTGAGATCACGTAATAAATTATTTAATTTGACCGAACGAGCCGTGAGGAGGTCTAAAACATTTTTAGGGATTTGCACATCTCCTTCAACTTTAGTTTCTCGAACGGTCACTTTCGTTTCTCTCGGTCATTTGTAGCCTTACGTATTCTTGGCACTGTTATTTCCACTTCTTTTAAATGGTGTGTCAAATAACTAAGCATATATAATCTTATGGAGAGACATAAAAGAGATCAAACGAATAAGTAACTTCAAATAAGAGTATGAAGTAATCACGGTTTTGTGACTTGAGAGTCCACCTAACTTTAACACATTCTATACTTGTTACTCTTAATAAAAAAAATTGCTAGCATATTTTGCATTGGTTTGTTATTAGCTAATCAAGCAAAATAAATTATATCATGATGATCTTGCACTTGTACAATTAGCATTTACGGTGTGGAAGACCTCTATTTTTTATTACGTGACAAGTAAGGTAGAACTCATTCTAATCATACATCTAATAAAATTAGCACAAACTGAAATAACTTCACTCATGAATAAAGACTCGAAATTAATTTCATATGAGTCTTCTCCTACTCATGGAGAGTTGCGCTTTATCATGCTAAACAAAAATAAACTAATGCTCTTGGAGGAAACATGGTTAAAAATGTAAAGATACAAGGATTTATAGATCTCCACAAGTTTGGATCCAAGTCACGAGGGATCAAATAATCCGTATGCTTATTTACATACAATAGTTTTCTCTTTGGAGGTAGTGTTGCCGCGCCCGATTGCTTGTTGAGTATCATGTTCGTCTTCTCTAACTCCTTATACGGAGTTCATAGAACTTGTTCTTGTTTTCCAGCTGAAAAATGTCCCTCATGCTCATTGCTAGGGTAGCCTCTGTTGCCATCCTTATCCTCTCATCTAGTAGACCAACAAGTTTTCTCACCAATTTATGAATTTGTTTGTTTAGAATAGCAATTTTGATGTTTAAGGGATCCCGGTGCATATACTTCAATCCGGCAGATTCTTTCCTCGAGATGTGTTGAATGTTCTTCAAGATTGTTCTCCACAAACTCACAGGACATCTAAGCCCCCGTCATGTTGGCGGTATCCTTCTTCTTGATCGACTCTTCCAGTCGTAGTCCTTCTATCTCCAGCTTCTTCATCATGGAGTCAACCTCTTCAGGGTTTTCCATTGCTGAACCCTTTTGGAGCTCGTGTGGATACTTCCTTGAATTAGATCTGTTTTTATATGCATATAAAGCGGCTAGGCAGCCAAGATTCATGAGATTAGGGTAAAATCCCCATGTCTTCCGACTACAAACTAGCGCAGCCACTGGTGATATACGAGAAAATCAAGAAGTAAGCAAAACTATTGAGCGAAATTATACCGTGAGACTAGGCCGGTTGTAAATTTTTTCTAAAAAAACCCGCTTCTTGCTAAATTCCTAAATTAATAAATTGGAAGAAAAAAACCGTTTCATTGAATAAAACTTCAAGTCAGCTGTAGCTAACACTTGTTGTGCAAATCGCAGCCCTCGGGTAAAATACAGACGTGCCATGATTTTGCATGTTTATTTTTTGAAATATAAGGACTTTATAAATAAAGCAAGCAAGCCCGCCTCATTAAAAACCTTCCAGTCCCCTTAGATACCCTGGTAAGGAAAAGAGTGTGTCCTGAAAACTTGCCGCCACGAGTTCAGAAAAGAGATACATCATTAGCTAGTAGGCCCCGGATACAATCTGGTGAGTCTTCATGCCACACCACAGTCTGTGATCCAGTAGCCAAACTAGCAATGCAATGGGCAGCCTGATTACTTTCTCTAGGACTGAAAGAAAAACTAACATGTGTAAAACCCTAGAGAGAAACGTACACTCCTCGAATATTGCCGCTGCTGGTCCTCACGTGGTGTGGCCCCTACCCACGTTTTCTTTCCTTCCTCTGTCTTATCTGCTCAATTCAACTGCGTCCCTGCCTATCCCACGAAACCAGAACCAGCTAGCAGAAAAACGCCGGAAAAGAATGGCCGCGCCGCCGCCGTTCCTCTCCCCCGCCCCTCGCCGGAGATGGATGGTCGTCGTTCCTCTCCCATGCACACGCCGTGGTCGGCCGTGCTCCTCTGCTCGAGCTCCGCATCCCCACCATCGTCTTCCCAAGATCCGGCGAAATCCGCGCGGCGAGCCCTGGCGATTCTCGTCGTCAATCCCCCAAGAACCACCGCCGCCTCCTTCTCCTGCAACCACCACGACAACCAGCGCCACCGCCACACACGACCAGAACGTCGCTGGACGTCCACCTCCCGTCCTCGCCCGTACCTTCCGGCCTTCGGCTGCGCCACTACTCGTGGGCGTCCCCGACCTCGCCATGGGCGTCGGCGCCATCCTTTCTCGTCCCCGGAGCGGCCGCGCGAGACGTGCTCCAATGGAACTCAAGCGATGCTGCCGAAGGCTAGCTGCTGTGCTTCCGAAGTTCGGCAGCGGGTCTCTGTGTTTTTAGTGATTTTACAGCGGCGGCAAAGTTTTTGCTACATACCGTAATTTTTTTTTTGCTATTTTTGTTCAAATTTTTTTGCTACGAGAATTCTGGCGAGGTCAACCTTTTGCTACAATACAACACATTTTTTGCTATAATTATTCTAAAACTTTGTTATAGTAGTACAAATTTGTTGCTATCAGATTTCCGGCAAGAGTCTCCCCGCGCCGTTTCCGGCGGTTCATTTTTGCTACAATAACATTTTCTTAATTGCTATGGTGTCTCCCGCGAGGTTTGTCTTTTTTCCTTTTTTCTTGGGATGAATCGTTTTTGCTACATAGGAGCAAAAGCGAGAGGATTTTTTTTGCTACACAAAGCAAATGCGATATTTGGTGCAAAAAGTGACACGTGTCAGCACCGGGAAACATAGGATGGAAATTTGTGAATCCCCCGGATACGCCAGCACTGCCCTACGTACAAGGGGATTCAGGGAAACAAACAATCCAGGCGAGTCGCCCATGGCGTTCCAGTAATGACTTGTGCAGTTACAGGACAGAAGTGCTTAACTTTCTTCTCGGCTGCTGTACGGATCAGTGTTGGCGAACAGATGAGAGCTAGCAGTTTCACCGGTGAACACGGTGCCCGCGCGTACGCGGCAGGAAATGCCCGGGGAAAGAGCCGGAGATCGAGCGCGTGCAGCTGGGCAATGAGACGACGCGGCGCGGACTCGTCGTCGTCCACCGGCCGGGTGCACCATAACGACGACGTTGGCCGCTGGTCCATGCGCAGCAGCTCACAAGGCACTCTGTGTCTTCCAGTGCGCACACACAAGTGGCCGCACCAGCGGTAGAGACCGGGGCATCAGGCTCAGTGTTGGGTCAGATCCGCGGACCTCTGTTTACTGTTCCAATGTTCTCTGGGCTTCATCCATCGAGCTCGAAACAAGCATGTCGGCATGTGGAAACGGCTAGTTTAATCGCTCCGGTTTTAATAAGGTTATCACTGACAAGCAAGCATGCAGTTCCGATATCCAAATGCGCTCGCACTCGCACATGACAGGCTCATCATCGTTTGTTCCTGCTGCCCACGTGGATCCGGGGACTCGAGATCGACCCGGTCTTCCATTCCCAGAGAGAGAGAGGCATCTCTGTCGGCGAGACCGAAGAAATTCGATTCACTCGTTTTCATTTGCATTTTTTACAGAGTTCCCATAGGTTGATCGTCTCGTCAGGAGGGCGTCATCCTTGCTGGACCACCGGGGTTGGTGATCGGGGGTGCTTGGCTGGACCACGCGTGCACCCTGCCATGGGCCGCTTCCAACTCCGGCAGGCAGCAGCTGGTGCGACGACAACGACGAGAGGCCAAGACGAGTGTGCTCTTGCATGTGAGCCGGACCTTTATTCGGTTAAGTCCACACTTGGCACTGTAGCCCCCAGTGACCGATCTCTCCTTCACTCATGACCCCACTTGGACCTTTGAGCATATTCAGACCTTGGATCACGGCGCGGCGCTCCATCGAGTCAATAGATTCAGACCACGACGACGAGGACGTGTCACGTCACGTCTGCTGACTCACGCATAGCTGCACCGCATCGGCAAAATTCCCTGGGTAGAGCCTCCTCACATGGCACACGAGGATCGTCTCGGCGTCTGTTTGAGATTCAGCGACCTTTATCGATGGTAGATTGATTGTCACGGAGGTGGCAAGGTTTGTTGGCTCTGAGCTTTCCCCCTAGCTTCTCATCGCGATGATGAAACTGCGAAATCGTGCCTAGATCTTGCACCGTTGCGCGCGTGGAGCCGTGTACCAACCCCACATGCAGCCATGCCTCGCCCGTGAATCTGCAACCATGTGCAGCCTGCGCGGTACGTGACACTGGGGAAGAAGAATAGACGAGATGAGATCTGAGCATGAAGAAAAACTTCTCCCTGACAGATCAGGCTAATCATTTCTCTCCAGTTGAAAACTTCTCGCTCTGCCAAAAAGATTCTTCTCTCCCGACAGATCAAGGTACCCATGTGTTGAGCAATGTTCATGTGCAGTCCATGCAAGCCATACCAGTAAATACATCTCAGGAACTAGGCGGCTGAATTATGGAAACTCTGAATTTTACTACTGTACTACTCAACAAAAGAAATACTTGCACATATACTTACAAAATTCTTGTTCATTTGCCAGAGGATATATTCACAAACCTACTATACACACACATCCTACTACGGAGTATATTACTAGTACATCACAATGAACAAACAACAACAGATTCCGCGAATGTACAGTTGCACTGTTTTTGCTTTCACTAGTCGCCCTCTGCAACACACAGAGGGTATACGCTGATGTAACAACATCGAACGCTGATATATGGGACCTGTACATTACACATCTAAGTTCCTTGTGGAGATCCATTCAGAGTGGAGCTCCACCGTTATCTCGTCTCAGTCTCGTAAGGCCTCTGAATTAGCTACTTACTTGGTATGTTAACTCGCTAGATTCACAGTCATCTCGTCTCGGTTTTCCTTTGCTGCGCAAAAACAAAAGGACAACAAATTTAGGAAGGGAGCACTGTCAATGTCAATCAATAAAATGTTGGCCAAGGAGGAATGCAGGTCCCAGAACAAACAAGAACATAGTGATCCATGTTGCTAAGAAATTTAACTTGCTTGTACAGCTACACCGCAATAATAGTTCAAGACAGCTTGGCGCTTTTGTATGCAGGGAAAATCCCGTTAAAAAATAGCATAAGATAGTCGAGGGTAAATTACTAAATTGGCTCTTCAAGAACCAACTAAGGCATTCAAATAACAAGGAGTATCATAACAAAATGAATAACATCACTTATGAGGGTTGTTTCTTTTCTGTGGAGGAATTTCTTTTCCTAAATTCAGAAACATTGTTCAATGAATACAAACCTTCAAGTATAAAAATGTAAGTACTTACAGGATGATTTTGATTAGCATACTTCCGAGCTCCTTCACAAGAGGCAGTATGTCTTGCGGCGCTTAAGGCACGGGATAGGCGCCGCAGAAGTACTTCTATGTGATTGTAAATGCTGCAGCATGTAGTTGCAATTAGCACATAGTACACATGAAGGCGTAGTGAGTGCTGAACTACATGTTTTAACAATTTCCATTGGCCATGGATGACCAACATGCCAGCTTAGAGTAAAAATTTGAACTCAACAGAAAAACACAGGTGAAATTACCTGAGCCGATGCCTGTTGCATGTTGAAAAGAAGGCAACAAAACCATACAAAATGCTCCGGACTGCACGGAAAATCTAAGAAAAAGAAATAAAGTAAGTTCCATAATATACTACTTGGAAAAAAAGGTACGGTAGAAAATACTAACAAAAATATTGGCCATGCCAACAAATTGATCCTACCTGATACAGAAGATCTTTCCAGAGTGACCCCCAAATGGTAGTTTCGGATGTAAACCCAGGTGCTCTGGATGCAGACCCAACTTGATACAATGAACTTAATGTTGACCACATCTGCTTTAGAACATCAACAATATCCACAAAGAAGTCTACCACAAAACTTGCTACAGCAGTGAAAAGTCGGAAAGGTGCAGCTAGTATCTCTCCAAAGAACCAAATTACAGGGTATAGAATCGAATTGGCTGCAGTCAACAAAAAGAGCAGTAAGGCATCGAAACAAAAACACAAATGGAAAGGGAAACAAAGCGTTCGGTAGATTACAGCAGCCATACCAATAGTAAACATAGTACTGAAGATAAGCTCAAATGGCCACATGATCATCTGCACTGTACTGATAACTGCACTGCACGATGTCTCCATCACTATAATTATAGCAGAACTGAGATATTCCACTGTTTCAGCACAAAGGTTCCATAGTGGTAGGGTAAATTCAATAACCTCCAAAATTGGACCCATAACCGGTTTTGTCAAAACACTAAGAACAGACTTAGTAGCACGTACAATCTTAAGAGACCATGTAAAAGCCTGCTCGAAATGATGCAGAAAAAGCATGGTTCCGAGATATTTGAGCCTTGAGATCATTTCCCATGTCTCTATCCAATCAAACAAAGGACCAAATAATCTTGAGGCAGTTGCCTTCAACATTGGGACATTCTTGTAGAGGTCATAAAATCCTATAAGAACAGTTACCAATGAAATCAGGACATATAATGCTCTCGCGAGAGGACACATCCATGGGCGATATATCTTGCAGAACACTGGATATGACTGAAGAAAAATGACCCATGAAGGAAGGCCATACTCAAGTAGTGTTAACAGCCTCACATCAGACAGTATAACTTCTTTTAGTCTGAACGGCAGATCATGATCATTGAACCGGAACAATATCAACACATCTTCGTATATGCTAGGCTCAACCAGTGGCTTGCAACTGTCATGATCGCTGCAACAAGATGAAGATGAATATGATGAAAATCTTGGTGAGGTCACAAATTCCGAGTATGATTCTTCAGACATATTATTTCCAGAATCAGATTTTGTTATCTTTCTTCTCTTGTAAGGTCCAGAGCAAGGTGGTGGGGTGTATGATGAGCTTGTCAAATTTGACGACCCTCTAACACATTGAACACCTACAGAATCATCACTGTCACTCTGTACACTCTCGCTGTCCCATTCAGGTGTTAAGTCATTCCGGGCATCATAAAATACCTCACCTGCAACAGCAAGCATATAGGTAGATTGTACTTGCAGGCAAGAATAAAGGAACTCAAAAGACATGACATTTGAAATTTTACCTTTTGGAGATATGCTGTTCAAATAATCTTGTAAGATCTGACACTCAGAGTAATTTCCTGAGAACCAACAAGTGATTAAAGATGAAGCTTGATTGACACTATCGAATTCCCATCTCTTCATTATTTTAGCTTCCACGACCATTGATGTATCAGTCTGTAACAGCACAAAGGGAAGTAAGCATGTATGATTCCTTTAAAGTCTTCAGTGTGGTATTCATTGTAAAGTATGAACGCAATACCTGAAGTTCATTCAGATAGTTAATGCCACGCACATCAGCCCAGTCTACCTCAAAAATGATAAAACCATATAATGTCCGATGCAGCTCCCTATTCAGCAGGCGAGAATCCTTCAATTTATTTACTTGAAGCTTCTTATTCCGCATGGCATCATCGATCAGAGTATACCATCTGGATGACTGATTCCACAAATGAGGAGAAGATATTGGGCCTTCTGAAAACACAAGCTTTTCTCCAGATTCATCTCTCTTTCTTCTAGTTCTAGTGTTCGCGAAAGGAGAAAATCTTGACTGAAGCACAAAATGGCGAAAAAAGTAAGCAAGATTTATCACAGGGGCAATGCAGTGAATAAGAAAGAGATGATCCTACATAAATTTCTGCAAGATTACGAATATGTAGTTACAGTATCAACTACAGATGGTAGTGCATAAAAGAGTAAAGCGGACCTTGGTAACCATCAATTGCCACAGATGGGCAGGTTTTGTGTTCTGGTCTTGCAACCATGGGCGGTTGTCAAGGAATATAAGGAACTTCTTGGTATCAGGGCACAAAAATATAGTAAGTTCTGCAAGATATGACTGTAAATCCCTGCATGTGGAAGAAAGCAACTGTTGTTTTAGTTATACCTGACTAATGAATAGTTCTGCAGATAAAGATCTAAATTTACTAATTCATCATCATCAGATTACAAGATGTTGTGTGGAGAAGGAGAAAAAACAGCTTGTATGTTGCATAACTTGTGAACACCCTTCAGCTCGGCATATTATAAAATAGTTGCAACTGAGAGAGCAAAATAGATATAGAAATTTTTTATTTACTACTACTTTTCATGCAAAAACTACTCCCTCCATGTCAAAATATAGTGCATATTAGTATATTTTCTAAAGTCAGACTTGGCAATGTTTGACCAAGTTTATAGGAATAAATATCAACATCTAATACCAAAAAAATTAAACATAAAAATATATTTCATGATGGATCTAATGATATTGATTAGGTATTCTATATGTTAACTATTTTTTCAATAACTTGGTCAAAGTTTACAAAGTTTGACTTAGGGACAAAACTAACATGCCAATATTTTGACCTGGAGTGGAAGTTTTCCTTTTTTATCTAAGACAGCTATGGTAAGGTAGAGAACACCTAATCCTCCAAGAAAATTCTTGAGTTTATATATGGTGCAACCAAACAATTTCTATTACATATTCCACTGTTCACAATTCCTGCAGGGTTTGAAATGACATGACATTCAATTCCTATGTTTTTGCAAGAGGCGCACACTTATCAATCTATAAAGGGAAGAAGGTTACGGACAAACTTGGTAAGGTTTGACCAAATTTATAGGAATACATATCAACATCTACAATACAAAAAAAACAAGAGATCTAATGATGCTGATTAGGTATTATAGATGTTAACTATTTCTTCTAACTTGGTCAAAGTTTGACTTAGGACAAAACTAACATGCACAATATTTTGACATGGAGGGATTGCCCTTCAATGCAACTATCCAACCTAGTAGAAGTTTTCCTCTGTATCTATGACATCTATGGTAGGGTAGAAAACAACTAACACTTAACAAAAACTCTTGGGTTTTTCATGTGGTGCAACCAAACAATTTCTATTGCATATCCCAGTGTTCTCAATTCCTGTAGGGTTCAAAATGATATGACAATCAATTCCTATGTTTTCTCAAGAGGCGTACACTTATCAATCTATAAAGGAAAGAAGGTTACAGACAAGTAAGAGGACTAAAAGTAGCCCCTAATGATGCTGAAAAGATCAACGGTATTGCACCATAGCTTTGCTACAAGTACCATGTCTCTGAACGCAGGGAGGGTGAAAGGTGTGTAATTGCAGTATCAAACTTGTGTATTAACACCTTCCCGGTGCTACACAATCTTTGACCATCAATTGCTTTATATGGCAAAAATTCTCAACAACCAGTTTCTTTTTTACATGGCTGCGTGGTCACTGTTTTTACCCACCCTATCCAATGTAAGAAAGTACTAAATGCTAGACTGCAGGGGCAGTACAGAATGAAACATCTCCATCAGACAATTCAGCTACCCCACACCTTATCTAAAGATTTCTTGTCTATTTCCCAAGAATAGCATGCTGAACTTTCTTCCCCGAGCAACCGAAACGGATGATCAGTACTTTGAGATTCTTGGCAGTTTCCATGCCGTTAGGAACTGGTACAACGAAAGATGAACTGTGCCCACTAACGTAATCGGACGAACTTTCCCCTTCGCTTCTATATCATGTTCTCTTGCCCACACAAAGAGCATATTCCACTACAGCAGCACAACGGCAAGCAACAACTGAAATCGGGGAGGCAAATCAATCTCCACTCCACGGCAATGCGCATTTCGATTTAAGTGGTAAGAAAGATCACGAGCTCCATAAGCATCCCCAAAGCAACGGAATCAAAATCCCCGGCCCAGACGTGGCACGTACCCGATTTGCAGGATGGTCAGCGGGAAGAAATGCCGCTTGGCGCCGCCCCCCATCTCAGCTCCGGCTTCCTGAATGAGCGCACGCCAGAATTCCCACATCACAGTGTCAGATCAGAGGAAGGGGAGAGCCAAACGCGAATCGAGGAGAGGATAAAATCGGGGGAGGGGAAAGCTCCGTGTTCAAATAGTACCTGCGCGGAGGCCAGAGGCGTCATCCCATGGAGACGTGGGCGCGCTTGTCCGCATGCCAAGGTGGCCAGCGTTAATGGCAGCTCCCCAGAGTCTAAAGACGCCGCCTACCGCGTCTCCTCCCCGCCTTCCCTTCCCTCCTACGCGACACGAATCGCCAACGACCTCCTTAAATACTACCAGCCGCCACCACTACCACCCGCAGCCTGGTGCTGCGCCGGCGGCGATGGGGCGGAGGCAGCGGTGACCGGACGGATCGCGGCGCGGCGGGGCGGGGCGCCTCCGCGGGAGAGGAGAAGGAGAAGCTAGGCAACCATCCGACGGCGGGCGGGCGCGGGGCGTCAGAGACACGCGCGGCGCGGGTATCTTCTGGTGGGAGCCTTCCCCTGTGGGTAAAAACTTAACAACCTCTGGCCGTGTGGGGCGTGGACGGTTCCGATATCTCGCGCCAGATGACAGGTGGGGGCCGCGAAGCCGGGTCCCGGCTGTCGGGGCGTTACCGATTCTTTTCCCGGAGGCGGGTGCGTTCCGCGCGGGGCGATGCCGATGGCGCGAGATCTCACGATCAGAACAACCGCGTGGCTGACCGGCGGGGCCCGCCGTCGCGTGCTCCCGCAAGGCAGCGTGTCGCGCCCCTGTCTGCGGCTGTCCTCGTCGCCTTCGGGCCGTTTCTGATTGCCCCGAGCGGAAGCAAACGGAATACTACTGGATGGATGGATACTCGCCCCATACGGGGCTACCCACGCTGTAGATGACTCGTGGGTCCCGTGGAAAGTGACCCACATGTCGGCAGACGATCCTGATCCTCTGCGCCGGTTGGTGACGCGGCAGCGCGCTCTGGCACGTGTCCTGAACTGTACTTTTTTTTAGATGAACTACTTTTGGGGAGCGGGAATCGGATGCGGTGACGTGGTGTTGGGTGTTCGGACAGGTGCGCGGCGGTCTGGAGCACGAGGGGGACACGAAGTGGAATGGAGAACGGCGTGGGTGTGACGCCTCGAGCGCCGTGTAACGGTTATTGTTGGCCTGCGGCAGCGGCACGGCCTAGTATTGCTAGAGATGCCCAGAAGCAGTCAATGAGCGTGGGCCTGTTTTGGCAAAGCAATAAAGCAGACCAAACAGTACTCCTCTCTTTTGCAACTCCTTTGGCTCCTTGCATCGGACACACAACGTGTTTGTTCTTCCTCTTTTTTACCAGCAATTTTTTACTTCCGGGATTTAGAGATTTAGGACATCTCGTACGGACTGCTCAAATTCGGATCAGATTTATCCTGTTTTCATCCGTATAAGCAGCCGTTCGGACCACTGTCCGTCCTTTTCTGTGCAGTGCATCCTAGGAACTGCTCGCTCCGAGAATATCTTTTTTCTTCTTTTCTCACGGTTGTTATCTCTTTAAACAACTGAACTTCGTAATAATCTAAATATCTATACTTTTTATAAAGTAAAACCCCACTAACATGCATTAATTATTTTTCTAACTCAACATGCAATCTATCCACATCATCCATCCTATTAGCCAATCTCCACTAATATTTATTAATTATTACATGTAACATACGCAACATTCATTTATTAAATCATCCAATTTTTTAAATAAACAATTTATAATGCATTCTCATCACATGTCTACTAAAATTTACTATCTCGAGATCAACTGATTTTTACATGTTTCTTTAAACAACATAATATATCATACATGTGTTTTTAGAAAATGACTTTGACACCCCCGCCCTCTCCATTGAAATGGTGCATATGAAACTTATTATAGTTCCTAAATGGATCCCGCTGCAACGGCGGGGTATCCTTCTAGTTGTGTGATAAATTTGAGAGTTCAACAAATATGGCAAGTTCATAGTTTTACAACACAGCCGGGTGAATTAACATAAATAAATAAAATCAAAGTGCATAGTTCTACTGGCCTGCGACGAAGTTCCACACATGCTGAATAAGGTCATCCTGAAATTGGGTGTGCACGTGACGATCACGCGGCTCAATGTGAAACTGGAGAAACTCCTGAAATGTTGACACTCCAGGTTAAGGCTCAACATTCTGACCCCTGAAACTCCCAGTTCTCATCGTAAAGACTGTTGTCACGCTCATATTTTATGATCATGTTGTGCGTGATCACACAAGCGATCATCACAGTCCACAAAATCTTTGGTTTCCATGTTCTAGCAGGGTGCAGAACAATAGCTCATCGAGATTGAAGCGCACCAAAGGCACGCCCCACATCTTTCCGAGCACTCTCCTGCTCTTTCGCGAACCTTTTTCTCATCTCTTTCTGAGGATTGGAGATAGTCTTCACAAAAATATCCCATTGGCGATAGATACCAACAGCTAGGTAGTATCACTTGGTGTATTCGTGGCCATTGATCTGATAGCTTACCTCGGGGGCGTTGCCAACGGCGAGTCGACTAAACATCGGAGAGCGCTGCAGCACGTTGATATCATTGTGAGAACCTGAAATGCCAAAAAAATGTCAAATCCAGAGGTCATGTGATGCAACAGCTTTAAGAATGACAACGCACTCCCCTACACGTACCTTGAACTGCCCGTGCCAACCAAATGGGCAGTTCTTCCACGCCCAGTGCATACAATATATACTTCCAAGCATCCCAAAGAAACATCTGCCCTCGTTGATCGACAACAGTCGTTGAGTGTCCTCAACTGTTTGTTCTCTCAAGTACTCCAGGCCAAAGACCTGAACAACAGTTTCACAAAATTTGTACATTAAATCCAGACATGCGGGTTCACTCACGCGCATGTACTCATTAACCAATTCTCCAGCAACTCCATACGCAAGCATCCTAATTGTTGGAGTGTATTTTTTTATAAGAGGAGAAGTCAAGCTTGCCACATGCATCCGGTTTGCACGTGAAGAAATCATCGTAGTGACTCCAACTCGAATGCAGTTGAACATGTCTCTTCTCATATGGAAACGAGCCGAAATAACTTGGCATTGTAGACTGGATTGGTGAGATGGAAGTAGTCATTGTACAGCTCGATATGGCCAGCTTCTCTGTCTCTGTCCAAGGCAGGTGAATGCCCGGAGATAGACCCTCTGAAAACTGGCCTCATCCTGGCAATGTGGTCATTGACCACAACGGTGGGAACGAGGATGTCGCTCTCGCCCTCGTAGTCATCGAAGGAGGACGAGTACATGAGGACGTTGTTGAAGAAGAACTCGTCCCCACTGTCGGCCATTTCTCCGGCCGGAACGGCGCTGTACTCGGTCCAGGCAAATGGACGAGCACCTTGCGTGCGGCCCCTCGGGGTGTACTCGGCGGCGCGGCCCGTCCAGGGGCGTGGGTGGCCAAGCGAGTGCGGGACCAGGGGTGGCCGACGACGGGGGCATGGTGGGCGGGTTTTGAGCCGACGGGATGGGCGAACGACGGCCGAGGGCGGCCAAATCGGATCGGCGGCGGCGAGGAGGCGGGACAGAAGGGTGAAACGCGAGGGGGTGTGCTGGCGGGGGGGCCCGACGCGTTCAGGAGGGGAGAAAACAGGACGCGAGCGTTGTCCAAGCGTGTCCGTGCACTACCCAAAGTCCGACCTAATTTTGGCCGGATATGAGCGGCCCCAGACCAAAAAAAAAGGACCATGATCCGTTTAGGCAGCGCCGTAAGGGGCTGGTTTTTGGTCGGGCTGCTCAAATGTGACCTGTCCGGGCGAAGTAAGCAGCCCCGTAGGAGATGTCCTTAGCCCCTGCAATTTAGAAAAACAATCAAAAAACTTATTTGCAAAATAATATCTGAAAAAATCTGGATGTATTAATGACTGATCCAACAAACATACAAAAAATTAATTTTAAATACTTTGTATTATGAGATACACAAAAATGATAAAAGTGTGAATCTGAGTACGTCTATTTTCATATCTTCAAATTTATTTTATTAATTATTATTATTTTCGTTTACCCACAATACTTTATATGTTAAATTGATATTTTGCATGTTTGTGGGATACATCATTGGCTACATCTCGATTTTATTTCTGGTTCTTTTTTATAACTCGCAAATATAATTTTTGAATTTTTAAAATCAATGAGAGCGCTGGAAGTCGAGAGCTAAAACACACTTTCCGTAATACTCCTCTCTTTTGCTACTCGACATGACCCAAGTTTTGTTGGTCCATTATATTTTATGTTCAAATTTGAACATCAGAATACACACGTGTGCCATGTAAACATGGATATAGTTGGAATGAAACTAGGAAGTAGCACAATGCCACAACACCCAAAAAAATACAAGCTTGGTCAGTGATATGTTGGTATCCTACAGAGAGTTTTGTGGATCGCGACTAAGAGCATACCCAACGCCCCTCCCTCCCCAAATCGCTCTCTCGGTCCCCGCGGACCGATTTGGGTAAAAAAACATTCCAACGCCCTCCAACGGATCGAGGGGGACAAACCGAGTTTCTCCCAAACTTGGCCCATGTTTGGGGTGGTTTGCAGACACGCAATTGTCCCTCATGTTCCGGCGGTCGGGCACATAGGAACCATTGTCCCAAACCCTTATGAAATCGCAAATTCGCCTAAATCTTGTTTTGTGTGTTTGTTAACAACAATAGTATTATTATTAACGTGTGTTGATGTTCAGTGTCAATTGATAATTTTATTAATGGTGGTGTGGTCTCCAAAAAGATCAAAGAGAACTATATGTGCTGGAGGTGCTGGACCCTGGACCCTGCGGGTAAGGACACCCCATCTCAGGCCCAAGGTTAAGGCCCAAGAAGAGGAGCCCTTGAAGTATTCCAGAAGGCCCACGTGAAGCCCACCCGCGCTAACTTGCGGGTTAAGTTAGAAATATGTAACCGACTTAAGTTTAGAATTCGAGTCCTCTCCAGGTAGGGTTTGAGACCTGGCCACCTATATAAGGCCAGGAGAGCCACCGGAAGAGGACCAAGCAACACCGCAACACCAAAGCCTTGAACTCGAGATCATACTCTCGATTCGAGCAACCACCATTGTAACCGATCTACTCATTAATACAGATCGACAGAGGCAGGAGTAAGGTTTTTACCTCTACGAGGGTCCCGAACCTGGGTAAATCTCGCCCCCTGTCTAGCCGACGATTCCACCAGCACTCATGAGTTCTCCTAGTCGAAACCCGATAGGGTCACCTAAGGGATGTGTAGAGTCACAGATTCCACAATTGGCGTCGTCTGTGGGAAAGACGGGCGCTGGATCATCAGCATCTTCAGCTTCATCGACAACCAACTCCCGTTGGAAACCATCGACTACGGCTCCGAACAATTCTATACGGATCGGATCTGTCGTGGTCACACCTCACTCGCCGGAATCACGCCCGGTATTCGAGGATCTGGAGAAGAGCGTCACCTTGATGTTAGGGAGCCTGAAATTCGTGACCAACAGGGACGGAATCCTCCACTTCTCGGACGAATCAGAAACTGAATCTGGAGCTGTCGACTCGCGCCGTCATCTGGAGAAAAGCGGCGAATCCATCCGCTTCAACGCCAACGACTACCATACCCTCTCGACAGAGGAACCATCAAGAGTTCAAAGGAACTTTCGATCTACGCCTAGGACGCACGAGTCTCGACTGGCTCAAGTCTGCATGGCAGAATCGGAACAAGCCTCGGAAACGGAACATAGCGCAGCAGAGCGCAACATAATCGGCGTCTCACGGGAATCTTGGAACCGAGCGAAGGAGTCTATGCGAACGAGCAAGCCACCCGCAGCCGGGGCTTCACACGAAGACATGGTTGCCTACCACTATGACCTAGTGAGAGCAGCCACGACGATCAAAGACGCTCGGATAGATCTGGCCCGCCAAAGAAGAGCGGCGGATGAGTCGAGCCAAAGACGACCCGGGCTGTCCATAACACCCTCGGTCGGAACCCGGCCCACGAGGAAGGGGCACGCATCTACATCCAAGAACAATGAATCCCTAGTCGGGACCAGCAGATCGATCACTCCTTCTCTCATGCGAGTCGATGACGACGGCAACGTCTACCCGCAAACTCCCGCTGCCGCGGTTCTAGCCGCAGCAACTTACATGCAGATGAATCAACCGACGGAAAGTGACCCTCGGGCGGAGCAATACAAGCAAGTACGCAAGGGACTAGGACTGGCAGCCGCAAGGCTCGCCGCCTATGACCGAAGGAAAGCCGCAGAGCAGCTGGAGAAGGAACAGGAGAAAGAGAAAGAGAAGGAGAGAGAAGCGCCCCGCAAACATAGGAGCTCTTCGCCAAGAAGGGACAGATCGCCACGTCGTGGCCGAGGAAAAGAAGCACGGCGTCGTGATGACAGTCGAAACAGCAGCGAAGGCAGTCCGAGAGACAAAAGCTCGCGACATCACAGCAGCCGCTCGCGAAAGCGAAGCAAGGAGCCAAGGAAGGACGTCGACCGCGACCGGACAGGACATGACGCGCGATCGGACATCGCACAAAATAAGGTAGATAAGGCAAGGGCTTCGCGATATCGCGGGCGCTCTTCGTCCAGCTCCTCGGATGACGAAACCTGTGGTGCGCTCTGCTTTGCCCGCAGCATCCGCGAAACGCCTCTACCCAGAAGATTCAAGCTCAGCACGGAAGTGACAAAATACGACGGCTCACTCGAGCCCTCTCAGTGGCTAAGCGATTACCTCACGGCAGTAAAATGCCAACGTGGGAACAAGAATACAGCTATGCAATATCTCAATTTGCATCTCGTTGGCGCGGCCCGCAGCTGGCTGGAAAGAAGACCAAGATCTTGTTACGCATCATGGGATGACTTGCACCGCGACTTTTGCAAAAATTTCCAGTCGACTTACAAGAGGCCGGCCACCATTGAAGAACTGCGAGCATGCAAGCAGAAAAGCGGTGAGTCTACCCGCGAATATATCCAGCGGTGGAGCACGCTCAGGAACACTGTGGGAACCATCTCGGAAGAAGTGGCGATTGAGGCCTTTGCGAAAGGCGCCCGAAGAACTGCTTTCAGAGAAGAGCTAGGCAGGGCTGCACCCAAAACTATTGGAGAGCTAATGATCATAGCCG
This sequence comes from Alopecurus myosuroides, assembly GCA_028641055.1. Classification (NCBI taxonomy): domain Eukaryota; kingdom Viridiplantae; phylum Streptophyta; class Magnoliopsida; order Poales; family Poaceae; genus Alopecurus; species Alopecurus myosuroides. The sequence continues at coordinate 59,836,927 of CM054060.1, read as the reverse complement.
AAAAGTGGGCTAACGGAGAAGACGCAGTGCGCAACGAGAGAGCATCATCACCTGCGCACGATGAAGACCGCCATGGCCGAAGGAAAAGGAGGAAATATTACGATCACGAGGATCGAGAGGAGCTGGTAGCGGCGGAATTCACGCGAAGCCGCGACTCCGGTCGCCGTGGGAATCGCGAGTGGAGACCGAAGGCTGAAGAAAAATCTCCCGAGGAAGACCTCGATGGATACTTCTCGCTACATCTATTTACAGATAAGCGCACGGGCAAAACTAAGGCAACACACCTTCTTAAGAATTGCCGAAAGTTTATCGATATCTCGGAAGCCCTCGCCAGAAAAAGATCCGCAGCCACTCAAAATTACCCACCGCTTCCAGGAGGAGGCCACCAAGGATTCCAGCCGCCACAATCCCTACCTCCACCAGCAAATCCAAACATGGCATTGGCTGCATTGCCAGCACCACCTGCGCAAAACTCCGGGGCCAATGCATACCCGAATCCGGCAGGGCAACTCGCGATGATCCAGAAGGTATGTCCATCCCGCAGAGCTCAAAAGACTAACACAAGGCATTTGTGCATGGCTGTGCAGACCCCGCCAACAAAGCCCGAGTACTTGAAGATGGCGGATCAACCGATCACATTCTCGATGAAAGACCACCCACCACGAGTCCATCGACCAGGACACGCCGCCCTCGTCATCCAAGCACAGATTGGCAACTATGACTTGGCCCGCGTATTCATGGATGGTGGTAGTGGCATCAATATTATTTACGCGGATACACTCCGTCGGATGAACAGGAACCTGGACGGCCTCGCGGAATCAGAAACATCCTTCCATGGGATAGTTCCGGGAAAGGCAATCCGTCCACTCGGAACAATCAACTTAGAAGTTGTGCTGGGCACTAAAAGCAACTACAGAAGAGAATTCCTCGACTTCGAAGTCGTCGACTGGCCTTCACAGTACCACGCCATTCTTGGTCGAACAACGTTCGCCGGATTCATGGCAGTACCACACTACGCATACCTGAAGCTCAAATTACCTGGAGAATATGGTGTGATCACAATCGACGGAGACTTTCAGAAATCCAACAAGTGCGACATTGAATTCAATGAGATCGCAAAATCTTTTGGGATGCAAGAAGAACTTCAAGCGCTGGCAAAGACCACGGATCACTCCGTGATGCCCCTCACGAAGAAAAACGCGCCTGAGCTAGAGTTCAGCGCCAACAGTGACACCCGAAAGCATCAAGTGCACCCGACAGATTCTACGAAGACAGCGATGGTCTCAAACCACCCTCTCGCAAGCATAGGAAAGCGCGCTCGTCAAACTCCTCCGTGAGTACTGGGAAATTTTCGCCTGGCAGCCCTCAGATATGCCAGGAATACCCAGGGAGTTTGCCGAGCACTCACTCGAAGTCTTTCCAGATGCCAAACCCATCAAACAGACTACTCGACGATTTTCAGAACCCAAGCAGAAGGCACTCGAAGAAGAAGTAAATAGATTGCTAGCAGCAAATTTCATCAGGGAGATCAAGATATCCACCTGGTTAGCAAATCCAGTGTTGTTCCCCAAGAAAAACACGGACATCCTTCGAGTATGCATCGACTACACGTCGTTAAACAAGCACTGCCCCAAGGATAACTTCCCCCTCCCGCGAATCGACCAGATCGTGGACTCTACGGCAGGCTGTCAACGCCTCTCCTTCCTGGACGCCTATTCGGGCTACAATCAAATCCGGATGAAACGGGAGGACGAAGAAAAGACAACATTCATCACACCACATGGTGTATATTGCTACACGACAATGGCCTTCGGGCTCAAGAACGCAGGCGCAACATATCAGCGCTGCATGCAAAAATGCCTCGCCAAGCTCATTGTCAAGAACGTACAAGTGTACGTTGACGACATTGTCATCAAGACTCGAGTTGAGGACACACTCCTCGAGGACATCAGAGAAACATTCGACACCCTCAACGCATACAGGATCAAGGTCAATCCGACAAAATGTGTCTTTGGCGTTCCAGCAGGAAAACTTCTCGGGTACCTGGTATCCTCCAGAGGCATCGAAGCCAATCCAGAGAAAATACAAGCAATCTTAACTATGAAGGAGCCAACCAATCTACGCGGAGTCCAGCAGCTCGCAGGACGACTAGCTGCTCTGAGCCGGTTCATCGTCCGATTGGGAGAGCAAGCGTTACCCTTCTACAAGCTGTTAAAGAAGACGGACAAATTCGATTGGACACCATAAGCTAAACAAGCGTTCGCGGACTTGAAGCGATCGTTGCAAAGCAGGCGCGTCCTTGCAACACCGCAAGAAAGGGAGCCACTCTACTTATACCTAGCCGCCACAAACCAGGTCATCAGCACAACAACTGTAGTCGAACGGCCTGAGGAGGGCAAGGCATACGGAGTCCAACGACCGATTTATTACATCAGTGAAGTGCTCTCGCCATGCAAGCAACGATATCCTCATTACCAGAAGCTCGCATATGGAGTTGTTCTTACAGCCCGAAAGCTCAAGCACTATTTCCAGGAACACGTCATCACAGTGGTTAATGATGCGTCACTCGGGACAATCATGAACAACCCTATGGCATCCGGAAGAATAGCCAAATGGAGCATCTAGCTGGACGCTTGGGACATCACTTATGCAGGACGCAACGCAATCAAATCCCAGGTACTCGTGGAATTCTTAAGCGAGTGGACAGAGTTACAAACGCCCGGACCGCCTGAGTACACGAGCAACTGGATAATGTACTTTGACGGATCCAAAAGAAACGAAGGAGCAGGAGCTGGAATCGTCCTCATATCGCCTAGGGGAGACAAGCTGCAATACGTCCTACGATTGGACTTCCCACCCGATGATCCAGCATCGAACAACGACGCAGAATATGAAGCCCTGTTGCACGGGATGAAGATGGCAGTCGCCTGTGGAGCTACCCGATTAATGATCTACGGCAACTCCAATCTCATCGTGCAGCAAACAATGAAGGAATGTGACGCAATTGCTGAAAACATGATCGCATATCACGACATGTACAATCTACTCGAAGGAAGCTTCAAAGGATGCGAGCTGAAGCACATTGCAAGATCCAACAACGAAGAAGCAGATAGACTAGCAAACATGGGTTCCACAAACACACCCATACCGCCAGGAATATATTTCGAACGGATGATCAAGCGCTCAGTTAAAGTCAAAAAAGCCACAGGAGCACCCGCAGCACCAGAAACAGAGGTCAGCCCGCAAGTTGCCATCATCGAGCGTATTCATAACATTTCACGACAGGTTTTTCTGGTCGACCCGGTCTGGACGCAGAAATACCTCGACTACCTGTCCTCCAGACAGCTCCCGGCCGATCCTCGCGAGGCTCGACAGATAATCAGACGCAGTAAATCCTTTCGGGTAATCAACGGAGAATTATACAAGGAAAGCATCTCGGGTATACTCCAGCGCTGCATCGCACCCGAAGATGGCAAAGAATTACTCCAGGACATCCACCAAGGAGACTGTGGGCATCACGCTAGTTGGAAAACAATCATGGGAAAAGCCTTCCGAGCAGAATTCTATTGGCTCACGGCAGCCAAGGATGCAAAGGAGCTAGTCGAACGATGCAACGCTTGCCAGCGATTCGCACCAAGACCACATGCACCTGCTACGGAATTGCATATGATACCCATCGCCTGGCCTTTTGCACAGTGGGGGCTAGACATGGTAGGACCGCTACGCAAGTCCACGCCGGGTGGATATACACACTTGCTGGACGCAATCGATAACTTTACCAAATGGATTGAGGCCATGCCAGTAACTTCGGCTAGCGCCCAATGCGCCGTCAAGTTCCTTGATTCCATCGTATGCAGATTTGGGGTACCACACGATATCATTACAGACAATGGCACAAACTTCACGGCAAAGGAAACACAACAGTTCTGCGAGGAAAAGGGCATCAACTTCAAGTTTGCTTCAGTTGCCCACCCACAAACGAACGGACAAGTCGAAAGATCCAACGGCTTAGTTTCAGCTGGCATCAAGAAACGTCTACTCGATCGTCTACAACCAGCTGCAGGACATTGGGCTGAAGAGCTACCCTCCGTACTATGGAGCCTCCGCACAACTCCAAATCGATCCACAAACTACACGCCATTTTTCATGGTATACGGGGCAGAAGCGGTCCTTCCCGAGGATGTTAGGTTCAGCGCCCCAAGAGTCGTGGCTTACAGCGAAGAAACCTCCAACAGGGAACTCGCGGAAGATATGGATGCACTCGATGAGATGCGCGATATAGCGCTCGCAAGATCAGCAGTATATCAACAATCACTGCGAAACTATCACAGTCGCCGCATACGCCACAGAGCATTCGCGGTAGGAGACCTAGTGTTGCGGCTCAAGCAGAAGGAGGGACACAAGCTCGAGCCACCATGGGAAGGACCCTTCGTCATACACGAAGTTATCCCAGGTGGAGCCTACATGCTGAAGAACCCATCGACTGGAGGAATCTATTCCAATACATGGAATATCGCACACCTCCGAAAATTTTATCCCTAGATTTACTTGTTCTCACAAACAAATAAGGTTACACTAGCCAATCTTGTAGCTCGAATACATGACTTCTCAGTCATCACAATAAAATACATGGTTTCTCAACCATATTTACTCAAAGATTATTCATTCTTATATGCTAAAATAGTTACAGGTACACATCCCATAAACACACGGGGGTTACGCCTACAACTAAGCATAACTGGAAAATTTATACATACAAGGTCATACACCTTACAACAGTTTTTGCAAACTATACAACATCACAGGATGTACACATCCAACAATCAATCATGGCGAAAAGCATTCTCAGTCGTCAACACTCTATCTACTTCCTCAGAGGTCAGCCGAATGATTTTCTCCGCTGCTGGACGAACAGCATCATAGTGCGGTGAAATATCATCGATTTGGACCGTCTGGAAACCTAGCTACGGAGTTAAAATTTATCTCAGGATGCCATATCCGGACAAAGGAGAGGGCCACCACCGCGCCGCAAGTCATCTGATTGCGCACGCACTCACGAATCTCTCCCTCTTGCCCGAACAGCCTGAGGAGATGGCTCCAGTCTTCAGGACCCCTTTCCAGCAGATAGAACGCAACGTTCATCGCGATCAAGACCTCATGAAAAGAACTCACGAGAACTTTTACCTGGGTGATACGGAACTTCAAAGTAGCCAGCACAAAACCTCGACTGCGATCAGACCAAAAGTTATTCGCATGAGGCCTCGAGCTGCCAGCCTCTTGAAGAATGTGGTTTTCTACCCACTGTATTTCCTCCCTATCATCTGGCTTAACAACTGAAGAGCAAATATGCACGATTAGTCAAGGAAACAAGACAAAGAAGACCCGGAGGCTGTATTACTTACACAGCAAGTCCCTAGCGACGGAAGCCAACTCGTCCATCAGAAATTGTTCGCGTTCAGTCGCCAGTCTTTGCTTGGACTTCGCCACATCGGCTACCCCGCGCAACGCTTTCAGCCTGCGCTCACCGTCAGCTACATGATCACGAAGACCTGCCAAAGACCCCACAGCGGCGTCAAGCGGATCTGTTGGGGCAGCAGGTCCACCTGAAGGTTCTGCGGCCACCCCGGATACCTGAAAAGCACAAAGAAGATTAAAAGGAATAAGGTGCCCCACTCGAGATTTATTTACCACCTATTCGACAGGTGCTCAGGGGCTACTCCCATCGGGAGCGCACGATCAATCGCGGGAAACATTTCAACAAAAGCATCTCGATTAAAATATTGAGGAAACGGGAGAACATCCCAGGGTTCATTACAATCGAAGTTGCAAGATACAAACGAACTAAACTAAGAAGCTACAGTGGTACTCCCACTCGCGGCAGTCGTCCCTCCCTTAAGTCGAGCAAGCAGCTCAGATAACTTCCGAGCGAGGACAGCGGCTGGCTCGCCAGAACGACGAAGCCCTACCTTTTTGCCCGTGGAAGGATCGACTGGGAGATCCGAGTAGGCCTCCTCCAGGCCGCTAACGCCATGCGCCAGCGCGAACTGGATGGCCGTCTTCGCCCCAGATTTCGACTGGGCAACCGCATAGGCATCAAGGAGATTGCTCTCCGAGAAGATCTTCAGCAGGTCACCTAGCGCGGGTGGAGATGAAGCATTGACGAGAAGGCGACCATGCAGCTGCGTCAACACTTCAGTAGCATTGCCGACCAAGGAGCAAACCCCTGCAGCATGCCTCCTAAGCTGGGCGCAAGAATCTGTCAATGCGTCCACTCGAGGAACCCCAGCAAGCTCCAGGGGGACACCCAGAAGACCTAAGAACAGAAAAAAGGGTGTTAGTCCCAAAGATCTACCAAGACAAAAAGAAGATTGTAGAAAAGTACAAACTTACCCGCAAAGCGCTCAGCAAGGGGGCAAATAAAATTGACGAGATTGGCATCCGCCTTGGCGCCAGCATCCTCCAAGTTCTTCAAGGCATCCTGGGCAGCCGCGAGTTTTCCCTCGTAATCGGCATTTAACATGCGGGAAGACTCGAGCTCCTGCCGGGGAGTCGCCAGTTCTGCCTCTAAAGTTGCTGCCTGGGCGGAGGCTTTGTCTTTCTCGGTCTTCGAAAACTCAAGTTGAGCTGCACGACAACATTTATCAGAATCGAAGAATGGATGGGAAAATACAAACAGAAGAAGAGGGCTGAGCTTACCTCGAAGAATTTCGTTCTCAGAGGTGAGTCGACTGTGGTCCGCTCGAAGGAACGCGCAGTCGGACTCAGCAAGAACAACCCGGCGCCCAATCGCCGCGAAGGAGTCAATAAGTGTCTGCGAGCAACACGAAAGTGGAAATCAGAAGAGTAAAATTTGAGCCTATACTCGATTGTAAACATTCGAGTATAGCCTCGGGGGCTACTCCCATCGGGAGCACTGTCGTGCACCCGATAAAACCAAGAAGAAGGAAAAGACAGACTTTGAGCTTGTAGCCGATCGCATGCGATCAACTACAACCTCGGGGGCTACTCCCATCGGGAGCACTGTCGTGCACCCGATAACAAACTAAAGGCAAGTAACAGAATTTACCTGGCCCTTGGCACGGGAAAGAGAATCTGCTGAGCTACCCGTCGCCTCTTTTGAAGCCGAAGCTCCGACAGCAGAACTAGGAACTCCATGCTCCGTAGTCGCTACTTTGGGGGCTACGCTGGGCGAATTCTGGACAGTGCCAGCAGTAGGAATCTCATCCGAAACTCCTGCCTTACTCTTCCTTTCGGGAGGAAGGGAAGAGGCGTACCCGCGAGGACTAATGGTTTGCAGGCTGCAACAAAAGACAAAACGTTAACATAGATGCAAAAGAAAACGTTCGACTAAGAACAAGGAGAAAGAAACTTACTCATCTTCGTCGTCCTCCTCATCCAGCATATCCGCATTCCAGGCGGTCTGGATAACTGGGAATGAGGAGGAAGGAGCGCGCGTTCGCAGAGGGGTAGCGTTGATGGGCTCCTTCCCGGGCGATTCTTCCAAGGAGTTGTCCTTGGAGGTGGCCTCATCACCTTCCACCCGACGGTGCTTATGATAATCGCCACCCGAGTCCCCGACATCATCCGAAGAATCTTGGTCGGAGCTCGAAGAAGCGTCCGCGACACTGGTGTCGGCCGGGGCATCCAGATTACTCGCCAATTACTCTGAGGCCTCCGCCCCGGATACAGGAGGGTAGTAGGTGGCCATGGATAAACTCTATGGAAGACAGAAGAAAGTAAGGGAAAATTCAATCGACTGAAACTCAGAGCAAACAAGAAAACAAAAGAAGAGAAGAAGAATAAACTCACCGCGGCTGGCGGAGGTTTCGACGCGTCGAAGGCTGCGACTGTGCAGTCGAAGAATTTCTCTCCCACCTTCAGGCTAGTGATAGCCGCGATCTTCTTCTCGAACTCGACGTTCGAGAGCTCCTCGCGACTCACTCGGCTAGGATCCTCAGAGCCTTGGTACTCCCACATCGTGGAAGGTCTGTGCTGCAGAGGTTGGATCATGCGCTTCAGAAAGATACTCGCCTGATGCAGCCCGTTGAGTACAACTCCAGTAGTTTGATCACGGAGAGCTGTCACCCTTGCGAGTAGTGGTGCGACGGCCTGGGTTTCTTCAGTCGACAACTTGTGCGCCTAGGATTTCCGCCTCTTCAAAACAGCGAACGGGTGGAATTCCATGATCCCACCCTGTTGTCGATGACGTAGAACCATTTTTTCCTCCAGCCCTACGCGGAGTCGATGAAGTACATGCTGAAGTAGCTGGTCTCTGATTTCGCTTGGATCCCAAAGCCACCCGTGCGCAGCGGCTCGCCGGGCTCGGAGTCTACCCGCGATTTCTCGCGGAAGATCCGAACTTTGAAAAGGGCCTTCCAGAGCGCCCAATGTGGGCGAATGCCAAGGAAGCATTCGCAGAACACGATGAAGCACGATATGTGCTGCACCGCGTTCGGAGGAAGGTCGTGAAGCTGTATGCCATAGACATACAGCAACCCGACAAGAAACGGATGGAGGGGAAAGGAAAGACCACGAGACACGTGGTCCGCGAAGACCACGTGCTCATTCGCTTGCGGGTTGGGTACCTCTTCCTTCTTTCCGAGGCGCACCCGCTTCTCGGACTCCGCCGGCAGCAGCCCCTCCCGCTGCATCTCCTTGATGCTCTTCGCGGTGGTGTTGGGCGAACGCCAGTCGCCCGAGCGCGGCGCAGGTTGCACGGAAGCTTCCCCGGATGCGGAAATGGCAGCGCTGCGTCTTTTGCCTCCCGCCATCGCTGCTGAGCACGAGCTTGGAGGAAGAAAGAAGATGAGCGCGAGGAGGAAGACGGATTGGAAGACGAAGGCTGGGAAAGTTTTACCGCACAGCAAAGACCCGTACTTATACACGGAACGAATCGATGTTGGCCACTCGATGCGCCACGTGGCGCCCATCGCCGCCACCATGTGTGAAGACGAAACGCGGAGGCGGTGAGCGCTGTTTCCTGCCACGATCTTAACAGAAGATCGTGCGCATTTACTGCACGGTTTGCGAAAAAACCGGGAACGACGTCTCGTTTCCCGGTCAAAAAGCTGACTATGTGGGTCAGGCTCTCTGTTCTCACTCCGTCACGTCCCATCGGGAGGAGAAAAGTGCGCCATGACGTTATAGCGTGCATCATCAAATTGAAGAAAGCTTCGAATGGAAAGTTCAAACGTGAAAATAACTTCGTATGAACAAATTTCCTTCGAATAGAGGCAATTTTTTCATGAACAAATCATGAGGCAAGACTCCTTTAAAAACGAAGGGAAAACCCTGCACACGAAAACTCTTTCGTACGGGCACGATCTCCCAGACATGAAAACTCTTTCATATGGGCATAAACCTCCTAAACACGAAAACTCTTTTGTATGGATAGAAGAACTACTCAGTAAAAAATTACACGAGTAGGCAGAACTTATCTTTTCTCACTCGCATGATATTTAACATCAGAAAAGCCTAGATCGTTCGGCCGACTAGGCACATCCGGATGCCATATTCTTCGTATATGAAGGTAAGACCCGAAAGATCTTTCTTGAGGGCCTGGAATCGCACTCAAAGCTGCGTCCTCCGGTATGATTCCGTGTCAACAATACGAAGAAAAATCCCAGCGGACGCGCCGGGTATCCCCATAGGTTAAATTCGACTCGATAAGACCACAACGGCCCAGTCGCAACAATCACCTTATCGGGTTCGAGTCGGATGTCTCGAATCTGTGTAGGACAGAAATGTTTTTGCCCTAGTCGCAATTAATTGGCCCTGATCTCTCGGGAGAGCCAAGCTACTGTGCCACATCCTTCTTCGATAAAAAGCCATAAAAACAGGCACTTGCATTGCTCGATACTCGAGTACGAAAACTCATTATACAGGGTACACGCCCTCTTAACAGGAAACAGCCAAACTGGTTACCCATAAGAAAGAAAAAACAAGAAATATTTGACCGTCTACTCGACTGGAGAAATCCCACTCGAGCAAACGCTCGGGGGCTACTGACGAAGACATGGATCCTGGACCCTGCGGGTAAGGACACCCCATCTCAGGCCCAAGGTTAAGGCCCAAGAAGAGGAGCCCTTGGAGTATTCCAGAAGGCCCACGTGAAGCCCACCCGCGCTAACTTGCGGGTTAAGTTAGAAATATGTAACCGACTTAAGGTTAGAATTCGAGTCCTCTCCGGGTAGGGTTTGAGACCTGGTCACCTATATAAGGCCAGGAGAGCCACCGGAAGAGGACCAAGCAACACCGCAACACCAAAGCCTTGAACTCGAGATCATACTCTCGATTCGAGGAACCACCATTGTAACCGATCTACTCATTAATACAGATCGACAGAGGCAGGAGTAAGGGTTTTACCTCTACGAGGGCCCCGAACCTGGGTAAATCTCGCCCCCTGTCTAGCCGACGATTCCACCAGCGCTCATGAGTTCTCCTAGTCGAAACCCGATAGGGTCACCTAAGGGATTTGTAGAGTCACAGATTCGACAAAGAGCATACCCAACGCCCCTCCCTCCCCAAAACGCTCTCTCGGTCCCCGCGGACCGATTTGGGTAAAAAACATTCCAACGCCCTCCAACGGATCGAGGGGGACAAACCGAGTTTCTCCCAAACTTGGCCCATGTTTGGGGTGGTTTGCAGACACGCAATTGTCCCTCATGTTCCGGCGGTCGGGCACATAGGAACCATTGTCCCAAACCCTTATGAAATCGCAAATTCGCCTAAATCTTGTTTTGTATGTTTGTTAAAAACACTAGTATTATTATTAACGTGTGTTGATGTTCAGTGTCAATTGATAATTTTATTAATGGTGGTGTGGTCTCCAAAAAGATCAAAGAGAACTATATGTGCTGGAGGTGCTGGAATTATTTTCCAGGCCGGAGTCTCCGGTGTCCCAGACCAGAGTCTCCGGTGTCAGGATTTTCCAAGCGAAGAAGAAGAGTGTGCAAGTGGTTTCACCCACCGCATACTCTCCGAAATGTGTGTGGAGACTTCCCAGAGTATCCAGTCCAGGCCGGAGTCTCCGAGCGCAGGGCCCGGAGTCTCCGGACTCCTGGATTCTCCATTGCGCTTGAAGCACTCGAGACGCAGTCTGCATTTTCGAGAGAAGAAGTTAGCGGAAAATATGTGGAGTCTCCGGCTTGTGTAGACCGGAGTCTCCGCCCCTGAATATTTTCCTGCGCCAAGACCAAGTGGTGTTACACACTGCATAGGGTCCGGAGAGTGTCCGAAGTCTCCGGTCCAGTGTAGAGTCTCAGGCCCACCGGAATGTGTCCAGAATGTTTGGCAGGCCGGAGTCTTCGACCTTTACACCGGATTCTCCGGTGTGACTTTCGCATAAAGACACCAAACGACTAGATTTTGGGATTGGGGAATAAATACCTCTCCCCTTCTTCTTCCTCCAACTAGCTCGTCCATAATTAAATGCCCCATTGATTGAGCTCACCCACCAAGCTAGATCTTCCAATCCCTACCACCAAACTTGTTGATCTTAGGAGGATTGAAGGAGAAGGCCCCGATCTACGTCTTCGCCACCGGTTTTCCTTTCCCCCCTCACTTGCTTGAGGGGATCTAGTCTAGGGTTTCCTTGTGGAAAAGCTAGACCTTGTTGCTACTCTTGGTGATTCTTGGGAGCCCCCAATTTGGTTGTGGGTGTGTGCCCCAAGCTCATTGTAAAGGAATCGATTCCCGCCTCAAAGGGGATCAATAGTGGAAGGTGGACTAGGCCTTTGTGGCGGGGTTCATCGGAGAATAGGGTGCGGCCTTTGTGGCGTTGAGTAGGCCTTCGTGGTGAAACTCACACCCCTCCAATGAGATGTGTTCCCCTAAAAAGGAGAAACTCGGGAATACATCCTTGTCTCCGCATGCTTCTGATGCGTGTGATCACACGTTCGTTGGGAGACCCCAAGAGGAAGGTATGAAGAGTGCAGCGGCAAGTTTCTCTCAGGAAGAAACCAATGTTGAATCGACAAGAAGGAGGAAGGAGTAACTTCAGAAGGTTGATGCAGCTGAGATGGTAGGGCGCACTACCGTTTCAGCAGCAACATGGAACCTACACAACACGATCAAATCACTTTGCCCTAAAGAATCGGTGAGGTTGTCAATCTCACCGGTTTTGCTGAACACAAAGAGGTTAAACGTATGGTATGGAAAACATTATGAAAATAGTAGCAGCAGTGTGAAAGTAATGGAAGCATTGTGTGTATTATCAGTATGAGGAAAATGGACCGGGGTCCATGATGGCGTGTAGACGCCCTCGTTGGTAAACCCCAAGAGTAAGGTTGTGAAGAGTGCAGCAGCAAGTTTTCCCTCAAAAAAGAAACCAAGGTTGAATCGACCAGTAGGAGGACAAGCAATCTCTGATTAATGAAGCAGCTGAGGTGGCAGGGTGTACTACTGGTTCAGAAGCAACGTGGAACCTACACAACACAATCAAATCACTTTGTCCCAACGAAGCAGTGAGGTTGTCAATCTCACCGGTTTTGCTGAACACAAAGAGGTTAAACGTATGGTGTGGAAAACAATAGGAACAATATGAGAGCAGTATGAAAGTAGTAGGTGTTTTATCAGTATAAGGAAAAAGGACCGGGTGCACAGTTCACTAGTGGTGTCTCTCCGTGAAAGATAAATAACATGTGTGGTGAACAAATTACAGCTGGGCAATTGACAGAAATGAAGGTTGCACCATAGTGCATATGCAAGACATAAAGGTTATTATGTGATTCATGCGGGCATTACAACAAAATACATAGACTCTTATCCAACTGCATCTATGACTAATAATCCACCCTCTGAATATCATCCGAAAAAATGTTGGGTATTAAGTTGCAAGCAACAGATAATTGCAATAAGAAAAGTGTGTAATGTAAACAATGAAATCATCCTTAGACAAAGCATTGTTGTTTTCTCCGTAATGGCAACAGCACATCCTCCATTCGTCACGTTTCTGTCACTCGAGCACAGATGCAAAGGAGGCATGAACCCACTATGAAGCATAAATACTCCCTCTTGGAGTTACTAGCATATACTTGGCCAGAGAATCTACTCACAACGGCAAGCATGCAAGATCATAAATAACATATGCATGAAGATAACATGATAGATTGGTAATCATAAGACATAGCATTCAACATTAATTAGATCCCAGCAAACACAACATGTAGCATTACATAAAGATGATCTTGATCATGTTATGTAGCTCACAAGATCTAAACATGAGGTACAAAATGGAGAGAACAACCATCTAGCTACTGCTATGGACCCGTAGTCCATGGATGAACTACTGATGGCTAGGTTGAGACTCCAAGTGCAGAGTGTGTAGCTAGTGGCAAGCCTTCTTCCCCACGAGGGTGACTCGAGGGTTTATATCGAACTCTTGGGGAGACAGTATTTCAGCAGTTGTCTTCCAAGTTTCCTCCAGGATCCTGCAAACAAGTAGAGAAAATTGTGCCCTCAACCTCACCAAGTGGTTGTCAAGCACAAGGTGTGAGACTTCTACATTCCAATGCAAAACTGAAAGTAAATGTGGAATAATTAAATCTACTACTAAATACAAATGAGAAAATAAATATGCAATGGATTGTTTTTGTATTTTTTGTGATGCAAGTGGTGATGGAGATAATGTAAATTCGAATTGGAGATGCAAGTAAAGTAAAGTGCAAGTAAAGTAAATTGCAGCAAAGTAATTAGAGTGTTTTCTTATAATTAAAATAGGACCGGGGTTCATGGTTTCACACTTGCATTCTCTCAAATAAAGTGGTAGACGGTGGACATAAAGAATTACATGTGAGATTACAATAACATGTTTAACATTGAGTACTTTCATATGGGCATCACGTCCTAGCATAGCGATCTCTACGGTCGTATTGATCCCTCTTATACTCCACCTAGATGCGAAATAAATCATAACACCTCGATAATTAAGGAAAAACCAGAGTATAGCTTTAAGCAATGTGACATGAAGTTGAAGTAAGAACTTGCTAGATCTAGTTATGGAGATTGATTAGTGTCACTTCAAATCCCCGGTAACAAGGTACTCCTTTTAATCCCTAGTGAGGTAACTAAGAAAGGTTTAACAAAACCTAAGTGGATCGCTGAACTTCTGTCACTTTCACAGCACTAGCCACCCCCCGTTACTCCAACTAATGCACCCATCATCCCACACACGCTCTCAAGAACTAGATTGATCAAAGCTATCAAATAAGAACGGGGTACATAATATACATCTACTCAAATAACTCAAGAGAAACAATTGCAATCTCAGATTCAATAGCTCATAGAAAAGATCCACCACATAGGAATTACAACGGTGCCCGTAATCATGTGAGGCAGCTCATACAGATCTAATTATTTAAGCACATAGAGAGAGATACAAGTGCTACTTCCACAAACCCATAGCCCTGGGGTGGACTACTCCCTCTTCATGGAGATGTCGATGGTGATAACGTTGGAGGGGTAGGAGATCACACCGGCGGCGCCCCGCCGGAGTTTTCCCCCTCCAATCTAGAACTTCTGGTCTCTGTTTTGGTGTTTCGGTGTTTCGGTGTTTCGGCGGCGCTCCTCTCCGTAAGGGTACGGGGGACCCTTTTTATAGTCGTTTTAGGTCAAGACGGAGTCGGTAAGTCGAAGATGGAAGGAATTAGGGCCACAGGGGCCAAAAGGGGGCCTCTCACGCGGCCAAGGAATCTGGCCGCGTGGAGGGTCCTCTTTTGGACCTCCTTGCCCAATTCTCGTGGATCCTTCGCCCGCAAGTCTTCTCCTTCCAAGAAAATGACCCCCGCAGATTTTCAGGTGATTTCGCGGAAGTTTGCCCCCTGAAACGTCAAAAATATAGAAAACGGGGTTTCTGACAGGCAGGGTTAATTCCATAAAAGTTGGGGGACTTTGTAATTTAAACCCAAAATACTATAAAACATTGAATTATACCCTTATATGATGCAATATGTAATAGAAAACCATGTGAAAATATGCAAAATTCATCTATGCATTTTACATGCATCAACATCCCCAAGCTTAACCCATGCTCGTCCTCGAGTATGAAGGTGATAAAACTAAGATGGGTTTTGCATATTGAAACAATCATGAGATATCAAGGAGGATTATTCATGCTACATATAATCAAATGATTAATACTAGAAATGAGTAGCAATATACAATTCATGTTGTAAGAAATATCAAATATGCAAGCAAAGATGCTTCATGAAAGTTCACAAAGTGTATAATGAAATAAAAGCACTATGGACCAAATGCATACACAAAATTAAAAATAAAATCCTATATTGGTCAAAGAATAGCATAATAGAGAATAGAAAATATAGTGGACACTTTGGAGAAAATTGAGTATAGGTAAAACATGATCAAGTCTTATTTAGCCTCTGAATTATTCAACTAAAATTACTAATTGAAATGTGGTATCCATTGATCTAGGACTCTCATTGCCCCTTTATCACTAGCATCTTAAAATTGTGAGTATTGATGTAATGAGAATGACAAGGTGGTTGAAAGCCTCATGCCCCGTGAGTGTGAAAACCTACTCCATGATTACTCAACTTAAGATTCCTAATAAGCTTTGTACAATCATAATAAGTATTAATGACATCATAGAGAACCGCAAAGAGGTACCTCTTGCCCCATGACATGGAAACCAGCCCATGTTACAATGACAAGATGAACAAACGGAGTAGACTCATCATCCTTTTTATTTTCATTCACTATTATGCATAGCTTCTTATTTTATTTTAGGATGTGTTGTAGAGTCACTCAAGCTGTAAGTAAATTTCCACCATGATAAAGCATGGCTTGGGTTAGCGGCCCAATGCGTTTCTCTAGTCATATAGATACTTACTCATCAGAACTTACTATTCCTCTATTTCATTTCGGCATGACATGAGTCCAAAAACAAAAGTACATGATATAAACCAAATGTAAATTTTTTGTGCAATGTTGAAAGCTTTCCGGTGATACACGTTTATAGCTAGCTCCCAACCACACACTTGTCAAACGCAAAACTTGTGGCTCCCATTATTGGGTCATGTTTATTAGATGCATAAAAAGTAAAGTGTGCCTTCAAAAGTTCGTGAGAGTCCTATCCCAAGTTCAACCCATGACAATTAATAAAGTGAATATCTTAATTTATAACATAAATAACACAATAACATGGTGAACATACTCGGAATAGAAATGAAGCTAATGTGAAGATATGGTGGACTCACTGGAAATACTTGGCTAAGGAGTGTTGGAAACAAGTTTTTACTTGTTGGAATTTTTAAATTTTTGGGCTAGCAAGAGGGAGATAGTTGACCAGCTACTATGCATTCATATGTCCATAGAACTACTCATTTCATGACAAACTAAATAAACCAGCAATTAACATCAAGGACATGAATAAGAGATAGCTCAAGACAACATTATTGCAAATTTTTACACATAAAAAGCCTATAAATCATGCAAACATATGTAGCTCTTCAAATCAACCATGGCATCCCTATTCCAAGTCATAATACTAGCATCCAATACATTCCAACCCCAAAATCCAGTAGCTCAATCTCATATAAAATGATGGTGGTGGTCTTATCAAAACAAAAATAAAAACAAAAACTAGACGCTTCAAGTCTCTACGATAAATGCTTTGCTTAGAAAAACAGAAAGTAGACGTGTGCTAACCAAAAGAGTGTAGCTCCAGTGGGGTGTTCATCACATCCCCAAGATTATGGCTTTCACCATTCTTGGATGTCTTGAGGCGCAGCTCCTCTGTTCCCTGTGAAAAAACTTCACAAAACATGTTTCTCCCATTCTTTTTCTGTGGGGTGAGATTAGTAAGGACAAACAAATCACATGCTTTCTATGCAAAATTACAAATCAAATGCTCCAGTAGATAGACAATAAAGTTCATTATGTTGTATGTTCACTCTCTTGCTTGAAAGAATCATGGAAATTCGATTCCCAAGCCCAAAGAGTGCATAAAGCAAAAGAAGGCAGAATCTGTCCAGAAAAGCAGCAGCAGCAAAGCGAACGTTTTTTCCTAATCTAGACTCGTCAAAATATTAAGCCAATTTTTGTGCTTACAGATGACGAAAAGTTGCAGAACATACTAAAAATTAGCTCAATCCTACATACCAACAAAAAACGTAAAATCATACAGTGAGCAGACTCGTGCTGAAACAGAAATTTCATGCACTAGGATAGTAACTTATAAGTCCAAATGGGTTTGACTTGACTCTTTATTGAAAACTCCAGAATTAAAACAAAAAAAAATAATCTCTTGAGACAGCAAGAGGACACTAGGAAAATGCAAAAAAAGAAAACGGGTTGCCTCCGGTAAAGCGTTTTCTTTATAGCCATATAGCTAGGCTTTACTTACTTGATAATCAAGAGGGATAAAGCTCATGAGGGAGCTTGTTCTTCAGCGTACCCCTCTTCCTTGGGAAGTGCTCCATGCTTTTCTTGTGAGGGAACTGAAACTTTACATTCCCTTCCTTGGAGTCTATGATTGCACCTGTAGTACGAAGAAAAGGTCTACCCAAAATAATAGGACTAGGGGATTCATCCCCCATATCCATAATAATGAAATCAACGGGTACGAAAGTCATGTGCAATTCAATCATAACATCTTTTACTTGTCCTGCAGCATGTTTATTAGAGTTATCAACAAGGACAAATTCACTTGAGCACTTTTCTAAATTTTCTAGTTCTAGCAATTCATATAATTCTTTAGAGAGTACCGATACACTAGAACCTAGATCTAACATAGCATGGTGAATTTCTTTTCCAATTGAAACTAGCACCTTGGGGATCCATGCATCCCCAAGCTTAGGAGGTATCATGGCCTCATTCTTGTACCTAGCAATTTTTTCTTGCAAGACATGATTAGCAATATAAGATCCAAAACTAGGTTGATTAACATTTATAGTGGGATCACTAGCAAATTTTTGTAGAGTAGCAATAAGTTCTTGCAAGATACTTTTTTCTAAATCAAGTAATGGATCCTTAATTTCAGTAAGCATCATAATTTCCTCTACTTTACTCTCTAATTTAGCTAGCATGCTTGATTCATGAGGACTAATTTCATCTTTGCTAGCAAGATAAGACATATATGGAAGTAAATATTCAGGGTACTTCACTATTTCATTCAAAGTATCTTCTAAGCTAGTAGGGACATGCTCACTTGTATTCTCAGCAATATGATCAATATTTTCAATAATAGGAGCAGCAATAGTAATAGAATTCATTGCTACACTAGGTTGTGCTTGTGGCTTTCCTGCTGACATGCTTAATAGAGTTGCTTGATTATCAGCTAATTTTGACAATGCTTTATCTAAATTCGAAGATTGAAGTTGCAATCCTTTAATATCACTACTAATGGATGCAATAGACTTATTTAACTCATGTATCATAGCATTTTGACTAGCAACTTGTTCCATAAGCAATTTATTAAATTCAGAAATTTCACTAGAAGGCTTCCACTTATTTTCATTAGCATTAGGATATGGAACAAAAGGTTTATTTGGCACATAAGGAGGTTTACTATAAGAATTGTAAGCATTACCAAAACCATTTCTACCATAATTCCTAACAAAATTAACATCCACACTTTCAGAATTACTACCAACTAGCTCCTGCAAAGGCACATTCTCCATATTTTGTTTATTAATAAAGGCAAGAATAGTGTCCATTTTAGAAGACAAATCATTGGTTTCTTCAATTGAGTTTATTTTCTTAGTGGGATTGGGTGCTCTTTCAGTATTCCATTGACTATAATTTTGCAATATGCTTTCTAATATGCTTTTAGCCTCTCCTACAGTTTTACTCATAAAGGCACCTCCAGTAGCAGAATCAAGTATATTTCTAGACATGTAGTTTAGACTATTATAAAAAGAGTGTAGTATGGTCCATTCATTTACTCCATGTGATGGGCATGTTCTAAGCATTAATTTAATTCTATCCCATGCCATGGCTACATGTTCATTATCATTTTGCCTAAATGAGAGGATATTATTCCTATTTTGCAAAATTTTAACGGGAGGATAATATTTCTTAATGAAAGCTTCTTTTAAATCATCCCAATACTTTATAATAGCTGTAGGTAGTGAAAGTAACCATTCTTTAGCCTTTCCTCTAAGTGAAAAAGGAAATAATTTCAGTTTTAAAACACTACTTTCCACATTTTTAAATTTTTGCATATCACATATTTCCATGAAATCATGAAGATGCATAGATGCATCCTCCATAGCACTACCACCAAATTGCTCTCTAGTAATTAAATTCAATAAACTACTACTTACTTCATAGCTTTCAGCTTGTATTTCAGGTGTAGTAATTGGCCTAGCAATGAATTGGTCATCGGGTGTATTTGTGTAGTCACTTAATTTAGTTCTATCACCCATTTTAACAGTTTTTATGTAGTTTTTAATTTTTTATGCAAAACAAAAGTAAAGTAACTAAGCAAATTCGAAATAATAAAATAATCTAGATAACTAAATGCAAAACTAAAATGCAAACTAAAAAAAAATATGCAAGTCAAAACAAAAACAAGAACAAAAACAAAACAAAAACAAAGACAAGAAACAAAACAATCTACTTGAAAGAAGGTGGAGATAGAAAGGACGGTACTCACGTAGGTGCAACCTCCCCAAGATTAGGTGTTTGCACACCTTGTTGGTGATGAAGACTTCTTGTGAGCTCCCTTGGACAACTCCTTCACCTATGGCTCCCCGCCAACGGCCCCAGAAAAACGCTTGATGGCTAGGTTGAGACTCCAAGTGCAGAGTGTGTAGCTAGTGGCAAGCCTTCTTCCCCGCGAGGGTGACTCGAGGGTTTATATCGAACTCTTGGGGAGCCAGTATTTCAGCAGTTGTCTTCCAAGCTTCCTCCAGGATCCTGCAAACAAGTAGAGAATTTTGTGCCCTCAACCTCACCAAGTGGTTGTCAAGCACAAAGTGTGAGACTTCTAAATTGCAATGCAAAACTGAAAGCAAATGTGCAATAATTAAATCTACTACTAAATGCAAATGAGAAAATAAATATGCAATGGATTGTTTTTGTATTTTTGGTGATGCAAGTGGTGATGGAGTGTGACGCCCCGGGATCGGGCACTATGCAGATTTCAGCATTTCCGCCAAAATCCACATAATAACCGATTTCAGGTTGCCACTTGTGATAACATTACAACAGTTCACCAATAATCCACAACAACAACAGAGGAGGTATATACAAGACGACTCAAACGAGTCAAGGATACAACTGATACAATACAAAGATCCAAATAGCAGCGGAAGAAACAACATAGTGTCCGACTACAGACAAGATACAAATTGGACTAAGAGTCCTGAAGATAACCGATGGCGTCCAATCCCTGCCCAGGCCAAGCCGGAGGGACTCCTAAGCTAACGTCGTCAGACTTCAAACCTGTTGACTGCAATGTGTAATATGCAGCCACAAAAGGGATTCGTGGGTCAGTACTATTAAGTACTGGCAAGTGGATAAACCATACTCACAAGATACCAGCGTTACCAATCATCACAAGATACAAATACTTTGGGTAGAACAGAAAGGAAGGGATTACTGCAAAGAAGCGGCAGCGGGATCCACTAACAAACTAAAGAGACGCGCTACAACTTCCGGCTAAAAGAAAGGGATAAGATAGCACGACAAAACCAACTATAACTACTCACCAAACAATACCCATCCAGTATTACCCCCTACTAAGGAAGCAACCCAAGGAAACTCACACTGTTGATTCAGGTGACATTCATTTTTATGGTGAAGGTAATACTATATTACTAGTCAAGTTATTATCATTAGGTGTAAGTTGTCTGAGTACTTGTTAGCCAGCACTTTCACCAAGTCGCCACATAACCGCGGACAACACGGCTTCTCGAGAAGATTCATCCCTGCAGGGTGCGCTACAGTACCCGTACACACTCAAGCCACCAACTAAAACTCAGGTTGGCTCGACACGACCCAAACCGTCTCTACAACCCATCCTAGGAGCCACGGAGCTATAAGGTCCCAGCCACGCAGCCGAATACTCAGCGCAAGTGTGCAAAACTCCCGCAGGACGCAACACCCCGGCAATACAGGCCTCGCCCTATATGCATCATCATCATCAACAACAGTAACCATGGGGGGCCAACCCATTCATGCGTATGAGCAAATGGAACACCCGAACTAAGTGTGGCTCTTCGGACAAGCTGCAAATCAGGTCTAAGTCGAGGGGGGTCCCATACTACCTCCCGGATGCGGTTAGCGCGCTCATCATGGATCAATAGACAAGACCCTTTTCCTAGTTTCGACACTAGCAGGCTCCAAAACCACGCCGGGCCTCCTGCCGGTGCCTTATCATCAAATTATTATTACCCCAAACATTAACATGTTGTTGATTAAATTGAAACCCAACTATCAACTAAACAGGTGATACGACAAAGGACAACAAGACTCGAGCACAAACAAATCTAAGCATTCAACTACGACACGAGTGCCAACAAGGTAAACAAACAACAGTTAATAGGAAGGGGAAGGAAGGCTATAACATGGCTGCAAGGTAAACATATGATAGGATCGAGACACAAGCATCGAATCATAAGGCTAGCATAAGGATAACGGAAAAAATCGGTAACAAGTGATGAAAGGCAGCCATAGGTAGCAAGTGAGTATACTTACCTGAGATCCAGCAAGTAGAGGTACATCCGCAGAACTTGTTGTTGCTCACATCATCTCAACGTCCTATCCGCGAACAAGCAACGAACTACAAGCAACGAACTAGAACAAACACCGGATGCAACAATTACTACTACGGCAAAAGATCCAGCATGATCCTATTTTATATGCATGACAGGTTAAAGGGTGCATCAAAATAAATACAGGACATGATGAAACATTTTAAATGGGCCCAAATGCAAAGATAAGGTTGCATTTGGAAAATCCCAGGTGGATGCATAGTTATTTAAGTGAATTACAAGCAAACATTAGGTTGAAGTGATTAAATGGCATGGTGGATGATGAAAACAGAAAGTATACAACATTAGCTTCAATGTGATATCTCATTTGCCAAATTTGGAATTTTAAATATTTAATTATGAATTTTTGCAATTTAAAAGGTTTAATTAAAGCATTGAATTATTGCACCACTTTTAATTAGGAAAAACAGTAAACAAATTGTATCTTTGAAAAATACAGAGAATTTTGATTGGAAAACATATTTTACTTTTTAAATTTGGAGTTAAAATGAATTAGTTATGATTTATGCAATTTTAAATGAATTAAATAAGGTACATAATATATTATAATTTTTAATTATTCAAAACATTGAACAAATTGCATATTTGAAAAGACTAGTTGACATGTACGTGCAACACACGTCTTCACAATTTAAGAAATGATTTATAAGTAGCAATGATGAGGACGATGACGATCTGCGAGAGCTTGACGGGAAGGTATTGCATCTGCTTGCGACACGGGCTCTAATGTCGTCTAGCGTGCCCATCCTCTCCGGGATGTTGAGCATCACGTCGTCGGGCATTTTATTAGCCTATCAATTTTCAGCAGCTATATGCATCGACATTGGAGGAAATTAGTCTTCCACGATGAGAAAATAGATGGATATACCGTTTGGTTATCTTGCAGGAGGAATATTTGTGAAGAAGAGAATGCATGCATGAGTGACTTACATCACGGAACCGAACTCCATTGAGCTCCATGGCGATCCAGTCTCGAGGAACAACATTATACGTAAGAGAGAGCAAGGCAATTGTGTTTGCCTGCCTGCACCGGAAAAGATCCGCTCTTTATGTTTTGCTCGCGCACACTATCACTACGTGCGTAGTGACTTCACATGTTAGCTAGCACGAATGATCCATTGAATCTAGCTAGCTACATAGTTTCTTTCTTTTTTCCCAGGCCAACCGTGGAGGGACGGCCATGGCTGCATGGCCGAAATACAGGACGACGGAGAATCCTGCGTGGGCGTTTCAGATGGTACCACACACTATTTGGAATTGCATGAGAATATACTTTTATAAAAAGTTCTGTTTTGATCTGTGTCTTAAAACCTTATTCATTTTCTGAAATAAAAAATGATGGCAGCCGAACCTGATCGGCCCAAGACCCAGCCGGCCACCAGGCAAACCAGCGCAAACCGAAACCTAGACCTAACACCAACCTCCTGGTTCTTTTCTTCCTACACACCTGCCTCCCCAACTTTCTTCGCAATCGGGTCCTTCCCCTGATCCCCTTCTCTCGTTCTCTCCTGCAGATGTCCACACACAGACGCACGCACACAACGCCCCGAGCGCCTCCTCTCTCCCTCGATCCCATCGTATCAGCACGACGAGTTCGTTCCGGCCTCTCTGTCTTTCATCATAGGCATCTCCGCCACCTAGCTCCACCATGGATTTCTCCCGTGTGCACCTCCGCCAAGGGTCGGTCCACGCCAGCCGCCAAGCTCCACCGGTTGTCGCCCATCTCCACCCCGACAGCGAGCCCCGAGCACCTCTCCACCTCGTCGCCCGGCACCAAGGCCGCGCCTCGGTCCACGACGGCCGCCATGGCATGGCCGCCGAGCTCCACCAGTCGTCGCCCATCTCCACCCCGACGGCAAGCCCCGAGCACCTCTCCACCTCGACGCCCAACACCAAGGCTACGCTTCGCCATCACGTCTCCTCAACGCGCATGTCGCCTCCTCCCTATGCCGGCCGTCCAGGACATCCGAGCACCAAGGCCGCGCCTCGGTCCACGACGGCCGCCATGGCATGCCCGCCGAGCTCCACCGGTCGTCACCCATCTCCACCCCGACGGCGAGCCCCGAGCACCTCTCCACATCGACACCCAGCACCAAGGCCGCGCCTCGGCCATCACGTCTCCTCAACGCGCCTGTCGCCTCCTCCCTATGCCGGACGTCCAGGACATCCGAGCTTCCCGCCGTCCGCGCGTGGACGCATAAAGATATATTGCGCTCTTACCGATTCGGGTGACTTAGCGGTGGCAGTTTTCCGTAATTTTAAATGTGTCGAGTCGCTAAACATTAAATCAATCTTGTCCATCAATCCACGCAATTTGATGGCTGAGATCGATTGTATCTACGAAGTTTGCTCTTTTATAAGTAGTTTAGATTAGGAAATTTTGAATGGAAAACATATTTTATTTATTAAATTTGGATTTGAATTGCAAAAGTTATTAAGGTTTGAATCTAGGGACTAGACTGCAATTTTTAAAAGTTCAGAAGATTTTCTAGGGCTGGATTGTGATTGGACAGTGCGTGGAGGGGCTTCTGTGTGAAACAGCAGAAAGGCAGGGGGCTCGGTGTAAGATTTCCAGATCCAGATCTGGATCTGGAGTTTTCCACCGAGGGCAGAGCCAGCCCAAGTGGCTGACATCTAGGGCCAGCCAACGTGGCGCTGGCGTGGCGCTGTGGTGGCGTGTGACGGGGCATCCAGGGCCCATGACAGGTGGGCCTGGGGCTCGCGCGAGGGAAACCAAACCAAATAAAAAGGTGGCCTTTTATTCGGCCTGAGGGGGATTCGAACTCGCGCGCTCGGGCTGCGCACGGAGAGGCCCTGGCCACTGGGCTGTACTGCGGTTGGTGTTTGGATGCGTGCTTGACTGAATAAGAAGGAAACACACCCTGTGTAACTGACGAAACTGAAGAATCGGGAGGCTGCGGCCGGACGGGAATCGTAGCGCGAACAACGACGACCGTGACCGGGCGGCACGGCCGTGGCGCTCGAAGGCGACCACCAGAGCAAAGGGGAGGGGGGAGGAGAGGCCCGAGGGCGAGGCTCACCTCGAGGAGCTCGGAGGCGAGGTGGCAGCTCGGGTATGGTCGATGCAGCTGCCCTGCTTCCAGCAGCAGTAGGAAGGCGCGACGGCGAAACTCCGGCGATGGCGTCGCGCCTCTGGGGTCCCTCCGACCAGGACGGGGAAGCAGGGCCGAAGAGGGCACCGCCCCAGTTCCATTCCCGCCGAGACCACGGCCCGACGACCACCGAGGCGACGGCGCGGTGCTCTCCAAGTTCCGGCCATGGAGGGCTGCCTCTCACCGGTTCAGAAAGTTTCAGAACGAGGAGGAAGAAAACAGAGAAAGGGAGGGCGATGGCGGCGGATGGAGGAGGAGAAGGAAGAAGGGCTAGGGTTTGGGGCTTGGAGGAGGGGGTAGATAAGGAGGGGAAGGGAGCAGGTGGGTGTGGTGCGTGGTGGTGCTCTGCTTCCGTCACCACCGTACGGAGGTGGAAGACCAGGCCGCTCGGGCCAGATCGGTGGGGAGATGGGCCTCCTGGGGTGGTAGGTGGGCCAAACGGCCTGCCTCCCCCAGCAGTTCTTTTTATTAGTTTTTTTTTTGTAACAGGTGATTAGAAATAGAATTTGAGGGGGTTTTGAAAACTCCAAAAATTATGAAAACAATTTCTATGCAATCAGCATTTAAAATGCCCAGTTGCACAAACTTTTGTTTTTGAAATATTTAAAATATTTGCTAATTTGAATTTGATTGAATTTTGGGTGAATTTTTAAATTGGTTTGAATTTTTAAATGATTTTGAAAACAAAGTGCAATGCATATGATGCAATGCAATGCAAAAAGAAAAACAACCAAATCTAATTGGGGAAAATCCCCCGGGTGTTACATGGAGATAATGTAAATTCGAATTGGAGATGCAAGTAAAGTAAAGTGCAAGTAAAGTAAATTGCAGCAAAGTAACTAGAGTGTTTTCTTATAATTAAAATAGGACCGGGGTTCATGGTTTCACACTTGCATTCTCTCAAATAAAGTGGTGGACGGTGGACATAAAGAATTACATGTGAGATTACAATAACATGTTTAATATTGAGTACTTTCATATGGGCATCACGTCCTAGCATAGGGATCTCTACGGTCATATTGATCCCTCTTATACTCCACCAAGATGCGTAATAAATCATAACACCTCGATAATTAAGGAAAAACCAGAGTATAGCTTTAAGCAATGTGACATGAAGTTGAAGTAAGAACTTGCTAGATCTATTCATGGAGATTGATTAGTGTCACTTCAAATCCCCGGTAACAAGGTACTCCTTTTTATCCCTAGTGAGGTAACTAAGAAAGGTTTAACAAAACCTATGTGGATCGCTGAACTTCTGTCACTTTCACAGCACTAGTCACCCCCGTTACTCCAACTAATGCACCCATCACCCCACACATGCTCTCAAGAACTAGATTGATCAAAGCTAGCAAATAAGAACGGGGTACATAAGATACATCTACTCAAATAACTCAAGAGAAACAATTGCAATCTCAGATTCAATAACTCATAAAAAAGATCCACCACATAGGAATTACAACGGTGCCCGTAATCATGTGAGGAAGCTCATAGGGATCTAATTAGTGAAGCACATAGAGAGAGAGAGAGATACAAGTGCTACTTCCACAAACCCATAGCCCTGGGGTGGACTACTCCCTCTTCATGGAGATGTCGATGGTGATGACGTTGGAGGGGTAGGAGATCACACCGGCGGCGCCCCGCCGGAGTTTTCCCCCTCCAATCTGGAACTTCTGGTCCCTGTTTCGGTGTTTCGGCGGCGCTCCTCTCCGTAAGGGTACGGGGGACCCTTTTTATAGTCGGTTTTAGGTCAAGACGGAGTCGGTAAGTCGAAGATGGAAGGAATTGGGGCCACGGGGGCCAAAAGGGGGCCTCTCACGCGGCCAAGGAATCTGGCCGCGTGGAGGGTCCTCTTTTGGGCCTCCTTGCCCAATTCTCGTGGATCCTTCGCCCGCAAGTCTTCTCCTTCCAAGAAAATGACCCCCGCAGATTTTCAGGTGATTTCGCGGAAGTTTGCCCCCTGAAACGTCAAAAATATAGAAAACGGGGTTTCTGACAGGCAGGGTTAATTCCATAAAAGTTGGGGGACTTTGTAATTTAACCCCAAAATACTATAAAACCTTGAATTATACCCTTATATGATGCAATATGTAATAGAAAACCATGTGAAAATATGCAAAATTCATCTATGCATTTTACATGCATCAACTACTCACGCATCACTTCGTAGGAGGGCATGGTGGTGTAGACCCCTCCGGTGATGAATTTCCCTCCCGGCAGGGTGCCGGGGAGAGCTCCAGAACCCTCCCGATCTCGGGATGACGATGACGGCGGCCTCGGGTGTTTTTGGGGAGAAGTGGAATATATCTAGGGTTTACGTCTCGAGGGGAATAAATAGGCGAAAGGGGAGAGGCGTTGGAGGCCTGGGGGCCCCACACCACCTCACGGTGCAGCCAGGGGGCGCGCCGCCCTATGGTCTGGGTCCCATGAGGCCCCTCTCCGGGACTCCGTGGAACCTTCGGGAATTCTATGACTTTCGGGCTTCGAATCTTCCAACTCCGAGAATATATATAGAACAACTTTTCTGAAACTAAAAACATCAGAAAACTGGGAACTGGCTCTACGACATCTTTTCAATAGGTTAGTCCAGAAAATTTAAAAATGACATCGCAAACATGTGGGAAATAACATGAAAACAACATGGAACATGAGAAATTAGGGATACGTTTATGACGTATCTGTCCACAATTCACTATTGGAAAAGATCTAGTTTGTTGTTCATCCGTGAACCCACCGTGCCTAAAAGATCTAGTTTCAAAGACATCAAACATTTATAGCAAGCATGATAAAACAAAAATAACAACTAGAATAAGAACTAAATTTTTTGTGTTTTTAATATAGAAAAGAAAAATAAGACAATAAACAAAATAAAGAGGTTGAGAGTGAGAGACTCCCCTTGCCAGAAGACTTCCTTCTCGCAGGCAACAGCGACAGAAAAATCCTTGATGATTACGTTGGGATACCCCAAGAGGAGCGTGTGATGAGCACAACGGTAGGAGTTTTCCCCTTGGTTAAGAACCAGGGTTATCAATCCAGTAGGAGAAATAGGATCTTCGGAAGGTTGATGCCACTGACGGTAGTGCTGGCGCTTCACCGGTGTCAGCAACAACGTGGAACCTAGACACAACACAACCAAAATACTTTCCACCAACGGTACACTGAGGTTGTCAATCTCACCGGTCTTGGTGAAAACAAAGATTAGACGTATAGTGTGGAAAAACAGTGTATGCTTGCAGTAAGTAAAGAGAGCGGGAAATTGTTGTGGTTTGTTTAACAGTGTGGAAAATGGACCGGGGTTCATAGGTTCACTAGCGGTGTCTCTCCATAAAAACAACATGTTGGGTGAACAAATTACAGCTGGACAATTGACAAAAAAAGGTTGCACCGTAGTTCACATTATAACATGATGACTACTATGATATTTAGTGCGGGAATTACAACAAAATACATAGACCGAAATCCATCTGCATCTATGACTAATAATCCACCCTCATATTATCATCTGAACCCCCTTAGGTATTAAGTTGCAAGCAACAAATAATCCCATTAAGCAACGTGTGTAATGTAAGTGATGCTTATACACGCGGGTACTCTCACCGTTGTTTTCTCCCTAATGGCAAAAACACATCCTCCCCCTTCACGTTTCTATCACTCGAGCAAGGCAACGAGGAGGCATGAACCCACTATCAAGCATAAATACTCCCTCTTGGAGTCACTAGCAACTACTTGGCCAGAGCAACCACTAGCAACAGAAAGCATGCAAGATCACAAATAACATATGCAATAAAGACTATAATCAACTTGGCATAAGGTCAATATTCATCGGATCCCAGCAAACACAACATATAGAATTACATAAGATCAATCTCGATCATGATAGGCAGCTCACGAGATATAAACATGGAGGCATATGAGGAGGAGACAACCATCTAGCTACTGCTATGGATCCGTAGTCCAGGGATGAACTACTCACGCATCACTCCGGAGGTGGTGATGTAGAAGCCTCCGGTGATGATTTCCTCTCCGGCAGGGTGCCGTAAAATAGCTCCAGAACCCTCCTGATCTAGGGTTGACGACGATAGCGGCTGCGGAACTTTTTCGGGATTTTTGATCATATGCCTAGGGTTTTCCATCCGGGGGGAATAAATAGGCGAAAGGGAAGAGGCAGTGGAGGCCAGGGGCCCCACACCCATAGCTGGCGTGACAAGGGGGACCCGCACCAGCCTATGGTGTGGCCCCCCTGTTGCCCCTCTTCGACTCCTCTTCAGTGTTCTGGATGCTTCCGGGGAAAATAGGCACTTCGGGCTTTGTGGGGTCCAATTTCGAGAATGATTCCAGAACAACTTTTCTGAAACCAAAAACAGCAGAAAATAGGGAACTGGCACTTGGCATCTTGTTAATAGGTTAGTCCCGGAAAACGTATGAAAATGCTACAAATAAGGGAGAAAACATGTAGCAATTGGCATAATATGATCATGGAGCATCAGAAATTAGGGATAAGTGTATGACGTATCAAGCATCCCCAAGTTTAGTTACTACTCGTCCTCGAGTAGGTAAACGATAAAACAATAATTTCTGAGGTGATCCCTCTTTCTCTTTTGTTTACACAATTATGCTTTGACTGATATGATCAGGGGCAAAAATAGTGAAGAGAATTTGTTTGTATTAATTTGGGGCTGGGCACCCCGCTACCGGCTCTTCTATCATTTGGATAAGCGGATGAAGCCACTAGTCCAGGGTGTGAAATCCAATTAACAAGTGAGATAAAGATTCTCTATTGACGTCCTCATGAGCAAAAACAAGAACACAAAGCAGGATTAATTTTGAAGGTTTTTAAAGGTAACGCATGAGCAATTTACTTGGAGTGGCAGTTAAATACCACATGTAAGTAGGTATGGTGTACACAATGGGGAAACTTTGGTTTAAGGAGTTGGATGCACGAGTAGAATTTCATACTCAGTACAGGTGGAGGCTAGCAAAAGACTGGGAGCGACATATCAAGAGAGCATAAGAGTCATAATCATGCATAGAGACATAAGCATCATTAATTAAAGCATAAGCGGTATCAAAAGTTCGAAAAATAAGTGGTCATGGAGGCTATTCGTGACTGGTTTGTAGTCATAAACATGGTGTGAGCATGCGCCAAGTCAACCAAATAAAACAATCGAAAGAGAAAACCATATATTGATGCTTTACTATGACAAGAACAACTCCTGAATCTTTCAAAACATATTAAACACTCTCAGATATTTAAGGCTATTCATGCTACTCAATAATCACAAGGCTTTAAAACTAAAATAACATTTAGCATGGCATGAAAAAGGTCTAGCACAGTCTATACAAGCTTCTACTAGTATTGTTATAAATTCTACATCAAGCAGCATTTTTCTTTTACCAACAAGCACCATACAAGATATGTTTTAACAAAAATACTCTTTATGATACAACAAGAAAACATGAGAGTACTCATATAATACTACTAAAATTAACAGCTCTGATAAGAGATGCATGCAAAACAGAAGCTAAATAAATGCAGCAGCCAAACAGAGACTAAGAATACAATGTATTCTCATGAAAAAGCGGAGCGTGTCACTCTCCAATAAAAGAATGCTGGGGTCCAATCAAGCTTATTAGGAATAAAAACAAACTGAAAACAAAAATAAAAGATGCTCCAAGTAAAGCACATAAGGTGTGACCGAATAAAAAATATAGTTTCACTAGAAGTGACCTGATAATTTGTTGATGAAGAAGGGGATGCCTTGGGCATCCCCAAGCTTAGACGCTTGAGTCTTCTTGGAATTTTCTGGGATGTACCACCGGAGCATCCCCAATCTTAGTATTTTCACTCTTCTTGATCACATCATATCATCCTTTTCTCTTGACCCTTGAAAACTTCTTTCACACCAAAATTCTAACAATTTTTATTAGCAACGTTAGTGGAATCGAAATAATAAACTCACGTGGTTCAGTTTCAACACAAGACTAGCACTAAAAAACACATTATCTACTATCGCAAATTCTTTTAAAACTCTTTTTCTCAAAAGAACACAAAAAGAAAGAGATTAAGATGCAAATGCAATAATTGGCTGAAATCTGTCAAAACAGAACAGAAGGCAGAGATCAATTTTTTCGAAAATCTTCTGTTGCTCAAATCAAAAAGTGGTAAACTAAGAAAAGTTGCGTATATAGCCCAGGATTAAGAACAAAAAAGTTCAGATCATTTTGAATTTTTTTTGGTTTTATACATAATTAACAGTGGACAGAAGACATTTGTTTCCTGCGCAGAAATCCGAAATATAGTGTCAACTTTCCACTAGAGTCTTTACTTGGCTCAACAAAAACACAAAAGAAAAGATACAGCAGGGTCACTAAGGATAGACAACACCCAGGTGCAAATCACACCAAAGAAAACAAAGAAAAACAGAGAAATAAAACGGGTTGTCTTCCGGTAGCGCTTTTCTTTAACGCCTTTCAGCTAGGCCTAAAAAATTGAGAAGATGCTCACATGAAAATATGAGTTAAGAAAAAGAGAGATCAAGAAGCAAGTACAAAACAAATTTAAGTCTAACCCACTTCCTATGCATAGGAATCTTGTAAAGAAATAAATTAAAGAAGCTCAAACTAGAAATCATGGGAAGGTACAACAAGAGCAACTTCAAAACTTTCAACAAAAATAGAGGTGTTTTAGTAACATGAAAATTCCTACAACCATATTTTACTCTCTCATAATAATTTCCAGTAGCATCATGAAAAAACTCAACAACATAATTATCACATAAAGCATGTTTTTCATGGTATGAAAGCACACAATTCATATCAAGCTCAAAAATAGTGGGATCAAAATTTAAAATCAGCTCCTCTTTTCCCCACTTTTTGCAATACAAAAACAAGATGATCGATCACTCATAAAAGTTATAGGACACATTATAGCAATCCTATTTTCAGTATAATTATGATATATATCATCAAGTAACATAGGACCATCATCAAGAGCATTATCATATAAATTTTCTAAACAAACTTCCTCATTATCAGGCATATCAATAGTTGGAATAAATAGAGGATTCTTATAGGATTTATAAAAGTAGCATGGATTATCATAAATAACAGTAGCAATATTATTTTCACAAGTTTCTTTCATAGTAGTATCAAGGTCACAAGTATAGCAAGCATCAACTTCATCAAAAAAGATATATTTCAAAAGAATCAATAGGATCATCACAATTATGAGTTAAAGAGTTACTATCATTGGGAGGTAGACATGGGTAGATCCATTTTACTCCTCTTGATCATCACTCTCCTCCTTTTCTTCATCCAATGAGCTTCCAGTTTCAGCAATTTATTCTTCCATAGGCTCCTGCAAGACATTAATCTCTTCCTTAGGTTGAGATCATTTATTAAGATATTCTATTATGTAGTAATTACAATCCTTGTAATTATCAAAGCAGTATTCAAGTATATCATAAATCTCATATTTATAAGGTGCATCATTATACTTTTAAGTAAATAAGAAATTTCGAATGCACCCTTCCAAGCAATAAATTCTTCAATTTGTTCCACATCATATAATTCATAATTTCCCTTAACATAAGAAGATATGATAACATTATCATTATACTCACATTTAAAAGGGAGGTGTTTATACCTCCTACATAAACAAGATTTATCAAAGCAATAAGTAATATTATAAGTAGAGCACAAGTTTTTAGCATAGTCATGCAATTTATTAATTTTCTCCCGTAAGTGTATCCCTTTTTGTGACAAGCGGTGTTCCTTATAATATTTTTGTTGTTCATCCGTGAACCCACCTTTCCTAAAAGATCTAGTTTCAAAGACATCAAACATTGATAGCGAGCACGATAAAACAAAAATAACAACTAGAATAAGAACTAATTTTGTTGTGTTTTTAATATAGAAAAGAAAAACAAGACAAAAAAAAAAGGCAATAAACAAAATAAAGAGGTTGAGAGTGAGAGACTCCCCTTGCCAGAAGACTTCCTTCTCGCTGGCAACGGCGCCAGAAAAATCTTTGATGCTTGCGTTGGGATATCCCAAGAGGAGGGTGTGATGAGCACAGCGGTAGGAGTTTCCCCTTAGTTAAGAACAAGGGTTATCAATCCAGTAGGAGAAAGAGGATCTTCGGAAGGTTGATGCCACTAACGGTGGTGCTGGCGCTTCACCGGTGTAAGCAACAACGTGGAACCTACACACAACACAACCAAAATACTTTTCCCCAACGGTACACTGAGGTTGTCAATCTCGAAAACAAAGATTAGACGTATAGTGTGGAAAAATAGTGTATGCTTACAGTAAGTAAAGAGAGCAGGAAATTGTTGTGGTTTGTTTAACAGTGTGGAAAATGGACCGGGATTCATAGGTTCACTAGTGGTGTCTCTCCATAAAAATAACATGTTGGGTGAACAAATTACAGCTGGGCAATTGACAAATAAAGGTTGCACCGTAGTGCACATTATAACATGATGACTACTATGATATTTAGTGCGGGCATTACAACAAAATACATAGACCGAAATCCATCTACATCTATGACTAATAATCCACCCTCAGGTTATCATCCGAACCCCCTTAGGTATTAAGTTGCAAGCAAAAGATAATCGCATTAAGCAATGTGTGTAATGTAAGCAATGATTATACACGCGGGTACTCTCACCGCTGTTTTCTCCCTAATGGCAACAACACATCCTCCCCCTTCACGTTTCTGTCACTCGAGCAAGGCAACGAGGAGGCATGAACCCACTATCAAGCATAAATACTCCCTCTTGGAGTCACTAGCAACTACTTGGCCAGAGCAACCACTAGCAACGGAAAGCATGCAAGATCACAAATAACATATGCAATAAAGACTATAATCAACTTGGCATAAGGTCAATATTCATCGGATCCCAGCAAACACAGCATATAGAATTACATAAGATCAATCTCGATCATGATAGGCAGCTCACGAGATATAAACATGGAGGCATATGAGGAGGAGACAACCATCTAGCTACTGTTATGGACCCGTAGTCCAGGGATGAACTACTCACGCATCACTCCGGAGGCAGGCATGGTGATGTAGAAGCCTCCGATGATGATTTCCTCTCCGGCAGGGTGCCGGAAAACAGCTCCAGAACCCTCCTGATCTAGGGTTGACGATGATGGCGGCTGCAGAACTTTTTCGGGATTTTGATCATGTGCCTAGGGTTTTCCATCCGGGGGGATAAATAGGCGAAATGGCAGAGGCGGTGGAGGCCAAGGGGCCCACACCCATAGCTGGCGCGGCCAGGGGGACCCGCGCCAACCCATGGTGTGGCCCCTCTGTTTCCTCTCTTCGACTCCTCTTCGGTGTTCTGGATACTTCCGGGGAAAATAGGCACTTCGGGCTTTGTGGGGTCCAATTCCGAGAATGTTTACAGAGCAAGTTTTCTGAAACCAAAAACAGCACAAAACAGGGAACTGACACTTGGCATCTTGTTAATAGGTTAGTCCCAGAAAACGTATGAAAATGCTATAAATAAGGGAGAAAACATGTAGCAATTGGCATAATATGATCATGGAGCATTAGGAATTAGGGATACATTTATGACGTATCACACCCCCAGGCGCGGCCAGGGGGCGCGCTGCCCTATGGTGTGCCCCCCTTGGCCCCTCTCCGGGTCTCTTCGGGACTTTGTGAAACCTTCTAGAATTCTAAGAATTTCGGGCTTCGAATTTTCCAATTCCGAGAATATTTCCAGAATAACTTTTCTGAAACTAAAAACAAAAGAAAATAGGGAACTGGCTCTGTGGCATTTTGTTAATAGGTTAGTCTCGAAAATCGATAAAAATGACATAAAGTGTATAGCAAACATATGGGAAATAACATGAAAACAACATGGAACATCAGAAATTAAGGATACGTTTATGACGTATCAGCTTCCATTATCGGTTACCTCGTTCTCTCTCCTTTACTTTGTGTTTGTACCTTGCTTATTGTTGTTTTTGTTGTCATATAGGTAAATTCACCATAGTTGCATATCCAGATAATTTACCTTTGTGTCTAGCCTTAATTTGAAAATAAATTAAAATTGGTTGTAGCACCTATTCACCCCCTCCCCCCTATAGGTTTCCATACTATCCGTTCAATTGGTACCAGATCCTCTGCTCTTATTTTGGGCTTAACCGCCTAAGAATTTTAGTATGGCCGATGAAAAGTTAGCCCGATGATTTCGTGGCACAAGTCACTATGGATGATCTCAATGATTTGAAAGATTGCTTTACCTCATCCATGGATGTCAAAATGACGGAGTTGCAAGAACTTATGTTGCAACTCGTGAAAGCCAAGGAACCGAAGACTTCCACTTCATCTCATCTCCTTCGGTAGAGATACCGGGGAAGAAAAGGATGGGGATAAGGGCGGAGAAGCTAAAAGTGAATCCCCTAAGAACAAGACTTCTAAGGGAACGGATGAGAAGGGAAAGTACCACAATGTCGAAGGATGGTACTCTCCCGATCCTCCTATCCCACATCCTCATATTAACACTAGAGGTGATCCTCCTAAAATTGATGTACATTCTTTTGATCAATGGCAATATTATATGAAAACTCACTTGAACTCTTCTTTTATTGAGCTTTGGAGGGTCACTCAAGAAGGATACAAGCCTCGTGACCCCAAGAACTTGACAAGAAGAGAATTAGTAGATTTCAAACTCAACTACACAACCTTGTCGATGATTCAACAAGCCGTGGGTCCAAACCACATGCACAATCTTCATCAACATACCACCGCCAAGGAAACATGAGATGCTCTTATGACCATGTTTGTAGGCAATGAAAGCATGAAGAGGAATAGGTATGATACCTTGAGCAATGAGGCCGAAGGGTTCTATATGCATGATGGTGAAAATCATGAGGACATGTACCGGAGACTCAAGACCCCTGACACATCCTTTAATGGTGTTGGTGCCACTCATATTGATGATTCTTAGATCAAGATAAAGTACGTGAGTGCCCTCATTCCATTTGAGCCTGCAAGAGTCTTCAAGGAAGACACGACTATGAACTATTTACCTCTACCCAAGTGATGCAAGAGATGTGCTCCTTCCAAGTTCAAACGAAGAATGCCCTTAACACTCATGCTCGTGCTATTGGAATGCAAAAATGAGTCTCCGTTACTTTGAAGAACAAGTTTGTGACCAAGCTGGTGGATCATCATGGGGAATTGGAGTGTATTGAAGACTTGTCCCCTTTGAAAGATCAAGAGTCTTATCTCTTTCTTAATGATTTCGTTGCTCTTGCCATGCAAAGGTTTTGGAAGAATACTACCAAGGCCAAGGCATATGTTGAGGAGAAGACCAAGTCAAGTTATGGAAAGAAATGGACTCAAAAAGTGAGGGCTTGCTTTATTTGTCAAGACAAGCATCATTTCATTGCCGAGTGCCCGTATGAGAATAGAGAAAGTCAAGAAGGGAGACTTGTCCCCAAGGATAGGTCAAAGATCCCTCACAAGAAACCTCTCTTAAAGAAGAAACATTTCATCAAGAAGACTCTTACAAAGTTTGTGCTAGTGACTCAAGAATAGTATGATTCCGGTGATTATGAACAAGAAGAAACCACAAGTGAAGTGGACGCTATTTCTATTGCATCAACATCATCATCTTCATCTCTCTTCGAATCCCCCAATGAGAATCTTACTCAATCCTCCGCAAAGTGCTTCATGGTTAAGACCTCGGAGGTATCATATTCTACCACCTCTAAGACTCCAAATGAAATGAATAACATTGCTAGTCTTAGTGTAGAAGATGAAATTGACTCTTTGGGTCGTTTTATGACTAACGTGCAAGGTGATACCAAGAGATACTTTGATCTTATCATGAACCAATTGGTATAGGCCCATGAGGCTCTTGAGAAGAAAGGTGAGACCGAAAGGAGTGATGCTATTGAAAAAGTATCTCTCACTATGTCTCTTGAGGAAGAGCATGAGGTTCGAGTCTCTCTTAGGAGGAACTTGAAACTATCGAAGAGTCACATAATGAATTAATTTATAAATCCACTAATTGCTAAATATAAAAGGTCTAAAAATAAGAAGGTTGAGTTTGGGGTTGGTCATGATAAACTAACCGAGGAGCTAGAGAAGCTCACCGAGGCTCACAAGTCTTTGGAGAGTGAACACTCTACCCTCAAAGAGTCACATGAACAACTCCAAACTCAACTTGATCAATTCAATGTTCCTGGTACCTCTACTTCTTCTTGTGATCATGCAAATATTATTGAGGAGAATGCTAGGTTGAAGGAAGAGCTATCAAGAATTAAGGGCAAGGGCCCTAATGTTGAGAAGGTTGTGGGCTCCTAAGCCACAAGTGGTTGCTCCTAGACCGTAAGTTGGCAAGCAAGGTCTTGGGTATGTTACGAAGAGGAAGAACAAGAATAAGAAGAGCAAGAACAAGGCCAAGCCCGCACAAGCAAAGAAGAATGTTGTTGCAAGTGGTATTTTCATTAGGAAGACACTACTCGTAGCAACCCCACGGGATCTAACAGTCCTCACCATTTCTTATATGTTGATTTTTATGGTGTTGTGAAAGCTAAATATGTTGGTCCTATTGAAGGTTACATTGACTATACTATTTGGATTCCAAAGACCCTTGTTGCTAACATGAGGGGACCCTCCTCGGGTCCTAACTCTAGTCAATGATTTCTTGTAGGACTATGCTTCCGGTGGGTCTAAATGGATAATCGACAGTGGATGTACGAGTCATCTGACCGGAAGCAAAGAGTTTGCGACAGATTTGCGTCCAAATATAAATCAAGCAAATGTCACTTATGGAGATAATTACAAGTCTAAGGTGATGGGGTTCGGCATGGTTGTTGTTGCTCCTGACATTACTATTGTTGATGTCATGCTTGTCGAGTCCCTTTGTTTCAATTTACTTTCGGTTTGTGCTTTAGAGAAGATGGGTTTCTCCACCTTCTTTGAACCTAACATCATGGTCCTTTTGTGGAGCAACATTCTAGACGTCGCATATGTGGGACATGTCAAAAATGAGTTGTATGTGGTGGACTTTTCGAAGTCTACCAACTCTCAAGCGATGTGTCTTTTAGGGAAGGCGGATGTGGGATGGTTGTGGCATCGCCACCTATCCCGTGTAAACATGAGAACTTTGCAAAGTTTTCACAAAGGTGGCCTCATCCTCGGACTAAAAGAAAATCTTCCTTTTCCAAAGATCGTGTTTGTAGGGCTTGTGTTGAAGGAAATATGCATGATGCCTCCCATAAATGCAAGAAAATTATCTCATTAAAGAGTATCTTGGAGCTTCTCCATGTTGATCTCTCTGGTGCCGTGCCCGAGGCAAGTATTGGAGGCATAAGTATTGCTTGGTTATTGTCGATGATTATTCAAGATATACTTGGGTTTATTTCTTCAAGTTGAAGATTGAAACCCAGCAAACCATCATAGACTTCTCCAACCAAGTGTAACGTCAACACAATGTTCCCATCATGGCTATTAGGGGTGACAATGGCTCCAAGTTCAAGAACTACACCCTAAATGAATTTCTTAGTGAAGAGGGTATTCATCATCAATATTCCTCTGCATATACCCCTCAACAAAATGGTATAGCCGAAAGGAAGAATCAGACTCTCTTGTATATGGCTAGGACCATGTTGGAGGAGTATTCTTCTCCCCAATATCTATGGGCCGAAGCCATCTCTACGGCATGCCACTCCTCTAATCGGCTCTACATTCGAAAGGGCTTAGTGAAGACTCCATATAAGATTCTCACCAGCAACAAACCCAATATATCCTACTTCCGTGTATTCGGTTGTAAGTGTTTCTATTTGATAAAGGATGTTCGGTTGTATAAATTACAATCTAAATCTATTGAGGGTATATTTGTTGGTTACGGTGCCGAATCCCACACTTATAGAGTCTTTGACAAGACCTCACGGATTGTCATAGAATATTGTAGTGTGGTTTTCGAGGAAAATGATGGCTCCCAAGTGGCGCAATTTCATGTTTCTAATGTACATGGTGAAATGCCTCAAGAAACCATAGGAAGGATGGGTGTGAGATTTTTCCGCCCCATCGAGGGACACCTTGTGGTGCATTGAGAAGAACTATGCTCTACTAAAGTGGAGCCCTCGTCTACAATAGAAGAACATGCCAAGGGAGCAAGTGATGCACCTAACCAAGAACAAGCTCAAGACCCTCCTCTTGTTGACCAAGTTGCAATGCAAGAATCAAGCACTCCTATCATTCGAGCTAGTCAAGGTCAAGGCAAAGATCAACCTTCTTCATCTTCTTCTCCTCAAGTTGAAGCAAGTATTGAAGATGATGATCAAGGAAAACATTCTGGTCAAGACGGGGACCCAAATTATCAAGATGATCAAGTGATTCCTCCTTGCAACAGTGAGGAGATCAAAGCCCGTAGTGCTAGAAGGATTAGAAAAGCCTTCAAGCCTATTGATGCATCCGATGATAAGTTGTTGAATTATGTTCAAGCAAGAAGATACACAAGAGCACAATGGAAAGCTTTAGTGAGCATCAAGCTCACATATCCATGGTGGAACCAAAGAAAGTATTTGAATCTCTTGAGGAATCAGATTTGTTGGAAGCTATGCATGATGAACTCAGTAACTTTGAGCGCAATAAAGTAGAAGCTAGTTGACAATCCTAAATATTGCCACAATGTTATTGGCACTAAGTGGATTTTCAAGAACAAGCAAGATGAGCATGGAATTTTCATAAGGAACAAAGCAATATTGGTGGCTCAAGGCTACACTCAAGTGAAAGGCATTGACTTTGATGAAACCTATGCTCATGTGGCCCGCATTGAGTCCATCCGTATCCTTCTTGCATATGCATCTTTGCATAACTTTAAATTGCAACAAATGGATGTCAAAAGTGTTTTTCTAAATGGTCCATTGAAAGAGGAGGTATATGTTAAGCAACCTCCTGGGTTCGAGAACCCCAACTTCCCTAACCATGTCTACAAGCTTGATAAGGCGCTCTATGG
The DNA here is from genome assembly GCA_028641055.1 of Alopecurus myosuroides. Lineage (NCBI taxonomy): Eukaryota > Viridiplantae > Streptophyta > Magnoliopsida > Poales > Poaceae > Alopecurus > Alopecurus myosuroides. The sequence goes on along the minus strand of CM054060.1, from coordinate 59,797,087 downwards.
TAACAAGCACCACGTGCGTGGTATGAGCACCTTAGAGAGTTATTGCATGACCGTGGATTTGAAGTTGGGAAGATCGACCCCAACCTTTAAAAAAAAATGGTAAAATGGGATCTTTTCATGTGCCAACTCTACGTGGATGATATTATCTTTCGCTCAACGAACCAAGCTTTTAATAATGAATTCTCAAAGCTTATGAATGACATGTCTGAGATGTCTATGATGGGAGATTTGAGATTCTTTCTTGGATTTGAAATCAAGCAATTGGCTCATGGGACTTTCATATCTCAAGCCAAGTATACCCAAGACATGGTAAAGAGGTTTAACTTCCATGTTGCTAAAGAGAAGGTCTCTCCAAGGCAAGCCAAATGGCATCTCAAGTGCAATCCGGACGGTAAATATGTGGACCAAAAGTTGTATTGTTCTATGATTAGTTCTTTTCTTTACCTTTGTGCATCTAGGCCCGATATTGTGTTAAGTGTAGGTGTGTGTGCAAGGTATAAAGTGGCTCCTAAGGAAAGCCATTTGGTGGCGGTCCATATGATCTTTTGGTATTTGGTTCATACCTTGAGATTTGGTTCGTGGTACCCAAATGGGGAACAAATTTCTCTCAATGGGTACACAGACTCAGATTGGGATCATGATAAAGATGATAGGAAATCGACTTCCGGGGCTTGCCAATTCCTTGGTAGGTGTTTCGTGATTGGTCTTCTAAGAAGCAAAATTGTATATCTCTCTCCACCGTCGAAACCGAGTATGTGGCGGCCGTTAGTGCTTGCACCCAATTGTTATGGATGAGGCAAACCTCAAAGACTATGAAGTTCATTTGGACAAGCTGCCCCTCTTATGTGACAATGAGAGTGACATCAAGATAGCCTACAACCCCGTGCAACACACAAGGACGAAGCATATTGAAATTCGTCATCATTTCATCCGGGATCGTGTGGCAAGAGGTGATACTCATCTAGCCTATGTCGCAACCAAGGATAATCTCGTGGACATATTCACAAAGCCTCTAGATGATTCGAGATTCATGTTTTTAGGAATTAGCTAAACATCATCGATTCAAGGAGTTTGACTTAAGAATCTTGCACGCACGCCTATAGTTGACTATGTGTTCGGGTTTAGGTGTAGGCATGGACATAGGTGCAATGTTATCCTAACACATTGGGTTCTCCTTCCCCCCATTATGCCCAAAGAAAAAATTCATTATTATCCCCCTATTCCTAATGTTTAATTTTGAGCTAAATTGTTGAGAATTGATAATACACCCAAGATATATCTTCGCGACGTCATACCATAAGGAAACGCATGGCTGGAGACTGGGAACTATCTTGTCAGTGATCTGGAGATTGGGAAAGTGGCTCAACGCAGGGCTATTGAAGATGACCGTAATAGATAGGAAGCCATTGTAGAGAACCAGAGGCAAGAAGTGGCGAAGAAGGCCTGTTTTGATCGGATCTCCACTTTGAGGGGCATGAGCAAGAGTGAGTATAGGGAGATGAGGGTGCCGCCATTCTTCTCCATGGCTCGCATGTCTAATCACCCTAACTATTGGAGAAGGGAGCATGAGCTCATTCAGACAAAGGTCTACACCGCACTTGCCCATCCAGTCTGTCCGCAAAAGGTTCTCGACTTAGATGCTCTGGGCAGCAAGGAGTACTTTGATGAAGTCGTCTGGGTGACTAGGAAGCTTGGTCTCGATAAGCTAGTGGGCATTCAGCAGGACTACCACATTAAGGTTGTTCAGCAGTTCTTCGCCGTCGTTACCTTTGGTGAGGATGAGGATACTACATTGACATGGATGACTGGCCCCGTCAAGTGCGAGTCGTCCATCTTGAGGCTCTCCGAGCTTCTTGGCTATCCTCTCCATGGTGAAAATTTTGGCAATGGGATGCATGTTACCGGTGTTTCTTATGACAAGAGGAGGTTGGCTTCACTATATGACAAGTTCACAAGTGTAGGCACCAACAAGGATCTGAAGCATCTCTACAACATTCTCCTTCGCCTCTTTCGTTGCAACATTTCTCCTAAGGCTGGTAATGTGGATGCTAGTCGCGTTGGTCTTGTGAACTTGCTTCACCATGCTTTCAAGTGTCATCGTGTCAGAGAAGACTGTGAGGTATTTGAGATTGATGTCAAGGACTTCATAAAAGGAAGAGATCTATCATGCCATGATTGAACCAAAGAAGGTTTCTGTGTATGCTCCGTATGTTATGAAGCTTATCCTTGTCAAGGTACCCGGTCTAGTCACTGAGAAAAACCATCTGCCTCGAACTCTTCAGATTCTCTACTCACTTTAGGGAGGATGAGGATGAGGACACACCTATGGCTGAGGCTGAGGCTTCGAGGACTAACAGGAAGAATGTTCACCCTCCTACTCGTCTTCAGGGCAAGGAAGAAGTTTAGGAAGAGCTTAAAAAGCTCGCATGGTTCCAGCGCAACATCCTTTGCATGACCATTTTTGTCCACAAGGAGAACCACATGGCTTACAAGGAAAGGAGGGAAATGAAGAAGATGCTCACCACTCTTAAGGATAATGATGGTATTGTGTGTACCCCTCCTCTTGAGGCCCCTCTGGAGTCTCATACCATGTCCTATCATGAGTGGAACACATCCTCGTTTCCTTGGGGTGATTTTGATGAGGTCACCTCAGATCCATCTTCATATACCAACCATGGTAAGGCCCCTATGACCAAGGAAGAAGAGAAAACTAAAGAAGAAAAGGAGCATCAGTCTGGTGATGAAGAGGATGAAGAAGAGGAGCAAGATGATGATGATGAGGAGTACGAGGAGGATGATTGATTCTTCGGGTTTCATGTAGTTGCTCTTTTCCCTTTTTGGTGTCTCGATGCCAAAAGGCAAGAAGTGGCTATCTAGACTTCTCGAGGATTTTCAAGGGCTGCTTTGCTTCGAAACACAATCCTTTGGACTTGATTTGCTTTTTATGGCTTGTCTCACCATTTATCTTAGTTGCATTTGTTTTTTTCCTTCCTAGTGAACTTTAAATTGTGTGTGGTGAGACTATGGTTGTGAAGCCATCTTATGGTTGTGCTAATGTTTCCATGCTTTACTTATCTTACCTATATGTATGCAATTGTATTGTTCACTATATTTGTGCTTGTGATGTTAGTTTGTAAAATATAGTGGGGGGGGGGGCTTAACTTTGGTGTTGTGTATCATTGGTGCACATATCAAGGGGGAGCCCGTCTATTTTTTTACAAACCAATGTCTAGATATGATTATCAATGCAAATACTTGTGTTCTCATCAAACACCAAAAAGGGGGAGATTGAAAGCGCAAATTCGCCTACATCTTGTTTTGTGTGTTTGTTAACAACACTAGTATTATTATTAACGTGTTTTGATATTCAGGGTCAATTCATAATTTTATTAATGGTGGTGTGGTCTCCAAAAACATAAAAGAGAACTACATGTGTGATACGTCCTAAACGCATCCTTAATTTCTGATGTTCGATGTTGTTTTCATGTTATTTCCTACATGTTTGCTATACACTTTATGTCATTTTTATCAATTTTTGGGACTAACCTATTGACAAGATGCCACATAGCCAGTTCCCTGTTTTCTGCTGTTTTTAGTTTCATAAAAATTGTTCTCGGAATTGGAAAAATCGAATCCCGAGAGTCTTAGAATTCTCGAAGGTTTCACGGAGTCCCGAAGAGGCCCCGAGGGGGGCACAGGGGGGCCACACCATAGGGCGGCGCGCCCCTGGCCGCGCCTGGGGGTGATGTGGGCCCCTCGGGAAACACTACCATGCCCTCCTCCGAAGTGATGCGTGAGTAGTTCATCCCTGGACTACGGGTCCATAGCAGTAGCTAGATGGTTGTCTCCTCCACTTTATGCCTCATGTTTAGATCTCGTGAGCTGCGTCACATGATCGAGATCATCTTTATGCAATGCTACATGTTGTGTTTGCTGGGATCCGATGAATGTTGAATGCTATGTCTTCTGATTATCAATCTATCATGTTATCTTCATGCATATGTTATTTATGATCTTACATGCTCTCCGTTATTATTAGATGCTATGGCCAAGTAGATGCTAGTTACTCCAAGATGGAGTATTTATGCTCGTTAACGGGTTCATGCCTCCTTTGCATCTGTGCTCGAGTGATAGAAACGTGACGAATGGAGGATGTGTTGTTGCCATTAGGGACAAAACAACGACGTTTGCTTCGTTTACATTGTTTACACACTTTTCTTACTGCGATTATCTTTTACTTGCAACTTAATACCCAACGTTTGTTCGGATGATATTCAGAGGGTGGATTATTAGTCATAGATGCAGTTGGATGACGGTCTATGGATGTTGTTGTAATGCCCGCATGAATCACGTAGTATTATTTATGTCTTGCATATGCACTATGGTGCAGCCTTCATTTATGTCAATTGCCCAGCTGTAATTTGTTCACCACACATGTTATTTATCTTTCACGGAGAGACACCACTAGTGAACTGTGGACCCCGGTCCATTTTCTCATACTGATAATACACACACTGCTTCCACTGTTTTAACTCTGCTGCTACTGTTCTCATATTGTTTTCCACACCATACGTTTAACCTCTTTGTGTTGAGCAAAACCGGTGAGATTGACAACCTCACTGCTTCGTTGGGGCAAAGTGATTTGATTGTGTTGTGTAGGTTCCACGTTGTTGCTGAACGGGTAGTGCGCCCTGCCACCTAAGATGCATCAACCTGCAGAGGTTTCTTGTCCTCCTACTGGTCGATTCAGCCTTGGTTTCTTTTATGAGGGAAAACTTTTCGATGTGCTCTTCATAACCTTTCTCTTGGGGTTTACCAACCTCCACTACACCATCAAGTTTTCTAGCGTTGTTGCCGGGGACTTTAAAGTCATCAAGAAGCAACCACTCCCTCGTCAACGTCAGCCATCAACAAGTTTTCTGGCGTCGTTGCCGGGGAGGAAGAGAATTTCTGCAAGGGGATTCTCTCACTTCCAATATCTTTGCTTTGTTTTAGTTTTGCTTATTTTATTTTGTCTTGTTTGTTTCTCTATATCAAAAACACACAAAAAATAGTTCTTATTCTAGTTGTTTTTATCCTATTTTTAGTCTTGCTAAGATAAGTGTTCCCGAAGTTGAGGTTCGTTTTTTTAAGCAACAAGGTGGAGAAAGTTTGAAAGATGCTTGGTATAGGATAAGTGATGCTCATCATAGATGCACTAAGAAATATTTCACTTTAATCCTTCTTAGGAGTTTTTATGTTGGAATTACTAGCTGGTATAGGTATGTTCTAGACACTCTTACATGCGGTAATTTTCTAGGAACACCTGCTTTGGAAGCATGTAATTTAGTTGAAAGTTTAGTTGGAACACCACCTACTAAGGTTGTTAAAACTGAGACCACTTTAGATGATGTTATTAAAAATCTAAACTCTATAGAGAAAAATTTGCCAAATTTCCTTCATAATGCTAGCAAAGTTAATGAATCGATAGTAAGTATCAACTAGAAAACCACTGTTTAGAAGCTAGCAATATCCATGATAATCAAAATATGAGGATTGGTGAATTAGAAGAGGCTATGGAAACTTTACGCTCAACTTTTTCTTCTCTTAAGTTTAAGAGGGGAAAACCCTCTATGGGAAAAAAAGAAAAAATTTATGTACGTTCCCAAGATGCCTAAACCAAAATCCCCTAATGTGCTTAAAATTAATAAAACTTTCAGTGAAACTAAAAGTGATTTGCATGTTGAATCATCTTCAGGGGTGTCTAAGGTACCCGTTGCTACAATTGGTGTTTTGGAGGAAATTATTGATTTAGATGCTTCTTCACTTGAAAATACGTGAATCCACTTTTCTGGGACTAGCTAAAAGGCGTCAAAGAAAAGTACTTCTCGGGAGATAACCCATGGTTTTATTTTTTGCTTTGTTTTTCCCTGCTTTCTTTGAGTCAATGGGTTGTATACTTCTGTAGCAACTCCTTTTTATCTTTATTTTCATGTATTAGTTGTGCCAAGAAAAGTTTCTGACGAAAGTTGAAGTTGGTTTTGGATTTCTGCACAGGAAACAAATTTATGTTGTCCACCATAAAAAAACATATAATTCACAGAAAAATCTACATGACTTGAAACTTTTTGTGCTTATTCCTCAACTAATTCTGAAACTTTTTCGTTCTTTCAGTTTTTTTATTTGATCAACGTAAGTGCCCCAAATTTTTTTCATTACAGATTGGTCTAGTTTTGGCAGATTCTGCCATTTTTCTTGCATTTGCTCATTTACGATGTAAAGTGGATTTCTTTACTTCACGAAACATCAATAGCCGTAGCTAATGTTTAAAAGTATCAATATCACTTGTGCCCATACAGAACCCATGGATTTTTTACTGTTGCACTAACCCTCTAATCGAATTACTCTTTGAGTGTGGTGTAAAGGAAGTTTTCAAGGGTCAAGAGAAGAGGATGATATAATGTGATTAAGAAGAGTGCAAGGTCAAAGCTTGGGGATGCCCCTATGGTTCATCCCAGCAAATTCTAAGAATACTCAAGCATCTAAGCTTGGGTATGCCCAAGGCACCCCATTCTTCATCAATAACTTATCAGGCCACTTCTAGTGAAACTGTATTTTTATTCGGTCACATCATATAAAATTTACTTGGAGCGTCTTTTATTTTTTATTTTGTTTTATTTTGTTTTAATTTCTACAATAATATCATTGTAACCTAGCATCCTTGTTTGGGAGAGAGACACGCTCCGCTTTTACATTTGAAAACTCGTTATGCTCGTATTCTAAATTTTTCTTCTTGCTGCTGCAAAATTCCTGTTTAGCTCTTGTTTTCATTGCATCTCTTATTCAGAGATGTTAGTTTTAGTAGTGTTATGTGAGTACTCTTATGTTTTCTTTCTGTATCGTTTATAGAATTTTTGTTAAAACATATTTTTTTATGGTGCTTGTTGGGAAAAGAAACTGCTGCATGTGGTAGAATTATAAACAATGCAAATAAAAGCTTGTATAGACTATGGCTAGAATTTTTCATATAATTCTAGATGTTATTTAATTTTAAAGCCTAGTGGTTATTTTGTAGCATGATTTATCTCAAATATCTGCGAGTGTTTAGTGTGTCATTGAAAGAATCATGAGTTGTTCTTGTCATATTGAAGCATAAATTTGTGGTGTTCTCCTTTGAATGTTTTAATTGGTTGACTTGGCGCATGCTTATACCATGCTTATGACTACAAACCAGTCACCTATATTCTCTATGATCATTTAGTTTTTGAACTTGTGGTACCACTTATGCTTTGATTAATGATGTTTTTTTCGCGATGCATGATTATGGCCATTACCGCTCTCTTGATTTGTCGCTCCCAGTCTTTTGCTAGCCTCGACCTGTACCGAGTATGAGTTCTACTCGTGCATCCAACTCCCAAAAACCAAAGTATGCCAAATGTTTCCACCATACCTACCATGTGGTATGTAACCGCCACTCCAAAGTAAATTGCTCATGTGTTACCTTTAAAACTTCCAAAATTACTTATGTTTTGTGTTTCTGTTTTAGCTTATGAGGACGTAAATAGAGAATCTTTATCTCACTTGTTGATTGGACTTTCACACCCTGGAGTATTGGCTTCATCCGCTTATCCAATTGATAGAAGAGGTGGCAGTAGGGTGCCCAACCCCAAATTAATACAAACAAATTCTCTTCACTATTTTTGCCCCTGATTATCAGTCAAAGCATAATTGTATAAACAAAAGAGAAAGTGGGATGACCTTATACACCAGTTGCATCCTTCAATGGGAGCCGCTCTTGTGAAGTCTAGTTGGCTTGTGACGTACTGTATTTTCTGTTTACCATTCGTTGACATAAGCATACACCCCTCTAAAAAATAAGATACTCCTCCACGGTATGTGATTGTTGGCAGGCACCCGAGGATTCGGCTAGCCATGGTTTGTGTAAGATGGTTGGGAGGAGTGTCAAACATTGTATACCTCTTTTTAATAAAATAAAAGCTATAGCACATGAGTGGTCCATGCTTCCCTCTGCGAAGGGCCTTTCTTTTACTTTTATGTTGAGTCTCCATCTTCTAACTTTATGCACAATTGAGAGAGCATAATTTTCACTCTGAGTTTAATGTGCATTTGTCCTAGAAACATTATTAATTTATTTATGATGTGTTATTGTTTGTTCTCAAACCATTTGTTCTAGTCTTCCTCATGAACTTTCAAGGTGTCCTGACATTTATGTTTTGCCCCACTCTTAAGGACAAGCGAAATATCACTCTGCCATGCTTTCTCTATACTTGAAACAAATGTATAACTTCTGATGCGTTGTTATTCATGATCTTTTATTTGTGTTACATCTCATGATGCAAAGTGATTGTTATGTTTTATTGCTAGAATTATATCTATCATGGTTGTGTTTAAAGTACTATGATCTCATCTTACTTATGCTTTTACATTACTGATGATCAAATTTATGTTGGTAGCATGTCACCTTAGAAATTATGTGTTTTTTTATCGTTTACCTACTCGAGGATGAGTAGGAACTAAGCTTGGGGATGTTGATACATCATAAACGTATCCTTAATTTATGATGTTCCATGTTGTTTTCATGTTATTTCCTACATGTTTGCTATACACTTTATGTCATTTTTATCGACTTCCGGGACTAACCTATTGACAAGATGCCACAGAGCCAGTTCCCTGTTTTCTGCTGTTTTTAGTTTCAGAAAAGTTGTTCTATAAATATTCTCGCAATTGGAAAATTCGAAGCCTAAAAGTCTTAGAATTCATGAAGGTTCCACGGAGTCCCAAAGAGGCCCGGAGGGGGGCCACACCATAGGGCCGCGAGCCCCCTGGCCGCGCCTGGGGTGGTGTGGGCCCCGCGGGCTCCTACCGCCATTGCCCTTTTGCTTATTTATTCCCCCCGATACATCAAACCTAGATATATACCACTTTTCCCGAGAAACACCGGAGGCTGCCGTCATCGTCATCCCGAGATCGGGAGGGTTCTGGAGCTCTCCCCGGCACCCTGCTCGGAGGGGAATTCATCACCGGAGGGGTCTACACCACCATGCCCTCCTCCGAAGTGATGCGTGAGTAGTTCATCCCTGGACTACGGGTCCATAGCGGTAGCTAGATGGTTGTCTCCTCCACTTTATGCCTCATGTTTAGATCTCGTGAGCTGCCTCACATGATCGAGATCATCTTTATGTATTTCTACATGTTGGGTTTACTGGGATCCGATGAATGTTGAATGCTATGTCTTCTGATTATCAATATATCATGTTATCTTCATGCATATGTTATTTATGATCTTTCATGCTCTCCATTATTAGTAGACGCTCTAGCCAAGAGGGAGTATTTATGCTCGATAGTGGGTTCATGCCTCCTTTGCATCTGTGCTTGAGTGACAGAAACGTGACATGTGGAGGATGTGTTTTTGCCATTAGGGAGAAAACGACAATGTTTACTTCGTTTACATTGTTTACGTTACACACTTTGTTAACTGTGATTATCTGTTGCTTGCAACTTAATACCCAACGTTTGTTCGGATGATATTCGGAGGGTGGATTAATAGTCTTAGATGAAGTTGGATGATGGTCTATATATGTTGTTGTAATGTCCGCATGAATCACATAGTAATCTTTATGTCTTGCATATGCACTACGGTGCATCCTTCATTTTTGTCAATTGCCCAGCTGTAATTTGTTCACCACACATGTTATTTATCTTTCACGGAGAGACACCACTAGTGAACTGTGGACCCCGGTCCATTTTCTCATACTGATAATACACACACTTCTTCCACTGTTTTCACACTGCTGCTATTGTTTTCATACTATTCTCATATAGTTTTCCACACCATACGTTTGACCTCTTTCTGTTCAGCAAAACCGGTGAGATTGAAAACCTCACTGCTTCGTTGGGGCAAAGTGATTTGATTGTGTTGTGTAGGTTCCACATTGTTGCCAAACCAGTAGTGCGCCCTGCCACCTCAGCTGCATCAACCTTCAGATATTGCTTGTCCTCCTACTGGTTGATTCAACCTTGGTTTCTTTTCTGAGGGAAAACCTTTCGATGTGCTCTTCATAACCTTTATCTTGGGGTTTACCAACGTCCACTACACCATCAATGTGTTGGAGGTGCTGGAATTATTTTCCAGGCCGGAGTCTCCGGTGTCCCAGACCGGAGTCTCCGATTTCAGGATTTTCCAAGCCAAGAAGAAGAGTGTGCAAGTGGTGTCACCCACTGCATACTCTCCGGAATGTGTGCAGAGACTTCCCGGAGTATCCGGTCCAGACCGGAGTCACCGGGGCGCAGTGGTCGGAGTCTCCGGACTCCTGGCTTCTCCACTGCGCTCGAAGCACCCATACGCACTCTGCATTTTGGAAAGAAGAAGTTGGCAGAAACTCTGCGGAGTCTCCGGCCTATGCAGATCGGAGTCTCCGCGCATGAATATTTTCCTGCGCCAAGTCCAAGTGGTGTCACCCACTGCATAAGGTCCGAAGATTGACTGGAGAGTGTCTGAAGAGTGTCTGGAGTCTCCGGTCCCATCGGAATGTTTGGCAGACCAGAGTCTCCGGCCTTTACACCGGAGTCTCCGGTGTGACTTTCATAGAAAGACACCAAATGGCTAGATTTTGGGATTGGGGTATAAATACCCATCCTCTTCTTTTTCCTCTAGCTAGCTCGTCCAGAATTAAATTCCCCATTGATTGAGCTCACCCACCATCTCCCAATCCCTCCCACCAAACTTGTTGATCTTCAGAGGATTTAAGGAGAAGGTCTCGATCTACATATTCACCACCGGTTTTCCATTCCCTCCTCATTTGCTTGAGGGGATCTAGTCTATTGTTTCCTTGTGAAAAACCTAGACCTCATTGCTACTCTTGGTGATTCTTTGGAGCCCCCAATTTGGTTGTGGATTTGTGCCCCAAGCTCATTGTAAAGGACTCGATTCCCGCCTCAAAGCGGATCAATAGTGAAAGGTGGAATAGGCCTTTGTGCCGGGTTCATTGGAGAATAAGGTGAGGCCTTTTTGGCGTTGAGTAGGCCTTCGTGACGAAACTCACACCCCTCCAACGAGACGTACTCCCCTAAAAAAAGGAGGAACTCAGGATTACATCCTTGTCACTACATGCTTCTGTTATTGGTTACATCGTTCCCTCTGCTTTACTTTGTGTTTGTATCTTGCTTATTGTTGTTGTTGTCATATAGGTAAATTCACCATAGTTGCAGATCTAGAGAATTTACCTTTGTCTCTAGACTTAATTTGAATAGAAATTAAAATTGGTCGTAGCACCTACTCACCCTCCCTCTAGGTGCCCATACTACCCATTCACCTTGCCACTGTCCACTCCGCTTACAACCCTCGCCGCCTCTGGAACGGAAGTCACAAGTGGCCGATAGCCGGGGATGATGAATCCTGAGAGCACCACGGTGCCCAATCCAACCCCGAAGGCATCGCCGAAGTCGGAGTCGAAGAAGCGGTAGTGCCGGCGGGTGAAGCGAAAGTTAAGCTCGAAGGAGCAAGAGACCGCCACCGTCGCGACCCTGCTCCTAGCCCAGCGACAGGACAACGGCGGCTCCAACGCCGCTCCCATGGGAGTCATCATGATGTAGGGGGATACCTACAGCGTCATCATGCCCACGTCCCTCCATCCGTGCGCACCGATGTTAGTGCTTTTCTCGAGCTCGGTTTCTTCTGTGGCCAGCCCGCCGCTCTCGGGGTCGCCTGCGCTATCGGTGGCCACTCCGTCGTGCGTATTCACGACTGCGCCGTAGTTCGGGCCAACTATTTCACGGCTCAGGCTATCATTAGAGGACACGTTGCCGGAGATCACCTCTCAGTCCTTTGCGACCGTGCCGCCTGATACGTCATAAACATATCTATAATTTCTGATGTTCCATGTTGTTTTCATGCCAATTTCTACATGTTTTCTACATATTTTACATCATTTTTATGGATTTCCTGGGACTAACCTATTGACAAGATACCATAGAGCCAGTTCTGTTTTCTGCTGTTTTTGGTTTCAGAAAAGTTGTTCAGGAAATATTCTCGGAATTGGACGAAATGAAAACCCAGGACCTTAGAAGTATGTCACGTACACGAAGTCCGGAGGAGACCCGGAGGGGGGCCTCAGTGGCCCTAAACCATAGGGCGGCGCAGGTGGCCCCGTGGCCGCGCCACTAGGTGGTGTGCCCCCTGGCCACCCACCGACGTTGCCCTTTCGCCTATATAAGCTCCTCCTCGGGAAAACCCTAATCACCCGAGGCTTTTTCCACCAAAAGTTCTGGAGCCGCCATCATCGTCAACCCTAGTTCGGGAGGATTCTGAAGCTCTCCCCGGCACCCTGCCGGGAGGGGAGTTCATCACCGGAGGGCTCTACACCACTATGCCCGCCTCCGGAGTGATGCGTGAGTAGTTCATCCTTGTACTACGGGTCCATAGCAATAGCTAGATGGTTGTCTTCTCCTCTTTATGCCTCATGTTTAGATCTTGTGAGATGCCTAACATGATCAGGATCATCTTATTGTAATGTTACATGTTGTGTTTGCTGGGATCCGATGAATATTGAATGCCATGTCCAGTGATTATCAATCTATCATGTTCTTTCATGTTTATGTTATTTATGATCTTGCATTCTCTCCGTTACTAGTAGATGCTTTGGCCAAGGTGATGCTTGTAACTCCAAGAGGGGGTATTTATGCTAGATAGTGGGTCCATGCCTCCCTTTTATCCATGCTCGAGTGACAGAAACGTAACAGATGGGGGATGTGTTGTTTCCATTAGGGAGAAAACAACGATGTTTACATTACACACTTTACTTAATGCAAGTATATGTTGCTTGCAACTTAATACCCGAGGTTTGATTGGATTATGCTCCGAGGGTGGATTGTTAGTCATAGCTGCAGTTGGATCACGGTCTATGAATTATGTTGTAATGCCCGCATGAATCACATAGTAATCACCATGCTACAGTGCAACCTTTATATCAATCAATTGCCCATCTGTAATTTGTTTGCCCAACATGTTATCTATCTTTTAGGAAGAGACACCACTAGTGAACTGTGGACCCCGGTCCATTTCTTTACACTGATAATACAACCACTACAAACACTATTCTTTTACTGCAATCATTGTTCTCTTTTTATTCACTACAAACAAATCTTGTTTTCCACACTATACGTCTAATTCTTTCTTTTCAGCAAAACCGGTGAGATTGATAACCTCACTGCTTTGTTGGGGGGCAAAGTAACTTCATTCTGTTGTGTAGATTCCACGTTGCTGCTGAATCGGTAGTGCGCCCTGCAAAAATCAGCTGCCAACAACCTTGAGAAGTGATTTCTTTCTCGTACTGATCGATTCAATCTTGGTTTCTTTCTGAGAGAAAACTTGTCGCTCCACTCTTCACACGTTACACTTGAGGTTTCCCAACGAGTGCGCTCCTGCATCATCACCGCCCCCATCGATCTCAACGTGACCCCTGTGTTGCTTGACGCGACTCCTGGGACCGGCGACGTCTCGCTGATACACAACAAAGCACCGCGAGTGGTTCCTGCTGGTAACATGCCCCCATGGACGTCAGTTGTTCGAGGATATGCCCTCCATGGCCATGGCCGATCCGGTATGTTTACAAACTCATTGGTTTGTTCATTGAGCGTTGTTTCTGATCATCGAGTGCGCCTACAGGATTTCTAGCGCAACGAGGATGCCATGGGCTCCACCGGTGGCATACCCATCGAAGATTAGAGACCCAGCCGGGCACCCAATATGGATCCATATGCATCAACGGGGCGACATTGTTTGGTTATGGCGACGAGGGCCAACAAATGGAAGATGCGGAGGAGGAGCTTGTGGAAACGGGGAAAAGGCCGAGGTCAGCTAGCTACATAGATATCGAGGACAATGTGTTGTGCGAGGCTTGGATGCTCGAGGGCCAACACTCTGCCATCGGAGCACAACAAAAAGGAAAAGCATATTGGAAAAAGGTTTGGCGATGCTTCCATGCCCGTCAGGCATGTTTAAATTCGAACAATTTAAAATGTTTGTAATTTAAACATGCGTATGTGTCTTTTGAAACATCCGTATGTATATTGTTTCTTTATTTGCTATTTATTTTTATCATAAAGATAGAAAAGAGATATAAGGAGAAAAACTGGAAAAAAATGGAGGCATCGAATTTGGGGGGCCGTTGGGATGGTTTGATCCCAAATCGGGGGTTCGTCCCAGCCTCAGTCCATGGACCACCCTAAACAGACCAAAAGTGGATCAATTTTGGTCCCCTGGGGGGCGTTGGGTATGCTCTAACAGACACGAAAAAGATAAGGAGATAGCTGCATGGGATGAGGCGCTAAATAGGAAGCGGCCATAGAAGGGTCATTGCAAGATATAAAGCGAGGCATCATTTCAACTTTTGAAATCCATGAGGGTGTGCATTAGAAATGAGACAACACAAAGATGACAATAAATCTTACGAGGAAAGTACATCATTTATTTGGTGGTAGAGACACGCTCCAATTACTAACATGATAAGACTTTTACTCAAGTTCATGCCCCATTTGCAGGGTAATAGCCGTACTTCATCCTTCGACTGAATTCATATTAGGAACAAAGTACATTATTCGATTATCTGGTACAAAAGTGAATCTGACAAGTTGGATGGGCAACTCGAAGAATATATGAGGAGAAACCTAGGCGGAGAACTCTACATAGCTTTGTTTGGGATTAAAGGGTTGCACCTCGGTGATTGAAAGATCTTGTTCCTCCATTGTGGGGTCTTTGGTTCTTCTTTTATACATGCGATAAGGGAGTGGCCTCCTTAGGACATCTCCAATAGTGTCCATGTCAGCGTAAGATATAAATGCCAACTCTGAAATATGTCTACATATCAAGTAATAATGAGTCGAAAGAAAATGAGTTGTATGATATGCAACCAACAAGTTAGCACACATGCCAAGGTACTTGGTCCCACTAAAATGACTATAGGATCGGCTAAAATTTACTACTTACAAACAACTCTACCAACAAACGATTGTAACAGTTGTGCAATGCATTGTTGGCTGGTGAGTTGATACAATGTATCATACAACCTATTACGGATGCCCTTATTCGAATTTAATGTCCTCTTGATGAATATGTAGTAGTCGAAGGCGTGTAGGAGTAGGACCGATGGATGCGTTAATTGCCCCGCAAGGCTCCCTAATACATCCACAACACATATCAACTAGCTAGGCTTGGGTGTCCCATGGAGTGCGTACGCTTAGAGCAACTCTAGCAGACACCGTAAAAGGCCCGAATTGAAAAATAACGGCCGCATACGGGCTGCGAGCGAAATATTTGGGAATAGCAGAGCCCGTAAACCGCGCGGGCCCATAATTTTTTTTTGGGGCGACCGAGAATTTCCCCTTACAACCCGTGAATCCCAGGGTTTTGACGCTGACCCGAGGGTGCCCTCCATCGGGAAGAAAGGATTGGCGGGACGGAAATTTCAGCTCCCGCTACCAGCTGCCGTCGCCCCTGCTCCGACCTTCGTCTCCTGCTCTAGCCGTTCTCGCTCCTAATGCCGCCATGACATCTGAGCAGTCCTCCCTCATCAGCGTACGCGTGTGCGCGGTTCCATAATTTGACCCCGTGGGTCGTTCACATCTGACGGCGGCTGCCGCGGCATCGACTACACCCGCTCTTGCTCCGGTGAAGCGCAAGCAGCTGGGCACCGGGCAAGCTGCTAAAGCCGCCGCTGCTGCAGCCGCCGAAGGTGGAGTCGGTTTGCTGGCCGCGACCGCCATAGCAGGGGTGGAGAAACCACCGAAGCCGCAGGCGAAGAAGAAGAAATCGCCGACCCTTGCCTCTCTTCCAACGCCGACGTAGAGGTACAAATTCTCTCCTCCCCGAATTCCATTTTTGTATAATTCTGTAGCTTGGACGATCATTATACCGATTCCGTAGCTTGGCCGGGTGTGAGGACCCCATGGCTGCATACATGGACATGCCGAACGAGGTCAGCGTCAACATCGATGAAACACCCTTGGTGCTTTCGGCTACAACGAGGCCAAGGAAGGGATTGACGGTGCCGGCGATGAGGATGAGGACAACCTCGAGGAGATCGGGGGTCGGTGTTCACCGCGAGAAAACGGCTGAGGGCGATAAATTACATGCATCTCGAAGACGAGATCCTCATTGAAGCTTGGAAGGCCGTTTCTCTCGATGCCACTACCGACACGGATCAAACCGGCAAGCGGTATTGGCAAAGGGCCGAGGATCAGTTCTTCCAGATGATGCCTCGATTTGACCAGAACGGCAAAGTGGTGACACGAACCCCACACACGTATCGGTCACTGCAAGGTCGTTGGGATACGATCAAACCGATAGTGAGTCGGTCCTGTGGATTCTTGGAGCAAGTTCGCAATGCGCCTCCAAGTGGTACAAATGAGGGTGATTATGTGAGTTCGCACGAGTCCACATTCTAGTTTTCTTTATTGTTGCCGTTGCACTGACACATTCCTTGTTTATAAAGGAACGAATTGCAAAAAAGAGGTACAAAGACATGCCATTTTCGAAGGGAAAACCATTTCTACTCGATCATTGTTGGACTTTGCTCCAATGGAGTGAGAAATGGAAGGTGAGGGAGACAGAATCAAAGAGGGTTGAAGTGGACTTGATCGACGACGAGGACGATGAAGGGGGAATAAACTATGGGAGGCCCGAGGGTACAAAGAAGGCCAAAGACAGACTCAAGTCCCAAGCCGAGACTGCAAGCTTGCGGGATCAGATAGATAACATGGTGAAATCCAATGAGCTGTTGACGTCCAAGACTCTAGAAGCAAAGAAGGAAATGTATGAGAAAAGGGCACAAGAGAAGAAAGAGAAGAGGGGAATGGTCCGGCAAGAGGGGATGCGCAATGCCGCCGTCAAAGAGAACCTGCACAAAGCTGCCATCGAGGACAACAAGCGCAAAGCTGCCATCGAAGAGGCAAGAGCCAATGCCGAGGAAACTAGGGCACTCGCCAAGTTGCTTGCCGAGGAGAATAATATCATGATGATGAACATCTCTAAAATGAATGAACTGACCCTAAAGTGGCACAACATTGCAAGACAACAAATCCTCAAGCGTAGAAAGCAAGCTATCATTGCTCCAACTGGTGGTGGCAGTGGTGGTGGTTGCCGCGGCGGTGCTACTGTCGCTTGATTCGGTGATTCGTGCCTCTTTTTTTCTCCTTGTTCTTCCTGTTCATGTTGAACATCCTATTTGTCGCACTTGAGCATTCAAACTATTTGAATTGTCGAACATTTATCGAAATTGCGGCGAATTATGCTAAATGATCATAGTTTCAGTTCTTCGGTTTACGGGTTGAAACCTGATGCGCCATAATCTGTTTTACAGGTCGGGTTTACGGGTACTGCTACGGCGCACCAGTTTTCAACCCGTAAACCGCACTTTCCCCGACCCGTATCCCGCGTTTTCAGTTCTGCGGGATAGGGGTTCTGCTAGAGTTGCTCTTAGGACCACTCAATTTTATACTGCATACACAATCAACATTACCAGGAAGCCTTGCCTAGCTAGTATACGGTAGTATGACTACTCATCACCATTTTATGTTACACGGAAATAAGGGAGTTAGTTGGGAGAAATTTTGAGTATGAGTGTTAGTTTAGGATTTTCTTATATATGTCTTTGCAATTTTTTAGTCCCACATAGAATTAAAAGCGCAATTGTTTATATGTCTCTACATGTGAGTAGTGATGTTTTGGCTCCCGACCTCATATGCTCCCGTCTAAATATAAAAATAGTAAAACATTTCAAAAAATTCTGTAAATTTCAATTATGAGCATATACAAGTCTAAATACACGCGAAGTTTTGTGGTGAAATGGCATGCATATTGCTCTGTGAGAAAAAAAAATTGGTGCTCCTATTTTTTTTTTTTTTTTTTAGTTTTTTACTATTATTTCGATTCTTTTATTTGGACATGAGCATATGACCTCGTGAGCCATTGTGAACTAGAGTTCATTTGTTTATTATAACTTTTGCAAGATTGTTGATCCCATATGTGGAGGAAGAAGAATGAACCCAATGCAAATCCATACTTTGCAAGTCCTATTTATTCCGTTCTAACGCAATATTTTCCAAGTTTTGACTAGTTCACATAAAAATTATTCACATCATTAATATCATGAAATACAATTTTCAAATTGTATACATTTGGTACCACATATACTGATATTTATTTGTGTAAACTTGATCCAAGCTTTTATTTTAAATTAATATCTCGCACTTGTACTTGTAGTTCTCCATGTAACGATTAGAAACAACTCTCAAAAAACAGTATTTGGTTGTTGCCTTTTTGTCTCTCGGTGCCCCCAAATACTCGTACAAGGATCCAGAGGCTTGCACAACTGGCTTGTGGAAGGCATGAGCAGCGTACACACATATAGCACGTTGTCAGTTGCACTTGCACGTAAGATTCTGTTTGGCAAGGAATATGCCGGCGTGTTTTTTTTTTGAGTGGAATATGCCGACATGCAGACACGGCCAGATTCGAATGGGCCGAGGCCGGTTCATGGGTGGGCTAGAAGCCTCATTGTTGGAGCAACCTAGTTAGTTGGCTAAATATGGGCCGTTCGACGAATGAACGGTCTAGAAGCTCGCATAATTCCTCGAGCCCGAATACACATTCCTAGGCGGGTACGGCTCAAGGAAGACGTACGGCCCAGCCCACGCAACGGCATCCCCTTGTTATAAGTAGAAGCTCGCCGGTAAATAACCCCCTTGCCGGCAATCGAAAACGCTGCCCCGCTCTGAAATCACCCACCACTCCGTGACCCCGCCCTCGCCGAGGCACGCACCGGCTCTCGCTCGCGCTCCGCCTCTGCCACGCGGGGCCACCCTGCCAGCCGCAGCGCGCCGCGAGGAGGGATAGGTCGAAACCCTAGCCGCCGCAATGTCCCGCCGCGGCCGCGACGACGAGGAGGATGAGGAGGACTACGAGGGGGTGGAGACCTATGATTCGGAGGAGGAGGAGAGGGGCGGCAAGCGCTCGCGGGGCGGCGGGGGCAAGGGGTCGGGCGTCGAGAGCTTCTTCGACGACGCGGCCAGCGAGGACGACTATGAGGAGGAGGAAGAGGAGGATGAGGATGATGACCGGGACGAGGACTACGACGGCGGCGGCGGCGGCCGCGCCGGCCGTGCCAGCAAGAGGAAGCGGGCGTCGATCCTGATCGACGACATGGCGCAGGTCGACGACGACGGCGAGGAGAGTGAGGACGGGGAGTACGAGCAAGGTGAGTCGCCGCTTTGCCCTAGCTATGTCGTCCGTACGCCGGTGCCCGTACCGTGGTAGAATCGTTCCCATATCCAAATTCGCCTTAGTTAGCACCGATTTCGTGGTGGTTTTTTCGCTTTCCGCGTCGTTGTGGTTCAGCCGCATTTCTACACGATCGAGGATTTCTGTGATCGTCCACGCTAGTTTCCTGGACCATGTTTGCCTCCGGGAGTATTTTACCCCTGCTGAAATGGTGAGGGATTTCTTAATTGTCTTGCTTGGTCCCAATTCTGGCCTGATTACATTCTGTTGCAACTTGCAACCTCAACGCCGGCTAGGATCGATAACCTTGTGGTGGTTTAGTCGCATTACATGGCTATGATTTATGCAAAAAGCTTCTTAGTTATCTCTTGTGAACCATCAGTGGGATTTAGTGGGAAACTATGTTCATTCCGGGATTTGGTCATAAATGGGAGGTCATATGGGACGCTGGACCAAAATCCATGTTCCATTAAAATCCATCACTTCCTGCCCCTGATGGCTCGACCTACCCAAGACATATCTGGGAGATAGTTACAATCAATAGTATGGTTCTCTCCAAAGCCACACTTGTCATCATGATGCTAGAACGGAATCATATCCTCCAGAATTTACTGGGGACCTATAATCAAGCTGTGGCTTTGGTGTACTTGTTGAGCTCTGTCCGCGCCGCTCCTTACTCTTGTTGCTTCAAACTAGTGATAGGTTGCACTCGATTGGGGATTAACCAACGTTTTCTTAAGATTGAATGGTGCAGAATGTGATGCCCAATTGATCAAATTGCACTTCTACTTGCCATTGGTCCTGAGTGATGCTCTTATGGATCCTCATAATGGCATATAGAAGTACAACATTGTTACTTCTCTTTGGGATCAACACATTTCTGTGCTTGCCCAGCTGTGTAGTATGCAAATGCAAGACAATTTGTGTTAATGCTGGACCTATGCTCCTTTTTGCTTGGGCAGGCTTTATTGATGATGATGAACGGCCCGATAACCCTGAAGAGGATAGGAGGAGCTCTAGACGCCATTCTATTCCTATGGTGGATGAAGAAGACCCGGATGCGATGTTACAGCGCCTAGTAAATAAATATGGAAGGCGGTCACATTCTGAGTATGTTGATGAGGAGGATTTTAACGAGGTTGATCAGCAAGCTCTCCTACCATCAGTGAAGGATCCAAAGCTGTGGATGGTGAAATGTGCGGTAGGTTGCAAAATCTAGGAAAATAAGCTCTTTGCCTCTGCCCTGCTATGTGTTCTTTGTACCTTATCCTTTTGAACCTCATTGTTGTCTGTTTATGACTTCAGATTGGACATGAGCGAGAGACAGCCATTTGTCTAATGCAAAAGTTCATTGATAGGCAAGATCTCCAGATTAAATCTGTGGTTGCATTGGAACATCTAAAGAATTACATTTATGTTGAAGCAGAGAAAGAAGCCCATGTCAAGGAGGTAACCAGTGCTTGAATTGCCATTCTAGTATTTTTGATGAGGGATGTTAACTAAACTCCTTTTTGCAGGCTTGCAAAGGTCTTCGGAACATCTTTGCTTCAGCAAAAATAACTCTGGTTCCTACAAAAGAGATGGCTGATGTTCTCGCTGTGAAGAGTAAATCTGCTGATCTTTCAACAGATACATGGGTTCGGTTGAAGCTTGGTATATACAAAGGGGATCTTGCTAAGGTATCATCGCAGTTGTTTCCTTGGTTGATGTTATTATATATTATCAGTTATTTATTTCGATTATCCTCAGGTTGTCGATGTTGATGACGTGCACCAAAGGGTTACTGTAAAGCTCGTTCCTAGAATAGATTTACAAGCTTTGACAGACAAATTGGTAAGTTATCTGTTAGTTACTTAGTTACCAGTAATCCTGAATTTCTACTTATCACCTTTCAACCTAACATATGCACTTTTAATAATGAGTTGGGATCATTGATATCATGCCTTTTTTTTATTACGACGTTGCATCTGCTGTGAACATAGTAACTTCTAGTTTGTGCTCTCTTTCCCATGCGATTCACTTACTTTCATGCATTACTGTGTCAAAAAAAGAATTAGTAGCCTTTGACTTATTGAAGAATTTTAATTAATTTATTTATCTTCTGATTCTTTTTGATAGAATGCATGTTTATACTTTGTATTGTTCTTGTTTGTTGGATTGATTAGCATGATACTACTTGTGTATTGTCAGAATGGTCTTAAGGTAGAGAAGAAGAAGTTGTTTGTTCCACCTCCAAGGTTATTTAGTGTCGGCGAGGCGAGGTGCTTTCTCATCCTTTTACTATCAAATGGTAGCTCATATTTACTTCCTCTGTCCCCTTCCCTAAGACAATTAAGCTTGCCAAAACGTCTTAAAAAAAGGGACAGAGGGAGTATTCATTTTGGCTCCTATTTTTTCTAACTGAAATGAAAACAGGGAGATGAACATTCCTGTAGAACGGAGGAGAGATAGAGATTCTGGGGAGTACTTTGAGGTGGTTGGTGGTTTAAAGTTTGAAGATGGTTTTTTGCGCAAAACAGTCTCAATAAAATCAATCAGCACACACAATGTTCAGCCAACACTTGATGAACTGGAAAGGTTCAGGAGAGTTGGTGATGACAGGAATGAGGATGTGGCTAGCTTGTCCACACTATTTACAAACAGGAAAAAGGGGCATTTCATGAAAGGTGATGCTGTAGTTGTTGTTAAAGGTGATCTCAAGAATTTAGAGGGCTGTGTGGAGAAAGTAGAGGATGATACCGTTCACATCCGACCAAAACAGTCTGGTCTTCCGGTAATTACTTGCAACGAATTATTATACTTCTATAAAGTAGACTGTAGAGCTGAAACATCTCTTTGTGACATGCAGAAAACTCTTGCCTTCAATGCAAAAGATCTTTGCAAACATTTCAATCCTGGAGACCATGTGAAAGTTGTTTCCGGTGTTCAACAAGGTGCGACAGGCATGGTAGTCAAAGTGGAAGGACATGTCTTGATCATTTTATCTGATACGACCAAAGAGCATGTGAGAATTTTTTGGTACATATAAGGATTGCTTTATTTAAACATTTTTTTTGGCATGCTCTTAACTTTTCTCTTTTGTGCCATTGTGACTGCAGATCCGTGTATTTGCAGATCATCTTGTGGAGAGTTCTGAGGTCACGACGGGACTTACCAAAATCGGTGATTATGAATTGCACGATCTTGTCCTTTTTGAGTAAGCTCATAATTTCTACTGAGGTTGCTGCCTATCATCTCTAATGGCTACAAAACACTTATCACTTTTCTTCACTTTTCAGCAATTTATCTTTTGGTGTTATTTTAAGGGTGGAAAGTGAAGCATTTCAGGCAAGCATAACTGTTGAATATTCATGTTTTCTTATTGCTTTGTTCGTATAGCTATATGTATTGACCCTATATTATATAATTATTAGGTTCTCAAAGGAGTGCCTGATAAACCTGAAGTGGTGCTCGTGAAACTGAGGGAAATAAAATACAAAATTGATAGGCGCACATCTGCAAAAGATAGTAAAAATAACATTGTGTCAAGTAAGGATATTGTAAGGGTCATGGAAGGGACATCTAAGGTATGTAATTTATTTCATGTTATCTTGTGTTTTGATTATATCTGTCAATACGTCTATTTATTATTCTGCACTGTCAGTTTAATCTTATTATTTGAGGCTAACAAACATTTCTTCCTGTCACAGGGAAAGCAAGGACCTGTGCAACATATACATAAAGGGATACTTTTTATCTATGATCGCCACCACCTTGAACATTCAGGCTTTATCTGTGCAAAAGCACAGTCTTGTCTTCTTGTTGGGGGATCAAATGTCAAGAGCGGAGGGATGGTATGTTCTGGATTGTCTCGATTAAATTTTGTTGGCACCCAGAACATTTTATACATCTCCAGTTTACTTGTTTTTGCAGGGTATGGATACAGAAGATCCACGGCTTGGCGCTTTTAGATCTCCAGCAAGGATCTTACAATCTCCTGGAGGGCTCCCACCGAGAGGACCTTACATGAACTGTATGGACATTGATAATTTAAATGGCCATTATTATTATTTTCCTTAGTTCTTAGTCAGCTTTATTTTTGTGTGAAACTGAATAACTTGCACCATTTTATGCGGATATAATAATGCACCCCCTCCTATCTATTGCAGCTGGTGGAAGGTTTGGAGGGGGTGGTCGTGGTGGCAGAGGTCATGATGCCTTGGTTAGTAAATGTATCAAAATTAAATCTGGTCCTTACAAAGGATATCGTGGCCGTGTTAAAGAAGTGAATGGCGCACTTGTGCGTGTGGAGCTTGACTCACAGATGAAGATCGTTACAGGTGAATATTTTTCGTAATTACTACTACTGTCTGTTGTCCGTCTAATATTGAAGGCTAACCTTGGTGAAAACATGTAGTTAAGAGAGAAGATATCGCTGACACAGCAAATGTTGCAACACCATTCCGGTAAATAGCTTTCTGACCAAACATTTTTTAACTAACTGTTTGGTACCATTTCTCATTTACTGACCATTTGTATTAGCAGTGAATCTCGTTATTCATTGGGCAGTGAAACACCTATGCACCCATCTCGAACTCCATTGCATCCTATTCAAACTCCAATGCGAGAACCTGGAGGTTTGCTTGCCTTACATTCTTTGATATGGTTTTTTCAAGATTATCTAGCTGACTTGTTCCTCTTAGAAATGCACTTATGCCATTTTGGAGACAGGTGTAGTGTGCATTCTAGAGGTGCAGCGTTGCCTGCTGATTTCCATCACAATATTTTGCTATGAAGTTATAAGAATTTAGCATTCTAATTATGCACTACCTACATGACTGCTAATTTGTCCATGAACTCGAATGTTTCTTAAAATGGCATACATTAAGAAAAGGAGGGAACATATTGTGACTGCTAATTTGTCCATGAACTCGAATGTTTCTCAAAATGGCATACATTAAGAAAAGGAGGGAAACACACTACTTGCACCTACATTGACAAAATACTTGTGTTCTCTGTCCTTGAAGAGTGAATATGAATAGTAATTTTGTTGCCACTTGGGGTTAAGCTTTCATCACATCTTGTTGCTCGTTTTTTCTTTTTTGGCATCTTGATGAATAGCATAGCCTATTTCTCTGTCCTGCCATTAATCTCGTTGCACCATGCATTGTTTATTATTTCCTTCTTTTCATGGTAACAAGTTATTTGAATTTGCACAGGTACACCAATCTTTGATGGATCACAAACTCCTATGCATAATCAAGGTTGGACACCAATGAGTCCACGTAATCAAGCCTCCTGGGCACCAATGAGTCCACGTAATCAAGCCTCCTGGGCACCAATGAGTCCACCAAGGTTGGTATGCTCTTTTGAGAACAAATTGGTTGCCTCTTGCCTGGGCATAATCTCTTGTAGAATTGAAACCCTAAAATTCAGAAAAAGAAAATCAGCTTAAGATCTTTTGTGTATCCTGCTCCGGGTGGAACTATTTCAAAAATTTCTGTTGGTAAGTGGAGTATTAAAATGTTATTGGCACTAAGCTTGATGTTCTGTATGTTAATTATCATCAGGGATAACCAGGAAGATGGAAATTCTGGCAATTGGGGCACTTGGGGAATCAGTCCAGCTTACCAGGTGACATGCGCTTCTTCTTGTCAACTTTGCAGACTGTTTTTTTTTTTTTGAGAAAGAACTTTGCAGGCTGTTTATCTTTGTGTTGGCAACTGAACAATACATTTCTGCATGTATGTTCCCTTTTCAGCCAGGAACTCCAGTAGTTAGGCCATTTGAAGCCCCCACTCCTGGATCAGGATGGGAAAACACCCCTGGAAGTGGCTTTGGTGATGCTCCATTGAACGCTCCAACACCTACTGCTCACGCAATGACCCCAATTCCTGCCTCGTATCAGCCCCAAACCCCCGGTGGCCCAATGACTCCAGGCGGAATGGATATAATGTCTCCAGCGATAGGTTTGCCATGTCCTTTAGACACTGTTTTGTCTTTGATTGGGATGGGATCGAAACAAACAATCTGGGTGTACATATCTAAGTACTTTTTGTGAAAATGCTTTCAGGTGATGGGGGGGATAGTAACTGGCTCTTGCCAGATGTTATGGTCAATGTGTCCAGAGGAGATGGTTCCACGATTGGTGTAGTGAAGGAAGTGCTCTCGGTATGGTTCTCCTGGAGAAGTGCATGCACGAGTTGTTTCATCCCGTGCTTATTTTAGTTTTTCTGTGCTAACATCTCTGGGAATTTGAACTTGCAGGATGGATCTTACCGTGTTGCACTTGGGTCATCAGGCAGTGGGGATGAAGTAACAACTCTTCCAGATGAGCTTGAGATCATCAGGCCGAAGAAGAACGACAGGCTCAAGATCATGAATGGCTCGATGCGTGGAGTCATAGGAAAACTGATAGGAGTCGACGGTTCTGATGGAATTGTCAGGGTGGAAAGCAACCTTGAGGTGAAAATAGTAGACATGGTGATCTTGGGCAAACTAGCAACTTGAGCTAGCTCCGAGATCAGTTGTCCATATCTAACCTGTTAGGTGTTTATCTGATTTAACAAAGACCTCGAAGTAGATCAAGATCTCGTATTAGTAGATGTTATTTGGTCAAACTAGCTAGCAACTTTAGATCGCTGTAAAGGGCAGATTTGATTGTTCTCCATCATACTTGTTTAGTATATCATGTGAACTACTTGTGCATGGCTAAATATATATATATATGTCTGTATCTACCTGAAATGACGTGCCATCATTATCCCTGTTGTCATCAAGATTTTCCATTTCTGCGGGACACGAATTTTTTCTGTGGCCCTTGAACATTTTTTACTTGTACTTGTTCAAACTCCATTGCTCTCTTCAATTTGGTCTTGTTTGGTATAAAATCTGGTCGATGCCAACTCATGCCTACACCCTTCTTCTCCCACTAACAAAACTCCAGACGTGTCAGCAAAATTGTGGCTTGGTGCTAATCTGAACTTCATCCATGTTTCATGTAGTACAATTTAGTACTATTCCCATATCCCGTTCAATCATGCTATAACATCCGATATGGTCAGCAATGCATATACGACCAAAATTGAAAAGGCACGACATGCGTATGAAACCTGCACATGCAGAATCTGTTTTCCCTGCTTCAAAGCTCCAGCAGAGCAGTTGTAGCTGAAGAACGCAGCCGCTTCCATTCCTTGGACCATGCCATGCCATTGCCATGCCTGTCACGAAATTGAAACCAGAATGGCTCACACAAAGCAAGATCCAGATAAGCTTGTCCCTATTGACATCTCTGTTTCTATATATATACATGCATCTTTCCATTCAGGCGGTGTCCGTTAATAACTCTGCATTTTCTCTAGGAACTGTGAAGAAGAACTATGCACATCTTTTCTCGTTCCTGCACGAGTGAAATGAGATAGTGGAGAGAACCAAGTCCTTAGGACGTAACACGGGTTATTTAGCCACTTCAGTGAGTTCACGGGTTCGCTCGATGCTTTTGGTATCTTTGGTATGCATACCATAGTGCTTGACACATCGGTGCCTCTTGGTGGCAAACCAGTTTTAGGTCCGTGGACTATGAGTTAGGGTGTTACCTTCTCCCGATGAAGCCCATGGTTGTCCGATCAAATCGGCCGAGAACGAGATGAAACCGAACCCCACGATGCTCCTACATAGTAGAAATATCTTGGACGATGTGGCGACACTTCATGAGGCCGATCTTGAGACGTGCAAAAAGAAATTGTGTAGAGTCATGTTTAAACTAGACTTTGAAAAGCTTATGGCAAGGTTAAATAGAGATTTCTCCCAATCAAAAGGCCCCTCCTATCGGTGCATTGAAATATGCTTCAAGGAGTTAGCGTGGGATCAACGTCAAATATAAAGTTAGCCCTCATTTCACAAACAAAAGAGGGTTCACTAAGGATACCCCATGCCGCTAATCCTTTTTAATATTTTAGCCGTTATGTTGGCTAATTATATGAAGAGCTAGTCAAGTATAGATGAACCACTACAAGGTAGTGCGCCATCTAATGGAAGATAGCTTGTCGATATTCCAATACACGTATGATACTCTATAGCTTTAGTTGATCATGATATTGAGCAAGCGAAACATTTGAAACTTCTCTTATCCATTTTCAACAATTATTAGGACTATGAATAATTTTCATGAGAATGACCTATTTTCTCCAAAAGGACCATGAAGATGAATATAGGATGAGCTCCATGTCTTTTGTTGTATCTTTGATACCTTAACTCAGAATTTATAGATGTTAATCACGAATAGTTGAGTGCATAACAAGGAACTCGCTCGTGCCGCTCTTTGTGGCGGCTCTGGGCCGTCCAGTTCCCCTAGCCTTCAAAGGGCCTAAAATTATTACTGATTTAGTTTGAATGGATACGGAGATAAACTAGTCGTTTAATTTATAAAGCTGAAATCCTAAATATAATAGTCTAACTAAGTGCATCTCACTACTTAAACTAAACAAGATGTAAAAAACGGAGTCATATCAATACATAACAAGACAACTTCAAAGCACGGAAATTGTCACAAGCTAAATGAACAAGTGAAAGAGCTCGATGTTGTCAAAAAAAAGTGAAAGAGCTCGATATATAAAGATAACCGAGACACACGTAGACGAATTTTCACTTCCGAAGAAAACTAATCACCGTTGGAGAGGTATAGAGGCGAAATGCTCTATGGGAGCCACAAAGGCCTCACCTTGACGTGAGGGAGCAAACTATCCCCGAGCGCCACAAAGGCCCCACCTTAAGGTGCGGATGAAAACTGCTCCACGAGCACCAGAAAGTCCTCACCTTATTCTCCTCAAGTCTTCCCACCAAGGGAAGTGTCTCGATCCACTAGCGCTACCCTCTAAAGTGGTCACCAAATGTTTACAACCTTGTTCAAAGCACAATTCAGACGAGCACTAGTGCTAACATATCCTAGGATTTGAACTTGCGGGATGGATGTTTCCATGTTGTTATTGGGTCATGGGGCAGTGGGATGAAGTAACATCTCTTCTAGTCGACCTTAAGATCATAAGGCCGAATAAGAACGTCAGGCACAAGATCATGTATGGTTCCATGCGTGCAGTCATAGGTAACTGATAGGAGTCGATAGGTCCGACGGAATTGTCAGAGGGAAGGCTCACTTGTGGTGAAAATAGTAACATGGTGATTTTGGAAAAAATAGCAACTTGACCTAGCCCAGCAGCCGACATATCAGAATAAAAAGACCTCGAAATATATGTTTTTTCTGGGTTTTTCAAATCAGCAACTTTAGATCGTTGTAAAGGCCACATTTGAGTGCTCTTCATTCCACTTGTTTAGTATCATGTGAACCACTGGGGCATGTATATATAGTTATATACTCAATTGTTGGCTAAATGTTTGTGTCTCCAAATGCACCTGAAATGATATGTCATAGATATTCTATGGAGATAAGAATTTTTCATTTTTTCTGCAACGCAGGAATTTGTTTTGTCACCTTCAACATTTTTTACTTGTACATATTTAAACTCCGGTACTCTCTTCAGTTTTGTCTTGGTCGACGCCCTTCTCTCCCCAACAAAACCCCATACATCTAATACCATACCATCCAATCATTCTCAAGAGAATCAGATCAACCCTACGTCTACAATGTGAGATGAAACCAAAGTTTAAAATAGCGGGCTATTGCATATAGCCCCGGTGATTTCAGAAGCTATGAAAGGCTATAGCCGGACTATAACCATATAGCCGTTTTGCTAGAATATTGAAAAAATAGTAAAATTTAGACAACATATAATCGTTTATATAGTATTATTCGCAAACGCAGAACGTAGCAACATAATTATATAAGATGAACGAACAATCAGGAGTTTGAATAGCAACTATTCAAGACACAGTTCAGCAGTTCTGAAACCAGGTCGCTATGGGTCGTACTCGCATCTCACAACAACAATTAAACAACCAACGATGATTGATTTGGCTCCAAAATTGACGGAGGTGATAAATTTTGGTCCAAATTTTTTGGTCCCCTAGACGGCATATAGCCGGGCTAAGAGGCTATATCAGGGCTATATCCATACAGCCGGGCTATTAGCGGTTATTCTCCATATAACCTCTGAAGGCTGTAGCCGTAGCCCCGAGCCTCTCGAAAGGCTATAGCCGGGCTATAGCCGGCTATTTAAAACTTTGGATGAAACCTGCACCTGCAGAATCTTTTTACCGTAGGGCAGTTGCAGAGGACGCATCAGTTTTCATTTCCTCGACCATGCATGTCACATGAGACCATGCCTCACACAAATTATGCTCCGAGACAAAGCTTTTATCGGCATGGCATCTCCTCTTTCTATATACACGAGATCTTTCCAATCAGGCCGTGTCCATTAACTCTTGTCTCTCTGAACATTGAAGCACTATGCATATCTTTTCTCATTCCAGCACAAGTGAAAATGAGATAGTGGAGAGAACCATGTTCCGAGTGTGTGACATAGGTTATTTTACAAATTCAGCGTGTTTATGGGTTTGCCAGATGCTTTTGGTATCTGGGTGACTAACACAATCTTGCTCTCCACACACTGATCTCTTTGTGGGAGACATGTTTTACATGCGTGGACTGTGAGTTACATTGCTTAGTTGAGATTGAAGAGCACATGGTTGTCAAGTAAAAATTGCTGGGATGAAGGTGAAATCAAGTAAAAAATAGCACCATGTAGTTGCATCTTAGAAGATACGGTGATACTCCATGAAAAACTTCCCGAAATGTACTAAAAGAAAGTGCACTGGGTAACTTTGAAGCTCGACTATGAAAAAATTTATGACAAGACCAAATGGACCTTTCTTCCAACGCATGGGATCTGCCTGGCACGTGGACTGAAAAATACTTTAAAGAGTTAGTCTGGGATCAAGGTAAAGATGAAGTCAAGCTTTCCAAACAAAAGAGTGCTTGCACGTCACTAGTGGAAACAAGGGCATTAGTCCCGGTTGGTAAGACCCATTTGTCCCGGTTGTGCAACCGGGATGGGCCGGCCGGGACAAATGACCCTCCCCCATTGGTCCCGGTTGTACCAGGACTCGGGATGGATAGGGATGGCCCACGTGGCGGACATGGCCAGGAACTTCGTCCCGGTTCGTTTTAGGAACCGGGATGGATACCTTTTCTAATAAAACAAATATTCCGCCCACTTTTTCTGCCGTGGCAGTTTTTTTTTTCCTTTTTCATTTTTTTTTGGCTCCTGTCCCGCAATCCCAACCAGCCTCCCCTTCCCCAACCACGTCCACTGGCCCACGTCTTTAATTAAGCCCACTGGCCACATTTTGGTCAAAGGGCCGACTGGCCCGCGTCTTTATTATAAGCCCACTGGGTACATTCGGTCAAAGGGGCCACCGGCCACGCGGGGTCAAAGGGGCCATCGGCTAGCGGCCTAGTGGCTGGCCCGCCCAGTCCCTTAAATTAAGACCACAGTGACGCGCGGTCAAAGGGCCCACTGCCGCCTCGTCTTCCCGCGCCTCCACTTCCCCACGCGCGCGTGGCCACGAACGGCACGCCTCGGCTCCCCCCCCCCCGCATTCATGGCCGCCTGCAACCGCCGCCACGTTCCGGCCGCCGGTTGGCATGCCAGCCTCCCCCGGGTCCTTTTTAAAGGGCCCCCGCCGCCCGTACATCCCATTCACCCCGGCCGCATCCCAGCCAAAGCAACCCTAGCCGCCATGTCGCGCTGGTTCAAGCGCCCCAGGAACGACCACGAGGCCGGGTCCTCGAGCGGCGCCGGCCAGAGAGGCTCCGGCGTTCCACCGCCGCCGGCGGAGGGCTTCGGCTTCGGCCCGAGAGGCGTCCGCATCGGCGGGCAGCCGCGCGTCCCCGCTCCACATTCGGCGTCACGCGCGCCGCCCCGCGCCGCGCCCAAGGGCAAGCGCTTCCGCCGGTACGTCCGGAAGGAGGAGGCCGAGTGGCACTGGGAACGCGCCACGCTGGTGTTCTGGCCGGACGTCCACCTTCCGTACGGCTGGCACCTGAACCCGCAGCGCATCCCCGTGCCGCCGGCCCCGTCCAGCAGCGAGGCCTTGCGCGAGGAGATCGACCGCCGGCGCGCGCTCCTGCCGGCCCGCCTCCTCAGGGACCGCGCGTACGCGCGCAGCTCCCCCAACTGGGCCGTCTGGCTCCAGCAGGAGCACGACCAGCGCCGCCGCTCCTTCATCCCCACAGCCCAGGAGGTGAGCACCGCCGACTACCCCGCGCCACCGCCGGGCAGGGAGCCGGAGCTTTGGCTCCTGGAGGACATCGCCGACAACGTCGTCGAGGACGACGACCCCGAGCTCCAGGCCGGCCTGGAGGAAGCCTACGAGGCCTCCCGCCGCTCCCTCGTCGAGGACGAGGTCAAGCGGTGGGAGCAGGTCCTGGCCGCCGCTGCCGCCGACGGTGCAGCCATGCCGCCCCCTTCGGCGCCTGCCCCTTGGTGGCAGACAATGAACGCCGACCTGGAGGCCTCCGAGGACCAACCGCCGCCATAGCCGCTGCCCCCCGGCCTGGAGTACGGGATGTCCTGGGCCTGGACAGGCGGCGTCTGGTCGCCGGAGGAGCTGCCCCCGCCGCCGCTGCACGCGCCCCCGATGCCTCCGCAGCCACCGGCGGGCCCGCCCCAGCTGCCTGCCCACCTGTGGCAGGCACCCCCCTACCACTGCATCTCCTCCGACGAGGAGGAGTAGGCCGGCGCCGGTGGGCCCCCCCTAGACTAAGCTACCCACTCCCCCAAGAAACGGCCGGCCGTCTGTGGCACCGCCGCCGCCCCCCTATATGTAAGCACGGCCGGCCGCCTGTGGCCGCGCCGCCCCCCTATGTAAGCAAGGCTCCCGGGCCTTTTTTAATATATATTTGTGTCCCTAGTCCAACGTGTCCCTAGTCCAACCCCGCCGGCGGAGCCAGCGCCGGCGGGATCTTTCTACTCGTTCCCGCCGCTGGCAGGGCTTCGCCAAGCCATGTCCGCTGTCCTGGGTGGTCGCTCGGCCTGGAGAGAGGGCTGAGATATCTATACAACTGGGTCTCTAGTCCCGGCCCGTGCCACCAACCGGGACTAGAGCCCCTTTGGTCCCGGTTGGTACCACGGGCCGGGACCAAAAACTTATTTCGAATTTTTGTGGAACCCTGCGCGCCCAAAATTTTTTAGCGCCAAAATTTGAAAATTGTTAAGTTTGCACATTAACAACTTCTATATACTTTCGAATTTGACAAAAATTTCAACATGAAAAATGCTAGAATTTGCATAACTAATTCAAATCCATTTTTCGTTTAACTAAATAATTATTCTAACTATTGAAACTATTAATTATTGTACCATTTGTATATAATTTGAATATAAATATCTTACAGTTTTTGTTTCCTCTCGTGATCTTCCGAGTTAGTCCAGAGCATACAAGGCATCCCGGGTGATTTATATAAAGTTCGACAAAGCGAGTTGTACCTTATTGACACGGTGAATTTGAGATCTTCGTCTACAACAGAAAAACCATAGTTTTCCTTCGAAGGTTTACTCTGAGCATTCTTTCGCCATCTTTTCAAAACATAATGTGGTGAAATTTCTTTGATATTTCTGATCTCAAGAACCTTCAGTACCTGCCAACACGGAAGACCTACATTTTCAAACTTCTTGCAGCTACAAATGTATTCTGATGAGTCGAATCTAACAAAATGACCCCGACGCCTGTTTTTGACAGTTATCTCATACTCGGATATGGGTCCAATTTCGCCACAGTTATAGACCACGCAATCCAAGATCAGTTCAAATTCTAATCTGAAAATCTCAAACAGTGCAGGAGTGTATGCATTAGCAGCTTGCCAAAGTAACCGCAGAGGTGCAACCCCTTGCGTCATTTGAACTCCAAGGTAGTACCGAAGATCTATTTCTATTTTAAGGATATCTGTCAGGATGGTATCCGTACTATCACTTCGAAGTGTGTCTGCAATATCTGCCTACAGTTATCTCATACTCGGGTGGGTGTGCCGCTGGTTGGAATAATAATGAAATCAGGCTGGTCATAGTTGTCAGCTTTTTACCGGTCAATACAAAATACTGATCAAACAGAACTATATGATCATGTATTCCACGCTTATTATTACACATCACCAACAGACGGAGGAGAGAGAAACAGAAAAGTGGGTGGGTGTGCCGCTGGTTGGAATAATAATGAAGTCAGGCTGGTCATAGTTGTCAAGCACTCAATGCTTGCCAGCTTTTGACTGATCAATACAAATTATTGGTCAAACTTGCACCTACTCCATTCATAATCACAGAATATGTATAAATATCATTTTGGCTAACAAAATCTCGTTCATACTACGTTATAAGAACTATGATCATGTATTCCATGTTTATTATTACACATCACCAACAACATCCCTATCTAGTCTTCTGAATTTTCTTCGTGTCCCTTGCTTATGATCGCTTAGGCCGTAACCATGGAGCATCTTCATTATTTAACGGGATGGTGGGGTCAGTTTTCACTGTGAAGGGTGGAATTTCAACAAACTTATTATAATCTTCTGACATGTCTGTCGTGTCCTCGATTGCCACGATGTTTCTTTTCCCTGAGAGAACTATGTGACGCTTCGGCTCATCGTATGATGAATTTGTTTGCTTATTTTTTCTTTTCTTCGGTCTGGAAGACATGTCCTTCACATAGAAGACCTGAGCCACATCATTGGCTAGGACGAATGGTTCGTCAATGTAACCAATATTGTTGAGATCCACTGTTGTCATTCCATAAAGCGGGTCTACCTTTACCCCTTCTCCATTCAGGTTGACCCATTTGCACTTGAACAAAGGGAACTTAAAAGAAGGTCCATAGTCAAGTTCCCATATCTCCTCTATGTAACCATAGTATGTGTCATTTTTTTCATTCTCGTTTGTTGTATCAAAGTGGACACCACTGTTTTGGTTGGTGCTCTTCTTATCTTGGGAGCTCGTGTAAAATGTATTCCCATTTATCTCGTACCCTTGAAAACTCCCAATAGTCGAAGATGGTGACCCTGCCAACATGTACAGCTGATCTTCAACAGTGCTGTCATTTATAAGATGTGTTTGCAACCAACTTCCGAAAGTCTCCATGTGTTTGCGTTTAATCCATGAGTCATCCTTCCCCGGGTTTGCAGACCGTACAATATTCTTGTGTTCCTCGAGATACGTAGCCATGAACATAGAATTTTGTAGAACTGTGTAGTGTGCTTTGGTCAAAGAATGCCCGTCCCTAGGTATCATTGTTTTCTTTCCCAGCGTTCCTTTTCCCCTCAGTCTCCCCTCATGCCGCGATTCAGGAACACCAATTGTCTTAAGGTCAGGAATAAAGTCAACACAGAACCCAATGACCTCCTCTGTTCCATAGCCCTTCGAGATGCTTCCTTCTGGCCTAGCACGGTTATGAACATATTTCTTCAAGACTCCCATGAACCTATCAAAGGGGAACATATTGTGTAGAAATACCGGACCAAGAATATGAATCTCTTCACATAGGTGAACCAGGAGATGAGTCATAATGTTGAAGAAGGATGGTGAGAACACCAACTCAAAACTAACAAGACACTGGACCACATCCCTCTGTAATCTTGTCCGAATTTCTGGATCGATTACCTTCTGAGATATTGCGTTCATGAATGCACCTAGCTTCACAATGGGTACTCGAACATTTTCCGGTAGAAGCCCCCTCAATGCAATCGGAAGCAACTGCGTCATAATCACGTGACAGTCATGAGACTTCAGGTTTTCGAATTTTTTCTCTGACATGTTTATTATCCCCTTTATATTCGACGAGAAGCCAGACGGAACCTTGATACTGTAAAGGATTTCAAAGAATATTTCCTTCTCTGCTTTAGTAAGAGCGTAGCTGCTTAAGTAATGGCGCCCTGTATCTGTGTGCTTGTTGCTTCGGTCTTTCATACGTTGCTGGTCCTCCCGTGCTTCTGGCGTATCTTTCGACTTCCCATACACGCCCAGGAAGCATAGCAGATTGACACAGAGATTCTTTGTCACGTGCATCACGTCGATCGAAGACCGGACCTCTAAAAATTTCCAATAGGGTAGCTCCCAAAATATAGATTCCTTCTTCCACATGGGTGCGCGCTTATCAGGGCCGTACGGAACTGGTTGGCTGCCAGCAGCCTTACCAAAGATTACTTCTAGGTCCTTGACCATATCGAATATATCATTACCACTACGCAGCTCAGGCTTCTTCCGGTTATCTGCCTCACCTCTGAAATGCTTTCCTCCTTTCTTTCTTACGGGATGCTTGATCGGAAGAAATCTACGATGCCCTAGGTATACAAACTTTTTACATTTATCCAAAAAAACACTGTCAGTATTATCTAAACAGTGTGTGCATGCATTGTATCCCTTGTTTGTATGTCCGGAAATGTTACTAAGAGCAGGCCAATCATTGATGGTTACGAAAAGCAACGCCCGTAGGTTAAATGGCTTTTGTTCGTTCTCATCCCACACACGTACACCTGGTTTGCCCCACAATTGTAAGAGTTCTTCCACTAATGGCCTTAGATACACATCAATGTCGTTGCCAGGTTGCCTCGGGCCTTGGATGAGAACTGGCATCATAATGAACTTGCGCTTCATGCACAACCAAGGAGGAAGGCTGTACATACATAGAGTTACAGGCCAAGTGCTATGACTGGAGCTCTGATCCCCAAAAGGATTAAAGCCATCTGTACTTAGACCAAACCATAAGTTGCTCGCCTCTCCTGCAAAGTCTGGGAAGTCTCTCTCGATCTTTCTCCACTGCGATCCATCGGCGGGGTGCCTCAACTTTCCGTCTTTCTTACGGTCTTCTTTGTGCCATCGCAACAACCTAGCATGCTCTTTGTTTCTAAACAGACGTTTCAGCCGTGGTATTATAGGAGCATACCACATCACCTTAGCAGGAACCCTCTTACGGGGGGGCTCGCCGTCAACATCACCAGGGTCATCTGCTCTGATCTTATACCGCTGTGCAGTGCATATCGTACATTCATCCAAATTCTCGTACTTCTCACCGCGGAAGAGGATGCAGTCATTAATGCATGCATGTATCTTCTGCACATCTAATCCTAGAGGACAGAGAGTTTTCTTTGCTTCGTACGTACTCTCAGGCAATTCGTTATCCTTTGGAAGTTTTGGCTTCATTAGTTGAAGTAAACTCTCAAATGCCTTGTCAGTCACACCGTTCTGTGTCTTCCATTTCAGCAACTCCAGTGTGGTACCGAGCTTTGTGCTACCATCTTCGCAATTTGGGTACAACAATTTTTTGTGATCCTGTAACATGTTGTCCAGCTTCAACCTCTCCAATTTATTTTCACAGTCTTCCCTTGCATCAGCAATAACTCGGCCAAGATCATCATCGGGCTCTTCTGATGCCTGTTCTTGATCACCTCCTTCTTCTCTATTCTCTTCCATTGTAGTATCGTTGTATTCAGGGAACAAAGGATCTTCTTCTTCTTCTTCATCGTCTTCCATCACAACCCCTCTTTCTCCATGCTTCGTCCAGCAATTATAGCTGGGCATGAAACCTCTCCGAAGTAGATGGCCGTGAATGATTCTTTCGGAAGAGTGCTCTCTGACGTTCCGACAATCAACACATGGGCAACACATGAAGCCATTATCTTTGTTTGCCTGAGCTACAGCAAGAAATGCATTCAGGCCTGCCATATACTCGGAAGTGCGTCGGTCACCGTACATCCATCGCTGTCGTGCATCCATCTGCATCGTATAATTAATGAAGTTTATCAAAAATACATTACAATAACATATTAATATAGAGATGACCACAGTACATCGACAAATACATTTTTTTATGTATCATTTACAGATGAAAAAGATAAGTTTGTTAACCTCGTTCGAAGATACCATTTTTAGTGAGCTTATATGTGGCTCGGGAATTTCGTCGAACACCTCGTGTGCATAGTAAAATAAAACACACTAACACCCACCTCACTCACACCTCCAAGCAAAAAAAAAGATGGAAGGGTGGGGGGGGCTAGGGCAGTATATATAGGGGAAGGGGGACATTGGTCCCGGTTCGTGGCCTGGACCGGGACAAATTCTCATGCGCGTGCCACGTGGCATATGGCTAGGCATCGATCCCGGTCAGTGGCACGAGCCGGGACCGATATCTCCCCCACGAACCGGGACCAATGCCCCCAGGCGGTTTCTGTTGCGCCGGGCGCACGAACCGGGACCAATGCATGGCATTTGTCCCGGATTTGGTTGCAGCCGGGACAGATGCCCCTGGCCCCCTGGACGAGAGGGGTTGTTTCCACTAGTGCGTATAGGACAACCCAAGTCGCTGATCATTTTCAATAATGTAGTTGTCTTGTAGGATAACTGTATCCCAAAATTCTGCGCAGCCTGTGGATGTTTCGGTCATACACACCTTGAGTGTGGCACGGGGGAACATGACGAAGATAAACTCAAGTGGGGGGAGTTTCTCAAAGCGGACTGGGAAACTTGGCATGGCCGTAGGGCTAATACTTGGAGTGGACCACGAGGTGGACGGGGTTTTGCTAACAGCGGGCGTGGTAGGGACACGCCGAACAGAGGAA
Organism: Alopecurus myosuroides; assembly: GCA_028641055.1. Lineage (NCBI taxonomy): Eukaryota > Viridiplantae > Streptophyta > Magnoliopsida > Poales > Poaceae > Alopecurus > Alopecurus myosuroides. The sequence goes on along the minus strand of CM054060.1, from coordinate 59,759,276 downwards.
GACCAAATTGGCCGGTTGCTGGAGTTCAGAAAAGCTGGCGTCATAATGCCATGCAAAAGGATCAGGACAACTTGATGGATGAAAATCTGATGGATACTGCAACTAGCCCTCTGAAACCATCGGATAATGAGATGATAGATGCAACGGATAACTCGGTAAGGAAGCGTCTTATGTATGCGAAAGAGGGGGATGATGAACAGTTGGCAGAGTGAAACCACAAGGATTTAGCATTGGCAACGGTTGGTGCGGAGGAGGATCGTCTTACCTCTGTTAGTAATGTCTCAACGCGATCGAAGAGATCAAAGATGGCTGGAGCTGACTCCCCATCACTCGGATCGGCGGGCTCCCTGGAGGGGTCCGTCCGGGAGCAATGAAAGCTAAATTCTATAACTGCCGAGGCATGAGAAAGAACTCGGCAGTTAGGGCTCTCCATGGTGTAGTGGAGAGGGACAAGCCTGATATTTTATTTCTGTCTGAAGCTCATCTTGATAAACCAAGGGCGACCAAATTGATGAGAAGGTTGAAGTTTGATCAGTTGGCTATTTTTGAAAGTGATGGTAGAGCTGGTGGGTTAGTTATGTTCTGGCACGATGACATCATAGTTACTTCACAGGTTGTGCATTCAAATTACATTGATATTAGAATTGGAGAGGGAACTCCTGGTGCGTGGCGGTGTACGGGTTTTTATGGAGAACCTGAGGCTAGTAGGAAATATTTATCGTGGGACTACATTCGGGAATTGAGTCACCTATGCGATCTCCCATGGCTTTTGGGAGGTGACTTCAATGAAATTATGTACGGCTTTGAAAAGGAGGGCGGGGTGTCACGCTCTCAAAGATGTATGCAAGATTTTCGCCAAGTTTTGGAGGAATGTGGCCTTTCTGATCTTGGTTATAAGGGTGAGATTTTTACTTGGAAACGAGGAAGGATTAGGGAGAGGTTAGACAGAGCAGTTGGGAATGACGAATTGCTTTTACTATTCCCTAACATGGCAGTGATTAATGATGAGTTTAATAGGTCTGATCACCGTCCGGTCACGGTGGATACGGACTACCATTCAGCTGGCCCTGTCCGTTCCTCGGTAAAGACACAACGTTTCGAGGCCCGCTGGTTGGCGGAGACGGACATCGATGTGATTGTCCAGGCGGCCTGGGACAGAGCCAAGTCGCGGGGTTCTGTACTCGCGGAGGCAACAGATGAGGTCCACAGGTCTTTGCACGTTTGGGATCGCGAGGTTTTGAAGGGGCCTAGAACCAGACTCCGTGATTTACAGAAAGAATTGAACTCGGTTTTGTCTGGGCCAATGGACGACGATTCATTTATTAAACAGGGCATTCTACAGATTCAGATTGAGGAGTTACTTGAAAAAGAGGAGTTATATTGGGTCCAACGTGGGAGAATTAATTGGCTTAGAGAGGGAGATCAAAATACCTCTTATTTTCATAACGCAGCCACAACAAGGAGAAGGAAAAACACTATCAAAAGGCTTCGGAATGATCAAGGCAATTGGATTGAGGAGGAAAATGACATGTTATCACTATCATCTGATTATTTTACTACCCTCTTTTCTTCTGATGTGCAGGCTATTAACCCCGAAGTGATACAGAAGGTACACCCACGTGTCACGACGGTGATGAATGATGCTTTGACGGCTGTTTATACAAGGGAAGAGGTGAAAAATGCCCTCTTTAGCATTGGAGATTTGAAAGCCCCGGGGCCTGATGGATTACACGCGGTGTTCTATAAAAAATTCTGGTCGGTTATTGGTGAGGACTTGACGGATGAAGTCTTATTGGCTATAAATCAAAAGAAAATTCCTGACAGTTGGAATGATACTATCATCGTCCTTATTCCCAAGGTGAATAGTCCTGAGCAACTATCACAATTTCGGCCTATAAGTTTATGCAACGTGATCTATAAGGTGATTTCGAAATTATTGGCTTCGAGGCTCAAGTTATTTCTCCCTGATATTGTTTCTCCTCTTCAAAGTGCCTTTGTTCCTGGGAGACTTATTTCTGACAATTTTTTGGTGGCTTTTGAGAGTTTTCATGCTATTAAAAACAGAAGGGTTGGAAGTTTTGGTAATTGTGCAGTAAAACTTGATATGCATAAGGCATATGATAGAGTGGAATGGATTTTTCTCAAACAGATCATGTTACAGCTTGGGTTTGATCATGGATGGGTGGATCTGATTATGGAGTGTGTCTCTTCTGTGCGCTATCAGATAAGGTTAAATAATTCTTTATCTCCTCACTTTGCTCCTTCCAGAGGGTTAAGACAGGGTGATCCTCTTTCACCTTATCTTTTTTTGTTATGTGCTGAGGGCCTAACAAGTTTGCTAGCTTTCCATGAGAGTCAGGGGAATATTTGTGGAGTCAAAGTCTGCAGGGATGCTCCATCTATTTCACATCTTCTTTTTGCTGATGACTCTCTTATTTTAATGAAAGCTGATAGATTAAATGCATTGAGTCTGAAGAGTGCACTGGATGATTATTGTCAGGCCTCGGGCCAACTGGTGAGTGTTGCAAAATCCAGCATTTTCTTCAGCCCATGTACCAATGTGGATACTAAAGTGGAGGTTTGTTCTATTCTGGATATTATGACTGAGGCTATCACTGATAAATACTTGGGGTTGCCCCCCAATTGTTGGGGTTGATAGGACAGATTGTTTCAAACATCTTATTGACAGGGTTCTTAAACTTCTTAACGGATGGAAGGAGAAACATCTCTCCTTTGGTGGTAAGGAGGTTCTTATCAAAGCGGTAATTCAATCTATTCCAGTTTATGCAATGTCAGCTTTCAGACTTCCCAAACAGATTTGCAAAGGGATAATATCTGCAATATCCCAATTCTGGTGGGGAGACGATGACCAACATAAGCATATGCACTGGTTTTCTTGGTGGAAAATGTGTGTTCCAAAAAATCAGGGTGGTATGGGTTTCCGTGATCTTGAGTGCTTTAATATGGCTCTCCTATCAAAACAATGTTGGAGATTAATTTCTGAACCGGAGTCTATTTGCGCTCAAGTACTACGCTCCAAATACTTCCCCTCGGGAGATATTCTAAACTGTGTGTTGAAGAAAGGTAGCTCCTTTACTTGGCAGAGCATTTGGCATGGGATTCAATCTTTTAAGAGGGGCCATATATGGAGAGTTGGGGATGGTGAAAACATTGATATTTGGAATGACTGCTGGATTCCAAATAGCCACAATCGCAAGATTATGACCACGAGAGGTAATATTGTTTTTACTAAGGTTTCGGAGCTTATTGATACTGATAATCGTGTTTGGGACGAGGAGCTTATTAGAACACTATTCTGGGATATTGATGCGGAGAGAATTCTCCGAATTCCACTCGCGATTGGCATGATGGAGGATTTCATATCGTGGCACCCGGATAGGAGGGGTTTCTTCTCGGTTAAATCATGTTATCACTTGGAGTGGCATAAACAACACGGCCGCAATCTTCGGAGAATGAATATCTTGGGTTCTTCGGCGGCTAGTCCTATTTGGAAATCTATTTGGTCCTTGCGTACTCCGGCAAAGATAAAAATCCATATGTGGAGGGCTATGCTTGGGGCTATTCCATGCAAAGGGGTTCTGGCTAATCGACACATACAAGTATCGGGGCAATGTCCTATGTGCAACCAGGCCTGTGAGAGCATCACGCATGCTTTCTTCAAATGCAAAAGAGCAAGAGAAGTATGGGAGTTTCTAGGCTTTCGTGAGTTACTGGCTTCGGCCGAAGGGTTGGAGCATATGGGCTCTACTATGCTCGAGAGTTTGTTGCTGCGATCGGAGGCGTCCCCTTTATCATCCGAGACCCGTATATGTGATGTGTTGTCGGTTGGCTGCTGGTACTTATGGTGGGAGAGACGCAAGGCCGATCATGGTGAGGTGCTACAGGCCACGGCACGTTCGGCGCAATCCATCCTCGCCCTTTCCCTCAATTACTCAAGGGCTAAGAAGGTAACAGGCCCGATAAATAGGCATGGATGGTGCAAACCACAAGAGGATTTCATTAAGCTGAATGTTGATGCTGCCTTCGTGGAAAACTTGGGGTCTGGTGGTTCGGGAGCAATTCTAAGGGACCACATGGGCTCGTTTATCGCATGTGGTCGTAGGAGTCTACCATATGTTGATGATGCTTCTACGGCGGAAGCAATCGCACTGAGAGATGGCCTCCTTTTAGCTGGACAGGTTGGGTGCAACAGGTTGATTGTCGAAGCAGATTGTGTGGAGGTGATTGAGATTATGCAGAATGAAGGGAATTCTCTTGGTTCCGCGGCAGCAATTTATGAGGAGTGCACGTTTCTCTGCAGAAATTTTACGACTGTGAGATTCCAGCACTGTCCTAGGGAGGCTAATGAAGCAGCACACTGCTTAGCTAGGGATAGTGGTGATTCTTATGAGGTTTGGCATGGGGATCCTCCTGATAGTATCTTACATGTAATTGCAAACGATGTAACTCTTATCTGAGCAGCAAGTTTTCGCACTCTTTTCCTTACCAGGGTACCTGAGTGGACTGGAAGGTTTTTAATGAGGCGGCTTGTGTGCTATTTTATATAGTAATCTTATTATCAAAAAAAAAAACTGTATCCAAAGTCAAGTATAGACAATTATAACAAGGGTAGTGAAACATCTAGATGGGTTGTTGATGGTCCAACACTCATATGGCACCATAATGTATTGAGCAAGTGGAACATCTCGAACTTTTACATTTTTCAACAATTATCAGGTCTGTGAATACTTTTCATAAGACTGAACTTCTTATTTTTTTGCTTCCGAATAACCATGGAACCTGAAGGGCAATATACAAATTAGTTTGGTGAGTTGTGTTCGTATCTTTTTATCACCATGACTTCCAAGCACTATCCGGACCTTCTGGGAAATCATAAATTACATATTCAAGAAATGACTTAGTAACTGTAAAGGAAGATAATTGTTTCCAAGTACTGGACTTGCGCCGTTGTGCGTATCAACTCTATACTCAGTACTGGATTTATTTAGACTGCCTAGCCCTCGCGCCGCCTAACCCTAGGCGGCTCGGGGGAGATCGCCACCGCCGCCTCAAGGTCCCCCACCCGTCCCTCTCCTCCCTCGTCGTCGCCCGAGGCATCGCCGGGCAAAGCCTTGGCGGCGCCTCTCCGTGCGCGCGGCGGTTGGGATCGCCTTCGGTGGCCGCGGTGCGAGGTCCGGCGGAGTTCGGCGGCGTGGCGCTGCGGGATCCGGCGAGGAGGCACACGCATCGGTCACGGCGGCAACCCGGCATGCTCGCGACGGTGGCTCCGCTGCGGTCGGTGCCGGCGGTGGTCATCGGGCCTATGGGCTCGGGTGGCTTCGACGGATCGGCGTCAGTTGGTGCGGGGGCACCGAGTGTCTCCGGTGGCTGGGCATCGTGGCGGTGTCGGCATCCGGCATGATGGCGGCGGGCTGGATCTCCTCCATCCAGTCCTTGTTTTTGGTTCCCATGATGGAGGCGGCGACAAGGAAACCTTCCTTGTCGGCCGGCGGCGGCAGCCATCTTCCGATGGTGATTCCGGCGAACGTGGAGGCCGTAGATCGGATCCCTGCTCCGATCTGTCGTGGGTTCGCTCTTGGCTGGCCGACGACGCGTGGAGGGGTCGGCGAGGGGTGTTTGGAGGTCCCCTGCCGAGGTCCCAATGGTGGAGCTCACGCCGCGCCACTGTGAAGATCCAACCAGTTCCAGCGTTGGGGGAGCGACTGCCGATGAAAATCGCGCAGACTTCGGTCATGGCGGACGATGGCGGCGCCTTTGACGTCGTTTTCTCCTAGGGCATCGTCATTGCAGTTCGTGATTCCTCGTTCGTCTTGCTTCAGGTGAAAACCTAAATCTCGATCTCCGGGATTGGATTATGACGGCGCCATTGGTGTCGATCTTCCTCCTGAGGGCATCATTTTGAAGCAATGGTTGGAGGGACCTGAAGATGAGGCGGTGGTTTCTCTACTGCATCGACGACAGTGGGGCTCGGCGGCGTGGTGCCGCAGGGTCTCGGTGATGGACGCAGGACGATGGACAACGCGCAGGGCGGTGGTGCTGGTTGGTGTCTTGGCGGCATCGACGGCAGGTCTGGCATGGTGAAAGCCTTGATCTCTTTCCTGAAGGCGGGTGAGCGGAAGACAGCGGTGACAACGTCTGGAGGGTGTACGTCGGTGTGCACTGCGATGAACCGGACCAATTGTGCCCCTTGCTCGCTGTCGGGCGGCTTGGTGAGGCCTTCGGTTTTTTAGATGATGCGCGTCGGTGGGTTGACAGGGCATCGGCCCTGTGCTTGACCACCCCCTTCATCAGTCTTTTAGGTAGCGAGATTTCGCTAGGTTGGTGGCTTCAGGTTTAACTGGTTTTGGTTTTCACTTGTAAGGCTTCGTGGTTTCTATTTTATCATTAATAAAATCCGGCTGTGTGCATCAATTTGATGCAGAAGCCGGGGTAGAACCTCCGTTTCTAAAAAAAAACTCAATAGTCAGTGGACTTGCCAATGATTGTACTCTTATTTGATGTGCCCCAAGGAAAAACTGGCCCAGTATTTCCGTTTCTACAAATATATATGCTTCCAAATGTTCAATCTTTCTAAATCTGAGATAGACATTAATCCGTATCATTCTATTTCTTTTAGGCCTTCAACATGTTTAACTCTGTATTCCCATTTAAACTCATCACCTTTAGATTTGTCTAGTTGCACTACTAGGAAAAGACTTACCGCCGGCGCGCTAAATAGACTTACCGCCTACGCATAGGCGCGCGCTGGCATTGCTCACGCCGGTGGTAAAAAGTTACCGCCGGCGCGCAGACTCACTGCGTCGGCGGTAAAAACTTACCGCAGGCGCACCAACATCCCACGCGTCGGCGGTAACATTCAGAATTTTATTTTTCCAAATTTGTTTTTTGGAATTTTTTTTATTTTTTTATAAATTTTATTTTTTTTCAAAACAAATAAAAATATATATTCCCTATCATTCTAGGTCCCCTTTGTCAAGTTTAGTCAAGTTCCCACTCGGTCATCCATCCTCCCACTACTCTACCCTGAGCACGCTTAATTTCATAGTTCCATCCCACTACTCTACCTAGGAACAACTCATTCTTTCTTGTAAGTATAGTACTATCAATCCTCTTAACTATTGCACCATATCTACAAATCCGTAATTACAAATTCGACAAATGATATGTCTACATTGATCAGAAGAATACGAGGAATCCAAATATGATATCCTTATTATCTTTTCTAAATAAAAACATTTTTTTATTAATTTGATTATGTAGGAAAATTTAGTCTGTCTCAAATAACTTTTTTTTCCTTTTGGAATTTGCTGATTCTAAAAAAACCTCACAGGCCGAAGGCGAGTGAGGTTGGATTGGAAATTTGCTCACGATTTTTTGATATATTAAACGCGTTTTTTCGACGTCGTATGCAAAAGTTAGGGCCGTTTTACGTTTTATTTTTGAATTTTGCATAAAATGTCAAATGGAGTATTTCAAATTTTCTATATCAACTAGACAGTACACCATACCCATATATCAAAGAATTTTTTTTTTGAATATTTTATCATTTTCGTTTCTGCTTTACAAAATTAAAAAAAGCGGTCCAGGATGTGTGTGTGTGGAGAGAAAAATCCTGGATTTACCGCCAGCGCGTATGCATGCAGCCGCGCCGGGGGTAAGTGTAGGGTTACCGCCGGCGCAGTGGCCACACAACGCGCCGGGGGTAAGTGCAGTTGCCGCCGGCGCGCGGGGAAGCGGGGCGTCGGGGGTAAGTTTACCAGAGGGGACGGGGGTGATATGCCTTTACTGCCGGCGGGCGTTGCGTGCGCGCCGGGGGTAACGGGCTAGCGCCGGCGCACCAACATTTTGCGCGCCAGGGGTACATACCGCTGGCGTAGACAAATGCACGTGCGCCGTCGCTATGGGATGCGGCTATAGGCCTTTTCCTAGTAGTGTTGGTCTGTGTGGTCAAGTATACCATCCAATCTGTCATTCCTACACATGCGATGCAACCTGCGGAACCTCGTTGCAGTGCTTCAAAGATGCAATAGAGCGGTTCGGCGCAGAAGAACTCGGCAGCTTCTGCCTGATCATTACAGGATTTCCATTAATTGCCTAAATCATGCATATCGTGTGAGGCCATGCATGCACAATTCGAAATCTAGAATGCGCTTTTACTATGATAGTCACATGGTTTTAGTTTGCCTATCGTTGCTTGTCCACACAAAAAAGCTACAGAGAAGTTGTGGCTCTGCATCTCTCTTTTCATATATATAGTACATCTCTTTAGCTTAGCCATGTCCTTCAACTCTATATTTCCCTATGAACAATGAAGCCTTGTTACACTTTGCGTATGTTGTTTCGGCATGAGTGAAATAAGATAGTGGAGAGAACCAAGTACATAGCGTGTCACAAATGCTATTAGCTAGGTCGGTTTACTGAGTTTATGGGTTTGCTCGATGCTCTTGAAAGTGAAGAGAGACAAGCCCATTGCTTTGCCACGTTGAAGACCCTTTCATTCTGTGAGAGACAAACCCATTTGCTTTGACACGTTGAAGACTCCTTGTGGGAAACCAGTTTTCTGTATACGGGCGATGTGTTAAGGAACATGTGCGTGAGCCATAGGAGCATGACCGAGAAATCAACCTTTGTAGAATGAGATGAAACCTGGCCCCATATTCGTTCCGGGTAGGCAGAACTTCACGAAACCCTTCCTGAGATTGTGCTAGAATAAAATATGTATGATCAGTTTTAAAAGAGTGGATTCCACTTTTTACCCCCTAAAATTACTTTTGTGCCACTTTTTACCCAATTTAACTAAAATTGCTGAAAAATACCCCATTTAATATAACTTCTTCCACTTTTTACCCCTTTCTATATTTTACACGTCCTGACCGGTGGGTCCCACCCTCAGTCTGACGTGGAGTGTCCTAGTCATCATTTGAGCCGAGCCGAGCGGAGGTGGTTAACTTTGTTCCTTTTTAACATGGGCCGGTCAAATTGAGCCAGACCCCATCGCATGGACGTCTCGGTACTAGACCGCATCCCTCTCTTCTTTCCCTTTTCTTGTTTACCGTCTCGAGCTAGGGATTTGGCGCAAGAGTCGGGACTTAGAGGCGGCGCAGAATTAATTGGAGCGGGTGGGAGAGGACTGCAGGAGCGGAGCACCCGTGGTGGCACGACATGTGTCGCGCCCACCAGACAGGACGTGGTAAAATATAGAAAGGGGTAAAAAGTGGAAGAAATTTTTGTTAAATGGGGTATTATTCAACAATTTCTGTTAAATTGGGTAAAAGATGGCACAAAAGTAATTTTAGGAGGTAAAAAATGGAATTCGCTCGTTTTAAAATAGACTTGGCCCGTAACATGGAAAAACACTATGTTCTTCAAATCGAAGGTGTCGCTGGTTGTGCGTGGATTGGAATTTGGCTCACACCATTAGCGCGAGATCAATGTAAATGACGAAGTCAACCCTTATTTTCAATCAAATTAAGAGGTGGATTCGTCAAGGAGACCCCTTTGTCACTAAGGCCCCGCTTGGGAGGTTAGCTTTTTTTCCCGTCTGTAACAGTTTCCGCGCGTATGTGCGAGTGCACAAGAAAACCAGCGCATATTATACGGAGCATCGCTGGTCTGTTGACATTTACGGATGATTGGGCTAAGAAACGGGCCGGATTGGATAATTAAACAGCAAACCAAGCACCATTACGGACCTCCGTCGGAAATTAGCCTGGCTCCGGAAATCACGGGGGTTTTGGGCTAAAATACGCCCAACCAAGCGGGGCCTAATCCTTATCTTGGTCTGCCATATTTAGAGGCAACTATCTTTTTTTGAAAAGGAGCATATATTAATATCGATCTAGAGGCAACTATGGATGCATCAATGCTAGAATAGTTCTTCTCTCATGGTTAAGAAAATGACACACAGATCTCCTATCGTAGTTCTCGAAAAAAAAAAAAGTTTACCTCGCTGGAGGCGCGGTTGGCTGTTCTTGTTCCCTGTATGCTCCAGGGGAAATCCTAGATTCAGGCGTCCCGAATTGGATGATGGCAAGTTCCTGCGTTGTTCCTCCCTAGTCATCATATTTGTAGTCACCCATCAGCTAGAGGGACAAGTTTATGTCTTCAGTGGCTGGGCGAGGTCTCCATGTGCTCCTCGGGCGCTGGCCAGGGCGGAGCAGCGTGGCATCTACTGCATTGACAACGACGAGTTTCTGGGGCATGGTCTAGCGTGGCTCGGCGGCGGACGCTGGATGATGGACGCGCACATGGAAGTGGCATTGTTTGGCGTCGTGGCAGTGTCGACTGCTGTCTAGACAAAGTCATTGCGTTGATCCCTCCTAAAAATGGGTTGATGAAAAACTACATGGCGGCTTCTGGAACGTGCGCATGCTGGACCTTTTTTGCTCCTGGTTCTCTACTGGGTGGCTTGGTGAGGCGATTAAATTTTTTCCGGTTATGGCTTGCTAAATGCCGAAATAAACTTGGTGTTTAAATTAATAAGCACGCAACCTAAATAATCTAGTCTCAACTAAGTGCACCAACAACTTATGCCAAGGAAGACAAGTAACGAAGTGATAGCAAGATATATGACTTCAATCACGAATGCTATCACAATGTAAATTGCATAAGTAAATAGCTCGGGTGTAGAAATAACTGAGAAACACTGAGACGATGATGTATTTCCAAGTTTCTCCTTTTGAGGGGAGTACGTCTCGTTGGAGGGGTGTGAGCTCGCCACGAGAGTCCTACTCAACGACACAGAGGCCTCACCTATTCTTTGATGAACCTCGCAAAAAAGGCCTAGTTCACCTTCCACCGTAGGTAACCTTCAATCTTGAGGCACGTGATACGTCATAAACATATTCTTAATTTCTGATGTTCCATATTGTTTTCTTATTGTTTCCCACATGTTTGCTATACACTTTATGCCATTTTTATCGATTTTCCGGACTAACCTATTGTCAAGATACCACAGAGCCAGTTCTCTGTTTTCTGCTGTTTTTAATTTCAGAAAAGTTGTTCTGGAAATATTCTCGGAATTGGAAAATTCAAAGCCCGGAAGTCTTAAAATTCTTGAAGGTTCCACAGAGTCCCGAAGAGACACGGAGGGGGGCCACAGGGGGCCCACACCATAGGGCGGCGCGCCCCATGGCCGCGCCATGGGGTGGTGTGTGCCCCCCGGCCTCCACCGCCTTTGCCCTTTCGCCTATTTATACCCCCTGAGACGTAAACCCTAAATATATACCACTTCGTCCCGAGAAACACCCGAGGCCGCCGTCATCATCATCCCGAGATCAGGAGGGTTCTGGAGATCTCCCCGGCACCCTGTCGGGAGGGGAATTCCTCACCGGAGGGGTCTACACCACCATGCCCTCCTCCAAAGTGATGCGTGGGTAGTTCATCCCTGAACTACGGGTCCATAGCAGTAGCTAGATGGTTGTTCACTCCACTTTGTACCTCATGTTTAGATCTTGTGAGCTGCCTCACATGATCGAGATCATCTTTATGTAATTCTACATGTTGTGTTTGCTGGGATCTGCTGAATGTTGAATGATATGTCTTTTGATTATCAATCTATCATGTTATCTTCATGCTTATGTTATTTATGATCTTGCATGCTCTCCGTTATCAGTAGATGCTCTGGCCAAGTAGATGCTAGTAACTCCAAGAGGGAGTATTTATGCTCGATAGTGGGTTCATGCCTCCTTTGCATCTATGCTCGAGTGACAGAAACATGACGGATGGAGTATGTGATGTTGCCATTAGGGAGAAAACAACGGTGTTTACCTAGTTTTCATTGTTTACATTACACACTTTGCTTACTGTGATAATCTGTTGCTAGCAACTTAATACCCAACGTTTGTTCGGATGATATTCAGAGGGTGGATTATTAGACGTAGATGTAGTTGGATGACGGTCTATGTATTTTGTTGCAATGCCCGCATGAATCACATAGTAATCTCTATGCCTTGCATATGCACTATGGTGTAGCCTTCATTTCTGTCAATTTCCTAGCTGTAATTTGTTCACCACACATGTTATTTATCGTTCACGGAGAGACACCACTAGTGAACTGTGGACCCCGGTCCATTTTCCTCAGACTGATAAAACACCTACTGCTTTCATACTGCTGCTACTGCTTTCATAATGTTTTCCTGCTGTTTTCCACACCATATGTTTAACCTCTTTGTGTTCAGCAAAACCAGTGAGATTGACAACCTCACTGCTACGTTGGGACAAAGTGATTTGATTGTGTTGTGTAGGTTCCACGTTGCTGCTGAATCGGTAGTGCGCCCTGCCACCTCAGCTGCATCAACCTTCAGAGATTGCTTGTCCTCCTACTGGTCGATTCAACCTTGTTTCCTTTTTTGAGGGAAAACTTGCCGCTGCACTCTTCACAACCTTCCACTTGGGCTTTACCAACGTTTGCATCAAAGTTTTCTGGCGCCGTTCCCGGGGATTTCAAGGTCTTCAAGAGAAAGCAACCTCCTGTCAACTATACACCATCAAGTTTTCTGGCGCCGTTGCCGGGGAGGAAGAGAATTTATGCAAGGGGAGTCTCTCACTTCCGATATGTTTACTTTGTTTTTGTTTTGCTTAGTTTATTTTATTTTGTCTTCTTTGCTTCCCTTTATCAAAAACACAAAAAATATTTCTTATTCTAGCTGTAGTTTTATTTCTGCTTTTAGTCTTGTTAAAATGAATACTCTTGTTCCTATTACCTTGTCGCATGAGGAAATTATTTCCACTTTTAAACAAAGGAATGATGAGAGTTTCAAGGAAGCTTGGTCTAGAGTTTTTGATTTCTATTGCAAAATTGAACCTAAAATGACTCTAAGCCTATTTCTGTGTAGCTTTTATTTAGGTCTTGTTCTTTACTATAGATGTGCTTTGGATACTGTGGTAGGAGGAGATTTCCTTCATTGTGATGAATATCAAGATTTTGATGCTATAAAAAAATTAATTGTCACCTACAACTCACCTAGTAGCTCTGATAAAGCCTTTGCAAGTATTTATGCTAGATTGAATACCCTTGAGACACATGTTTCTTGCTTAAGTGAGGGTCATAATCGGATTCGTGAACACCTTGATCATGTTCCAATAAAATTTGAAGCCTCAAATATAATCCTTACTGTGAAGGTTACTATTAATGGTGAAACGTTTTATGCTCGCTGTGATATTATGTCTGATTTTGTCTTATGCCTAAAGAAATTTATGAATGTTTGAATACTTGGAGACTTACCGAGGGAGGAGAAGAAATACGTCTCACTAATAACACCACTATATTTCCCATTGGGATAGCTGAGGGAATATTTACAAAAATCCTAGGAAGAATGGTACCCATTGATTATCTTGTTATTGAATGTGTAGGAGAGGGCCAAATTACTTTTGGAAGATCTCTGTTGAAGCTCTTAGGAGCAACTATTGATATGGAGAGAGGTACCATGACTTTTACTCCAAAATCATGTGCATACCATCAGTTCCCTAAAAGAAAGAATAAGGGTAAGAAAGATAAACGTAAGCCTCGTAACAATTTGGATGCTTCTTCACTTGAAAATACTTGATTCCACTTTTACGGGCCTAGCTAAAAGGCGTTAAAGAAAAACACTTCTTGGGAGATAACCCATGGTTTTATTTTTTGCTTTTTTTTTCTCTGTTTTCTTTGAGTCAAGGGGTTGTATACTTCTGTAGAAAATCCTTTGTATCTTTCTTTTCATGTTTTAGTAGTGACAAGTAAGGTTTCAGACGAGAGTTGGAGTTGGTTTTCGGATTTCTGCGCAGAAAACAGATTTCTGCTGTCCACCGTAAAAAATCGTAAAAATCACAGAAAAATAAGAATGACCTGAAATGTTTTGTGCTTATTCCCCGGCTAACTCCGCAACTTTTTCGTTCTTTAAGTTTTTCGATCTGAGAAACGTAAGTTCCTCAAAAAAATTCGTCTTTATAGATTGTTCTGGTTTTGACAGATTCTACCATTTTTCTTGCATTTGCTCTTTTGCGATGTCAAGTGGATTTCTTTGCTTCACGAAACATCAGTGGCTGTAGCTTATGTTTAAATGGATCAATATCACTTGTTCCATACATAACCAATGGATTTTTAATTGTTGCACTAACCCTCTAATGCGAATTACTCTCTAAGTGTGGTGTGAAGGAAGTTTTCAAGGGTCAAGAGAAGAGGGTGATATATGTGATCTAGAAGAGTGCAAGGTCAAAGCTTGAGGATGCCCCCGTGGTTCATCCAAGAATATTTTTAGAATACTCAAGCATATAAGCTTGAGGATGCTCAAGGCATCCCCTTCTTCATCAACAATCTATCAGGTCACTTCTAGTGAAACTATATTTTTATTCAGTCACATCATATAAAGTTTACTTGGAGCGTCTGTTTGCTTTTGTTTTGTTTTGTTTTGTTTTGTTTTGTTTTCATTTGTTTTCTTTTGTTTTTCTTGCTGCAGTAATATATTTGGAACCTAGCATTCTTTGTTTGTGAGAGAGACATGCTCCGCTTTTTCGTTTGAATACTTGCTATGCTAGTATTCTTAGTTTTTCTTCTAGTTGCTGCAAAAATTCCTGTTTAGCTCTTGTTTTCATTGCATATCTTGTTCAAAGCTGTTAGTTTTAGTAGTGTTATGTTAGTACTCTCATGCTTGCTTTCTGTAGCATTTAGAGAGTTTTTGTTAAAGCATGTTTTGTATAGTGCTTGTTGGGAAAAGAAACTGCTGCTTGAAGTAGAATTTTTAACGATGCAAGTAGAAGCTTGTATAGACTGTGGCTAGACTTTTTCATATTATGCTAGATGTTATTTTAGTTATAAATCCTTGTGGTTATTTAGTAGCATGATTATCCTCAAATAGCTGAGAATATTTAATGTGCCATTGAAAGAATCACGAGTTGTTCTTGTCATATTGAAGCATAAATTTGTGGTGTTCTCCTTTGAATGTTTTATTTGGTTGACTTGGCGCATGCTCACGCGATGTTTATTACTATGAACCAGTAACTTATAGCCTCCATGATCATTTAGTTTTTGAACTTGTGGCACCACTTATGCTTTTATTAATGATGTTTATGTCGCTATGCATGACTATGGCTCTTATGCTCTCTTGATTTGTCGCTCCCAGTCTTTTACTAGCCTCCACCTGTACTGAGTATGAGCTCTACTCGTGCAATCCAACTCCCAAAAACCCAAGTATGCCAAATGTGTCCACTATACCTACCTAGATGTGTTATTTAATTGCCACTCCAAGTAAATTTCTCATATGTTACCTTTAAAAATTTCAAAATTACTCCTGTTTTGTGTTCGTGTTTTTGCTCATGAGGATGTAAATAGAGAATATTTATCTCACTTGTTGATTGGATTTCACACCCTGGACTAGTGGCTTCATACACTTATCCAATTGATAGAAGAGATGGCAACGGGGTGCCCAGCCCCAAATTAATACAAACAAATTCTCTTCACTATTTTTGCCCTTGATTTATCAGTCAAAGCTTTATTGTGTAAACAAAAGAGAAAGAGGGATGAACTTCTACACCAGTTGCGTCCTTCATATGAGAGTCGCTCTTGTGAAGTCTAGTTGTCTTGTGACGTATTGTATTTTCTGTTTACCATTCGTTGACATAAGCATATACCTCTCTTAAAATATAGACACTCCTCCATGGTATGTGATTGTTGGCAGGCACCCGAGGATTCGGTTAGCCATGGTTTGTGTAAGATGGATGGGAGGAGTGTCAAACATTTTATACCTCTGTTTAATAAAATAAAAGCTCTAGCACATGAGTGATCCATGCTTCCCTCTATGAAGGGCCTTTCTTTTACTTTTATGTTGAGTCTTCATCTTCTAACTTTATGCACGATTGAGAGATCATAGTTGCCATTGTGAGTTTTATGTGCATTTGTCCCAAAAAAATTGTTAATTGATTAATGATGTGTTATTGCTTGTTCTCTAATTACTTGTTCTAGTCTTCCTCATGAACTTTGAAGGTGTCCTGGCATTTATGTTTTGCCCCACTCTTAAGGACTAGCGAAATATCACTTTGACATGTTTTCTCTATACTTGTAACAAATGTATATCTTTTGTTGCATTGTTATTCATGATCTTTTATTTGTGTTACTTCTCATGATGCAAGGTGATTGCTATGCTTTATTATTAAAATTCTATTTATCATGCTTGTGTTGAAGTTCTATGATCTCAGCTTACTTATGCTTTTACATTATTGATGATCAAGTTTATGTTGGTAGCATGTCACCTCAGAAATGATGTGTTTTTATTGTTTACCTACTCGAGGACGAGTAGGAACTAAGCTTGGGGATGTTGATACGTCATAAACATATCCTTAATTTCTGATGTTCCATGTTGTTTTCTTATTGTTTCCCACATGTTTGCTATACACTTTATGTCTTTTTATCGATTTTCCGGACTAACCTATTGACAAGATGCTATAGAGTCAGTTTCCTATTTTCTGTTGTTTTTAGTTTCAGAAAAGTTGTTATGGACATATTCTCAGAGTTGAAAAATTCAAAGCCCGGAAGTCTTAGAATTTTTGAAGGTTCTACGGAGTCCCGAAGAGACCCGGAGGGGGGCCACAGGGGCCCACACCATAGGGAGGCGCGCCCCTGGTCGCGCCATGGGGTGGTGTGGCCCCCCGGCCACACCGCCATCGCCATTTTGCCTATTTATACCCCCCGATACGTCAACCCTAAAAATATACCACTTCATCCCATGAAACACCTGAAGCCGCCGTCATCGTCATTCCGAGATCGGGAGGATTCTTGAGCTCTCCCCGGCACCCTGACGGGAGGGAAATTCATCACCGGAGGGGTCTACGCCACCATGCCCTCCTCCGAAGTGATGCGTGAGTAGTTCATCCCTGGACTACGGGTCCATAGCAGTAGCTAGATGGTTGTTCTCTCCACTTTGTACCTCATGTTTAGATCTTGTGAGCTGCCTCACATGATCGAGATCATCTTTATATAATGCTACATGTTGCGTTTGCTGGGATATGATGAACGCTGAATGCTATGTCTTCTGATTATAAATCTATCATGTTATCTTCATGCTTATGTTATTTATGATCTTGCATTCTCTCCATTATTAGTAGATGCTCTGGCTAAGTAGATGCTAGTAACTCGGGAGTATATATGCTCGATAGTGGGTTCATGCCTTCTTTGCATCTGTGCTCGAGTGACAGAAACGTGATGGATGGAGTATGTGGTGTTGCCATTAGGGAGAAAACAACATTGTTTACCTAGTTTACATTGTTTACATTACACACTTTGCTTACTGCGATAATCTATTTCTAGCAACTTAATACCCAATGTTTGTTCGAATGATACTCGGAGGGTGGATTATTAGACGTAGATGTAGTTGGATGCCAGTCTATGTATTTTGTTGTAATGCCCGCATGAATCACATAGTAATATTTATGGCTTGCATATGCACTACGGTGCATCCTTCATTTCTGTCAATCGCCCAGCTATAATTTGTTCACCACACATATTATTTATGTTTCACGGGGAGACACCACTAGTGAACTGTGGAGCCCTGTCCATTTTCCTCATACTGAATTACTGATAAAACACCTACTGCTTTCATACTTCTGCTACTGATTTCGTACTGTTTTCCTGCTGTTTTGCACACCATACGTTTAACCTCTTTATGTTCAGCGAAACCGGTGAGATTGACAACCTCACTGCTACGTTGGGGCAAAGTGATTTGATTGTGTTGTGTAGGTTCCACGTTCCTGCTGAACCGGTAGTGCGCCCTGCCACCTCAGCTGCATCAACCTTCAGGGATTGCTTGCCCTCCTACTGGTCGATTCAACCTTGGTTTCTTTTTCGAGGGAAAACTTGCCGCTACATTCTTCACAACCTTCCACTTGGGGTTTACCAACGTTCACATCAAAGTTTTCTGGCGCCATTGCCAGGGATTTCAAGGTCTTCAAGAGCAAGCAGCCTCCCGTCAACTATACACCATCAGCATGCATCCACAACTTAATTGGAGACTCTCGAGGTCACCACAATCTTTGGGCATACATCCACAACTTAATTGGAGGCTACCAAGAACACCACAAAGTCGTCTAGGGTCCAAGACCCAAGAGTAACAAGTTCACAAAGTATCACTTCCACGAGTCCTTGTGGAGAGAGCAAACCGATACAATGAATGCAAATGGAAAGAGCAAAAGTGCTCAAATCCTTCACTCTCAAATTCCAACAAAGCAACAAATTCTTATGGGGGAATAAGAGAGAAAAAACAAGGAAAACACCAAGAACTTCAAGATCAATATCTACTAGGTTTACCTCACTTAGAAGAGAGATGGATTTGTGGAAATGTGGATCTAGATCTCCTTTCTCCCTCAAAGATATGCAAGAATCATGGAAGGAATTGAGAGAGGGGGAAGCTTTCCAAGGTCAACAATGGTGGGAGAGATAGAGGGAGGGAACGTGCTTGGCAAAAGTTGTCTTCCTTTGGGGAAGAAAGGGGCTTTTTATAGGTCCTCGTGAAAAAGAGCCGCTGCAGGAAAATCACACCGGAGACTCTGGTCTAAAGTCCGGAGACTCTTGCTCTTAAAGATTCTGGACAACTTATGCAGGGGTGGAAACTTTGCCAAAAGCCCAGAGACTCTGGCAACTTTTCGGACTGGAGACACTGGGTGACACCACTTTAGCCTTGGCGCTGAGAAATCCCAAGGTGAGAGATTCCAGCCTTTGCAGACTAGAGACTCCGGCCTGTCCGGAGATTCTGGCAAGTCTCCGCCAAGATTTCGAACATAATATAATGTGTGACACCACTTGGCCTATTTTGGAATAAAACCTGAGTCCAGAGACTCCGGTCTAGGGACACCGGAGACTCCGGCTTGCTTCCGTAGCCAAACATCAAAACCTGAAACCCCATAACCTTTGCAAACGAAGTCCAAATGAGGTGAATCCAATTTTGTTGGAAAAATCCTGATACCTCAAAGTATGGAGAATTTACCACACATGAAATGTGTGGGAACTTCCTCAAGGATGAACCAGAAATTTTCTTAACCGAAAACGCAACAACTTTTTCTTATGAAATCCGTTTTCGATAAACCTTGACTTGTCATGACGATCACGACAAGCACAAAAACAACAAAGATAAAAGACAAATAATAACCAAGAAATATGATATGCCAAGTATGCAAAGGTTTGAGCTCTCCACAAAGATGCGATCAAGTTAGTCACTTGAGAGCCCCTCTTTATAGTACGACTATCGATTCTATAACCCGGTCTCCCCAAAAGCATTAAACCGGTAAAATATAAAATCTATCAAGATTATACCTTTGCCTTGAGCATTCCACTTGAGCTAGATGATGACAATCTCTTGACTCTCTCAAGTTGGATTTCCTTTCTTGATCGTGCTTGCTAGCACATGCTTCGCTTGATGAATACTTGCAAATTTCTCCTCCATACACCACTATGGGAGAGACCTTTAATGGAGAATCTTCATATGGCCACAATCACCAAAAGGGTGGAAAGAATCAACCATTGAGATTTTTTCGAGACTCTTCTCTTGAGATTTCACTTGAAGCTTCATGACGAACACCACTTGACGTCATCTACCATGGGCTATATGAAATCTTCCTTTTTATGCTTGCCCATGGCATCAAGCATAGGATTTCTTTGAGACGTTTCTCTTGATCTTTCACTTGAATCTTGATGACGAGCACCACTTGATGTCATCGACCATGGGCTATATGAAATCTTTCTTTTTGATGCATGCCCATGGAATAATACCTAACCACACATTGAAATTCCACATACAAATATCATGGGTTAGTTCACAAAGCTATATGGACAAATGCTTACCATACCACGAGATACATAATCCCACTTGGTACATCTTGTAGCTTTGTGTATTGATCACAAGTTTGATCAACCTTGTATCTTTTCTTCTCTCTTGATTTGATGATGTCTTGAAGATAATGACGAAAGACCACCTAATACTTTTCTTCAAGACCTACTTGCAATATGGTCAAATCTAAACATGACCATTCTTCATATAAGTCCTTGAATATACCAATGGTCATCATGAAAGCTTCTAGAGTCCAACACATGAAATCCACTATTTTCCCATGGACAAGATCTATAAGGATATCGCGATGTAAACATTAGTTCATAAGGATTGTCATTAATTAACAAAACCACACATGGACACACCATGCACTTTCGGAGAGGACATGAAAATTGACGGGAAATTATTGGCGGGAATATTTGTGGGTGAGAGGGACCTGAAGAATGGTGGGAGAAGATGGACGTAGGGAGAAAAAAATACTTAAGTGGATAGTCATATGTTTTATACAAAGAAACTAATAAGTATGACACAAATATAGAATAGACTTATGTCTTACAAAATGATACTAATATGTCTGACACAAACATAAAATAGGCATATGTCTCATGTCTCTAGTGGTAGAGAGAAGCGTCAGCGCGGACGACGTCTCCTCGAGCGGTCAGGTATTGACTCTGGAGTCGGGAAGCCTAACCTATTCACGCCCCTCTGGTGATGATCAGGAATCTCGGCCTAGTCCTTCTCATGTTGCATCTCCTGTGTGGGGACTGGTGGAGGAGTGCTCGAAGTGTTGAAAGTCTCAATCCAGCTGGTCATTCATGTCACTGTCCCACGATCGACACTGACAAAAGTGGGGCAATCAGGGTCTCTATGGACAAATGCATTGCATAGAATACATTTCTTAGTGGGACCTCCGGCTTCAGATACATCCATATCATTCCGGATGCGCTCACACTGTCGTCTGCCAACCCCTACACACAATAGACCTAGAGCTGGAATGTACCGCCTTTCAGGAGGGTTAACAGTGTTGAAGTTACCCATCAATTAAAATACCTATATCTCACCTGTCCAAGTATTGATAACCGACTCCTTCAGAAAATATGGAGACACAAAGGAGATTGCGTTCAACTCTAACTGTCTGCACGCATCAGCAAGTACATGCGAGCATGGAAGGTGAAGCAACTTTGGCTTGTTGCAAATGCACTCACATGTTGGCCAGGCTTCATTACCTATTTTTACCTCATGTGTCCTCAACTTATTTGCACATCCGAACTTATTATGGGCTAAGTGGACCTCAGGTCTCCTTTCTTGATTTCCAATGGCAACTACACTGTGAGTGCACGATTTTTCCATCTTTTTATTTATGTACTCTGTGACCTTTTCACAATAAGGTGAGTTTGGATTGTTCATCATATGCAATTCAGCTCTTTGATGTCTGTCTATGAAATACTTTACCGTGCCATAGAAAATATCCTTTACGATGGCTATAAGTGGAAAGGCACGGTTACATATAAGGACAAAGTTATATGTTTCTGCAAGATTGGTAGTCATGACAACGTACCTTGCTCCATGTGTGTCATGCAACAAAGACCACTTCTGTACAGACATGTGCTCTATCCGTAGTTCAAAAGTTTTTATCGACCCCCCAAGCCTTCTTCTAGTGCCAGGTGGATCAAATCCAGGCAAATCACAAAGGCCAACATGTTCTTCCTCCTCAGTCGCTATTCCGGTAACTAATTGTGCAGCAATTGCTTATGCATGTGCCCTCACTGCTACTGCTCGTGCAACTTTCCTGTCCCAAACATGTTTCTTGGTGCACAAATCAAGTCTAGCATGTATCATATTGTACTTTCATGGATGGTTCTGTTTGGAGAGATTACTGAATATATTCATAAGGTCCTTATTTCTAAACTGTGAGTAGAAATTGGCCCCCAAATGGTGCATGCACAAACGACTCTGCAAGTCATGCCATGGAGTTGGTTCATCAAGCCCATCCTCTGTGAGTGTATTTATCGCACTCAGTATACCTACGAGCCTGTCAGGAAGGATGCATACATTCGGCTTTTCCTTAACAATCGCTAATTTTTGTTGCCTGTAAAATCATGTCCAACTGTCGATGTTCTCGCTTTCTACAAAAGAAAATGCTAGTGGCACATCTTGATTGTTGCCGTCTTGACCAATGGAGGTACTTTCCAGTGAGAAATGTGTCATCTACACATATCACATATCACTAGATGTCAATGTTTGAAAGCTTCGATGCATACACCAAAAGAGAAGAACAATCGATGCATCACCCTCACAGTTGGGAACTCTTGCATGAAAAAATCTTGGATGTCTACGTAGGTACCTGGATTCCGGTTCTGGATTGTGTGGACGAGTCGGACAACAGAGTCATATGCGTCGAAATAAGGGCCAAATATGTTCTCAAGCACCCTACCACTACAAGAAATATGCTGATACACGATGCTCAGTTTTCGTCACTAAATTGTCACTATATGTCGTCCATGACGATCTTATGACGAAAAACAAATCGTTGAAAACCGAGCGTCAGTAATGGTCCACCACGACGATTTTTTAGGAATCGTCATGGACATCTACGACGATACAGGAACGTCATGAATCTATGACGATCCAAAATCGTCGTGAGCAATCCGGTCAGAACACCTCAGCACCGACGTGGCATGTCCTACGTGGCAGAATAGTGACAAAATGAAATCGTCGTGGACCTAATTCAGCCCGGTCCATTTTGTTGGTCTGCATGGGCCTAGCCCAATAACTTCGGTCGTTGCCGATCCTTTTCTTACTTGGGCCTGGGCCTCTATATGATTTTTTTTTTAAAATTTACAGGAGTATTTATTTTGCTATTATCTGGGCAGTGGCCTTTTAGAGCCCATATATTTTTCAGTCCAATCAAGTATTTGGCACATTGCTTCAGCCAGGCAACGCACAGGATAATAGCACTTTTTTTTTCTCTCCGGGTACACATTTCAATAGAATATAGAAAAGAATTTGAATATAAAATTTGAATTACACAGGAACATGAATTTCAGCATTCATTTAACGTATCAGCAAACTTCAGGACTGCAGGCCACTAGTGCATAAAGAGGAACATTACTTTCAATGTTACAGAAATAGCAAGGAACATCGATTTCAGCTGTACAGTATATGCATAACTTGTTCAGGATCAGGAGCTGAAGCGAAAATCAGAAGCTGCAGTCTCAACACGCCCAACTGGCACAGTTCCAATACCACCAATCTTGTAGACGTCCTGAAGGGGAAGGTGCAGGGGCTTGTCTGAGGGCCTCTTGGGCTCATTGATCTGGTCAAGAGCCTCAAGGAGGGTGGGGCCCTTGTACCAGTCAAGGTTGGAGGACCTCTCAATCATGTTGTCGCCCTCAAAGCCAGAGATTGGGACGAAGGGGACCTTGTCAGGGTTGTAGCCCACCTTCTTCAAGTACGAGCTAACTTCTTTGACAATTTCTTCGAAGCGAGATTTCGAGTACTTGGGGGTGGTGGCATCCATCTGCACAAAAGGAATATGGAAATTCAGAAGCACATTCAAACAATTGTGTAATCAACAAAAAGAATCAAAGAATGTCCATGAAAATACAAACAGATACAAGCAACTCAAAAAGAGTGCTTAACAGCTAGACTGCTCAATCTAGAAAAAATATAACTACACGCATGCTTAACATAGATACATTACAGGAAATGTACGCTTAACACAGAGATATTCCAGCAATTGTATGCTCAATATAGATATATACCAGCAATCGTATGCTTAACATAGATATATACTAGCAATCGTATGCTTAACACATAATATACAACATCTGCAGCATTCTAATTATACATCAAAATACGCAGTAGCTCATGGGACCAAAATTTATTTGCCATAAGCAACAATATTATTTGATCTAATATGAAGATCCAATATTTAAGAGCATAAGCAGATCATTTAGCAAAGGAAATTTATGTATCAATTAATAAACAAACAGGATGTAAAAGCACATACAGATAACAAAATCTGATATCATACCTTGTTGCAACAACAAATCATCTGCTTGACACCAAGAGTGAAAGCAAGAAGAGCATGCTCACGGGTCTGGCCATCCTTGGAGATACCAGCCTCAAAACCACCAGTGGTGGAGTCAATGATAAGCACAGCACAATCAGCCTGGGAGGTCCCGGTGATCATGTTCTTGATGAAGTCACGGTGTCCAGGAGCATCAATGACAGTGCAGGAGTACTTGGTCGTCTCAAACTTCCATAGGGAAATATCAATGGTGATACCAGTGTACTTTAACAACATGTAGAGCAATGTGAGCTCCTTTCGTGCCCTTCATTCCATCCTTGAGTTCTTGTCTCGGGTCAACCTGCAAAAGCACCAAAGATACATCAAAGAAAATCAGACGATTATTTGGTAAAAAAGATACCACAAGCATTACATGTGCAAAGCATTGGTTGTACCAGTACAAGCATTGGCATACCTAGCATACTAAATCTAATACTCCATTTCCAACAGCAAGAAGTCCTTGAAATTACAACAACTACATTATCTAACCTCTCAAAGGATGCAACAACAGAGTGGAGAAGACAGGGCAGGTTGAATCACATGGGTAAGGGCAGTCCACCTTCTGGAACGGACTGCGGCCGTAGAACCAGTCTCCAACTGCATTTGCTATCTTCTGCAACAGAGAGGGAGGGAGGGAGCAGAGACATTTTCAGATTCAACATGAGGTCTGGACGTGTGTATGTAAACGGAACTCAAGGGTGCAAAGGGCGTTTACTTTGTCACCGAGCAACGGAGAGCCTGGTGCGAACCATATATCATGTATCTCCGACTGACAGTGCACGTAGCACGAGTTTATGAACAGCCCTCTGGTGGAAGAGCCCCCTTGTTCCTCCAGTGCCTCCACAAAATGGCCCCTGAATCCTGCAAAACCGTGTGTGTTGATGAATAAACATAAACAGGTTCATAGCTGTCTAGTCGGCAAAATGCGGTAGCACCGACCCTGCAAGGTCTGAAGTTGCCTCGCGGAACATTGGCTTATATCGTGCTTGCAGTTTCGCCAACGAGGATCAGAACCTCCTGGCACCAAAATGTTCCTTACCTGCGGGCATGTGAAAATGGAAATTCACTTACAGATACAAGTATCAAGCATAGTGCAGATTGAAATTATTGTTTTATCCGATGGTTACCTGCCATGAGTCATATGCTGCATTTAGGATGAACAAAGGTGTCTGGATCTATTTTACCTCATTCTGAGGAAAAAAGCACTGCATCCAGGCAACTTGTTATTCTAAGGGGGGCTGTAAAATGTGATATCTACACGTGCATTGTAACTCTGCTTGCAATTAAATCTTACCATGCCTGCAGGCATCTTGGAAGTGCACCGAGATGGTAAATTCATGGCTGAGCCCTGAGGTATTTGTACACGAAACAATCAGACAAACAATATAAATATACCATCCTGTTGAAGTTCTAGTATTTGCTGTGGTTGTAAACCACAGATGGAATTAAATCCCCAATGACTCGACAGAGTGGAGAAGGCGTGTATGAAATCAGTTGCATGTACCGACCAAGAAGAGGAGGATGGCGAAACCCTGCATGCCGTAGGCTTCCTTGAGGTCGTTGTCCTCGCTTGCGTCAATCTTGGTGAGGGATGACCTCACCTGCGGCCACTGCACACAAAAAAACAACTAAGGACGCGGAGGCGCGGGATCGGTTGAGTGCAAGATGGGGCGGGGCAGCACCGGTTAAGGAGATGGCTGGCACCCCCGGCGCCAGCGCGCCAAACATCCGCACCTCCCCAGAAGCCCTCGGCCATGCGGTCGACGAGGTCCGGCGAGTTCGAAGGTGCCGCGTGCATCGCTGCATGCGTGCGCCGGCGAACAAGCTGCCCGTCACGCCATGGCCCAGTTAGGGTTAGGGTTTGATGCTCGATCTGACGACAGAGGGGGGAGCGGGAGGAACTGGGCGGTGGGAGGTGGGGCGGTCCATGGGGTGGACGGCCGGCGTCATAGTAGTGGTGGCCGGCGAGTGGAAAAGCGGCGGTGGCGGCAGGTGGGTTCTAAATCGGGGAAGGAGACAGAGATTGGAGGTTATGCTGAGAGGTGGTGATGCGTGAGATGACTGGGGAGGAGGCGATGGGAGCCGGAGGAGGTGGGCGTCTAGCTCGGGGAGATCTAGCGTTTTCAGGCGCATCTAGCTCGGGGAGATGGAGCTTGATAGGGGCGGCTCCTCGGGAGAGAGAAGGGAGGGGATTTGCGGCGGGACAAAAGGGAGGGAGAGAAAGTTTGCGGCTAGGGTTTGGGGAGGCCGCGCGCGAGAGAGGAACTTTAACCAAAATTTCCCTGTCTAGCGGAGGGAAACTGGGAGGGGGAAAATTAGGAATAATGAATAAAGAACTAAAAGTAAATGTAAATAATGAATAAGTAGAAAAATAAAATATCACATGACATATTTAAAGTTCAATTAAAATTAGATTAGAAAATATAAGAACTTTGAACACAACCTCGGAGTAACATGCTCGAGAAACATAATTTGTATCTTCGCACTACATAATGGATTCCTTCATTCCTTAACCAAATTGACACATTTCCTCTGAGTAAAGAATACAAAAAAAAATTGTTTGTCTTAACGAGAAAGAAAACATGTCTTTGGAGGCATGTCCCCCGTTTTGCAAATTGTTTTGCGATATTCAACATTGTATTTCGAAATCGGCATAAAAGGTTCAAAAAAGGGATAACCTTCACAATATGTCATTATATATGTCCTAGTATTCACCAAAAATAATAAACTAGGAATACGACAATTGGGTTGAAAATATGTTCACAAAATTGAGCTATCTCCTCCAAAGGTTCTTGAGTTTCGGGCCAGATGACGGTTGTTATGGCCACATTCATGTCATAGTTTATTGAAATGTGCCCATATTCTACCCAAACATGCATATTGTAACAACGAACAAAGTTGCCGAAGAAAGTTTTTTATTTTTCTCTTAGCAAAAATACCATTTTCCATTTTCGGAGTGCCGAAAAAGGTTTTTTTTGTGAAGCACCTACCACAAATATGTTAAAAAACTGTAGAAATAAAAATTCTAAATATATTATGTCATATTTAATCTACAAATAACAAATTTTATACCTCTCAATAGCTCTAAATACACCTCTTTTGAAAAAGACAAATTTCTGCCGATTCAGCTGGAAACGGGCCAAATTTGAACTACAGGTGCCTCATATGTTGCTAATGATTTTTTGTAAAAATAATTTTTAGATACACAAGTACCTATTTCAATAGAGATGTACCAAGAGTTCATCAAGATTCGACACCTAGGTACGAACGGTCATGTCCCCCGTTCTGACCGTTTTCCGAAACCGGCTTTGAAAATTCCAGAAAATTCAAAAAAAACTCGAAACGATGCAAGATCTTCGCGTGGTGTTGTTATATATGTCCTAGTATCCACCAAAAATAATAAACTTCTAATAAGACAATTTGGTGGAAAACGTGTTCACAAAAATGAGCTATCTCGTACGAAGATTCATGGCTTTCGGGCCAAATGACGGATGTTATGGCCACACTCATGGCATAGTTTGTTGAAATGTGCCCATATTCTACACAAGCATGCATAATGGAACAACTAACAATGTTCACTAAGAAAGTTTTATTTTTCATTGAATAAAAGCATCATTTTCCATTTTCGGAGTGTAAAAAAAGGTTTTTTTTGTGAAGCACCTACCACAAATATGTTACAAAACTGTAGAAATAAAAATTCTAAATATATTATGTCATATTTGATCTACAAATAACAAATTTTATACCTCTCAATAGCTCTAAATACACCTCTTTTGAAAAAAACAAATTTCTGCCGATTCAGCTGGAAACGGGCCAAATTTGAACTACAGGTGGCTCATATGTTGCTCATGATTTTTTGTAAAAATCATTTTTAGATACACAAGTACCTATTTCAATAGATATGTACCAAGAGTTCATCAAGATTCAAAACCTAGGTACGAACGGTCATGTCCCCCGTTCTGACCGTTTTCCGAAACCGGCTTTGAAAATTCCAGAAAATTCAAAAAAACTCGAAACGATGCAAGATCTTCGCTTGGTGTTGTTATATATGTCCTAGTATCCACCAAAAATAATAAACTTCTAATAAGAAAATTTGGTGGAAAACGTGTTCACAAAAATGAGCTATCTCGTACGAAGATTCATGGCTTTCGGGCCAAATGACGGATGTTATGGCCACACTCATGGCATAGTTTGTTGAAATGTGCCCATATTATACATAAGCATGCATAATGGAACAACTAACAATGTTCACGAAGAAAGTTTTATTTTTCATTAAATAAAAACATCATTTTCCATCTTCGGAGTGTAAAAAAGGGTTTTTTTGTGAAGCACCTACCACAAATATGTTAAAAAACTGTAGAAATAAAAATTCTAAATATATTATGCCATATTTGATCTAAAAATAACAAATTTTATACCTCTCAATAGATCTAAATACAGCTCTTTTGAAAAAGACAAATTTCTGCCGATTCAGATGGAAACGGGCCAAATTTGAACTACAGGTGGCTCATATGTTGCTCATGATTTTTTGTAAAAATAATTTTTAGATACACAGGTACCTATTTAAATAGAGATGTACCAAGAGTTCATCAAGATTCAACACCTAGGTACGAACGGTCATGTCCCCCGTTCTGACCGTTTTCCGAAACCGGCTTTGAAAATTCCAGAAAATTCAAAAAAACTCGAAACGATGCAAGATCTTCGCGTGGTGTTGTTATATATGTCCTAGTATCCACCAAAAATAATAAACTTCTAATAAGACAATTTGGTGGAAAACGTGTTCACAAAAATGAGCTATCTCGTACGAAGATTCATGGCTTTCGGGCCAAATGACGGATGTTATGGCCACACTCATGGCATAGTTTGTTGAAATGTGCCCATATTCTACACAAGCATGCATAATGGAACAACTA
Source organism: Alopecurus myosuroides (assembly GCA_028641055.1). Taxonomy (NCBI): domain Eukaryota; kingdom Viridiplantae; phylum Streptophyta; class Magnoliopsida; order Poales; family Poaceae; genus Alopecurus; species Alopecurus myosuroides. Next base: position 59,730,480 of record CM054060.1, on the reverse strand, counting down.
ACAATGTTTACTAAGAAAGTTTTATTTTTCATTGAATAAAAACATCATTTTCCATCTTCGGAGTGTAAAAAAAGGGTTTTTTTGTGAAGCACCTACCACAAATATGTTAAAAAACTGTAGAAATAAAAATTCTAAATATATTATGTCATATTTGATCTACAAATAACAAATTTTATACCTCTCAATAGATCTAAATACACCTCTTTTGAAAAAGACAAATTTCTGCCGATTCAGATGGAAACGGGCCAAATTTGAACTACAGGTGGCTCATATGTTGCTCATGATTTTTTGTAAAAATAATTTTTAGATACACAGGTACCTATTTAAATAGAGATGTAACAATAGTTCATCAAGATTCAACATCTAGGTACGAACGGTCATGCCCCCCGTTCTGACCGTTTTCCGAAACCGGCTTTGAAAATTCCAGAAAATTAAAAAAAAACTCGAAACGATGCAAGATCTTCGCGTGGTGTTGTTATATATGTCCTAGTATCCACCAAAAATAATAAACTTCTAATAAGACAATTTGGTGGAAAACGTGTTCACAAAAATGAGCTATCTCGTACGAAGATTCATGGCTTTCGGGCCAAATGACGGATGTTATGGCCACATTCATGGCATAGTTTGTTGAAATGTGCCCATATTCTACACAGGCATGCATAATGGAACAACTAACAATGTTCACTAAGAAAGTTTTATTTTTCATTGAATAAAAACATCATTTTCCATCTTCGGAGTGTAAAAAAAGGGTTTTTTTGTGAAGCACCTACCACAAATATGTTAAAAAACTGTAGAAATAAAAATTCTAAATATATTATGTCATATTTGATCTACAAATAACAAATTTTATACCTCTCAATAGCTCTAAATACACCTCTTTTGAAAAAGACAAATTTCTGCCGATTCAGCTGGAAACGGGCCAAATTTGAACTACAGGTGGCTCATATGTTGCTCATGATTTTTTGTAAAAATATTTTTTATATACACAAGTACCTATTTCAATAGAGATGTACCAAGAGTTCATCAAGATTCAACACCTAGGTACGAACGGTCATGTCCCCCGTTCTGACCGTTTTCCGAAACCGGCTTTGAAAATTCCAGAAAATTCACAAAAACTCGAAAAGATGCAAGATCTTCACGTGGTGTTGTTATATATGTCCTAGTATCCACAAAAAATAATAAACTTCTAATAAGACAATTTGGTGGAAAACGTGTCCACAAAAATGAGCTATCTCGTACTAAGATTCGTGGCTTTCGGGCCAAATGACGGATGTTATGGCCACACTCATGGCATAGTTTGTTGAAATGTGCCCATATTCTACACAAGCATGCATAATGGAACAACTAACAATGTTTACTAAGAAAGTTTTATTTTTCATTGAATAAAAACATCATTTTCCATCTTCGGAGTGTAAAAAAAGGGGTTTTTTGTGAAGCACCTACCACAAATATGTTACAAAACTGTAGAAATAAAAATTCTAAATATATTATGTCATATTTTATGTACAAATAACAAATTTTATACCTCTCAATAGCTCTAAATACACCTCTTTTGAAAAAAACAAATTTCTGCCGATTCAGCTGGAAACGGGCCAAATTTGAACTACAGGTGGCTCATATGTTGCTCATGATTTTTTGTAAAAATCATTTTTAGATACACAAGTACCTATTTCAATAGAGATGTACCAAGAGTTCATCAAGATTCAAAACCTAGGTACGAACGGTCATGTCCCCCGTTCTGACCGTTTTCCGAAACCGGCTTTGAAAATTCCAGAAAATTCAGAAAAACTCGAAACGATGCAAGATCTGCGCTTGGTGTTGTTATATATGTCCTAGTATCCACCAAAAATAATAAACTTCTAATAAGAAAATTTGGTGGAAAACGTGTTCATAAAAATGAGCTATCTCGTACGAAGATTCATGGCTTTCGGGCCAAATGACGGATGTTATGGCCACACTCATGGCATAGTTTGTTGAAATGTGCCCATATTATACACAAGCATGCATAATGGAACAACTAACAATGTTCACGAAGAAATTTTTATTTTTCATTAAATAAAAACATCATTTTCTATCTTCGGAGTGTAAAAAAAGGTTTTTTTTGTGAAGCACCTACCACAAATATGTTACAAAATTGTAGAAATAAAAATTCTAAATATATTATGTCATATTTGATCTACAAATAACAAATTTTATACCTCTCAATAGCTCTAAATACACCTCTTTTGAAAAAGACAAATTTCTACCGATTCAGCTGGAAACGGGTCAAAATTGAACTACAGGTGCCTCGTAGTTTGGTCATGATTTTTTGTAAAAATTATTTTTAGATACACAAGTACCTATTTCAATAGAGATATAGCAAGAGTTTCACAAAATTTCACAATCAGATAAGAATAATCGTTCCCGTCATTTTGACTCCAAAACCGTTATTCAAAATCCCCTAAAGTCTTAATAAATATATGATCATGGGAATGATTGTTTTATGTTTAAAAAATGGTTTCAAATGGTTTATAATTACGAAAAATATTTTTTCAAATTTTTCAAAATTGGTTAAGTTCAATTATGAGGTCAAATTCAAATCATAGAATGAAAACACACAAAAAAACAAAAAAAAAAACGACCCAACCCAACCCAGACGCCAGCTTGCCCGCTCAAACAACCCAATGCTTGTGTCCCTGCCGAATTCGGCCCGTGCTGAATTCCCTCAAGTTTCGTGGTCTTGTTGGGCTTTGGTCCAAAGTGAGTTCGGTCACTAACAAAAGGAACAAACACATTGCTCTAACAAGAAGTGGTCAGTGGCCTTGTGGCTAGCGGAGACCGCGCTGTACCTGTAGGTGCAAGGTTTGAACCCCACCGTGCGCATTTTTTAGGAATTTTCCACTGAATGCATGGCGCAAAGAAGCATTAAAAGAAATGAACACGATCTTCTAACAAGGGGTGTTCGGTGGCCTGGTGGCTCGCTCACGCCGCGTTGTACCAGTAGGTACACGGTTCGAACCCCCCAACTAGCATTTTTTTGTGGCATTTTCCACAGGATGCATGATGTGGCAAGTCTCTTTTCCTGGTCCCACATGTCATTGGCAGTATTTCCCATTTACCTATCCCACATGGCAGCTGTCCCACATGTCATGCCAGAGTTGATGATGTGTCTATCCAAAAGACAAGCCACGTGGGCGGAGTTGATGATGTGTCTATCCAAAAGACATGCCACCTGGGCGGAGTTGATGATGTGTCTATCCAGTAGACATGCCACGTAGGCGGAGTTGATGATTTGTCTATCCAACAGACATGCCACGTAGGCGGAGTTGATGATGTGTCCGTTCAAACGTACCAACGCATCCACATTTAGAATGTCATGACGATTTAAATTCGTCGTTATCGGTTAAAAACAAGGCCATAATCGTTCATGACGATATCACTTCACAAAATCACGACGTTTTTTGGCCAAATCGTCATGAAAATTCAGCGTTTTTAACCCCTCTAGCGGCTAACGACGGTATGGCACAAAATCGTCATAACTTTATGACGATTTCGTCCATCGTCGTTGCGAGAACGTCATGTATCAACACATTTCTTGTAGTGTACGCTTAGCCCTCCAAGCATTGCCATAAGATATTTCATAGTTCAACCTCACAACGACTTTCTTCTGGTGAGCCTTCACTTCCATCGTTGCACTCTCCACTATCTCGATGTAAAGCAACCAATCAATCAAAGTGGATGAAATGTTACGATGATTTACATGGACATTTGGTATGAAACAAGTATGATGCACTAAGTCATATATCATCCAGCTTGTGCCATACTTAGGCAGATATCCATGCACCCTGCCGGGACAATTTACGTCCTCGCATTCCATTGTCAAGTATTTTTTACTTGACACCACAGTTTTGACAATCATGTGCGTGGACATTGCCCATTCAATAATTGCATCCCGCACAACTTGCTTGTCCGGATACATAGCACCCGACACAATGTTGTTCCGATGATATTGCCAGGAAGAATCATGGCCATCATTCACGGTCATCGCAAAAGAGAAGTCCTAATTCAACCTTGCAGGATTTGGCACCTCTACTGCATTCTCTTCTCCACTTGACTCATCATAATCATATGCATGACCACTTTGACCGTCTGAATCTTCATCTTCCATCTGATTCTGCATGTGCCCATCTACCTTGTCAATATCCGCATCGTCACTGTCATAAACATCACCATGCCCTCCTTCTACCTGACTGCTCTGTCCTAGTTTGTAACCACCCACTCCTTCTACCTGACTGCTCTGTCCTGATTCGTAACAACCCCCTCCAGCACCCGACCCATAATTTGACGGAGATAAATCCATCCCTTCACTTCTCTAACCTCGCTCGTATGCACCCTGTCCTTCGGGGCACCGAACTCCTTTAAGACAGGAAGCACTAGGGCTCAAGGATTGCAATCCCTATTTCCCAACCTTCCAGCGCACCCACAGCGAGTCACGGTCTATTGGTCACAGATAAAATAAAATATTTGATCTTGACGGGGTCCACAAAGCATGAACATCGATAGTGTATGTTTCAGTATCAAGGCCTAAACTATCTGCTAGCCACTCTTTCAACTGACTTAGAGACCATGTTTGAGGGGTAGGCAGGTCGACTACTATATTCTGAAGCTCACTCAGATCAGCTCCCAACTCATTCATTTGGACATGACCAGGATCGTAGAAAACAAAATGTAAACTTCACTAAATCTGACATCTCTGCTGACATAAATAAATATTCACCATCATTAACAACATTCATTATACAATATTAATATTAACCAATATTTACTACCGGACTGCTAAAAATATATCCGTGAATTTATCTTAGGCAATATATACTACCAGTCTGCTAAAAATACATCCGCGAATTTATCTTAGCCAATATTTACTATCGGGACTACTAAAAATATTTACCTTATTTGTTCGACGTACACATTCAACTACATATCTGCATATACCTACAAAGTTAACTACTAATATAATAGACCTAAAAATATATCCGCGGATATATTACATCTACAAATGTAACTATATAACCGTACAAATATATCCGCAAATTTCGTACATATACAAATTTAACAACACTAATTACGCCAGAAAGTTATCATACCCTCGAAACGTGTGCAACTACTCCGACCCACAGGCCTGGATCAACAATACAGCATCACGAACACCACCACCACGAGCACCATCACCACCGCTGCCATCACCATCACCACCGCCACCACGAGCTATCTCATCACGGGATCAGAGTTTCCCTAGCCTCCCTCAACCATCTACGCATGGTTTCTTATGGAAAATAAAAAATTTATTGGTCAAATATGGAGAATAAAATGGGAAACTTTCAAGTTGGAGAGAGAGAGGAAGAACAACCAGAAGGATAAAAAGGAAGAGAAGAGAAGAAGAAGTCGTCGGGTCCTGTAGGTTTCATCTATGCCGACTGGGCCCAGCCGGCTTGGCCCAGGCCGACTGGATAATATTTTTGAAAATATTAAACGCGTATTATTTTCCTAATTACTAAAAGAAACCGTATTATTTAAAAAAATTAGCAACGGTTTGTACAATCTCCCTTTTTTTTGTGTACCCTTCTTCTATCATATATGAAGATAAAGACATTTAGGACGTGTTTGTATTTGGCAGAGGTAACACAAACGTAATGGGTAACAGTTAACGCTGTATAACAGCTCCGACCTGTACAAAGAAGCATCTATTTGGTGCAACTACGTAATGGGAATACGTCCCTTAACATTGTTTGGTTTGGCACTGTACTCTGATTACATTGATGCTTTTAAGACTTCCAACAAAACGGAAAACAACAACAACTTTCACATGCAACTCACAGGTGCTTCATCATCACAACTATAAATTCATAAAACCAGCACATAAATATATTTTTGCATGCATCCAATGCAACATCCTCAAACCGTTGGTCATAGGTTAACCAACACATAATTTGACAACATTTGCAAATGTATATAAGTCATCAACACAAACTGGGAATTCGACGATTTGCATACTAAAAAGCAATTTGCATGGATAAACATAAACACATTACAGAAGTCTTGACCTTGAAATATTTCTTTCATGTCGCCGCACCATTGACTTGCAAGATAGAAGTTTTTTCTTCTCATCAACCATGCATATTTCTCTCATATTCCAATAAGAGTTTGTTGGATAAGAAATAATTAGTAAGATTATTAATCATATGAGAAAATGCATGAATCACAACTATAAGATATATCTATGATAAGTAAGTCAAGTTGTCGAGTAGCCAGAAAAAGACTAGTGAGCTCCTCCGGTGCAAATGCATGCATATGGATTACTATGCCAGGAAAATCAAATAAAAAAGAAATCTCTTAGTTTTCCACTGACACAACTAGCAAAAACAATCAAGCAAATATTCATCCAGAGGGCAAAGTATAAAAATGGTTAACATCTCGCTTTTGAAAGTTGATTCTTGACTAGTGATACTAGCAACATTATAGAGAACACAGCTCTGTCTCCTACTGTGATGTATATAGATTACCTAAGAAAAGAAATCATGATCATCTTAATGATAGATATGGACATCAAAACGGTAGTTGCTTCTTGTATACGGATTATGTAAGACAAGAAACCATGTAGCTATGCAATGAAAAAGAACAATGATTAACCTATGACATATTAAAGGATTCTTTCTTGCATAACCTCAATGTTTAACATTTAACAGAAGATCCAATGGACGAAGGTCATAATGTAAATTTCAGCAAAAAGGTATACCTTTTAGCATCTTTAGCACAAACTCCCTCCTTAGATTAGGTGGAAGAGCAAGCATAAGGTTCATTTTCTCTGGAGCTTTTGCAAATATGCTTGCTGCCTCCACGATTTCTGTGCCGGTGAAGGAAAGTCTAGCCAATTCACCAATGGACTTTTCTTTCATTTTCTATCGAGGGTCCTCCCGCGACTTTTCTCGCGCCAACGATGATGTCAATTAAGCTTCCATTGTACCCACATGCCGTGTCACAGTGTTTAGCTGACTGTTAACATCATGAAGCATAGCTGCAAAAGGATCACTTGGTCATGTCGCCCTCTTTGGCCTAACATCTTTATTTTGCCTCTTGGAACTAGTTGTATCCATAGAGAGAGAGTCAAGAGGCCGTCTAGTTGTCCCTATAGAAGCAATGTCCTCTTCCTCAGTTTCCTCTTTCCTGTTAGCAATTTCATTCTCCAAGTTAGCCACTGCCTCGCCAAAGCCTTAAACACTTTGCCTTGTTGCTATGACTTTGCTATAAATAACAGCCAGCTTTTCAAAGTATGTGAAGGCAACACCATACAATCCCTTTGCCTCACTATGGATTTAGAAGTTTTTTATAAAACAAGATAGTTAGTTTCCGATACCATCAACAAGAAGAGCATATGCACCAAGTAGCCCTAATCGAACCATAGAATGGAATCAATAATGGATGAAGTGATCAACCTTGCAGTGTGCTTCATACTGTGCCTTTTAGCATTGAATCATTGATACGTCCAAAACGTATCTCCTTTTTCGAACACTTTTCTTATTGTTTTCCTCTAAACTTGTGAGTTTTGGATACCACTAACACGGACTAACGCTGTTTTCAGCAGAATTACCTTGGTGTCTCGTTTTTGTGTAGAAAAATCAACTTTTGGGAAAATGCCCAAAAAAGACCCCATTGGGCTTCTATCACCAGAAAACCTCGGGAGTCAGAAGGATACCCGGAGAGGGGCCAGGAGGGGGCCAAACCACCTATAGGTGCCCCCTAGGCCGCGTCGCCAGGTGGTGTGGGACCTCCAGGCACCCCCTCGGGCTCCCTTTTCGACTACTTATGCCCCGTAAACCTAAAACGCGAGGGGGTTCATCATATTCCATAGAAACACAATAGAGCGTTGCCGCCGCCTCGAAACCCAATCCGGGGATCAGAAGTTCTTGTTCTGGCACCCTGCCGGGACGAGGATTCGAAGGAGATCATCGCCATCGACACCGCACTCCTTCTCCATCAACCATCCTTGATTCCCCCGTCCATGTGTGAGTAAACCTCGATGTAGGCTTAGAGGGATGGAAGGGATTGGATGAGATTGATCATGTAATAATGCTAGATTGTTAGGGCATAGTGCCTAGTATCCATTGTTAGTTTTTCTACCGTTGTTGCAACTTGTTATGCTTAATGCTTGTCACTAGGGCCCGGGTGCCATGATTTCAGATCTGAACATGTTATTCTTTCATGAGTATAATTATGTTTCTTGATCATACCTGCAAGTTGTTTACACATGTCATTGTCTGGAACCCGAGGCCCCAAAGTGACAGCAATTGGGACAACCGGAAGGAATGGCTGTGATGTGAGGATCATGTGTGTTCACGAAGTGATAATGCTTTGCTCCGGTGCTTTATTAAAAGGACACCTTAATTACCACTAGTTTCCGTAGAGGCCCTGCTGCCACGGGCTGGTAGGACAAAAGATGTTATGCAAGTTTCTCATTGCGAGCACGTATGACTATATTGGAACACATGCCTATGGTTAACCTAGAACTTGGATGCTTTATTATTACTAGCAAAATATGCCCGTGCGTTGCAACGGGAAAAAAAAAATGAGGACGACTAAGAGTCGCGCTACCGATATTTTGCTTCTGTGCAAGATCTAATGACATGAGACGGTGATTGTCCGGGCCTAGTGCATGTTAGGAGTTTGAAATCTACAATTTATTTGAAAATCTCATTCGGTATTTGGATCCTCAATATCCCGTAGTCTTACCGCTGCTGAAAATCCATTGTACCTAAAAAAATTTGGGTACCGGTAGTCAAATTCTTGGCATACATACCACACAAGCATGCACTATGGTCTCGAATTTTTTTTTTACCGGTAACGATGTCATTCTATTTGCATTGCAACGGGAGAGAAAACATTACACATCTAACACAATAAGCATGTCCTCTATTTCAACTACATACCACACATATTGCCGATTATCATCCTTCTCGCTATCCCCGACGGAGGAAGTGGTGTGCACCTCATGACAAGTCGTCCTTAACGCGACGAGCTCGTCACCACATATCACACCGGTGAATGAACCAGATAAGTGAAGGGATGTTTTAAACTTAAAAATTTATCTCGTCGAGCTCAACATAAGGGCCACCCAAACATGACAGTAAACTGAATTTTCACTGAAACCACACATTAGATAGAAGATTTTCTGGAAAGTACAAATAGAAGAACGATTAAAACAAAATTGGGACCTATTATAAGTACATCAGGCATACATACGGGTACGTATCTAGGCATCTCTCTCTGTTTTGAAAATTCCATGAAAGAAAAGCTATGTTTTAGGGATCTCGTGACATAAACAATCGATGTATCCTATATTCATGGCTTTTCTTCATAATATATAATAATTTTATTTGAACGCAAATACTTCATACTCTAATAATTTAACCTGCTAGAGGGCAGCTCTCTTATTCTGATTTTCTTATAAGAAAACTTCAGGAATAATTTTTAAGTAGGAGGTAACCCAAGTGATAAAGCTGATGGCGTGTCACTGGTCTTGTACGGCTGCTGCAGCGCATCAAATCGCACGGCGCCACACCATCTCTCTCCCAAGCCCTCTCAAATCTCTGTATTTTTTCTTTCTCTGTTTCTGAAAAAACAGAAGAGCGGCAGCCCAAATCTCCTCATCCTGATTCAATCGTTTTGCAATATGTGCTCTCTCTAGCTCTTTTTCCATCAATCCATTGTCTCCCTGACACCTCTCTCATCTAAGCTCATGTCTCGTGTAAATCTTCTTTCTTTCTTTCTAGAGCCGGAGTGTAGCAGATGGCCGTGATCACGACTATTCAACCTTCTTTTGTTCGCGACGCTGGTTAAGACGTCCTCTTGCAGGATACTGCTTTGTATACGGGACCAAGTCAGATTGGATTGTTAACTTGAACAGATTTTGTATACATGTATGCATAGTTGTCTTACTTATAGCAGCTCCATCGCTTCATCTTGCAGGATATGATGAATTATTAGACAATTGTTGGTACGGTAGTTTCAGGTCGTTTCAGCTTTCCCTTTTAATTTGAAATCCCTCAACTAACCATGTAACCAACAATTCCCATGCAAATTCTCAATGAACCATAATCCGAGTGAGAAAACAGCTAGTGTGATTGTACGCATCCTTTGATCTGCTGGACAAAGTCCAGCTAGAATTAAAAACAATGCAGCTCATGACAAATCGAAGGAACTGAACACAAGAATCATCTCACTGACATGTACTAATTGGTGACACCGTGACCAGGGTAGAACTTCTTTGCGGTTGTCAAGGCTGACAGCAGCACCGGGTGGGATCCCAGCTTGGGCAGCAGGGTACACGTAGCCATTCTGGACATAGATGTAGATGAAGCGGCAACGGAAGCTTCAGCGCCTTGTAGTCGGAACGGCATGCCATGGTCCCTTTGTCATCGCCCGAATCTATCGGAGCGATGTGAGATGTCTAGTCACATGGGCGGCGTGGATGGAAAGCGGGGAGACGGCAGAGTTGGAGCCCGATGCCTCGCCGCAGGCGTGTTAGCATAGCATGCGCATGTCAATAGCGGCCTAGCCTATGGGAGCTCCATGGCTGGACAGGTTTGTTGAGCAAACAACCCCTCCATCAAACGGACTATAGTGCTCGCCAAACACCCCAAATCCACCCCCACATGGCTAGACGTTCATGTCTCCGGCATGGTCTTGCACACCCGCCAGCAGGACGTCTTCAACATGGTTTTTCATTTCTTCAGCATAATCACACAATGCTAACGAGCACATCTGGTCCTTCATGGACGTCGACCAAGTCCTCACCATTGATCTGGGTTGATCTCGCTAGCAGCGGTAAGCATGTTGTGGCGTCATGACCTACCTGCATGAACGACAAGAGCTTCATGCCCTGATCCTTCACCACGTCCTCGCCGTAGACGATCTGGTTGCCGGCGCCGTATGTCGAGGGGGAGGCGTGATCATCTTGCTCTTCTCGTCCACCATAGTCTTTCTTTCTTTCTGTCAATCGTGGTCGCTGCCATAGTTTCCTAAATCTTTCGCTTGATAGTTTGGAACGCTCAATTTCGATCGTTAGCTTGGACTGATTCGAGGGCAATACGACCGCTCCCATATTTAAGGGCCTAGAGTTGTTTTCGTGGAGATCCAGAACCTGTCTTTCCTAGTTTGAGTATGACACGCTTACGTGCGGAACCATGCCGGTCCATACCCAGCGATCGCATTGCATTGGTTTCCTGGTCCGCGTGCTACACAACGAGGTAGGCCAGCCTGCTTCGTTGGGCCTTGGTCCATGTGTATGTTAGCGATCGCTTCAATCTCGTTTCAAGGCAGGAAACATAGAAGCGCGAGGAAATCTACGACGACAAAAACGTAAAAAAACGGACGAAAGCGTAATCGCATACGGACGAAAAAAGGGAGGAAGAAACCTTCCTCCCTTTATTAGTAGGTAAAGATTATCTGCAATGCCCAAATTATTATTATTACATGACCAATGTTATCCATGCAACTCCCGTTCATCCATTCCCTCTATGCCTACGGTACTCCCATCCTGCTGTTTTCCGCGATTGCTACTGCTGTTACTATTTTACTACTGTTGTTATTTTATTACTACTGCTGCTATAAAACTGTTGCCACTGATAAATTGTTGCGAGCAATTCTACTTTCAGGTGCAACTGAATTGACAACTCAGTTGTTAAGTCTAATAAATATTCTTTGGCTCCCCTTGTGTCGAATCAATAAATTTGGGTTTTACTTCCCTCGAAGACTGTTGCGATCCCCTATACTTGTGGGTCATCAAGACTATTTTCTGGCGCCGTTGCCGGGGAGTATAGCTTTATTTATTTGCTCACTTGAACGTGATATTGTTCTCTGCAAGCCTTTCATCACGGGGAAGACTCGTGATGGAAGAGTTCCTATATTACCATCCACTACAAGGAGAGGTATAACTCTGAACACCTCTGTTGCTCTTGATTCACTATCTGTTATGAATAATCTTCTTACACCATCACATGCTACACACACTGTTACTTCTGCTGAGTCTGAAAATGCTTCTGATACTTTTGATTATGCTTCTAGTGTGCTTGATGATACTGGTTCACTAGGTCCTTTCCTAGATGCTACTATTGCTAAATCCAAACAAATTGAAAATGCTGAAATTCCTGTTGAAAATATTGGCACACATGTTAATTCAACTGATTTGATTGATGATTTTGATGAAACCTATATTGAACTTAATGATGACTTTATTGAAGAGTCTCAAGCTACTACCGGTGCAAGTGCTCTTAAGAGTCTTCTCGCAGGACATGCTGTTAAATATAAATCTTCTCTTGATACTAAATTTGCTACATCTCCCATACACATTAGAGACAAGGATTATGATTTCTCTCTAGATTTATCTTACATATCCATTGTTGAGATGGAACCTTTTTGTGTAACTGAAAGTATAAGTGCTATGGAACCCATAAATGAGCTTTCATCTTTGAGTAGTTTATTTTCTGATGATACTAAGCTGACTTATTTTGTTACCAAGATTTCCTTTCTCATTAAAAGATGAAGATAAAACATGGTTTAACAATCTGTCACCCGGATCTATTACTAGTCCTATGGATTTGATTAATGCTTTCTTTCAAAAAAAAAATCCTGCTATTGCTCAACATACTACTGTGCTAGAGATCTTTAACTTTGAGCACATTAAAGGAGAGAAATTAGCTGAATCTTGGACAAGGTTTTGCTCTTTAATAAGAGCTTGCCCTAGTTATCCTCTACATAAAAATGAGCTCCTAGATATATTTTATAATGGACTAACTGTTGAATCTAGGACATACCTGAATAGTTGTGCTGGTTGTGTTTTCAGGAAAAGAACTCCAGAAGAAGCTGAGGAATTAATGGCTAAAATAGCCAAAAATAATGATGATTGAAATATACCTAAGCCTACACCTATACCAGTGCCAACACCAATACCAACACCCAAGAAGTGAGGGATGATTGAATTAAATGATGAAGTGATGAAGGAAGCCAAGAAATATATTAAAGAGAGGGGTATTAAATCTGAAGACGTGAAGAATTTACCTCCTATAGAAGAATTATGTAAGCATGTTCCTCATCCATAAATAGTTGAGGTACACTCTCTTCAATACTTTGATAATAGAGATATTCCCTACTCCAAACCACCAGATCAATGCTTAGATGAATTTGATAATTATGTTGTAAGCAAGATAATTTTAATATGAGAGTGCAAAATCATCTTATGGAAAACTCTAGAGCTATTGATAATTTGCATGGTATTATTGAGAGAAGCTCTAATGATGTTAAAATACTTGTTAAACATTTTCATATGGTTCAAACTCAAATTGATCAACTTACTAAAGTGCAAAAAGATATGCTAGCTAATGCTTCTAGAGAGAAACATGTTTGTGAAATAATTACTAGAAGTGGTATTTCTACTCAAGATCCCTTGTATCCCGAAGGACACCCTAAAAGAATTGAACAAGATTCTCAGCAACCTAAAAACAATAGTTTTCCTTCTAAGAAAAAGAAGAAGAGAGATAAAACTGTTGTAGAAACTCCTGAATCTGCTAAAGATCCTAATAGTATATCTATTTCTGATGCTGAAACTGAAAGTGGTAATGATAAAAGTGATGCTTATGATAAAGAGGAAAGTGTAGCTGAACCTGAAAAGCAAATTAAAACTGTGAAGTATACTAAGGAGGATTTCATTGCCAGTAAACATGGTAAAGAAAGAGAGCCTTGGATACAAAAAGCAATGCATTTTCCTAATAAGAAACACAAATCTAAGGAAGAAGGACATTATAATAAATTCTGTGAGTGGATGAAACCGTTTTTTTTTGCAAATTCCTTTGACTAATGCTATTAAACTGCATCCTTATTCAAAAAATATGAAAGATATTGCCTCAAACAAAAGGAAGATTCCTAATGAGGAAATTTCCACTATGCTTGCTAATTACTATTTTAATGGTAAGGTTCCAAAGAAGCTTGGAGACCCTGGTATTCCAACTACTCCTTGTTCCATTAAAAACAATTATGTTAGAACTTCTTTATGTGATTTGGGAGCTGGAGTTAGTGTTATGCCTTTATATCTTTATAAGAGACTCTCTCTTGAAAAATTAATACCTACTGATATATCTTTACAAATGGCTGATAAATCCACTGCTATTCCTGTTGGTATATGTGAGAATGTTCCTATTCAAGTTGGTACTAGTTGTTTGATATTAAGTGACTTTGTTGTGTTGGAAATGCCTGAAGATGATAATATGTCTATTATTCTTGGGAGACCTTTTCTTAACACTACAAGGGCTATTATTGATTGCAATCAAGGAAAAGTAACTTTTAATGTTAATGATAAAGAGCATAATGTTTATTTTCCCAAGAAGATTGATAGCAGATATGGTTTAAATTCAATTGAAAATATTGAGACCATCAAGATTGGAGAATTTTATTGTCCCATTCCAGTTGCACCAAAATAATATGAAATCATTATGATTGGTACTATGTCTATCAAGGTTGAGGTAACACAGTTATTTAGTTTGAGAAAAGTTTTTCTTCATATAAAAATTATTCTGGTAACAAGACTTGATCAACCTTGTTAACAAAGTGATTTTGAATGAAGAGGACAATGTTTTCACTATGTTTTTACCTTCCCCATTATGTTTTCACCATGTTTACTTCTGTTATCACCTTGCCACTTTAGTACAATCATGTCTCCATCATCCATACCTTTGTTTTCACCATCAATACTTTTGTCTTCAAAGTGATTTCTTTTGTTTTCACCATGATATATTTGTTTTCACCACCCATAACTTTGTTTTCACCACTTCCACCTTTGTTTTCAGTGGATATTTACACATTAGAATGTTTTAGAACCTCTGTAGTACTGGTTTTGGTTTAGTTTTCCACCTTTTCATAATTGTTTTCCAGGTTTATAATTAATTATTAAATTCTAAAAAAAACATCTAAAATAAAGTTTTTCGAAAAATTCCAGACAAAATATAATTTTTACGTTAAAAATGAGGCAGAAAGCCACCTGGGAGACCCCAGGGGGACCCACCAGCCAGGCACACCATGGGCTGGCGCGACCTGCCCCTGGTGGCGCCTGGGTATGGTGTGGGGGCCCCCTCGCCCTCCACTAACTCTCTCCACTGCCAAAGTCCCCTCTCAAACCTCCCAAAATGAAAACATTTCCCGGAACCCGTGTTCTTGCTGTTCTTCCTATGGATTTTCGATCTCCTTCCTCATCCCATCATTTGTGCTGAAATTTGGTGCATTTGCTCTTCGGTATGTGACTCCTCCGATTATCCAAGTACAATTTTATTTGGTGGAGTATTTCTTGAGTATTTTGGTACTGTAGGTGACAGCTTATGTGAGTTTTCATGCTTGATAAGATTTGAAATAATATAGTTTTTATGCATGTTTAGCTCTCCTATCAGTCTCTATAGTAGTTTCCACCTTATAGTTGCTTGAAATCAATTTTTGTGATGATTGTTGAAAAATTTCAGAAATGGACAACCATAACTTTGGAGAAATATTTAGGAGTGATTCTCCTAGAAGAACAAGGCCTTCACATTCCTCCACTTTAGCGAGGCCATCTTATAATCAAGACCTTATTGCACCGGACATCGATAATGCGGGAGGTGACGGAATTTCTAATCCTTCTAGCTTTCCATGTTATACATTTCTGAGGAGTGCAGGTCTAGAGGATGACTTCTTGATGCTTATTGAAAGAGTTGGTTTAACCAACTACATGGAGGATGAAAGTCATCAGTATGCTACTCTTACAGAAACTTTTGCTGAGAGCTTTAAGTTTGATAACTCACAGTATAACCCCACTGTCGCTTTGAAGATTTTTTTTTGAAACATTTTCTACTGCAGGGGAGTCCCCCACAGCCCTTTATTACCAACCAAAGAGTTACAATTACAGATATGTACAAATAAACATGGAAATAGACTAAGACAGTCTATCCCAGGCTAATGTAAGGAGTTAATCCATGAAACTAAATTAGCAGCCACATAAGCACTCAACCTATGCTTAAGCATAAGGAGATCTAACATGAAGCCCACTTTCCATCCCATAAAGGAATGTCTTTCCGATTTAAAAATGACTCCATTCCTCTGTTTCCAAATATTCCAGCAAGCAAGAATCACTATCTCAGTGAAACAGGGCCCTTTGAAAGACTTTTTGGCAACAGTAAGATTTTGCACAAGTGTGTTATCACTCCAGCTGATTTGCAAATAATTCCAAATCCTGGAGCTAAAAACACATTGAAAGAACAGATGTATCCAGTCTTCATTGCAATGAGTGCAACAAAGAACACAATAATCAGTACCTTCAATCTTCCAGTTTCTTCGTTTGATCATATCCTTTGTATTAATCCTATCCTTGAGGATCAACCAAGCAAAGAATTTATGTTTTGACATGCATTTGGATTTCCATATCCACTTTGCAGGCCCATCTGGAGGTAAATGAGCAAATTGTAGCTGATAGAATTTGCTAGAGGTATATACGCCTTTATTGAAATTGCATCTCCAACTGTCCTCACTGTCAGACAACTGAACATTATTCACAATGACACTCAGATCATTAAACTCCTGGAAAGCTTCAATTGAAAACGGCAAGTGGAAAGCATCCGAGAGGTCTGTCATCAGTATTAAATCTCTTACTGAGGACAAAGGATCCTTGGTAAAAGAAAATAATCTCGGGAATTTTATAGCCAAAGTGTCGTGGGATAATCACGGCAGACGTTACCGGGGGTAACTGATCTCGGGGCAAGACGACACAGACGTTTGGGAGAGGGTTTAGCTCAGAGGAAAACATGATGCAACTCGATCTGGTAGCCGGCAATCAAAGTCGCCGAGTCTCCGATCTTGATACAATAACTCAACTCTGGGATTACACTAGATGCTCGATATCAAGCGATATTGCTAGGGTTCTTAGATCTCTGTCTAAACTAGCCCTAGGGGTCGGTTTATAAAGCGCCCGTACCCCCTCGGCCCTATTCTCCAAGGCACAGCTTGAATCCTATCCGGACACCGCTTATAACCCTAACTTTCCTTACCGTAACCCATAATCCGGGTTACAAGGCCTACAAACTTTGGGCCTTCCAAAAGCTTCATTATCCTTAACCAGATTGCGCACCGTGTTCCTTGGGCCGGGTTACGCCTTGGAGTTGGCCTACCGGGTTATTATCCCCCCATCAGTAGTCCCCAGAATAGCTTGGGCTTCACGGATCCTCCTTGAAGCGCTCGCTATTCCCTGCAAAGATATCAATCACACAGGCATATGGAGGCCGGGTTAAGATGCTTTGATAGACAGCTAGGCCTTACTCCATGGTGGCCATATAGTAACCCGGCTTTTCCCCAAATACTTTGGTTTGACTTTCCAGGTCTAAACCCTAATAAAAATGTCAAGATTCCATACTTGATAACTGACCCTGATATCATGGGGTAGATCTCCTTCTCTTTTTTGTCCAAGTACTTTGCTCAGTTCTAGGCGCATATCTCGCAGAATCCGCGCAGATAACCATTACCCCACAATTTCCGGCTTCCGGCCGTTGGGATAGACTCACCCCCACCTTATAAATAGTGCCCCGAGGGTAACCTAAAACCCATCGCTCCACTTCAATTCCCCCTTTCCTTCCTTGCTCCTTACTCCCTTGCAGCACCACCGCAAGAAGTTCGTGCTCGCCATCGAAGCAAAGCCGCCGCCAGCCGTATTCGTCCTCGAGCCATCTCGCGCCGTCGCCAAGCTTCACCGCCGCGCCTTCGTTCCACTCGCCAAGAGTCGCAAAGGGGCATTCGAGCCACGCCGTTCGCCGCCGTCGCGTTAGACTCCAATATCTCCAGTAAGCCCCTTGCACTCGTTTAATTTAGCCCCGCAATTTTCCAATCCATCCATGATTGGATCTAGGTCAACCCGTGAGTCGTTCTTCCGATTGCATCAAATTAGATCGATTCGATGCTCGCCAACTCCTTTAACCACCTGCTAGATAGTTACAACTCATCCTCCTACCATTACTAATCACCAAATCTCCCGTAAAATCGCTCGCAAACTTTCCCATCTAGATCCATTCCTCCTCGATTTTCCGCTCATTGCATTAACACCCGGAAAATCCTCCTTTTCCAGCTATTTTGCTTGCAGTAGACACATGGGCAACCATCCATCTTCCCCAAATGCTTTTCCATGCGTAAGTGACCAATAATTTCCACAATTGTACTTAACACCCGGATACCTTGTAATCTCCACCTCATAGCGTGATACCCGGATAATTCTTAGCTTCATACTTCCTTGATACCGTACACTCGGATAATCCAACACTTCCGGGTCTTATTTCCTATGCCTCTTTTTCTTGTGCTTTGCAGGTTGATCCCATGGCTCCCAAACGGCAAGGAAAACAGCCGACTCAGGCAAGGACTACCCAAACCATATCCGCCAACTGGGGGCGTTCCACGGCTACGAAGGCCAAGTTGGACGAGCTAGCCGAATTAGGAATTCTCCCTTCTCAGAAGGACATTCACTGGAGGGCGCCGGGCAACGAGACCCGGCCCACACCCGCCGATAACGAGGTAATCTGCTTCGTAGAGCACGTGACCCGGGGATTCCGTCCTCCGGGTCACCCTTTCTTCAGGGAGGTCTTAAGCCATTATGGCCTCCGGGTATTCGACATAGGGCCCAACTCTATGTTGAATATTACCCACTTCATCGTTCTATCCGAGTCGTACTTGTGCATACCGCCAAGTTTGACTCTCTTTATCGAATTATTCCAGTGTAAACCGTGCCGCGAAAGTGGTGACGGAGCACTTCTTACTTGCGGCGGGGTATCCATCCAACGCCGCAAGAATTCACCGATGCCAACCCTCAATTTAAACTCCCACGTCAAACATTGGCAGCTGTATTTCTTTTATTGCCACGATACCTCCCCAGACGGCGAAAAGAAACTGCCGGGTTACTCGGAAAGCCTCCTCGAACCTTCCGAGTCTTTCAATGCCTTTGCACCAGACTCAGACAGGGAGGCGATCCTTCCCTCATTAGCCAAGATAGCCATCCTCTCAGCCCAAGGCCTCCTCGGGCTAAATTTAGTAAAAACATGGGTTGATTTTCGGATCCAACCCAACTCCATCCGCACCAAATTGATGTGCGAGTATTCGGGGCACACCACAGATGCACTCCGATACTCCACCAAGAGCTTTGCGACCGGCGATACCAACAAGACCATCAAGGGCTTCTTGACAGAGAAGCTAGAGGTGATAAAGGGCATCACCGGGTTACCCCCATTTACTCGGGAAAACCCGGCTCCAGCGGTAATATCCGATATTCATAACTTATTTCCACATTTTGACTTGATACAGCTTCTAACCCTTAGTCTCATTCTTTTGTCTTAGGCTGATGACCCTTTCTGGAGAGTTGAACCCTCCCCCCCTTCCAGAGACCCGGAAGAAGAGGACGAGCCGGCTGATGATAGTGAAGGTACTTGCACAGAACTTGTATAATCTTTAATCGTATCATTTTCCTCCCGTTTACCTTTTTTTCCACGAACACACACCCGGTTCGCAGGGCTGGAGGACGAAGGTGAGACCAACGAGGATGACCCGGAGGCAACCGAGTCTGATCAAGAAGCAACAGTTGGAGCCAAGAGGAAGGCCAGAGGGGCAGTGTCCAAGGTTCCTTTTTCCTCGTTATCCTCTGAACCTTACTCCTTTGACGCCATGCGACGACTTAACCATCAATTACCAAATTCGTCGTGCTTGAAGGATTCTCTCCCAGCCAAGCGCAGAGTAACTCGGAGCTCCCCGGGTGAAGATCCCCTTAACCCGGGCATCTCTACCCCCTCGGTCCATCGTGCCAATGCTCCTTCGTCCCGTCCTTCTGACTCTCCTCAACGCCACCCTTCTCCTAACCATCCACGTGCCGGGCAATTTCGGGTTCCGTTAGTGGTCCCTGTGACGACCTCATCTGCTTCCAGCGGCGAGCTCCCGCCGGACTACACCGTGAATGCCGGGTAAGTTTTTGCTACATGATTTCCTTTGACGTCTGACAAGTTTCCACTCAAGCCACCGTCACCACTAATAACTGCCTTTTCTCATCTTTCTTTCAGCACTCAAGTCACAGTCAGTGACCCGGAAAATGTAGAGACGGATAACCATCGGGCAGAGAAGCCAACTGATAACGTAGACGCCGCGACTGGCGGTGATACGGCGAATAACCAGGAACAAGGCCCTCTGAACAATCCGCTTCCCCGAGCCGCCGGATCTCCTTCCTCATCGGAACCAGTGGACGAGGAGATCGAGGTTCTGGATACAAGGATGGGTTCTCCCAACCCGGGTACTCAAACTGTCCGGGTCTCGACCCCAAGGGCGGGGAGAGCTCCCCCACCAGGCGACCAGGCTGCCGGCTCTTCCGGTACTCGACCCGAGGAACTGACGTTTGCCCAGATGCTGGAAACCCTGCGCACTTTAAGGGCTAATGAAGAAAACATCTTGGGGGCTTTAATAGCCAAACACGAGGTAAATCCAACTGATGTTGCTTGTGCCCTTATCCAGTCCCCAAGTTCCGAGTGAATTGATTCATAATTTGCTTGGGACTTTATTATACAAGCGACTGATAACTTGCCCCTCTACCCAACTAATCCTTGTTTGCATCCATGCAGTCTTTCGTGACTCAATCTGAGGAGAAACTGGCAGACGCCACCAAGCTCATTGAAAAGGAGGTAGCTTTGCGTGAAGCAGCCGAGGCTGAGGCCAGGATGAATAGGCTGATAATGAGGAAATATAGGAAAAGGGCTCACAAAGCAGAAGATGATCTAACAAGCCTTTCTGTCCAAATATCTGACACATATCGTGCTTTACTTGGTACGTTTCCTCCTCCGGGTTTATCCTTTTGATAGATAGCAAGAGTTTTCCCGACTTATGTTTCCATTTTTTCAGGCCCGGACGAAGCCATGCCGGATGAGGATGACATTGCCAAGCTGAAAACTATGAAGAGCGTTATCCGGCAGCTATGTGCCGGAACCAAATGGATCCTTCAGGAATTACGGTGGCCGGGTAAAGGACATGTTGATCTGAAGAGGATGCTGGATGCCTTCTCCACTATTCCTGAGTGGATTTGGCACTGGAAACGCTCGTCTTGCCGGGTTGGAATGACCCGGGGGCTTGCACTTGCCAAGGCTTATTTCCCCAAGCTCGAGCTAGTGAAGCTTATGGGCGGCTTCCCAGAGTTCAAGCTTGATGGGTCCAAGTTCTCGGTGAAGGATTTTCAGGCCGTCCAAAAGGAGGTCCGTTACCCGGCCAGCGTGATCGCTGACGACCTGGATGTTAATATCCTTGTTCCAGCATATGATGCTGCTGGTGAAGCGATTAAGTCAGATCTTCCCGAGCCGTATGATATGCTGGCTCGGTGGAAGGAGGAAGCTGCTGCGTTGAAGGCGGAGGCTGCCAAGAAGCAAGCCGAAGCCGGCTCTGCCCCCGCTACCTCAACACCAGTCGTTCCACCTCCTGCACGGGCTGGTACCACTGATCCGGGTGCTGCTTCTACCACCAATGATGGCAAGGGCAAGGCCAATATGAACGCCGAGTGACATCTGATCTCCAATGCCTCTTCTTATGCACCGGTCGGCCAACGTGCTGTTTAAACAGTTATATTTTGGGTGGTGCGCCTGTGCACCTTTGATATCTTTTTACCGGGATTTTGTAATGCACGCTAAGGTCTTGATATACTCTATGCCTCTTCCGGCCTTTTTAAATTTATCCATTATTGAGCTCGTCTGTTCTCGATATCCGGCTTTCTTTATTGTTCCTTTTGTGAAACTCGATTTCCGGGTCTCATGGGTGTTGACAAGCGGATTTTGCTTCTAAGTCCCCAAGTCCCCAAGACTCGGATATTTGGGTTTTTGGAATTCTACAAGTAAGCAATTTTTTCTCTTTTCAAGATTTCAAGTCACCCGGACCCGGATCTCCAAGTCTAGGACACTTGATCTTGAAAGGAGAACGAATTGCCTACTGCTAAATTCACAAAGATCCCTGAGTCGTTTCACATAGGATTTGAAGTTATGCTTAATAATCGTTGAGTTTCCAGCTGTTTAGCCTTGTACTCTGCATAACTTGTGGTTTAGATGACCCTTTTGACTATCTTGTACTGTAAGCCGGCTTTCGCGTGGATACCATGTTGTTACATCTATACGAAAGCGTGGCCAGTCAAGCCCCGTCGGGTTTCATGGCTGACTGTAATCGTAAGCGAACAAATCATGCCACTTTAGTGCGAGTCACATCGAGGTTAAGTAAGAATAGCCAAGAAATTTGGACTTCTTTGTCCGGTTATAAGATTGTAGCCGTACTCGTTTGCAAGTAATCGGCCCTTATAACTCATAGGCATCATGGCCGGGTCTTTGAGTTCGTAACTGTGCTATTCAAGCGACCAGCCCCCAAGACCTAGATATACGCATCATACTGAGAGTACAGAACCTGATAATAACCATCTCTTTTCTTGATAATCACCTCTTTACTTGATATGAAAAATCTAGGTCAGCAAGCCGCCTCATTAAAAACCCGTCCAGTCCCCAAGGGTACCCTGGATAGGAAAAGAGTACGTCTAAAAACCTGCTGCCTGTTACATCGTTCAATTTATATGCCAACACAATTTTTGCTAAGTATAATATGGACGTAGCTGAGCCACGTTCCACGGTCTGTCTCTTTCTTGCATAGATGAAGTGGTGTGAGCGGTGTCATTAACTGTGGTCGACTCTTCCCTTGCATCTATCAAGTAATATGACCCATTATGCAAATTCCGGCTTATGATAAACGGTCCTTCCCAGGGTGGTGATAACTTGTGCTTTCCTTCGTTCGACTGTACCAGGCGCAGAACCAGGTCTCCTTCCTGGAAGACCCGGGTTTTCACGTGCCGGCTATGATACCTTCGTAAATCCTGCTGATATATGGCTGATCTTTCCAGGGCTTGTTCCCTTTGCTCTTCTAACATATCCACAGCATCTTGCCGGGTTTTCTCATTCTCCGCTTCGACGTATGCTGATACTCGTGGTGAATCATGAATAATATCACTCGGTAGTACTGCCTCCGCGCCATAGACCATGAAGAAGGGTGTCATCTGAGTAGATCTATTAGGCGTGGTATTGATACCCCAAACCACAGAAGGAAGTTCTTCGACCCATGCGCCAGCTGCCCTGATACAGGGGACTCGTAATCGTGGTTTTAATCCGCGAAGCAATTCTTGGTTCGCCCTCTCCACTTGTCCATTGGCCTGCGGATGAGCCACTGATGCGACATCAAGCCGGATTCCATTGTTGCCACAGAACCTCTCCATCTCACCAAGGGACATGTTGGTTCCATTGTCGGTAATTATGCTGTGGGGATACCCGAACCGGTAGATAATCCTTTTCAGGAACTTGACTGCTATGGCTGATTCACAATTAGTAACTGGCATAACCTCAACCCATTTGGTAAACTTATCAATAGCCACCAAAAGATGTGTCTTCTTGCATGGTGACATATGAAATGGGCCAACCATGTCCATACCCCAGACAGCGAACGGCCAAGTTAACGGGATGGTCCGTAACTCCATAGCCGGCACATGGGTTTGGCGAGCGTACCTTTGACATCCGTCACACCTTGCTACCAATCGTTCCGCGTCTGCTAGAGCCGTGAGCCAGAAAAACCCGTGTCGATACGCTTTAGCTACAAGAGATCTTGTGGACGCATGATGTCCACAGTCGCCTTCGTGGATTTCCTTGAGAATCTGTCGGCCTTCTTCTGGCGCCACGCAGCGCAAAAAGACCCCTGTTGCGCTTCTTTTATATAATTCCCCATTGATGATAGAATATCCCTTTGCTCGCCTCAAAATTTGCCTTGCTAATACCTCCTGCTGTGGTAACTCGCCTCGCGATAGGTAGGCCAAAAACGGTTCTGTCCATTCGGGAATAGCACGTACAGTGGCCACAAGTCCTGAATCCGGGTCTTGATTTGCCAATTCCTCCTCTGACTCGGTTTTAACTGATGGTCGCCATAATTCATCCAGGAAAACGTTAGGTGGAACCGGCTCTCTGCGCGAGCCGAGTCTAGCGAGTGCATCGGCTGCCTCATTCTTTCTTCTGTCTATATGCTCCACCTCATACTCGGAAAAACATCCTGCAACCCTATCAACTTCCCTGCGGTATGCTGCCATAGTTGCGTCCTTTCTATCCCAAGTTCCTGACACCTGCTGTACCACAAGGTCCGAATCTCCGAAACACCGTATCCTCTTGATGTTCATCTCCTTGGCTGCCCTTAAGCCGTGCAATAGGGCCTCATACTCGGCCACGTTGTTGGAACAATCAAAGTGAATTTGTAGTACGTAACTCAATTTATCTCCTTTGGGTGACGTTAGCACCACCCCAGCTCCTGATCCCTCGTATTGCTTAGATCCATCGAAGTGCATGATCCATGATTCGGAATTTGGAACCGTCGTAGTCATGCCTGTATGTGTCCAGTCGTTAACGAAATCAATTAAAGCTTGAGATTTGATTGCTGACCTGGGTTCGTAGTTGATGTGATAATCCCCCATCTCTATCGCCCACTTGGCTATTCTTCCCGTCGCGTCCGAGTTTCTGATGATATCCGACATTGGTATTGAACTAACCACTGTTATGGGGTGTTCTTGGAAATACGGCTTCAATTTCCGGCTAGCCATAAAGACCCCGAACACCAACTTTTGCCAATGCGGATAGCGCTGCTTTGCTTCTGATAATACCTCGCTGACGTAATAAACCGGTCTCTGAACCGGGTAACCCTTCCCATCCTCTTTGCGCTCCACAACAACTACTGCGCTGACGGCTCGGGGGCCGGCTGCCACGTATAGCAACATAGGTTCTTTAGGACCCGGGGCCGCTAGTACTGGTGCTTCAGATAACTGTTTCTTTAGTGCCTCAAACGCCTCATCCGCCTCTTGATCCCATACGAATTTATCTGATTTCCTCAAGAGCCGGTACAAGGGTATTGCTTTTTCTCCGAGCCTGGATATGAATCGGCTCAAGGCTGCTACGCAGCCCGTGAGCTTTTGAACATGCTTCAAATTTTCCGGTTTTTTCAGACTCTGGATGGCCTTGATTTTATCCGGGTTTGCCTCGATTCCTCTCTCGGAAACGATAAAGCCGAGTAATTTCCCGGCTGGAACTCCGAACACGCACTTTGTCGGGTTAAGTTTCATCTGATACCTCCTCAAGTTTTTGAACGTCTCCTTTAGATCATCGATAAATGTCTCCGCCTTCCTGGTCTTGATGACCACATTATCCACATAGGCATGGACGTTGCGTCCAATTTGGTCCTCGAAGCACTTTTGAATACACCGTTGGTAAGTTGCGCCGGCGTTCTTCAATCCAAACGTCATAGTTTTGTAATAGAAGGCCCCAAAAGGGGTTATGAATGATGTTTTCTCCCAATCCTCCCTCTTGAGCTTAATCTGATGATACCCGGAATACGCGTCCAGAAAGCATAATAGATCGCTTCCAGCTACTGCGTCTATAATCTGATCTATCCTTGGTAGCGCGAACGGATCCTTTGGGCAATGTTTGTTGAGACTCGTAAAATCAATGCACATCCTCCACTCATTGGTCTTTTTCATCACTAGAACTGGGTTTGCCAACCAATCCGGGTGAAATACTTCCTTGATAAAGCCGGCTGCTAATAGCCGAGCGATCTCTTCGCCTATAGCCTTCCTTCTTTCCTCATTCATTTTCCTCAAACCCTGCTTCACGGGCCTGGACTTGGGATCTACATGCAAACTGTGCTCAGCCAGCTCTGTAGGGATACCCGGCATGTCGCTAGGTGTCCAGGCGAACACGTCTGCATTTGAACGAATAAACTCCACAAGTGCCTTCTCTTGCTCTTTTTCCAAATTGGACCCTATGGTAAATTTCTTAGTGAAATCACCTTCGACAAAATCTATCTTCTTGGTGTCTTGCGCTGCCTTGAATTTTGCTCTCTCGTCCTCAGTATTCGGCTTTTTCAAGGCTGTTCTATCATCCGGATTTACTTGAGACCGGTAATATTCGAGCCCTTCCTTTCTGCACGCTTGCTCGGCCATTACTGAATCTCCTTCATCACACTCAGCCGCTATATCCCGGTTCCCATGTATGGTGATAGTCCGTTTAGGGCCCGGGATCTTTAGCTGTAAATACACATAACACGGTCTAGCCATGAATTTAGCATAAGCCGGTCTTCCAAACAGCGCGTGATAAGGACTGCGCAATTTGACCACCTCGAACGTGAGCCACTCAACTCGATAATTATCCGTCGATTTTCCGAAAGCAACCTCCAAGGTGATCTTTCCCTCGGGGCTCGCCGAGTGACCCGGCACGATCCCATGAAAGACTGTCGAACTTTTCTGTAACTGGGACTCTTTGAGACTCATCCGTAAGAAGGTTTCCCAATAAAGGATGTTGATGCTACTTCCACCGTCCATCAGGACCCTTTTCAGCTCGTAACCATTAACCTGTGGAGCAACCACCAATGCCAGGACTCCTGGACGCTCTACTCTTTCCGGATGATCTCTTCTACTCCACGTTACCTCTTGTTCCGCCCATCTAAGGTATCCCGGCGCAGCCGAGGAAACCGAGTTTACCGCTTTCTTTAACGCCTCTTTGTTCCTGCTAGAAGTTCCTGTAGTATGCACATGATATTGTCCCTTTAAATCAGGCGTACGTACCATACCGATGAAGATGTTGATCCGGCCGATCGTCACCGTAGATCCGGACTCGAGGTGATCCGACTCTGGCCCCCAGCCGGAATCGTCCACCATCTTTTCTCCTTTGTGGTCGATGTAGATCTCGCCCACGACAAGATTCTCCATGTTCTTCCGAGCTTCTCCCGTGATGTAAACACCTTTGGACGCAGGCCCCACGGTGGGCGCCAACTGTCGTGGGATAATCACGGCAGACGTTACCGGGGGTAACTGATCTTGGGGCAAGACGACACAGGCGTTTGGGAGAGGGTTTAGCTCAGAGGAAAACATGATGCAACTCGATCTGGTAGCCGGCAATCAAAGTCGCCGAGTCTCCGATCTTGATACAATAACTCAACTCTGGGATTACACTAGATGCTCGATATCAAGCGATATTGCTAGGGTTCTTAGATCTCTGTCTAAACTAGCCCTAGGGGTCGGTTTATAAAGCGCCCTTACCCCCTCGGCCCTATTCTCCAAGGCACAGCTTGAATCCTATCCGGACACCGCTTATAACCCTAACTTTCCTTACCGTAACCCACAATCCGGGTTACAAGGCCTACAAACTTTGGGCCTTCCAGAAGCTTCATTATCCTTAACCAGATTGCGCACCGTGTTCCTTGGGCCGGGTTACGCCTTGGAGTTGGCCTACCGGGTTATTATCCCCCCATCACAAAGGTTGTCCAATCCACGAATCCTTCCAAAAAAGCCCCGAAAAACCATTTCCCAAGACGCAAGAGGATAAGGAACACCAGGTATCTGCTAATTGCATAACTCCTCTCCACCAGAAAGAACCACAGGATGTGACAGCATGTGGTACTGTTTGAAAATAATAAGCATTCTTGACTAAATGGACCCAAGGGATATCCAAATAGTTATAGAATTTTGCCAAGAACTTCAGTAACAGAGCTCTATTTTGAATCTGGATATTGATGATCCCTAATCCTCCTTTGGATTTGGGTCTGCATACCATATCCCAGGCAGCTAAAGAATTCACTCTTTGCTTATTCTTGTCCTTTCTCCATAAGCATCTCCTCCTTGCTTTATCTATTATATCAATGACACCTTTAGGAATTACAAGAGTGCACATGTAATATGAAGGCAAGGAGGAAAGAACCGAGTTCACAAGAACCAAACTATCCCCATAAGAAAGAAATGAGACTGTGGCCGAAAGTCTCCTCTCAATTCTGTCAATTAATGGTGCAAAATCCTTGATAGTTGGCTTAGTGGTTCCCATAGGCAAGCCTAAATAAGTAAAGGGCATAGAAGCCACGGTGCAATCAAGAACAGAAGCCAAATCAACACTTTCCTGCTGTGATAAATTAATCGGTATCATCGAAGATTTATTATAATTCACCTTTAGCCCAGTGAGACTAGCATAAAGGTTAAGCAGATCCTTAAAGACCAAAATCTGAGCCGGTTCAGCAGGAAGGATGACTAAGGTGTCATCCGCATATTGCACAATAGGAAAGTCTCCACCAATTGGAATTGGCAGCCTGAGTCTTCCTTCTCTTAGTGCCAGGTTAACAATACTTTGTAGCAAATCCCCACCCAACACATAAAGAATTGGGGACAAAGGATCCCCCTGCCTGACACCTCTTTTGCAAACAAAAGTTTTGCCAGGAACTCCATTCAAGAGAACTGATGAAGATCCAGAAGCTAGAATTTCCTTGACCCATTTGATTACTAAAGGAGGGAATCCCTTAAATTTCAAAATCTGCAGAATAACAGAATGCTCAATGGTATCAAAAGCTTTCTCAAAATCAATCTTGAAGATCACCACTTTCTGCTTAGATTGTTTACATTGGTGAATGTATTCAAAGCACCATGCCAGACAATCTTGAATAGTTCTAGATTTGATGAAACCATATTGATTAGCATGGATGCAACCAAAGATTTTGTCTTGGAAACGATTAGCCAGAATTTTGGTGATAAATTTCAAACAAGTATTGGTGAGAGAAATAGGTCTGAAATCATTTACTGTCTCAGGAGAATTAATCTTTGGAATCAGAGTAATGAAAGATCCATTAATGCTCTCCAAAGAGATCTTGGCACTGTGAAACTCATTGCATAGCATGACAAAATCCTCTTTAATTATACTCCAGCAGTGTTTAATAAAAAGTCCAGTAAAACCATCTGGTCCAGGCGCACGATCAGATTTTAGGTGTTTTACAACACCCTCAATCTCCTCAACAGTGAACGGATTAGCCAAGGTATCCAAACCATCAACCACAGGCAAGAAAACAGACAAATCAAAATCAGTCATGGGTGGGCAGGAAACACCCATTCTGCTCTTAAAGCAGGACCAGAAAGCATCAACTTTGTCCATATGATCCACCAACACATTTCCAGAAGCATCAGAGATGGATGGAATAGAATTTCTCCTAAATCTCTCAGTGGCTCTAGCATGAAAATATTTGGTATTCTCACCCGAAAGCTTAGCCCATCGAATAGTACATCTTTGCTTCCAGTAATCAGATTGTAAAGCAAGCAAATTCTTGATATGCTTCTTAACAATAAGTCTGAAATTAAATTCAGGAACACTCAACTGTCGCACATCTTCCAATTGATCCAAAAACAAAATCACTTTACTACTCATATCAATGAGAATCTTTAACTGTGATAAATTCCTTCCCCAATCCTTCAAAGCATATCTGAGATTCTTTAATTTAGCAGTGATTTTGGAAGTAATTGTTTTGGCCAAAACAGGGGTATTCCAAACCTTTGTCACAAGATCCATGAAACCAGGTTGCTTAACCCAATGATTTTCAAACCAAAAAATCTTTGCCTTTGGGATGTTAGTTCCAATTTTAACCATACAAGGCAAGTGATCAGAAGTGATTTTAGACATGGGTAATACCATGGTATTAGGGAAGTCCAATGTCCACTGACAAGAAGTAAAGAACCAATCTAATTGAACCAAAAGCGGATCACTTTGCATATTGGACCAAGTGAAATTCCTACCTTTAACTGGCAGCTCCAATAAACCCAGATGGCTGATGACATCATTAAATATAAACATATCATTTAAATCAGCTCCCGGTTTATTTCTATTATCCAGTGATCTAATGAAATTAAAATCACCAAGAATCATCCAGTTCTGATGAATCGGAATGGAAAGATTATATAACCAATTAACAAAATCCTCTCTCTCCACCCCCTTGCAAGGACCATAAACATTCACCAAATTCCAAGAAATTGAATTGTGAGTGGATGTGAATTTAATGTGAATGGCAGAGCGATGAACCTCTAACAATTCTCCACTGAATATGGAACTGTTCCAAAGCACAATTAAACCTCCAGAAGCTCCAACAGAGGGAGAGAAGACAAATTGATCAAACCTTTTAGGGCAGAACGACCTAATAAAGGAATGATCAAAATCCTGGCATTTAGTCTCCTGTAAGCAAATGATAGAAGCCCGACTTTCGTCAATTTTATTATAAACTGCATCTCTTTTAGATTTATCATTGAGTCCTCTCACATTCCAGTCAAAAACAATCCAATCCAAATTCAGATAGGCCGTAATATCCATGGAAAAGATAGATAGTAAATAAATTTGCTGATCATCATAAAAGACCAGCAGAGTAGATAACCAAAAGATAATACCCATAGAGTAGTACATATGTCATGTAACATAACAAAATGTAACAGGGAAACCCAGCAACAACTCCAGGGACCAAACAGGCCCATAAGAAAGAAAAAAGGCCCACTAATCATCAGAACTTGAGGAAGTGGTGGGCTTCTTTGGAGCAGCTTCAAGCTTCTCCACCGTTATTTCTGAATCCTCTATCTGGAGCATGGTTCCCGCCCTCCGCAAAACAGCAACAGGAGTGAAGGGGGGCACTCCCCCTGGAGAGCCTTGAGGACGAGCAGACTTGGCCTTTTTCCTAGGTTCTGGCTTGTCGGAAGCAGGCAGAACCCTGAACCCAGCGTTCTTGGCAAGACTACGCGTCACTCTACGCTCCTCAAGGACAAGGGGAGTAGACACCTTCCTGATCCTCTTCTTGGTAGCAGGAGAGGAGTCACAGGTTCAGGAACAGGGCATGAATCCATCAGCAGAGGAACAGGAGCAGCAGAGGAGACTGGCAACTCAAAAGGCAGCAAAGACGACAGAAATTCAAATCTTCTGTCGAAAGTAACCCGAGCTTTGTGCTCCAAAAAATATCTGGACCACTCTACCACAGGGTCAGGCAGTAAGACTTGCAGAATCTGCACGTCATTGTTCAGGGCTGCAACATTTGCTGGGGGTGGTGGAACAAAAGGAACAATAGCCAGCTGATTTTGTTCCACCTGCTGCTGCAGCTCCACAAATTGTTCCGGGCCTTCAGCTCTTACAACATTCATGGAGTCAATGGAGGCACCCGAGAATTGAACAGATACAGAAGACTGCACCTGCTCAGGTTCCGGTGCCTGATCAACAGGCTCCTCCGGCTCAGCATTCTCCCCCTGCTCCTCATTGTTCCATTCTCCCCAACCACCTTGTACAGGCTGAACAGGTGGCACCCATTCCTCAGGGATTGGGACCTCTGGTGCACCAAAAGCTGGGTGTGGATTGCCTACAGGAGGGAGAAAATCTTCATCCCCCGGCAAAGCGTCTGCAGCATCATTGTTCAGAATAAAAACAGGGCAGGTCCAGGAAACAACGTGCCCACCGTAACGCTGGACTTCCCTAATCACAAGCGAGCGGGGAACATCAGCGCCGCCACCATAGGTAACCTTGAGCATGGTACGGACAGGGGAAGCATCTTCCCTCCACCAGGTCCGGAGCTTGCCAAACTTGGACACAAACTCACGAAGGAACTCATCAGTGCGATAGTCCATGTGCAGATTCAGAATCATAATCCATCCAGTCCTGGTATAGGTTGTTGCTCTAACATTGTCTCCTTCGTCATATCGAACGAAGGACAACATCCTACCATCTGGAAACAAAAAAGGAGGAGAGTGTACCAAAATATCTCTGGCAACTTGATCCGCCATGCGGAACATGCCAACTCCCACAGCGCTCTTCGAGAAGGAGACAACTTGCAGATGCAGTTCTTGAAGGATGTAATCGACGATTTGCTGCAGAATATCGTCGAGTTCTTCCACCGGGGGCCGCGGAACCAACTGAGCAATGGCCCAAGATTCATGGCGCCGAGGAGGAGCCGCAGAGGAGGTGATGTAGAGCCGAGCAGGTCGCTCCTCGGCCGCCCATGGCTCCTCAACATGCATCCCCGCGGGGACGAACCTTGTCGGATCACAGGGGAAGTTCGCCATTGCTGGAGGAGGTTGCGATTCGAGCGGCGATTCCGACGAGGGTTTTCCAGGAACAGTGGCAGGGGCAGGGGATAGAACTGAGGCAGGGGACTTCTCGGTTCCGATAGTCGACGATTTAACTACCCAGCGCAGAGTTCCATTAATTCCCGGGCAGTTTTTGCGGATATGGCCCGAACGTGAACAGGACCAGCACCGAATCCGGCCCGTACACTCTTCCGTTGCATGTTTAGCTGATAGGCAGTTAGAGCAAGGCCAAACCTGGGCCGCCAATTTATCAATTAATTTTGCAAAGCCATCATCCACAGGCACAGAGGCCACGGTAGGGGGTATAGGGATGGGATCCTTAACAGACTCAGTAACGATAGAATCAGAATCAAAAGATCCAAACTTAATAGCAGGCAACTCACGATCAATAACAGAACCAATTTTATTAGGAATCGTGGGAGGAGCAGTTGGTGCACGAGTAGCATAGGGTTTAAAAGGCTTGTAACGTCTAGTTTTTACCTTTTTCTTCCTCGTGACAAAAGTCCACTCATTTTCCTGATCGTGATTCCACTTTCTCCACTCAGACAACCAATTTGGACCACCGAAACTCCAAAGATGAAAAAAGCACTTGAAGTGAAAGCAAGAAAACCATTTAATCTTCATAATATGAAATCCAACCTCCTTAGAAGAGACCTCAAAAGAGAAAACCCGATCATGAAGACATGTAACATTCAAGGATCCACAATAACCTCCAATCGCCGCTTCAAGAGCCAAAGCAACAGTATTTTCATCAATTTTGAAAGCAGCACGGCCAAAAGATACCACCATTTTGAAAGCGCCGTAATTCTTAGTAGCATGAACGTCCGATCCGAAGAGAATTTGGACTTCCTTAGCAAGAGCTAGACCTCTAGAGAAATCCAGGTCTAAAACCTTAGCTGCATGAACTAAACCCACCGAAGGATCAATGGGATTCCGATCCAAAAGCGGCACCAAGGAATCCACATCCAAAATAGGAACGATGGCATTTGCATGATCCATAAGAGACCCATTACGTGGAACCAGATGATCCTGAACCCTGGCACGATGACAAGCAAATTGGATCTCAGATCCAGGATGAATGCTCTCACGTACCTTGAGAAAGCGTTGATCAAGCACAAAACCCGCTTGATCTACAAGTTGGATCCGCTTGTCCTTCGGATCTAACAGAACAAAACCCACGTAAATGGGATTGAACTTGAGATCCACTTCGGTGGAGAAGATCGCCCTCCAACGCCAACAGGAGCGATCAAAAAGAGACTTTGCCTTGGTCATTGTAGAGAAAAAGGTGGACGACAATGCCGGAGTGACAAATGCCGTAGGGGAGGAGGCCGACAACGCCGGAGTGACGAAAGTCGGAGAGAGATGGCTAAAACTCTAGATCTCATCGGAGTCGCCATGAGCGCCGCCTAGAGGGGGAGCCGCCATCCCTCCTCTCAAATTCAACGACCTTTGAAGATATATTGAAGTTCTTTTTCTTTGCCCTTGGATATTTTCTGTAACATTGTAGGTATCAATGCTTCCGGGACATCGTGGAAGAACCAGGAGAAACCCTCTAATCTCATGGAGCTCTACCGAGGAATCACCAATAATGATAGCCGCACATCAGAGCGCGGGAAGATAAGAAACATCCAACTTCCTGCCCTCATGTATTTCACTTATTATCTTGCTACTAGTATCCTTGGTAGGGAGAACACTAGCAAAATTTCTAGCTATCACCTTACCTTCATTGATGCTGCACTTAACCATAGCAAGAAGTATAACCTTGGTTCTCTCATTGCTCGCCGCCTAACTACTAAGGGACCCATTTTTGGGAGTATTATTGCTACGCGCATAGCAACTGCTCTAGGCATTCCTGTTGCTCCTGATGATGAATTGATTGCTCCATATAGACTTAATCTTACTGCCATGAAGTTCCATCATTTTATTTATGCTAGCTCTAATACTGATAATTTAGTATATAAAGTTCTATTTATTAAGGAAAATGAGCGGGAAGTTGTTTTGCCGAAGCCTGTTTTGTTCAAAGTTGACAGGGCACCATGGTCGCACCCCAAGGAGGAGATAGATGAGCATCTGAGCTTGACGGGGTTGTATGGGCAGCAGGAGAGGCGAGATACCCCTTCCGATGACTACACCACGCAGTACACCGGGGCGTCCTCGAGCACATATCAGGAGGAAGGTTCCTCCTCGGCATACTACGGGGGTGCCACCCCATGGTCCCCTTGGGGATGATCTCCACTTAGGCCAAAAGCCTAAGCTTGGGGGGAGGTACACCGCATTCATCTTTATATCATGTTTCCGTCGGTTCTTTGTATATCCATATTTTCGTTTCTTTCGTTTGTTTTGGTTTTCTTTCGCTTCTTTTTGTTTTTATTGTTTTTGCTTTCTAAAACACAAAAAGACCAAAAATATTTCTGTTGTTTCTCTTTATTTGATTCTTTAGTTTCTTTTGTTGGTTTGCTTTACTTTCTCGTTTTGGTTTAGTATTCAAAAATCCAAAAACATTTTTCTTTATTTGCTTGTTTCTTCTGTTCTTGTTTTAAATTTGAAAACCCAAAAATATTTGTTGGTCTTCATTGGTTTTGTAAAGTTTGTTGCAGAGTTTACTGGACTTCCGTGTCTCCATTGGAGTTTGGTTATCATTCTATATATTCAATCAACATGAGTGAAGAGCAGTAATGATGATTTATGACAACCCAAGTTGTGGTGAGAGGCTGGTATGAACTCTATTTGTTTTATTTTTGTACATATACTCATCCATGTGAACAAGCTTAGTTCGTTCATGTAAGGTATATGTTATTCAATTGATGCTTAGTAGTTCATGCTCTCTGATGTTTAGTTCCAACTTATTAATATAAGATAACATGTCATATAAATGTTTGCTTGCATTCTTTTATTCATAAAAGGGTATGACATTGTGGTATCTCCCTCTGTTTGTTTCGCTTGAGTCGACTTAGCACATGCTCATGCATGCATAAGACTGAAAACAAAAAAGTCAATTAAGTCTCGATGATTTATTTTTCCTCAGAGTATTTGTGTCACTTTTATGCCCCTATTAATTTTGTTTTGTCGCAAGCATGATTATGACAATTGTTGCTCTCTTGATTGTCGCTCCCCGTCTATTGCTAGCCTTCACCTATACTGAGTATGAGATCTACTCGTGCAATCCAACTACCAAAAACCAAAGTATGCCAAATGTGTCCACCATATCTACCTATATATGTGGTAATTAATCGCCACTCCAAGTAAATTGCTCATGTGCTACCTTAAAAACATTCTAAAAATTATTCCTGTTTTGTGCCCCTGTTTTAGCTCATGAGGATGTAAATAGAGAATCTTTATCTCACTTGTCGATTGGATTTCACACCCTGGACTAGTGGCTTCATCCGCTTATGCAATTGATAGAAGAGCCGACAGCGGGGTGCCCAGCCCCAAATTAATACAACAAATTCTCTTCACTATTTTTGCCCCCGATTTATCAGTCAAAGCATAATTGTGAAAACAAAAGAGAAAGAGGGATGACCTTCTACACCAGTTGCGCCCTTCAAATGGGAGCCGCTCTTGTGAAGTCTAGTTGTCTTGTGATGTACTGTATTTTCTGTTTACCATTTGTTGACATAGCATACACCTCTCTAAAAAAACGTTTTCAATACCTCTATTTAATAAAATAAAATCTCTAACACATGAGTGATCCATGCTTCCCTCTGCGAAGGGCCTTTCTTTTAATTTTATGTTGAGTCTTCACCTTCTCACTTTATGCACCTTCTTGAGAGCATGGCTGTTATTCTTAGTGTAATGTGCTTGTCCCAAATACGGTTAATTGTGGTATAACTTCGATGCTTGTATCTTTGACATCTTTATTTCTAGTCTTGATTTAAACTTCAGAGGTTCCCTAGCATTTATGTTTTGCTCCATTATTAAGGGCAAGCGAGTACACTTTATCATACCCTATTATGAACATTGCAATTCTGCAGGTTGATATACTTCATGTTGTTTATTATTAGTTTGTTGGTATCTCTTCATAGGTTGCATAACTGCTAGGTGACTTTTATCTTGCATACATCTTATTATGAACTAGCTGAATGCCCGTGCGTTGCCACGGAAGATCGTATAATACAATGCGTCTAATAAAACTAAATCATTTTTAATATCTATCAACACTTCGATAAAAAATGTGTTATATTGTTTTATCCATTAATCAATCACATATATTTCTTTGAATCCCCAATGTCATAGAAGGAAAATGCTTTTCGCCTACGACAATGCTTTGAAACGCTTTGGCGCTGTCTTATTCTACCTCGTAAAAGGATATTTCTCCTTTATAGCTTGTCATCCAATGCTTTTACATATTCAGCGTCATCATCTCGCCTTTTCATACTTGACTGTAGCGGTCGTTAGTCGAAAGAGAAATTCACCCGCACATACTGCTCGAGGATGCCGGTAAATTATTTGCCAAACCAGTTGTTACCGCTATCATGTGCCTTCCAGGTTGCTAACTTATGCTCAAAAATGCATGTAGGCATAGGGATGCTCCAGGACTGGAACCTTTGGCCGTGTTGATGCCTCGCCGAGTCCGTCGCGCACGATCACACCGGTTTATGGCGTTGCTGGTGCATCACCGAGTCCGTCGCGCGAGATCACACCGGTTGATGTCCGTGCTAGTGCCTCGCCGAGTTTCACTGGTGGTTCAACGACGGATGCCCGGCGTGGACAGTCGCCTCTTCTCACGAGGTCCGATATGGGCACCTCAGCTCCCGCTGATTGTGTTTGTATGCATGGTGTATGTATGATATCGATGATGTTCGGATGATATTATACTTTATATGATGTTTGGATGATATTTGTGTGATTTCAATCATATTTTAAATTTTTCTGCAATTTAAATCCATTTAAAACCCTGCCGGAAAACAAAAAAAAAGCCCAGCCCATACACCGACTGCATTGCCGTCGGCTTCTTCCTCGCCCCAGTGCGCCCAGCAGTGGCCGCGTGTTCCTATACGCCGACGACAATGCCATTGGCATCTTCCTCGCCCCAGTGCGCCCAGCAGTGGACGCGTGTTCCTATACGCCGACGGCAATGCCATTGGCATCTTCCTCGCCTGGGCGCACATGATTCCGCCACGTCTCCCTATACACCGACGGCCTCCCCATCGGTGTATACCCTGCTGGTTACACCGACATGTATTCTGTACGCCGACCGACAGGGTGGCGTGCACACTGACGGAGGTAGACACCGACGCCCATCGTCGGCCTATGCCTACACCGATGGTGATGCGCCCTATGCCGACGGGTTCGGGCCGTCAGCGTGTCGAGTCGTTCCTGTAGTGCTGTAGTGTGAAGTAGTGCGGTGAGGTTTCCTCTTTCGCTCCCACTTGTATCACCACTCGTACAGACCTAGGGACTCAAACTTGATTAATTTTATGTAGTATTTTAATTGAGTTAATAGCATAAACAACCACTTTTTTTTGCATGGTCATAAGCAATCAATTTAGTGGTGAAATTTACCATGTCTTTACATTTTCTTTGTATATCCACCGTATTTTTTAGCTTTTTTAGAAAATACAAAATGGAGTACTCATAGAAAATTGTCGTTGGTTCTAAAAGCAGGACCCACACGTCAAGCGACGTGGCACATGGACCGGCGATGTAGTGGTTTTATGAAAAAAAAAGATCCTCCTCGTGCGTCCCCACTCGTGCTAGGAAGCCATGTTATCCGACGTGTTCTAGCTGAAGCAGACGCGGCCTGCGCAGCGGCCACATGCCAGAAAAAGGCAAGCGCGACCAACAAGAAGATTCACAACCTGTACGTACATGTGGTTTGCGCGTGGTTCAGATTGGTTTTGAAGGAGTGCGCCATGATCAGAAAGTATCTGACGTTCTCCGTTAGCGGCCGATATGGAGCAGCGCAGCCACAAGCCTGCCATGCCGCTTTTCATGCAAATCATGCCCACCTCGAAAACGCACAAATAGGGCCTATAATATTGGATTTGTTTTTTGTAGGAAGGGTAACTGAATTCATTGATAACGCTACAACTGGTTCTCATATATACTCCGATTTTGCTGTGTTCTGTTGTTATCTAGTGAGCGTGACATTGGCCTACGGATGAAAAAGCTGGACGGGTGGGTGCTGTGATTCATGATGGCATTTCCTTGTAATTTTTTAGAAGCGTGACACCGCCTCACCGCCACTGTAACCTTAATAGTAAAGATTGCCTAATCACCTGATCATATAGCAAGTATATTTGCATCATATGAAATAAATGCGTTCGAAAAAGTTTTTTATCGCACTCAGTTGTCACTGAATTGTTTGAGGACAAGCAATAAGCTAAGCTTGGGGGGAGTTGATACGTCCAACACGTATCTCCTTTTGCGAACACTTCTCTTAGTGTTTTCCTCTAAACTTGTGAGTTTTGGATACCACTAACACGGACTAACGATGTTTTCAGCAGAATTACCTTGGTGTCTCGTTTTTGTGTAGAAAAATCAACTTTGGGAAAATGACCCGAAAGGACCCCATTGGGCTTATATCACCAGAAGACCCCGGGAGCGAGAAGGAGACCCGGAGAGGGGCCAGGAGGGGGCCAAACCACCCCTGGGCGCGCCCCTAGGCCGCGCCGCCTGGTGGTGTGGGACCCCCAGGCACCCCCTCGGGCTCCCCTTTCGACTA
The DNA here is from genome assembly GCA_028641055.1 of Alopecurus myosuroides. NCBI lineage: Eukaryota > Viridiplantae > Streptophyta > Magnoliopsida > Poales > Poaceae > Alopecurus > Alopecurus myosuroides. The sequence continues at coordinate 59,691,799 of CM054060.1, read as the reverse complement.
CTTATGCCCCATTAACCTAAAACGCGAGGGTTTTTGTCATGTTCCACAGAAACACAACAGAGCGCCGCCGCCGCCTCGAAACCCAATTCGGGGATCAGAAGTTCCTGTTCTGACATCCTGCCGGGACAGGGATTCGAAGGAGATCATCGCCATCGACACAACCACTCCTTCTCCATCAACCATCCATGGTTCCCCCTGTCCATGTGTGAGTAAACCTCGATGTAGGCTGAGAGGGATGGAAGAGATTGGATGAGAGTGATCATGTAATAATGCCAGATTGTTAGGGCATAGTGCCTAGTATCCATTGTTGGTGTTTTCTACCGTTGTTGCAACTTGTTATGCTTAATGCTTGTCACTAGGGCCCGAGTGCCATGGTTTCATATCTGAACATATTATTGTTTCATGAGTATAATTATGTTTCTTGATCATACCTGCAAGTTGTTTACACATGTCATTGTCCGGAACCCGATGCCCCAAAGTGATAGCAATTGGGACAACCGGAGGGGATGGATGTGATGTGAGGATCATGTGTGTTCACGGAGTGTTAATGCTTTGCTCTGGTGCTTTATTAAAAGTAGCACCTTAATTACCAGTAGTTTCCCTAGAGGCCCCGCTGCCACGGGCTGGTAGGACAAAAGATGTTGTGCAAGTTTCTCATTGCGAGCACGCATGACTATATTGGAACACATGCCTATGGTTAATCTAGAACTTGGATGCTGTATTATTATTATCTGCAATGCCCACGTTATTAATATTACATGGCCGATGTTATTCGTGCAACGCCCATTCATCCATTCCCTATATGCCTACGGTACTCCCATCCTACTGTTTTCCGCGAGCTGTTATTTTATTACTACTGTTGCTATAAAATTGTTACCACTGATAAATTGTTGTGAGCAAGTCTACTTTCAGGTGCAGCTGAATTGAGAACTCAGTTGTTAAGGCTAATAAATATTCTTTGGCTCCCCTTTTGTCGAATTAATAAATTTGGTTTTTACTTCCCTCGAAGACTATTGCGATCCCCTATACTTGTGGGTCATAAATCATATTCCGATTTCCATCCCATGTAAACCCACTTCTTGATAGCATTAGTTGTAGGGAACCAAACATTGTCCTAAGGTTCCTCACTCTTGAATCAATGTGCGAAACTGTCGTGATACCACAACATGGGCACTTCTCGGCAAGATGCTTCTCCAATATAGACAAGTATCCATTCTTGAAGCTTCCATGTGCTTTCCACCTTGGATCCAAATACAACTCATACAAGGCTTTCATAAGCTCATCATCTTCATCAACAATCCACTTTGTTTTGTTCTTCCCTCTTCCACGAGACATGCTAGTGCTAAATGTAGGATCCATATCTGCAACTACAAGAACAAATAAAAATGAGATGGAACAAATACATATGGAAAGAAAGAAAATGCAAATGAGATACAATTATAACTTATTCAAACAACAAGAAACTTAGCAGAAAGAAAAATGAACACATACAAATAGTTTATACCGCAATGAGCCCTAGTAGCCCTATATCTATTATGCATATCCTGAGCAAGGACATTTTAAAAATTTGTCAACTCATTAGAGGTTGAGATAGAAGTGATGAACTCTGGTTGGCCTAGTTCTTACTCCATATCTTCCAATGTTTCTTCCATTATTAGCTCCTCATTACCAAGTGGGTCAATTGACATCTTTTGCAAAATAAGATTGCGCAGAGTGCACACACCATGATGATTCGTCCTTGCGTCTTGAAAGGAAAAAAAGACAGCGACCTCAAAATAGCCCGCCAACCTTTCGAAGCCTCTTTCTACAATATTTTGAGCTATAAAAAGGCTCTTGTTGAATTACTCTTCTAAACTACGAGGTGGGTTTTAGGCTGTCCAACCACCTAAATGGTACCTCTGACCTCGGTACGGAGCTAAAAATCCCTTTCATTTGTGTAACCATAATCAACAAGGTAATATTTTTCTTCGGGGACACGAGACCCATTTGGCCTTGAGATGGCATCACTAAGAACACGACCACTGTGTGCAGAACCCTCCCAACCAGGTAATACATAGATGAACTGCATGTCAGGTGCACATATACTTAAGACATTTCTATCTGTGTCACCCAAACTTGATCGATACCTTCCTTTCAGATTAGCCGGGGCGGTAATGCGGAGGTAATCACACGCTTGTTGGGAGACCACAAACAAAGGTATGATGCTGTCTAGAGTAAGTTTTCCCCTAGTAAAGAACCAGAGTTATCGAACCAGTAGAACTTTGTAGTCTTGAAGAAGTTTGCTTTATCAACTGCGCAAGAAAAATACCAAAGTTTAGTTGACGGGAGCATGGAACCTGCACACAAACTAAAACTCTCTCTTTCCCCAACTTCCGGAAGGTTGTCTATCTTCCGGTCTTGCTGAAAACAAAAGAATTAAACGTATAGAGTCTTCGAAAACATTAAGATAAAAACTAGAACAACAAGGAAACAATTATGAAAGTGGTTAAAAGGACGTTTGCAATATGAGTAAAATAGGACCGGGGGCCATAGGTTCACTAGTGGTGTCTCTAAAAAAAACATGATGGGTGAATAAATTACAGATGGGAAATTGAAAAATCAAGAACGTATAACAATATTATTATGACGAGATAAAGTTCACGAGTTCTAACATTGTAGGCATTACATCAATGCATATGGACCGCTATCCAGCATGCATCCATATCTAAGTATCCACGTAAAGAAAGCTATCCAGCAAATCCCTTGGTATTAAGTTACAACAACAAAGTGATTGCTATGTGCGCAACAGACAAATACATTAAGATCAATATGTAATGTAAGCAGTGGTTCCCATCCGTAGACACGAGCACCGCTATTTTCTCCCAAGTGGCAACATCACATCCTCTCCCACATGTTTCTGTCACTCGAGGGCAGGAAACAAGGAGCATGCACCCACTATCTAGCATATAAACCCTCTCTTGGAGGTGAAAACGACTACGTGGCCAAGGTAATCATAAATACCAGAGAGCATTGCATGAAAAGAGTAAAACTCTCTAAAAATATAAGTGAAGCATCTCAGATTGACATGGACAAATAATCATAATCTCATGGTTCATCGGATCCCAATAAACACAACATGCGCAATTACATAACGATGGTCTCGATAATGTGAGGCTGCTCTCGAGACTCTAAAAATGTAGGCCTAGGGGAGAGAATAACCATCTAGCTACTACTATGGACCCATAGTCCCGAGATGAACTACTCACACATCTTTCCGGAGGCGATCATGGCGATGTAGAGGCCTTTGGTGACGACCCCCCTCTCCGGTAGGGTGCTGGAGGAGGACTCCAGAAGCCCTAGATTGAACTTTCAAGGTTATGGAGCCTCTCTGTATGTTTCGTGGAAAATAACTCCGTCCCCAACAATTTTAGGGTAGAAGGAAATTTATAGGAGAAGGGGGACGAGAGGCGGTGGCCAGAGCCCCAGGGGACCACCGGGCGTGGCCAAGGGGGAGGCCACGCCTGGCAGGCGCCTGGTGGCCCCCCTTTGGACTTTGTCTTCGTTCCGGGTAAAAATTGATCTCCGTTGATTTTCAGCCCTTTCCGAGAATATTTCCTTAAGAACTTTACTAAAATAGAAAAATAGCAGAAAACAACAACTTGCCTGGGGCATCTTGTTAATAGGCTAGTCTGTGAAAACATCCGGAAAACGAAACAAAACATGTGGAAAACAAAAGGTATCTGGTAGAAAATAAGCATGGAGCATCAAAAATTATAGATACGTTTGCAACGTCTCGGCATCCTAAAGCTTAACTCCTGCTCGTCCTCGAGTAGGTAAGTGATAACAAAATAATTTTTGAGGTGAGATGAAGCCAACACAAATCTTTATCAACGTTATACAAAAGCATTGCAAAGCTGAGATCAAAGTACTTTAACAAAGGTAGGATAAATATTATTTCAGCTAATGTAAACTTAGCAACCATGCTGCACATGAAAAGAAACACAAACAAAAGAAAATAAATAATGAAACATTGAAAGTGATACGGTTGTTTCAATCATAAAGAAAAACATATGAAAGTGGTATCCATCTAGTACTTCATGTGGTAGCAAAAGAATAAGTGCTAGGACACCTTTAAATTTTAAATGGTGACTAGATACAAATAATTTGAGAGCAAGCAATACCACAAATCATGAATCAATCAATAATAAATTTTGGGACTATGCACATTATACTCAGAATACTCTTAGTTGGTGCATAAAGTAAGAAGATTAAGACTCAGCATAAAAGTAAAAGAAAGGCCCTTCGTAGAGGGAAGCAGGAATTACTCATGTGCTAGAGCTATTTGATAAAACAAAGATATTGAAAATAATTTTGAGAGATGTGTATGTCTATGTCAACAAATGGCAATGAAAAACTTATCATAATCCATGTAAACCAAAGTGTTTATACTTTTGAGAGTGGTTTCGGTTTTTTATTAGTTTGGCACTTCCCCCACCTTTCTTTCACAAATTAGGGCTAGTCGTGTTCAAGGGTACCCACCAGTTTTCATCAAACCATGGGGAAGTGCCTTTTTGTTATTATTTAGCACTAGCTCTCTGAAAATTTAAATAAGCACATATTCCATACTCATCGGGTGAAATAAGGAAGAAGAACTTTGCTTGACAAAAACCATAATAAACTTTAAACTACTTCCTAATGAGCTAAAACAAGAACACCAAATAGGTTATAATTTTGAAGGTTTAAAGGTAGTACACGAGAAATTTACTTGGAGTGGCGGTTAAATACCACATATAGGTAGATATAGTGGACACATTTGGCAAAATTTGGTTTCCGAGAGTTGGATGCACGAGTAGAGCTCAAACTCAGTACATGTGTAGGATCGCAAAAGACTGGGAGCGACCAACTAAGAGAGCAATAACATCCATAATCATGCATAGCGACAAAATATCATTAATCAAAGCATGAAATGACTTTGTTTATAATCATAACATGGTGTGAGCATGCGCCATGTCAATCCAAATAAAGCATTCAAAGGAGAAATACCACCATACCATGCTTCAATATGAGAGAACAACACATGATAAAATTCAATGGAACATTTAGAACTCTCAGCTATTTGAGACTAGTCATGATACATCATAAATAACTAAGCACAAAATTAAAATAAGATCTAACAAGACATGCCAAAGCCTAAGCCACATTGAAACCAAGCTTCCTATTGCAACACTATAAGCATGAAACAATTTACCGGGGGCGAACCTATGGCCCCCGGTCCTATTTCCCTCATATTGCAAACCTTCTTTTAAGAACTTTTATAATTTGTTCCTTTATGTTCTGTTTTTAATCTTATTGTTTTCCAAGACTCTATCATAACGGTGGTCTCGATCATGTGAGGCAGTTCACGAGACTCTGAACATAGAGGCATAATGGAGAGAACAACCATCTAGATACTTCTATGAACCCGTCCCGAGATGAACTACTCACGCGTGTGTCCGGAGGCGATCATGGCGATGTAGATGCCTCGGGTGACGATCCCTCTCTCTGGCAGGGTGCCGGAGCATGACTCTAGAAGGCCTAGATTGGACTTTTGAGGTGACGATGCCTCTCTGTATGTTTCGTGAAAAATAAATCCGTCCCTGACGTTTTAGGGTAAAAGAAAATTTATAGACGAAGGTGGGACGAGAGGCGGTGGCTAGAGCCCCCAGGGGCCCGCTGGGCGTGGCCAAGGGGGAGGCCATGCCTGGTGGCCCCGTGGCCCCCCTCTGGCTCCCCTTTAGACTTCGTCTTTGTTCCGGGTAAAAGTTGATCTCCGTGGATTTTCAGCCATTTCCGAGAATATTTCCTTAAGAAATTTTCCGAAATAGAAAAACAACAGAAAACAGCAACTGGCCCGGGGCATCTTGTTAATAGGTTAGTCTGTGAAAACATCCGAAAAATGAAGAAAAACATGTGAAAAACAAAAGATATGAGTAGAAAACAAGCATGAAGCATAAAAAATTATAGCTACGTTTGCAACGTATCAGGCGGTTACCTCTATGTGTACCATCTAACGCACCAAGACAATTCTACAACATAGAAAAAATGTGCAAATATTAGTATGCTTTACCACTATTAAGTCTAGTGAATAATATTTTATTATTAGTTATTTATCTTGAAATACTTCCATTTATCATCAGTTGAATCATCGGGTATTGGTTCTAGTTTCTTAAGTAGAATTTGGTTCAACTTCAAAACAGCTAGCATACAAGCATTGAAGTTTCTACTTACCGGCTCCGAGCTTCGGTAAAAGAATTTCCCTATTGTCCTATTTTTGAAATGGTGAGATAATACATAGAGGAATGATGCCACTATCTCCTCCAATGATGGGTTCCTTGAAGACTTTAAACTACCAACATCTCTCACCATCTCACATAATATATGAAATGTTCTTCCATACAAATCTTAATTATACACACCACGTCACTTTCACCAATTAGTTGGTACAAATGCTCTCCTCTTAGTTCTCTAATTCTAATACTCCTTTCTATTTTCCAACACTTTCTCCTATATGCTAATGCAAAAAGCATCCATACATAGTAGTATACAAGTATCATAGTAGTCGTGAGATTCATAAATGCTAAGTTTCTCCTTCGAATTCTCGCGCTTAAGGGAAGACGAGCCATACTTGAAAACTGGAAGGGAAATACAATGCATAAGCCTAAATAAACCATTTTAGTAGTATTGTCTACACTTTAACAAGAAATTAAAAATACTTGATCTGCAAAAATAAAGTGGGGACAAATCCGATCTTCCCATATATACTGAAAACAAAAGGAAGCTTTCATCCATCAAATAAAATTGGATAGGTTCCTCTAACAATTAAACTGCACCAAGTATATTTTATTTATTTCTCTCATGCTACAACCATTAGGAGTACTAATTAATCATCATGCCATGGGAAGCAAGCAAGCATTACAACAAGCATGAGTAGTCCAGGTGTGCTATTGTTCTCGATGCTTAATCACAGGTGCTATAAGCTAGAGCTATTTTTATCCATAAGTCATACAAGTGCCTGAATCAAACCGTACAAGAACAGATCAACAGGTGCTCAACTTCTATCTAGAAGAAGTATCCAGAATATTGAGGGGGTATTTCGTACTGACTAAGTTAGGTAACGAGGTCAATGGTGTTAATAGTTGACATTAGTGTAGGTTTTTTAATAAGGCACTAACTCTGAATTGTTATGTTTTTTGATTTGATGTATGAGTTACAGTGCACAATTCAGACGCTTGACTGTGAGTCAGGATAGTCAGGATAGTCGACCATTCTTTTTTGAGAAAAAGTCTTTTCAACATATCTTAAAGCTAAAGAGTAATTAAAAGTGCTCTTTTCCTTAGCTTAAGGACGCAAGGAGCCATTTTGAGTATGAAATTTGAGTGCCATGATGCTGCTTCTTTGCTCTAAGCTTGTACGGAGTAGCCTGCAGGCTAGTGCTATCCACCAACCCTTGCAATGTTTTTTTAGCACCATAGGCTTGCAAGCTTTTTTTAGTACAACTGAACCAACGGCCCATAAAGCCCACGTCTAAAACCAAGAGTCCTCCTAATGGCCCATCAATAGAGTACCTTCCCAGTTCGCTGTTTCCTCGGAGCTTCTCCCCTGCAGTCGGCGGGCTGGATGCAGGGGGGCTAGGAAAGGAGGCGGCGATGGCGACGGCGACGGCGGAGAACAAGAGTCCCGGGAGCAGCGTGGGCGCGGAGAGGAGTCAGAGTAGGAAAGAGGTACTCATCTCTCGCTCTCTTCCCCCCATTTCCACGTCTTGATTCGATTCGCAGGCATCGCCCAACCCCTTTCCACTGCGTATGGCCAATTTTGCTGTATGTTGACAAGGTTTAATACACCGACCCCTGCTGAAGCATGCTGAAATTTGCAACACCTAGATTTTTAGTTTCTAGGATTCAGTGTTTTTTTTTGTAAGCACACTGTTAATACCTAGTCACTTTGGTCCCTGAATCCGGCTGTTTTTTAGATAATATCAATCATGCCATGAATAAGCAGCTGAAGAGAACTGATGAGTTTATAGGAATATCTTGGGAACTCATGCAGATATCATGCTTTTCTATAGATACTTGGGAGGAAGAAGGCGATGAAAGAACTTATAAGGAAAGCCGTGGCTGTGAAGGATCATCTAGCGCAATTCCCTGATTTTTACAAATATGAGAGAATAGGTAACCTACATTTGTCTCTCTGCTCAAACTTTTCAGTACTGTAGGACTAGTAATGTTCCATTCCACTTTTTGGTGAACACAAGAAACTGAATGCACTAGGCCTTGGCAATTCTTATTGAGACAATACTTCTTGCTTTGAGCCTGGCATTATATTCTGTAGGAGAAGTGCATTGTATCCCCTTGAGTTCAGTTTTCTTGGTATTTAGGTATTTCAGTGTACTTGGAGTCTGCACATGGCAATCAGCTTCCATTGTCAACGAGGAAACACGTCCAAAATCTTCTTAAGGTCACATGCATTACCTGCATCTAATGCTGCAATATGTTTGCATATGTATCTTTCACAAGTTCCCCATGAGTATTGAATGTAATACTGGTAAAAAATAGTGTTGGTTAACATGGAGGGAACATATGGATCAGAATGGCCTTCAGAAGAGAAAATTAAGCGCCGGGAAATGGTTGCCCCAGAAGCACAATATGTCCTTGCATGGAAATTTGCAACTGACCGTATTGCCAAAAATTCTAGGAAGCAAGATGCAGGTATGGAATGTACACATGGAGCATGTACCGGAAATCGCCTCCTTGGTTTCGTACATTACAGATTTGTTGTTGAAGAGGATGTGCTTGTTGTTTAGGTGTATGAGCTACAATTGGAGTCTTCTGCCCAAGGGAAGGGGTTGGGAAAGTTCCTAATGCAGTTAATTGAACTTATAGCTTGCAAGGTAATCTATCTTCTTAAGAATCTGTAGTTTGTTATTCTTTTCTTCTGATATTATGTTTAGATAGAAACTGTCATGCAAGGTTTTGTCTGTGTATCTTCTGCATTATGCATATTTCTTTTTTCCCAATTGCTATTGTGATGACATCTTGCCTTGAATGATCATACAAATTTGATCCAGAATGGATATGTAAATGCAGAGCCAAATGGGAGCTGTGATGCTAACAGTTCAAAAGTCTAATTCGGAAGCTATGACTTTCTGCAATAATTTGGGGTAAAGTGGTAAACTTGAATTTGTGTCTGTGACTTATTTGTTTTGTGGACCGAATGGGTGTACCTTCTGGTTGTTGTTTAATTTTATGGTTTCTACTTCACTTCTATTGCAATCCTTCAGTTTAATTATTCTGTCTCGCAGATATGTAATATCCAGTACCTCACCATCACGAGTGGATCCGCTGGTGTTACTTTACCCAGAAACTAGTCTGCACAAGAACAGGATATTTGTATGCCGACTCCTTCATTTTTCGCAGATCTGGATTGGTAAAAGCTATGAGATTTTGTGCAAGATATTTGAAGCTGAAGCTAAGTGCAAATTGGAGGTGTGGATCATGTTCGATGTTGTATAAACTCATTGGTAGCCTTCTAAGGCTACTGATTTTAATGATTTGCATGTCCCTGATGTTATCAGTACTCACTAGACTAATCATGAATTGGCTATGTTGCTCATCTTTTGCCTTGCACTACAGGTTCAGTTACTTAGCACTATCTACTATAAGCGTTTAACGTATGACCGTGTAGTGTAGTAGGATTCCTTGTGATCCGCTACTGATTAAGTTCTTGACATATTAAGTAGAGGCCCTTCTACTACATATGGACCTTTTATCCCATCTAATGAATGCGCATCATGGTGAAATGTGCAGGAAGGCAACTAATGTCTGGTTGGAATTCAACACTGCTGTGGTTCTACTTCTATGGTCGCATGACAAGCTCTGGCGGGATGCAGTGGCCCATGTGCTTGTGATTTAGCCGGAGTAGCACGGCAAGTTTAGGTATGATGCTAATAGTTTGGTTAGTTTTTTTGGGGCAAATATTTGGTTAGGACGTGTTTCTTTGGCTCCCTGTTTAACTTGTGGAGCCAAACTTGGCCTAAATATGGGGAATCCGTGTGTTCACCCTGGTTTTGGTGACAATATTTTAGTTTGATTTCTACCTGCTATATGGGCAGAAACTTAATGTTTGTCTCAACCTATTTTTGCCCACTGTCAAGTGTGCTCCTGTCCGTTGGGGTCTGGGAGATACCCTGAAATATCAAACAGAAAAGCAGTAGAAGTGTGTTCATCGGGCTCAAATGTTTTTTCAACATAACTGAAGAGATCAGGTGATGCAGAGAGATAGGGGGGGCGCATAAGGTATAGTTGCATTCTGTTCAACGTGCATCGGCGCGCCTTCTCCTTGGGGCTCTCTTACCCTTGGTGATTGTTGTGTCGGGGCTCCAGCTGATCTCCCCTTCCTCCAATTCCCCCTCTTCCTTTCCCTTCTCCCTCGATGCCTCCGCAGCGGCGGCAGCAAGGGCCTTCTGCTCCCGCTTGTACCTGACCATGAGCCTCTTGCGCGGTGGCAGGTGCTCCTCCCTGATCTCCATGATGTCGACGACCATGGTCTTTGCCTTGCCTGTGCGGTGCTCGCTGAGGAGTGCCCTGCACTTAGCACACATGTACTTTCTCCACTTGAAAGGGTACCTGGCAGGCTTGAACTCCGTGCAGACGACATGGTGTTCCTCTTCTGCGCCCGAGATCTTGCTCTGGTGGATCACGACCCGTGGCGCCTTGCTACTACCACTCGTTGACATCTTCTCACTATGTACTCTAGCTCTTGTCCACACTGTTATTTCACTTCTCTCTTGAATTCTTACCAACCTGGTGATGATGACCGTGATCGATCTCCTGATGAAGGTACAAGAATTTATAGGACGCGGTGAGTTATTTCTAGGATGCTAATAAATACACGTGAGAGGATAAGCATTGCCAAAGCAAGCAGAAAGTAATTTGAGAATGCATGGGGTGACACGTCGCCACAAGAACCGTAACGCCTTTCTGTGCGAGTGTCTTGCGCAAATGCTTGGATGTCAACTAACAGTGCCAAAAGTAACACGCTTGAGGTTTCTTGCAATGGTTGTGATTGTTCATATATGAATACAACAACCAAAGGCACCCCCTTCATGCCAAGGCTAATTGCTTCTGCGGATGGTAGCAGCAGTGGTGCATTTCGTCTCTATAGCTTCTGCGGATGGTAGCAGCTGTGGTGCATTTCGTCTCTATCGCTTGCTAAAACCCGCATTTCATCTCTATAGCTTCTGCGGATGGTAGCAGCTATGGTGCATTTCGTCTCTATACCTTGCTAAAACCCTTCTTGCCGATGCTTGGTTTGTCCAAGGAATTCCCTTTTTCTTGGAAGAGAAAGGATTTTATTGATCTTCCGGTCTATGTATCAAGTAAATGCACAACATGGTGTTTTAGATGTTGGTGGCTCCAAGCAAGAGACCTGAATCAAATAAAACGGAGCACCAGAATGTAAATTTGATGCTCAATGACTTGGTAAAAAATAAAAATAAACAATCATAGTCGTGCTTATTTAATATGTTGTAACGCCTAGACTATATATAGTTGGTAGCCTCGTATGTGGCAACGTAAAGAATGGCAAACATTTAGAATGTGCCAACAAAAGGGCAATTATATGGAAATATTTCCCACCAATCGGTGATAAAAAGGAATACATTGCCAATAATAACCAGTAAAGTGATCTTTTATGGAAAAAAAATTATGATAGTTTTGTTATCTTATATGTTGCAAAGTTTGACATAGTTACTAGCCTGGCATGTTACGAGCACTGAAAGTTCAACTGTTTAGTGTTTTGAATTAAAGAATCTGAATGAAAATTGTTCAATCCAGTTGGGAAGACCAAAATTATCATATCATGTACTTATAAGGATACATTAGTCTCGATTATGTGATATAGTTGCATATGGTATAGTTGCATTCTGTTCAAGGTGCATCGGTGCGCCTTCTCCTTGGGGCTCTCTTCCCCTTGGTGATCGTTGTGTCGGGGCTCCAGCTGATCTCCCCTTCCTCCAATTCCCCCTCTTCCTTGCCCTTCTCCCTCGCGGCCTCCGCAGCGGCGGCAGCAAGGGCCTTCTGCTCCCGCTTGTACCTGACCATGAGCCTCTTGCGCGGTGGCAGGTGCTCCTCCCTGATCTCCATGATGTCGACGGCCATGGTCTTTGCCTTGCCTGTGCGGTGCTCGCTGAGGAGTGCCCTGCACTTAGCACACATGTACTTTCTCCACTTGAAAGGGTACCTTGCAGGCTTGAACTCCGTGCAGACGACGTGGTGTTCCTCTTCTGCGCCCGAGATCTTGCTCTGGTGGATCACGACCCGTGGCGCCTTGCTACTACCACTCGTTGACATCTTCTCACTATGTACTCTAGCTCTCGTCTACACTGTTATTTCACTTCTCTCTTGAATTCTTACCAACCTGGTGATGATGACCGTGATCGATCTCCTGATGAAGGTACAAGAATTTATAGGATGCGGTGAGTTATTTCTAGGATGCTAATAAATACACGTGAGAGGATAAGCATTGCCAAAGCAAGCAGAAAGTAATTTGAGAATGCATGGGGTGACACGTCGCCACAAGAACCGTAACGCCTTTCTGTGCGAGTGTCTTGCGCAAATGCTTGGCTGTCAACTACCAGTGCCAAAAGTAACACGCTTGAGGTTTCTTGCAGTGGTGGCGATTCTTCATATATGAATACAACAACCAAAGGCACCCCCTTCATGCCAAGGCTAATTGCTTCTGCGGATGGTAGCAGCAGTGGTGCATTTCGTCTCTATAGCTTCTGCGGATGGTAGCAGCTGTGGTGCATTTCGTCTCTATCACTTGCTAAAACCCGCATTTCGTCTCTATAGCTTCTGCGGATGGTAGCAGTTGTGGTGCATTTCGTCTCTATATCTTGCTAAAACCCTTCTTGCCGATGCATGGTTTGTCCAAGGAGTTCCCTTTTTCTTGGAAGAGAAAGGATTTTATTTATCTTCCGGTCTATGTATCAAGTAAATGCACAACATGGTGTTTTAGATGTTGGTGGCTCCAAGCAAGAGACCTGAATCAAATAAAAAGGACACCAGAATGTAAATTTGATGGTCAATGACTTGGTAAAAAATAAAAATAAACAATCATAGTCATGCTTATTTAATATGTTGTAACGCCTAGACTATATATAGTTGGTAGCCTCGTATGTGGCAACGTAAAGAATGGCAAACATTTAGAATGTGCCAACAAAAGGGCAATTATATGGAAATATTTCCCACCAATCGGTGATAAAAAGGAATACATTGCCAATAATAACCAGTAAAGTGATCTTTTATGGAAAAAAATTATGATAGTTTTGTTATCTTATATGTTGCAAAGTTTGACATAGTTACTAGCCTGGCATGTTACGAGCACCAAAAGTTCAACTGTTTAGTGTTTTGAATTAAAGAATCTGAATGAAAATTGTTCAATCCAGTTGGGAAGACCATAATTATCATATCATGTACTTATAAGGATACATTAGTCTCGATTATGTGATATAGTTGCATATGGTATAGTTGCATTCTGTTCAAGGTGCATCAGCGCGCCTTCTCCTTGGGGCTCTCTTCCCCTTGGTGATCGTTGTGTCGGGGCTCCAGCTGATCTCCCCTTCCTCCAATTCCCCCTCTTCCTTGCCCTTCTCCCTCGCTGCCTCCGCAGCGGCGGCAGCAAGGGCCTTCTTCTCCCGCTTGTACCTGACCATGAGCCTCTTGCGCGGTGGCAGGTGCTCCTCCCTGATCTCCATGATGCCGACGGCCATGGTCTTTGCCTTGCCTGTGCGGTGCTCGCTGAGGAGTGCCCTGCACTTAGCACACATGTACTTTCTCCACTTGAAAGGGTACCTGGCAGGCTTGAACTCCATGCAGACGACGTGGTGTTCCTCTTCAGCGCCCGAGATCTTGCTCTGGTGGATCACGACCCGTGGCGCCTTGCTACTACCACTCGTTGACATCTTCTCACTATGTACTCTAGCTCTCGTCCACACTGTTATTTCACTTCTCTCTTGAATTCTTACCAACCTGGTGATGATGACCGTGATCGATCTCCTGATGAAGGTACAAGAATTTATAGGACGCGGTGAGTTATTTCTAGGATGCTAATAAATACACGTTAGAGGATAAGCATTGCCAAAGCAAGCGGAAAGTAATTTGAGAATGCATGGGGTGACACGTCGCCACAAGAACCGTAACGCCTTTCTGTGCGAGTGTCTTGCGCAAATGCTTGGCTGTCAACTACCAGTGCCAAAAGTAACACGCTTGAGGTTTCTTGCAGTGGTGGTGATTCTTCATATATGAATACAACAACCAAAGGCACCCCCTTCATGCCAAGGCTAATTGCTTCTGCGGATGGTAGCAGCAGTGGTGCATTTCGTCTCTATAGCTTCTGCGAATGGTAGCAGCTGTGGTGCATTTCGTATCTACCGCTTGCTAAAACCCGCATTTCGTCTCTATAGCTTCTGCGGATGGTAGCAGCTGTGGTGCATTTCGTCTCTATACCTTGCTAAAACCCTTCTTGCTGATGCTTGGTTTGTCCAAGGAGTTCCCTTTTTCTTGGAAGAGAAAGGATTTTATTGATCTTCCGGTCTATGTATCAAGTAAATGCACAACATGGTGTTTTAGATGTTGGTGGCTCCAAGCTAGAGAACTGAATCAAATAAAAAGGAGCACCAGAATGTAAATTTGATGGTCAATGACTTGGTAAAAAATAAAAATAAACAATCATAGTCATGCTTATTTAATATGTTGTAACGCCTAGACTATATATAGTTGGTAGCCTCGTATGTGGCAACGTAAAGAATGGCAAACATTTAGAATGTGCCAACAAAAGGGCAATTATATGGAAATATTTCCCACCAATCGGTGATAAAAAGGAATACATTGCCAATAATAACCAGTAAAGTGATCTTTTATGGAAAAAAAATTATGATAGTTTTGTTATCTTATATGTTGCAAAGTTTGACATAGTTACTAGCCTGGCATGTTACGAGCACCGAAAGTTCAACTGTTTAGTGTTTTGAATTAAAGAATCTGAATGAAAATTGTTCAATCCAGTTGGGAAGACCATAATTATCATATCATGTACTTATAAGGATACATTAGTCTCGATTATGTGATATAGTTGCATATGGTATAGTTGCATTCTGTTCAAGGTGCATCGGCGCGCCTTCTCCTTGGGGCTCTCTTCCCCTTGGTTATCGTTGTGTCGGGGCTCCAGCTGATCTCCCCTTCCTCCAATTCCCCCTCTTCCTTGCCCTTCCCCCTCGCCGCCTCCGCAGCAGCGGCGGCAGCAAGGGCCTTCTGCTCCCGCTTGTACCTGACCATGAGCCTCTTGCGCGGTGGCAGGTGCTCCTCCCTGATCTCCATGATGTCGACGGCCATGGTCTTTGCCTTGCCTGTGCGGTGCTCGCTGAGGAGTGCCCTGCACTTAGCACACATGTACTTTCTCCACTTGAAAGGGTACCTGGCAGGATTGAACTCCGTGCAGACGACGTGGTGTTCCTCTTCTGCGCCCGAGATCTTGCTCTGGTGGATCACGACCCGTGGCGCCTTGCTACTACCACTCGTTGACATCTTCTCACTATGTACTCTAGCTCTCGTCCACACTGTTATTTCACTTCTCTCTTGAATTCTTACCAACCTGGTGATGATGACCGTGATCGATCTCCTGATGAAGGTACAAGAATTTATAGGACGCGGTGAGTTATTTCTAGGATGCTAATAAATACACGTGAGAGGATAAGCATTGCCAAAGCAAGCAGAAAGTAATTTGAGAATGCATGGGGTGACACGTCGCCACAAGAACCGTAACACCTTTCTGTGCGAGTGTCTTGCGCAAATGCTTGGCTGTCAACTACCAGTGCCAAAAGTAACACGCTTGAGGTTTCTTGCAGTGGTGGTGATTCTTCATATATGAATACAACAAC
Organism: Alopecurus myosuroides; assembly: GCA_028641055.1. Lineage (NCBI taxonomy): Eukaryota > Viridiplantae > Streptophyta > Magnoliopsida > Poales > Poaceae > Alopecurus > Alopecurus myosuroides. The sequence continues at coordinate 59,675,850 of CM054060.1, read as the reverse complement.
CAAAGGCACCCCCTTCATGCCAAGGCTAATTGCTTCTGCGGATGGTAGCAGCTGTGGTGCATTTCGTCTCTATAGCTTCTGCGGATGGTAGCAGCTGTGGTGCATTTCGTCTCTATCGCTTGCTAAAACCCGCATTTCGTCTCTATAGCTTCTGCGGATGGTAGCAGCTGTGGTGCATTTCGTCTCTATATCTTGCTAAAACCCTTCTTGCCGATGCTTGGTTTGTCCAAGGAGTTCCCTTTTTCTTGGAAGAGAAAGGATTTTATTGATCTTCCGGTCTATGTATCAAGTAAATGCACAACATGGTGTTTTAGATGTTGGTGGCTCCAAGCAAGATAACTGAATCAAATAAAAAGGAGCACCAGAATGTAAATTTGATGGTCAATGACTTGGTAAAAAATAAAAATAAACAATCATAGTCATGCTTATTTAATATGTTGTAACTCCTAGACTATATATAGTTGGTAGCCTCGTATGTGGCAACGTAAAGAATGGCAAACATTTAGAATGTGCCAACAAAAGGGCAATTATATGGAAATATTTCCCACCAATCGGTGATAAAAAGGAATACATTGCCAATAATAACCAGTAAAGTGATCTTTTATGGAAAAAAAATTATGATAGTTTTGTTATCTTATATGTTGCAAAGTTTGACATAGTTACTAGCCTGGCATGTTACGAGCACCAAAAGTTCAACTGTTTAGTGTTTTGAATTAAAGAATCTGAATGAAAATTGTTCAATCCAGTTGGGAAGACCATAATTATCGTATCATGTACTTATAAGGATACATTAGTCTCGATTATGTGATATGTTTGTAATGCCAGGCTATGCTCAGAAGCATGAAGCAATGTATAACTAATAAATGGAGTACCTAAGGTTCAAATAAAAGTAAAAGGGGTATGTTTGTTCAAAATATCGATTTGATCTCCAGTAACAATCATATTATCGTTGAGAGATAATTACTGGCAATAATGGCTCTGGTTATCTCAAATGTTGTAAGCTAGACTGTGCTACTAGTTAGTAGCCGGGCATGTCCCAAAATATTAAGGCTGCCCAAGCAGACGAGACTAAAAGTGGACTTGTAACAATGCATAGTGGTTGGAAATTGGACTAATGCATACCATGAATTTGTTTCCTATTATGCTCCGTTTGTATGTTAACATTAACAGAGTTGGCATTGCATTGACTCCAGTGCCAATATCGTAGGTTATTGGTATTGAGATTGAATGTCAATATCCATGTTTGGATGTTTATGTATTTAGCTAGAACCCAGACTTGATATTGAACTGTCAGAGGTGATTTGCGAACACAACACTCACACAGAAACAGACTCCTAGATCGGCAACTAGAATGTTAACTACCATTTTTATACCTATGCATGTTTTCTGATATCTCTTTTAACTAAACTGAACCTTGCAAGTTTGTTTACCATTTCTAGTTATTGGAATTTTTTTCTACATGTGCACCAAATTCTATTTTCTATCACATTTCTATTGTCTGAAGTGGTCATTGATGCTTGACTTTGGATGCTCGGCCGATGGATTGGCTTCCAAGTTCCATCGTGCGCTAGCTGTCAGTTTGCTTCTTGCAGTTCACTCTTCTGAGAATGGAAATAGCTTATTGCATCAACCACTTATCACAGCTAAATCATAGGCCACATTTGAAAATATAGAGTCAAATACCGAGTCAACAGGTCAGTAATGTTACCATCGAACATGCCAGCAGAAAGATAAGACACCAAATGAACAATCGGCTACTTCGTAATGAGACATAAGGAAAATAGCCAAAATGCATATGTTAGTTTTTTTTTTGAGAATCCACCAATGCAGCGTTAGTGAGTTGATTTGCAGGTTCACACAAGGAATATCAACCCAAACATAGAAAAGAAAGCAGATCATTGGAGATGCCTGGGCTCTGGTGGATGTACCAACTCCTGTCGAGAAACTAGCATACCCTTATGGCCCATTTGGCCCAAAGTAGATTTCCGTTGATAACTGTACGAGCACCCAGATGATTCTCTCAAGAAAAAATGCAAGAGTGTGGAGGGATGTAGGTTTCTGTATCCCTGAACGGCTCCACCACATGTTCTAGTTCAAAAAATATGTAACCCGAGAGGTTGAAAGTCTAAACATCACAGGAGAACATCACTCTGCCGTGTCTTTGCGGTGCTAACTCTGCCGATTAAGAAGATATGTCTAGCAATAGGTATATCATTGACGAAGAATAGATCTGCCTATGGTTATCACTGCGTTCCCCATGCCTATCAGTCCTACAAACTCTTTGTGGCTATTATGTGTTGCCAACATTATCACATAAAGCTTAAAAATCACACTAGGTTATTGTACAGTCCCTCAAAAATCAATCTGTATAAATTCTTCATAGTATCTTCCTTTTATAAAGGAGAACATAAAGAAGGTTTGGTTTAATGTAGCAACTACTACTGTTTTGTAGGGTGTAACAAAAATATAACAAGATCAACACAATGACCTGAGCTGTCCTCGGGTAGGTAAATTGAGTGTACATATAAGTGCAGTAAGTTACCGCGATATTCTCTACGGCTGAGATTTCCCAGACCGGCATCCATCTGCATTCCAAGAGCACGAAAAGTTTCCAGGTAAAGTAAGGTAAATGTCGACTGGCATGGCGTTGGTGGAGCGGCGAGCGTTGGGCCCCGGTTCAACTCATAGCCGGCAGCGATAGCAGACCGCCTGTAACCAAACTTGCATTTTAGCCCGTAGATGAACGTTCAATGTGAAGTCCTGCTAATACATGGTACTCCATTAGTCCATTACACGACCATTGCCTCCTCGGCCCCAGTCGTACGTGCACAAATCAATCTTCCGGTCGACGAGAAAACTTCAAGTATTAACACGTACGTGTACCACACGCAGCATCACACGTGCGTGATGGTCAACATAAACTACAACACGATCAAAGTTTTTGGTGACACTATATAAAAACTTCCCCTAATATTGAATATTTTTAGCGCACTTTGGACAGGGTGTGGTGGCAACTGACATCTCACAGCGCGGAACACTTTAAACTGCCCCTAAATGTCAACTGTCGTGTAGTGGAAGCAAGCAGGCACGGCTGGTGCGGAAGCTTTTTCTACCCCATTCTTGGATGTGCATACAAGTCTTTCCGATACGCGGGCGCTGTCCAATCTTATGTTGCCGTCCGTGGCGGCTACCGATTTTGACCTGCGGTACCACAATGGATGTACAACGTCGGGGGAGTTTACTATATACCGTCCCGCGAAAGCAAACACCGGTCCAGAACTCTATGTATAGTCTTCGTAGTCTCCTTTCTAACTTTGACACTTGAGAAATTCCTTGAACAGACACAGACACACAATACTAAGTTCGTTCAAGGAAACATGCGAAGATGGATGCTCGATCAGTTATGAACTTGCAAAATTGTAATCCTGGTGTGAGAGGACAGGATTTATCAAGCAGATAGCTCTGTCTACACATACTCAGTTACGATCATGCTGCCAAGGGGACGACAGAGAGGGGTAGCCAACGGTCCGTACAGAAATCTTAGTTTATTGGTTCTGCAATATAAATAGTGATATATCTTTACAGTACTACGTATGTTTTTAAGACCATCTTGGGTATCTCACACGCCAAGATTTATCAACATATTAACTCCGAATAGCTTACAAACCAGCAACATCTTACCAGCCAGCGACTAACATGGGGAAATCGCGTCACCAAAACCGCAACATTCACCAAGTTAGCAAGCAAGTCTAGCTACACTTCAGCATCATGGAGAAAACGGATCAGAGTCTGATGATCGATATGTTCCTCATGCCTCTCACGCCTACTAATTAGTTGTAGCTATTTTCCCTTGCCAACAACGCCATATGAAACTGAAAACTCACTCCATTTTGTACACACTCGTCACACTGTTCCTTTTGTAAAGGTGGAACGGCTCGGTTTAATGCATGCATCCACCAACGGGAGCACATGTTATTCCACAGGCCACGGAATTACTAGTATGTTGTTACAAGAAGCAACAAAAAAAAAATCACAGAGCCCCGCTGCCCGGCCAAGCACCACACAAACCACGCGGAGCGAGATACGACCGAGGGCTGCGTGCACGTGCTATTTGCCTTTATCGAATCAGTGAGCCATCGACGCCGGTTGTGGGGCACACGGCGAGTTCTACCGGAACATCATTCTAAGGTCAAATGCACGTATGCACGACTCAGATCATTCTAAGTCTCACATGACCAAGGCAGAGTCAAGTCAAGTTATCTCGGACTCGTTCTCTTGGCCTATTATCTCGCTAGGCTTGGCAACACATTTTTAGATAAAGAATGTATATTAATATCGAGGAGAACTTGGCAAAACATAGAATCTCTGATCTGAATCCTAGAGTGGTCGCACTTTGGATGCATACTCTAGGATTAATCCTATTTACAAACCGCCTACCAAATCGGTTGAACAAAACCAGTGCGATCAACTTAGGCTAGAAGGTTGCATCCAAACTGCTAAAGGTCCGCTGACTCCATAAACTGAAGTAAGAACCATGTACGGATCTAGTACGTGGTTCCTTGAATAACCTTCAAAAAGTTAAAAATGTCTTTGTTAAAAAGAATATATCACGATGATTGGAGACCAACATGAAGCGATCACTCCGACATAGGTTTGCGCTATAATTGGTTTCCTAAATCGCCGTAACCAGTTTCCAAACATTTTTTTTGAGGGTTAATGCAGGCGTTCTGCCATTCGATTAGATAGAAAGCAATTCCTTTGCAGGAAGGTATCAAGTGTGACTAAAAAAAGGAAAAAAACTGAAAGACTATACAAAAGCTAGCCGGTGCTCGAGGCTCCTGGATCATCTCAGAAGGAAAAGGCCCTCTGCTTCGATCTCCCCACGAATAAGGCCAACCACATCCGCCACCGGCAGCGCCGTGTTAGCGAACACCCTCCTATTCCGCTCCAAACTCCCCAAATGATGTAGCAAATGATGCTGCTGGCCTCCCTCTTTTTGTCCTTCGTGAAGCTAGCGATGTGGTGGAGCTACCACCCGTCAAAGTCCCTGCCCGCCGTGGAGGCGGTGGACGGCACCGGAAAGTCCGAAGCCTGAAGCACGGAGTCTCGGGCCGCCGATGTGAAAGAGAATTCGTGACAAAGGTGTTGAACCGTCTCCGGGTGTATGCGGCAGAGCTTGCAGATGGGATCATGAGGCCATCCTCTCAGCGCAAGGTTGTTCGAAGTGCGCAAGGTTGCAAGTATGTTTACCGTTTCTAGTTATTGGAACTTTTTTCTACATGTGCACCCAGTTTTATTTGCCATAATATTTCTATTGTCTAAAGATGGTCATTGATGCTTGATTTTGGATGCTCGGCCGATGGATCGTCTTCCAAGTTCCATCGTGCGCTAGCTGTCAGTTTGCTTCAACCACTTCTTGCAGTTTGCTCTTTTGAGAATGGAAATAACTTATTGCATCAACCACTTATCACAGCTAAATCATATGCCGCATTTGAAAATATAGAGTCAACTACGTATCAGGCCAGCAGGGCAGTAATGTTACCATCGAACATGCCAGCAGGAAACAGAAAGAGAAAGATAAGACACCAAATGAACAATCGGCTACTGAGTAATGAGACATAAGGAAAATAGCCAAAATGCATACTTTTTTTTTGAGAATTCACCAATGCCGCGTTAGTGAGTTGGTTTGCAGTTCACACAAGGAATATCAACCCAAACGTAGAAAAGAAAGAAGATCATTGGAGATGCCTGAGCCCTGGTGCATGTACCAAATCCCGTCGACAACCCTCATGGCCCATCTGGCCCAAGTCACATTTCCGTTGATAACCGTACGAGCACCCCACATGATCCTCTCAAGAAAAAATACGAGAGCAGTGAGGGCCGTAGGTTTCTGCGTCTCTGAACGGCTCCACCACATGTGCTAGTTCAGAAAATATGTAAGCCAAGAGGTTCAGAGTCTAAACATCACATGAGAACAACACTCCGTTGTGTCTTTGCAGTGCTAACTATGCCGATTAAGAAGATATGTATAGGAAAGGGTATATCATTGACGAAATATAGATCTGCTTATGGTTATCACTACGTTTGTTGGAACACGTAGAGATAACCAAAAACTTTTTCTACGCGGTCCTTCCAAGATGTAGCCGAGGTAGAAGGCCACAAGGATTACCACTAGACGCGCAGGTGCGGATTATCGATGAAGCACGTCGATGCAGTGTAGACCCACGATCCGATCCAGCCGATCCAATCCCGCGATCGTCGAAGTGCTGAACGTACAACCTCTGCCGTATCCACACGTACAAGGAGGAGCTCCGACGACGGACTGCTAGGTCCGGTGCGGCGGCTGGACTGAGTGGGGCTAGGGTTCCCAACACATGGGAGTGGAAAAAACGTGCCAGCTGGGCAACCTGCGCACCTCTTTATATAGCGAGTGGTAGTGGGCTTCACAACGCTTGTGGCTCATTCCCTCTGTGAGTCCAACTCACTAATTTAGTCCATTTCCGGTTCGGGTCCAACCCGACCAATATACTTGCTCGCGCTCTTAAGTGTGCGACCCTGCAGGCTCATGGCGACTTGGACACGATTGGAGTCCGACTCCCAATCGATGAATCGGTAGCGGCTCCTAGCAGAACGTGCCGACTCCCAAGTGTCATAGAGTCATGACGACATACCTTCCAATGTGACTTTCATCTGAGTCTCTTTTGCCTCACAATATACCTTGCCGAACTATAGGCGCATTATCGTCATCCCTTAAATAGCTCAACTCTCTTCTCGGTCCGTGATATATGATTCATATGACTAACTTTTAGTCAACAGACTCAGTTAACACTTAATCGAGTCGCGCATGGCCATGCTTCCGGAATCATATTACTCGAGAGGGCCCGGAGAATATCTCTCCATTCGGAGGGGCAAAATCCCATCTTGATTATCCACATCACGCAGCTTGCTTCTCATTCGACCCGAACTCTGCCTTGTCACGGAACAACGTTTGACAGAACCTAAGTCGGTGATCCACAACTCGGATTGTGCGACAACCTCAGGTCTAAGGATTACATTGATTGAGACATGCAAATGACGACTTGCTCGTTGCATCTCAATATGGGTCAGTCCGACTTGCTAAACTCTTTAGTTGAGTATGTGAACGTTGGAATGGCATCGCCATTCCCATGACAAGTGGAACCGAGTCATGAGCCAACACTCACATTAGTCTAGGGTGTGTGTCCAGCACAACCTTAATGACCAAGGACAATTTAGCATGAAAAACATGAATACATAGTTCCACAATCGAATCACATATTCAATGACATATATCAGATGATCAAAACAAGTACAACTTTATGAATACATTGGGAATTACATCATACATGATTGGCTCTAGGGCATATTCCCAACAGTGTTCCCCATGCCTCTCAGTCCTACAAACTCCTTGTCGATATTATGTTTTGCCAAATCATCACATAAAGCTTAAAAGTCACACTAGGTTATTGTATAGTCCCTAAAAAATCAAACCGTATAAATTCTTCATAGTATCTTCCTTTTATAAAGAAGAACATAGAGAAGGTTTGGTTTAATGTTGCAACTACTACTGCGTGGTAGGGTGTAACAAAAATACATCAAGATCAACACAATGGCATGCATGCGCTATCCTCGGGTAGGTAAAGTGAATGTACATACAAGTACCGTAAGTTATAGTATCATAATAGCTTAATGTAAAATAAATCCCTCTAAGTTACAGTGAGTTAAAGACCACAAATAATTATATTTTTTCTCCACATAACATATGTATGTGTTTGTACTTCTACATGCATGAATAATTTTTTACAATGACATGCGTCCTCATACCTGTTTTATAGCGTGCTCTTCTCTACCTTCTTCAGCTATCCTATCTGCAATCATACCGTTGAACTTGGACAGAAATAGGTGCAGATTGTGGAACATATGTTTTCAGCATGTGATTTGCGCTCTCACTACGATGTGTGCTGGTCATGCTGACGCATAATGTCTCTGGAAAATAAGCTTTCGCCCACATCTCTCTATTTTCATATGCCCTCGCCAGGAACTTATTGTTTATCAGGTTGTATTTAGTCAACATAGCATGCCACCTCGACTCAAATTCCTGAGCCGAGACAATCTCATCGAGCAACTCATGACGAACTTTCTTGAATCCCAGAACGCGTGAATATATGATCCCGACTGACTCTTTAGCATGTGCAAGACGTGCCATTTACACCGCGTGTGCTTAGTGTTTGGAAGCTCACTCTCGGTCGCCCCTTTCATGGACATGCATTGGTCTACAGCAAACAAAAAAACGAAAGATAAGTAGAAAATCAACCAAAGGTGTATCTACACAAAGAATGGTCGCTGGAGGGGTCGCATCCATGATGTGTAAAAAAGTAGAGAATGCCCAGCAGAAGCTATCCAAGTTTTCCTCCGTCAACATTTCTCCGCCGAATATAACACCCTGGAAATGGTTGTTCACTCCAATGAAAAGTGCGAATGACAAATTAGAAAGGTTCGACTAATACGTCGTATCGAACGTGACAACGTCCCGAAAGACCTTGTAGCTATCGCTCCCCTTGCCGTAGCACCACAGCAGTGTTTTCACCCTCTTAGCATCATCTAGCTGCATTCTGACAACTAGTCTACCATCTTCGCATGACATCTAGGAGAAAATCTGCATTATTTTCTCCATGTCACCCATGATTGACTCTTGGCCCAACTTAGCACACATAGTGTTGATGGATTGCCGGCTAAACGGTACATATGAGCTACAGCCGTGTACGCTACCTACGATCGAGCACACTCTAGAGATTTGAACGTTGTTCACCCGTAGCTGACGGACAAGATTCCTAGTACCATCGTCTATACGGTTGTGTGAATTCCACCGATTGACGTTCCCCACAGCTTACTGACAGCGGGTGGTTGTGCTCACGTACAAATGAACTCACATATATACCAGTCGTCGTCCTCACCGCGTAGGAGCCTGATTTTTTTTTGCTTTGTAGTTACATCGAGCCCCATCCTCCCCCCCCTATTAAAAAATCACGGGGCAAACACATGTGATCGTGGGAAACAAATGTATTGCGCGGATATACCTCGCAAGCGCGGACTATGTCTTGCATGATTTTACGTGCACTTCTGTATGTCTGCTGCGACCGTATAAAACTCATAAGCTTCCACTGCAGACGCGGACTACGTCGAAACAGCCGGCTCGAATATGAAATCGGCAGGGTCACCAGTGGAATCACGCAATGCCCTCTCGATGGCTCCGTAAGTCCAAGCTGAAGGCATGTTCGATTCTACAGGCCCCCACTATCACAGTACAATACAAAGATTAACCAATCTTTTAAAAGCGAGGATGCCTCGCCGTGCACATGAAAGGACTTGTGGAAACCAAAGAAATTTGTGGACAAGCGGGATGCATGTACCTGGCACCGCCATTGTTCGCAGGCTCCATGAAAGTCAAGTTTCGCTAATATGATGATTGTCGTGTAGAGGGTAGAAGAAGGCGTGGACATGCCAGACAGAAGTAACAAGGTATATATATATTTTTTTTTTCTCCCATGGGGAAGTTGTAGCACTAGACTATATATAGTTGCTAGTATGTGGCAATGTAGGTAGAGTGTTTAAACATTTAGACTGTGCACACAAAATAATTAATCCCATATTGTGGAAACATGTCCCACACCATTGGGTGGTGGTAATATTCTTCCTAACAAGAACTTGTTGATGACAAGCAAACGTAATTATTTAATTTCATTAAAAAGACCAAACTCCATGGAATTTCATAATAAGAACCCAAATTCACATACACAAGGACTTGAACCTATGTGTCCGGATTGTACATCATCTCTCCAATATCTAAAGGAGCGTGGAATCGTGCTCCCTCCTGCGTCCTCAGGCTGGTCCCACATGTCGGTCGCAGATTATTTTGGTCCGTGTGGAATAGCTGTGTCGGTTCGCAAAATCGCATTCAGCCTGCGGGAGTCGGTCGTGTCTTCGGCCTCCCCTGGTCAGTTCGACACAAATCCCTTCTTCCTGCTCGCTTTGGCCCCATGGCGCCGTTCCCGTCCCCTTCTCGGTCTCCTCCTCCGTCCCTGTCTCGCCGCCGTCTCCCACGCCATGTCACGCCGCGTCTCCAGACCCTTCTTCTCCTCCGTCCCCGTTGCGTCGAGTATACGCACTGCCTTGGCTGGATCCATGGAAAAGATTAAATGTTTCACCCTTTTCCCTGGATCTTGTGGCGGCGATGCTAGATCAGGTGGCGGCGATGCGATCGGGAAACCCTAGCGGCTGGATGCGGCCGGCTGCTGCAGTTCAAGCTCCTGAAGTAGGCGGCCACCGAAACCGAAACGTGCCAGGTTCGCGGAACTCATCACCGGGCTCGTCGAGAACGGCGCCCGCCTCGCCCCCAACCCCGCCTTCGCTGTCATGAGGTAAAGAAACCGTCTTGGATGTTCATCATTCATGCAAGTGCTCTATGAACTAGATCTAGCTCGAAATTAAAAGAACTCCTACGCGTGACCTAAGTTAAATCTTGTATTTGTGTGAGCGGAGTTAATCTGTTGAATAGAATTTTATCATACAAGTTAAGTTTTTTTATGCATGGATCTAATCATTTTATTAGTAAGCCTGTACCTGTATTTCGATCTTAGCCATCATTTTATTTCGCAGGCTCTGGTTTGCACATGTTTGTATTGTATTTAGGGCCTCATATCGCCCTTTTTACGATGAAAGTGGTTCGGTGCTGCCGGGTTGATTTAAAGAGTGCTCCTTATGACACTATTCTTCATAAAAGGAGGCCTTCGTGGTTGGAGAAACACCGTCTGGAGTTTGGCGTTTGGACCTCCAGTATATCAGGAAACAGTCCTGCGTTTAGCAAAATAGTGCATGAAGTTTATCTTGAAACTGTTCTTTCGGGCATTGGAACTACACTTGGAGAGCTTCCTACATATTTTATCTCTGGATCAGGTTACGTTTGTACTGAATTTCTCTTCCAACTCGAAAATAATTGGCATACTTATATGTTTGCTCATTTTATCATTTAATCATTTATTTATTTATTTATCCTTCTGCATCTCGTGCTTTAGTTTATCGTTATTCAATATTATCCCTTTAGAGCGTTAGCTTGCTGAACATCACTTAAAATTATGTATAAATGTTTCACTACGTCAAGAATTACATGACGTATCAGAGTTTCTTTAACGTGGAATTTATGCATAAGAAATATATGCATAGTCTTCGAGCTAGAAGCTTCTTGACCAATTACAAATTAAGCAAACATTTGTAGCATTCTTTGATGCGTGATGATCTTAAAAAAAAGTGTTTCTTCTTATTTATGTACTATCTTCCAGTAATGCCTTTAGCTATAAGTATGGTTATCAAGTGTGCACAGCAGAGTATTTATAAAATTCAGCTATTTGGTCTTGCTGAAATATTAGATCTGGAGTGCAGTTAACTTCTCCATGCTCTCACCAAGTCTTTTGTGAGTCTTGTCTTGTTATTTTCAGTACGTGTATTTGCAGTTTACAGAGTACAGTTATTTAGTTATTTACAGAGGGTACCTTAGATTACAATTTTTCATTGCCGTTTCTCGGTGATTATGGCCAACTATATGATGAACTGAGTATCTGGCTGATTATGTAACAGTAAAGTAAGATGAGGCTAAAGAATCCTTGATCTTAGACTTAAGTTTAGGCTACTAACTTTAAGTTTATGTGGTTAATTAAGAAAATTTACTTGAAGCAACTGACTCAGGTTACTACAAATTAACCACAACTAGCATGTCTGGCCAAAAAGGCGAGATGCTTCTGTCTCAAAATAAGGTTTTCTATCATCAACTCTACAACGGGCCAAACACTGGCTTATGTCTCACTCACAACATCTAAACTTCCCGACAATACTTCTTTCCTTGTGCTTTTATTCAACTTTATAACTTGATTGGTAAAATGTGAATTTCTGTTAATTTTGAGGTATACACTTGCTTTACAGACTTAATTCCTCATGCTTTCTGAAGAATGATGCATATACAGGAAAGTGAATTTAGGTACTCCGCTCCTGTTGTGTTTTTGTGTGTGCACCATCTTTGATTCTTTGTCTTTAGTCTCTAAGATAAAATGGCTTTAACTCTTTCAGTTGATGCACTGAATACGTTGATTCTAATCTTCACTTTAAATATTATTTGCAGATAGTTAGGATGCAAATGGAGATGCACTTATTTGGTGCAGGAGTTTCCAGTACTAAGCCAGACAATTTAAACACAATTCAAATGTTGCAATCCATCACACTAAAAGTACCCTTTTAGTATAAAGAAAACACATGTTGAGAATGCTTAAACTCGAGCAGGTAATTGTAGTTTTATAATCTTCTTTGTGTAAGAGATTCTACGACCTTTGCACACTTGAACATTATCATTCTTATGTCATGTAATCGCCAAGGGTATATGTTAAGTCGATGTGGTTTTTAATCCCGTGCCAGATGTTCTTGTGTTCCAAGTATTGGTTATCTCAAAAGATGGAATAGAGGGTAGACAAATTTGGACATATTGCAAAGATCTTGGAGTGTGTTGTTCACGCACTACACCTTAGGTAAGATATTAATTTCCGCTAATTTCAAATTTGGATGTACATTTTCTCCGTGTTTGTTAGCCAAGAATTGGCTCGTTTGGGGAATCCATCCTTTATCCTACACATATCTGTAGTCTGAACCATGGAAACATGCAGTCTGGCATTGATGCTATACGACTTGCATTACGCTACACCTAGATTGAATTGGCATCACTGATTTTTCATCAAAGTTCATTGTTATAACCTGCTGCTCCCTCATGGACTCACCCTGATGTACATGTTCATACTGTCATGTAAAGCCTTCACTTAGACATATTGTGAAATATTTCTTCTTTGCATATATTAGTCTGACTAATTTCTTATTCTGTATGTATCATTAGATGCAGTTTTTATCTCTGGAACTCTTGTTCCCGCTTTCTAATAGAAGGCATGAATATATTTTTGCAATATGGGTCAACAGTATGTTACGGGGTTGTCCTTATATATATTAGACATTCATGACTTCCTGTTAAACATTGTGGCACACATATGGCCAATTAATCTCACATTTCAAAATTAGAAATTATCTTTGTTTGCTGTTAAAATGCATATAAATGCCTTAATTATGTGTTGTCACTGTTGTAAGATCTATATGCGTTTTATAGTAGCATCATTGTTTTATGGTTTCACGTCCATCATTTTCTTTCCATTTTGGAACTGAATGCAAGTGGTCCAAAAAGAATGACAAGAAGACTACAACATCATTTGAACATAAATATGTTACAGCGTGTGTTTTCTGTTAATTTTCTAGCGCCCAAACAAATGTTACGTGAGGCGGAGGGATATATCCTCACATGTTTCCGATCCTCTTAATCCTTCATGGAGATAATGCTGCTCCAGTATATACAGGACAAACGTTGGTAGTAGATATAATTGTCCTGTGTTCTCGTTCTGAATTTTATATTGGAAGAATTATTCTTTCAATTGATCAAGCATTTTGATTTGGTAGCGCACTTTCGTGGTGCTAATTATTCTGTCATTGTCCTATAGGATGATATTTATACAGGAAAAATAGCATTCCTCTCATATGCTTATGTTTCCTACTCACCCATGTTTTTAGTTGAAGATTCAAGTTTACTAAGATTGTTTTCATACTTGCAATAATGCATAGCAGGTTTGTAAGATGCTAACAAGACTCTTTAAGGTTCAGCTGTATGCGTTTTGTCGCTGCATGCTTCTGTACTTATTTCTTCTCGCACGTCTTATGAATTTACTCAGCCACTTGGAGCTACAAATAATATGGAGGGAAAAAAGACCTATCCTACCCTTCAGATGATCCCGTGTAGTAGCAGCAGCAGCTGAATGTTCCTTTCTCCTCCTTGTTGTTTTGTTCTCTTCCTTACTGCTACAATCCTGAAATAGCACATTTACACTTGGTTCTTTATATTGTACAAATAGATCGAGTGATTGAAGTACCTTCGCTCTTTGGGATGACCACAGATTTATAGGATGTTTATCATTTGTCATACATATTGGTCACCATTGCTTCTAGGTGTGTAAATTCCCTCTGGTTGGACTGCTTCACCAATCTAACTGATGAACTCAACTGAAAAGGTCATATGTATTTTTTTCCTTACCTGCTTAAGACTTGGTACGTGCCAATGTAATTTTCATTAATTAGTATGTTGTATTTTATTTACCTCTTTTGTTACACAGAATCTGGCTGGTGCCATTAATGTCAATCCTCTGAGATAGTGAAGCAAATAAATTGTCGTTGTACCAATATTCTTGAATTGTGCGAATATCTCTATGCATATTTGTGGACAGTTATTATGTAACATATTACTATTTTCCTTTGGCTACATGATGTGCCTATCATTTTAGACTCATTTGACTTCCATTTATCCAAATATAGATGTATCTATACGCTAAAACATGTTTAGATACAGCTATGGTTAGACAAATAAAAATCATATTTTGGAAAGGAGGGAGAAGAATGGAATGTCCATATAAATTATATAAATGAAAATAATAGTTTGCATCTAATATGCTTAGATAACAGACTCAATAATGTCAAAAGAACTAACAACGGGCGCAGCAACGCGCACCTAGCCCTTCTAGTCTACTCTAACCAAGTGAGTTAGATTTACTTCTTGAGAAAAGTTCAGTTGATAGATCATGGACAATAAGAAATAACTAGCATACGTATTTTCTTATGATAAGCAAACAATATTCCTAACTATTTGATATGTTGTAGCAATAGGCTTAAGTCATAAAAATGGCATGGTGTGCATTTAGGGAATACCAAAGGTTGAAAAGAGGATAAAGATATAGACCCTAACAAAACATGTTTTTCAAACGCAATGGAAAATTCATTTTTGAGAAAATTGATGGCTGACGACAAGCATATTACCCCCTCCGTCCCAAAATATGATCCTATAGTTTTTGGTTGAAGTCAAATTTATTAAGTTTTGACCAACTATATAGAAAAATATATCACATCTACAATACTAAATCCACGTGATATGAAAATATATTTCATGATGTTTCTAAATATAATGATTTGGGACTATAAATGTCGTCACTTTTTTATATAGTTGGTCAATTATGAAAGTTTTGAATTTGAAAACAATCTATAGGCATCTTATTTTTTGAAAGAGGAGCATGTCCTAGGAATAGTTATAATAATGTAGCTAGCTATTATCTTAGAACCATGCGGAGCGGCACAGTGGACGTGTATGTAAGAATTAAGCGTGTGGAAGATCGTGTCCCGCCGTATTCTCTACGGGCGTCCCGATTTCCCAGACCGACCGGTGTTCTTCCACCTTCCAAGAGCACGAAGAGTTTCAAGATAGAGAAATGTAACTGTTGAACATACGGGGTCGACCGGTGTAAGAGACGGTAGAGGCTTTGGGAGAGCGGCAGGAATTGGAGCTATGTTCAACTCATCGCCAGGAGGCCCAGGAGCGATAGTAGACCATCTAGAACAAATCTAGCACTTTTAATAAATCTTCCGATCGACAGCTGAACTTCGAGTAATAACATGTATCACGTGAAAAAAAGTAGTACACGTAGCATCACATGTATGGTAAAAAATGACATTGCAGTCGCTCTTCATGGAAGCGAGCAGGCACGGCTGTGCGGAAGTTTTTCCCTAGCCCCTTCCTGGATATGCATACACATGTGTAGTGCGGCCTTCCGAGGCGGCGGATCGTGTTGGCCATGTACGTCGGGCCTTGGCCCTGATCCAGGCCCCTTTGAGCCAGATCTGGGTGCAGCGAGACCTGCTGGTCGACCTAGTTTCAGGTGTTCCACCTAGGAACCCATCGTCTAGCCATGTTGGCCGAGTTCTAGACCCGGGTCATGGTCATAGATCCGACGACCGCCTGGCAGGCCTGCTTCAGGCTCTCTGGATGTGACATATGGGAGGGCCAATTGAAAGTAAAGTATGGGCACATAGAGGGGGGAGGGGGGGGGGTGAATAGGTGCTACGACCAATTTTAATTTTTTCTTAAAGTTTAGGCTTGACACAAAGGTAAATTCTCTAGATAGTGCAACTAAGGTGAATTTACCTATATGGCAAGACTAGCAATTAATACAACTAGGACAATACTTAATACAACAAGTACTACAATAAATGCTACAAGTACAAGTAAGTAAAGAGTAAGGGAACGAGGTAACCGATGGAAGCACGCGGAGACACGATGTATTCCCGGGTTCCTCCTTGTTAAGAGAGTACGTCTCGTTGGAGGGGTGTGAGCTCGAAACGAAGGCCTACTCAACGCCACAAAGGCCTCACCCTATTCTCCGATGAACTCCGCCACAAATGCCTAGTTCACCTTCCACTATTTAACCCCTTTGAGACGGGGATCGAGTCCTTTACAAACAAGCTTGGGGCACACACCCACAACCAAATTGGGGGCTCCCAACTCTCACAAATCACCAAGAGTAGCAAAAAGCCTAGGTTATCCACAAGAGGAAACCCTAGGCAAAGATCCCTCAAGCTAATGAGGGCGAAATGGAAAACCGGTTGGTGAAGATGTAGATCCGGAGCTTCTCCTTCACTCCTCAAAGTTTCAACAAGTTTGGGTGGATAAGGTGGGAGATCTAGCTTGGTGGATGAGCTCAATCAATGGAGTCTTCAATGCTGGAGGAGCTAACCCTTGGGGAAGAAAGAGGACCCCTTTTTATAGTCCCCACTCCAACTAGCCGTTTTTCTGCTCAGTTTGCGACCAATCCGGAATCACCCGGAATAATTCCGGTCTCCTGGAATAATTCCGGAGCAATCCGGATGGCAACAGAGAAAAACGCGGTCATGTGGGAATCCATCCGGATTGGTCCGGAATAATTCCGAATGGCAACAGAGGAATTTGCGGCCAAGTCGGAATTTGCCCGGAATAATTCCGAGTTGCAACAGAGGATTTCGCGGCCAACTCGGAATCACCCGGAATGGTCCGGAATAATTCCGGGCTGCACATTTGAGCTCCTTTTCAGGCCAGAAAAACACCCGATGATATTTAACTTCTTCACCATTTCTTCGACACCAAATGTGTGCTGATTTAAGAACATATCCTCTAACAAAATAGCACACATGGTTAAAACTTCTCTATGTTGTTAACAAACACAAAAAACACAGAGATATCGAAAATGCACTTTCAATCTCCCCCTTTTTGGTGTTTGATGACAACATAAAGATTTACGGGGATAAGCAAGGTGAACAACAAGAAATGGTGTCCAAAAAATAGACGGAGCTCTTCCTCGATGTGTGTCGTGAGGCACGCACTTCATAGGCTTTGCTCCCCCTATGTTTTAGACACCAAGCCGACTAAACAAGTTCACAATACATGCATAGAGATAATAATAAAGATAATAGCAAGCATGAGAGTAGCATAACCACGGGTAGGGTGACACAAACAAGTCACAAGGTTCCACACGAAATAATAAAAGTTTGCAAATGATGAAAACGAAAACTAAAGAAACCGGAGCACAAGCCTATAAGATCGAAATCGAAAGGCAAAAGACTCGTGCTCCCACCCTTGCAAAGCCCGTGAAGTCCTAGATAGGGACTCCTTATCCCCCTTTGGCATCAAGACGCCAAAAAGGGAAAAAGAGTCCAACTAACGTCCCAAGAGATCACTCGAAGTCATCTTCTCCACGGTGCTCATCTTCCCCTTCCTCCTCTTCATGCTCATGTCCTCCAATGTTGCCAGCATCATCAAAGCCATCTTCAGCAGATTCTCCCTCGTCATAACCATCAGCAGGAGGCAGCCCAAAGTAGAAATCATCATCATTGATCTCGGGCATCGCCATGGGAACAAGATCAGCAGCAGCAAGAGATGCAGGATCCTCAGGCACAGCAATCCCGGCAGCTCTGCGGTTAGCGTTCTGAAGGCGGCGAGTCTCCTTGACCAGCTCCCTTGCCTCATGGGAAATCGCCCTAGTGTCACTGTCGAAGCTCTGGCTCCGCAAATCCCTCAGGTGACCCTATCGGGTTTCGACTAGGAGATGTCATAGGCGCTGGTGAAATCGTCGGCTTGACAGGGAGGCGAGATTTACCCAGGTTCGGGGCCCTCGAAGAGGTAAAACCCTTACTCCTGCCTTCCGCTGATCTGTATTAGACGATTAGATCGATTACAGGGTGCTCGAATCGAGAGTAGATCTCGAGTTTCAAGGCTTTTGTGGTCGTGCGGTAATACTTGGTCCTCTCCTTGGGGGCTCTCCTGGCTTTATATAGATAGCCAGGTCTCGAGTCCAACCCGGAGAGGATACAAACCCTAGCTTGAGTCGGTTACAATCCCTAACTTAACCCGCAAGTCGACGCGGGTGGGCTTTTCATGGGCCTTCTAGAGTACTCCAAGGGCGCTTCCTGTCGGGCCTTGATCAGAAGGCTTGAGAGGGGGTGTCCTTACTCGCAGGGCCCAGGATCCATGCCTTCGTCAGTAGCCCCCGAGCGTGTGCTCGACTGGGATTTATTTCCAGTCGGGTAGACGGTCAGACCTTTTTTTTGACCTCCTCCTGGAAGTTCAGCTCGACAGTTGTTGTCTACGAAGGGTGTGTTCCCTGTTTCGCGAATTAAAATACTCGAGTATCGAGTAGCATAGGTGCCAGTTTTTGCGGCTATATTAGCAGAAGGATGTGGCGCAGTAGCTTGGCTCTCCCGAGAGATCAGGGCCAATTAATTGCGACTAGGGCAAAAACACTCCTGGCCTACACAGATTCGAGACCTCCGACTCGAACCCGATGAGGTGATCGTCACGACTGGGCCGTTGTGGACTTATCGAGTCGAACTTAACCTAAGAGGGTACCCGGCGCGTCCGCTAGGATTTTTCTTCGTGTTGTTGACACGGAACTATGCCGGAGGACGCAGCTTTCGAGTGCGATTCCAGGCCCAAAAGAAAGATCTTTTTGGGTCTTACCTTCATATTCGAAGAATATGGCATCCGGATGTGCCTAGTCGGCTGTACAATCCAGGTTCTTGTGATGTATAATTATCACGCATAAGGTAGGTTCTTTCTACCCGATTAGATTGGTATGAGTTCCGTACGAAAAAGTTTCGTGTAGGAAATGTTAGTTCCGTATGAAAGAGTTTTCATGTTTTGGAAAATTGTGCCCGTACGAAAGAGTTTTCGTGTATAAGGTATGTTTCTCTTGTTCGAAGAGGCTTTGATCCATGAATTTTTTCATGGGAAAATTGTGTTTTATCCGAAGGAATTGATATTCGTGCGAAGATAATTTCGCGTTTGAACTTCCATTCGAAAAAGATTTCCCTTTTGAATGACGAACGCCATGACGTCAAGGCGTGCTCCTCTTCTCCCGATGGGACGTGACGGAGTGGCAGCAGAAGTTGGCCCACCTTGTCAGCTTTTTGACCGGGAAACGAGACGTCGCTCCCGTTTCCTACGCGAAACGCGCAGTAAATGCGCACGATCTTTTGTTAAGATCGTGGCACGAAACAGCGTATGCCGCCGCTTCGTTTCATCCTTACGCGTGGCAGCCGCGATAGGTGCCACGTTGCGTATCGTACGGCTGAGATTGCTTTACCCCGTATATAAATAGGGGTGTTAGCGCCGCAGTGAAATTTTCCCTGCTCTCTGTCTTCGTCTTCTTCCTTGCGCCCATCTTCATCTTCCTTGCGCTCAAGCTCTCGCTGCGAACAATGGCTGGCGGAAGGAAACGTGGCGCTGGTACTCTGGCGTCTGGCGAGCCTTCTGCGCCATCCGCTCCTCGCGCCGGCGACTGGCGCTCCCCTAACACCACCGCAAAAAGCATCAAAGAGATGCAGCGGGAGGGATTGCTACCGGCGGAGGCGGAGAAGCGCGTCCGCCTCGGGAAAAGAGAAGAGGTACCCA
This sequence comes from Alopecurus myosuroides, assembly GCA_028641055.1. NCBI lineage: Eukaryota > Viridiplantae > Streptophyta > Magnoliopsida > Poales > Poaceae > Alopecurus > Alopecurus myosuroides. The sequence continues at coordinate 59,655,956 of CM054060.1, read as the reverse complement.
ACCCTCAGTCGAATGAGCGCGTGGTCTTCGTGGACCACGTGACTCGAGGTCTTTCTTTCCCCCTTCACCCTTTCTTCATCGGGTTGCTGTGTGCCTACGGCATACAGCTCCACGATCTTCCTCCGAACGCGATGCAGCACATTTCGTGCTTCATCGTGCTTTGCGAGTGCTACCTCGGCATTCGCCCGCACTGGGCGCTCTGGAAGGCGCTGTTCAAGATCCGGATCTTCCGCGAGAGGCCGCGGGTGGAGTCCGAGCCTGGCGAGCCACTTCGCACGGGTGGATTCGGGATCCAGGCGCGCCAGGAGAACGCGTACTTCAACATGCACTTCATCGACTCCGCCCAAGGCTGGCGGAAGAAGTGGTTCTACGTCGTCGACAATAGCTCGGGTGGGCTCGTAGAGTTTCACCCATTCGCAGTTCTGTCGAGGCGCAAGTCTTGGAGCCACAAGATGTCAGCCGAGGAAGTCCAGACGGTCACGCCCTTACTCGCAAGAGTAGCTGCTCTCCGAGACCAAACTTCGGGAGTCGTGCTTAACGGGCTCCATCTGGCGAGCCTCTTCTTGAAGCGCAGGATCCAGCCTCTTCAGCAGAGACCTTCCCCCATGTGGGAGTTCCAGGGCTCAGAGGACCCCAGTCGAGTGAGCCGCGAAGAACTTTCGAATGTGGAATTCGAGAAGAAGATAGCTGCAATCACTCGACTGAAGGTAGGGGAAGAATTCCCCGACTGCTCGGTTGCAGCTTTCTCCGCTTCGAATCCTCCTCCAGCTGAGGTTAGTTTCTTGTCTTTGAGTTATCTTCATCTTCTGAATTTTTAGTCGATAATATCTTCCTTGTCTTCTTGCCTTCGTAGAGTCTAGCCGTGGCGGATTGCTACCCGCCAGCTACGGGGGGAGCTGCTTCGGAGCAAGTGTCCAGCCATCAGGACGGCGCGGTTGACACCAGTGTCGCCATTGCTTCCTCGGGCTCGGAGGACGATTCCTCGGACGACGTCGAAGACTCGAATGGCGCCCTCCCGAAACGTCGTCGGGTAGATGAAGACGAAGCTACTTCAAAGGACAAATCCTTGGAAGCATCGCCTAGTCAGGCTCCTATCCATGTCACTCCACTCCAATCTCTTCCTCCTTCGGCTTCGTTTCCAGTGATAGCAACCGCCTGGAATGCGGATGCTCTGGATGATGATGAAGATGATGAGTAAGTGTTTTCTTCCTTGTTTTTGTAATGCCAGTCGATCAACTTCTAGATTTCGATATTGATGTTTTTCTGATTTTCACTGCAGTCTGCAGGCGATCAGCCCGCGTCAGTTTGCTGCTAACGTTCCTCCCGAAAAGAGGAACAAAGCAAAAGACGCGGGTGAAACCCCCACTGCAGGTACCGTCCAGAACTCTCCCAGGGCAGCGCCTGATGCTGCGACTGTGGAGATAGAAATCCCCAGCTCCGCCGCTAGGACTTCGGTCTCGAAGGAGGCGACGGACAGTTCTGCGGATCCTCTCTCGCGCGCTACCGGACAGGTAAAACTTCTATCTCTTGGCTTTCAAGAATTTTTTATCGGGTGCACGGCAGTGCTCCCGATGGGAGTAGCCCCCGAGGCTGTAGTCGATCGCGTGCGATCGGCTGCAGGCTCAAAGTTCTGTTTCATCCTTTCTTCATGGTTTTGCTTTTCTCGGGTGCACGGCAGTGCTCCCGATGGGAGTAGCCCCCGAGGCTGTAGTCGATTGTAAATAATCGGGTACAGGCTCCAATGTAATCCTTCTAATTCTTCTATCTTCGTGCTTTTGATTTTTATCGGGTGCACGGCAGTGCTCCCGATGGGAGTAGCCCCCGAGGCTGTAGTCGATTGTAAATAATCGGGTACAGGCTCAAATTTGATCTTTTTTAACTCTTCTGTCTTCGGGTTTTTGCAGTCACTCGTTGACTCTCTTGCGGCGATTGGTCGCCGCGTCATTCTCGCTGAATCGGATTGCAAGTCTCTTCGAGCAGACCGCAACCGACTGCAGACTGAAAACGATCTTCTCAAGGGTGAGTTCTATCGTTCCCCTGTCTTTCACACTTTATCCATTCTAGAGGTTTTGACAAGCGCCTCTTTGCAGCTCGACTTGAATTCGCGGAATCCGAAAAGGTCAAATTTTCGGAGCAGGTAACTGCTCGAGAAGCTGACTTGACGGCCATTCGACAAGAGCTGGAGACTTCCCGCATGCAGTCGGAAGACTTCAGTCGACAGCTTGCGGAAGCGCGGAAGTCCCTGAAGGAGTTAGAGAAAACCGGCAGTAAGGCTGACAGCGAGCTTGTCGGGTTCCTCCGTCCCCTTGCGGAGCGCTTCGCGGGTAAGCTTGATGAAATTTCGCGATTCTGATTCTTCACTTGGCTGTAGTTTGTTGAGTATTATTTTTTTTTCTTCGCAGGTATCCTGGATGTTCCTCTAGAAATCCCTGGACTCCAGCGGGTGGATGTGGTAACCGATACGCTTGCCCAGCTTAAAAGGCACGCTGATGGAGTTTCTTCCATTGTCAGTGATGCTACCCAAGTGCTGGGGCAACTGTATGGTCGCCTCCTCGCCAAGGCCACTCCTGCACCTGCGCTCGACGATATGTTGAAGGTCTTCTCAGAAGGAAAACTTCTGGATGCCTTTGCAGTCGCTCAATCGGAGGCTGGCGCGAAGACTGCGATTCAATTTGCTCTGGCGCACGGAGTCGAAGGGCTGGAGGAGGCTTACTCGTCCATTCCAGTCGATCCTTCCACGGGCAAAAAGGTACGGCTCTCTCGTTTTGGCGAGCAAGCCGCCATTCTTGCTCGGAAGCTTTCTGAGATTTTTGCTCGGAAGAAGGGAGGGTCGACTGCTGCTAGTGGGAGTACCAATGTAGCCTCGTAGCTTTTTTTTCTCTCTTTCCTTCAATGTAATGAATCTTGGGATGTATTCCCGTACTTTTGTTGGTCTTAATCGAAGCATTGTGACTTTGGAATTTAATCCTTTTGTTTGTACTTTTGCCTCCCGATGGGAGTAGCCCCCGAGCGATTAGTCAGATGTGCGACTAGAGACAACTCGAGTAGGGCGTCTCACTTCTTTCCTTGTACTTCTTCCAGGCGATTGCGTCTGCCGCTGAATCTTCGAGTGGACGTGGTAATCCAGTGAGTCCACTTGTGGCTGCCGTGGGCACTCTTGCTGGCCTTCGTGATAAGGTTCAGGAGGGTGAGCGTAGGCTGAAAGCGCTGCGCGGAGTAGCTGACGTGGCGATATCCAAGCAGAAATTGGCGGCTGAGCGCGAGCAATTTCTAATTGGTGAACTGTCTTCGATTGCAAGGGAGTTACTATGTGAGTAGTGTAGCCCCCATGCTATTTCCTCCTCTGTGTTTCTTAGCTTACTAAGTGTGTTTGCTTCTTAGTTGTGAAACCAGATGACAGGGAAGAAAAGCAGTGGGTGGAAAACCACATTCATCAAGAAGCTAACAGCACAAAGCCTCATGCGAGTAATTTCTGGTCTGATCGCAGTCGAGGTTTTGTGATGGCTACCTTGAAGTTTCGAGTCCGCCAGGCGAAAATTCTCGTGAGTTCTTTCCACGAGGTCCTGGTTGCGGTGAATGCTGCTTTTTATCCACTTGAGAGGGGCCCCGAAGACTGGAGTTATCTTCTCAGGTTATTCGGTCGAGAAGGAGAGGTTCGCGCGTGCGTTCGCAATCAGATGACATGCGGCGCGGTTGTTGCTCTCTCGTTTGTCCGAATATGGCATCCTGAGATAGACTTGAACTCCGTAGCTCGGCGTCCGGATTATGCAATCGAAGATATTGCGCCGTACTATGATGCTGTTCGTCCTGCAGCCGAGAAGATTATCCGAATGACCTCTGAAGAGGTAGATAGAGTCTTAGCGGCTAAGAATGCTCAGCGTTTCGACTGACTTTATCGGATGTGAATATCCTGTAAGTTTATCTGTAGTTTGTAAAAACTGTAGTAAGGTGTGCAACCTTGTACTCGATAATTCTTTTCTGTGATGCTTAGTTTTGGGTGTAGCCCCCGTGTATTTTATGGGGTGTGTACCTGTAACCTTTTAGCATGTAGTAAACTTGAAAGCTGTCGAGTAAATATGATGAGAGAATCATGTCTTTATTGCTATGACTGAGAAGTCATGTGTTCGAGCTACAAGATTGGCTAGTATAGCCTCATTGTTGCAAAATAAATAAACCTAGGGGTAGAATTTGCGCAGTTGCGCGATATTCCATGGATTGGAATAGATGCCTCCAGTCTCTGGATTCTTCAGTCGATAGGCTCCTCCTGGGATCACTTCGTGTACGATGAAGGGTCCTTCCCAAGGTGGTTCGAGCTTGTGTCCTTCCTTTTGCTTCAGCCGCAACACCAAGTCGCCAACCACGAATGATCTGTGGCGTATGCGGCGACTGTGATAATTGCGCAGTGATTGTTGGTAGACTGCAGATCTTGCGAGTGCAATGTCCCGAATTTCGTCGAGTGCGTCCATATCTTCTGCAAGTGCTTTGTTGGAGGTTTCTTCACTGTAGGCTACAACCCGTGGGGCGCTGAATCGAACCTCTTCGGGGAGGACGGCTTCTGCCCCATATACCATGAAAAATGGTGTGTATTGCGTTGATCGATTGGGGGTTGTGCGGAGGCTCCAAAGTACGGAGGGTAACTCCTCTGCCCAATGACCTGCAGCGGGATGTAGCCGATCGAGCAATCTCTTTTTGATGCCAGCCGAAACTAAGCCGTTGGATCTTTCGACTTGACCGTTTGTTTGCGGATGGGCGACCGAAGCAAACTTCAGATTAATTCCTTTCTCCTCGCAGAACTGTTGTGTCTCCTTTGCAGTGAAGTTCGTACCATTGTCTGTAATGATGTCGTGTGGTACCCCGAATCTGCATACTATGGAGTCGAGGAACTTGATTGCGCATTGGGCGCTACCCGAGGTCACTGGCATAGCCTCGATCCATTTGGTAAATTTGTCGACTGCGACCAGCAAATGTGTGTACCCTCCTGGAGTGGATTTGCGCAGTGGGCCAACCATGTCAAGCCCCCATTGTGCAAAGGGCCAGGCGATGGGTATCATGTGCAACTCTGTGGCGGGCGCGTGCGGCTTGGGTGAGAATCGCTGGCAAGCGTCACATCTGTCGACCAGGTTTTTTGCATCGTTGGCTGCTGTTAGCCAGTAGAATCCTGCTCGAAAGGCTTTTCCCAGTATTGCTCTCCAGCTAGCATGATGTCCGCAATCACCCTGGTGTATATCCCGGAGTAACTCTTTGCCGTCTTCGGGTGCGATGCACCGCTGAAGGATGCCCGAGATGCTTTGCTTGTACAACTCTCCGTTGATTACCCGAAAGGATTTGCTACGCCTGATTAGCTGTCGAGCCTCGCGTGGATCGGCCGGGAGCTGTTTATTGAGCAGGTAGTCGAGATATTTCTGCGTCCAGACTGGCTCGACCAGAAAGACCTGTCGTGATATACTATGATTAAGCTCGATAAGCGCGACCTGCGGGCTGACCTCTGTTTCTGGCGCTGCCGGTGTTTCTGCAGCTTTCTTCAATTTGACCGATCGCTTGACCATCCGTTCGAAGTATATTCCTGGCGGTATGGGTGTATTCGTGGAACCCATGTTTGCCAGTCTATCCGCCTCTTCGTTGCTGGATCTTGCAATATGCTTCAACTCGCATCCTTTGAAGCTTCCTTCGAGTAGATTATACATGTCGCGGTACGCGATCATGTTTTCGGCAACGGCATCGCACTCTTTCATTGTTTGTTGTACTATGAGATTAGAATCGCCATAAATCATCAACCGGGTAGCTCCACAAGCAATCGCCATCTTCATCCCGTGCAACAGTGCTTCATATTCTTCGTCGTTGTTCGATGCTGGATCATCTGGTGGAAAGTCTAGTCGCAGGACGTATTGCAGTTTGTCTCCACGAGGTGAGATAAGAACGACTCCAGCTCCTGCCCCTTCGTTTCTTTTGGACCCGTCAAAGTACATGATCCAATTGCTTGTATACTCGGGTGGCCCTGGTGTTTGTAGCTCTGTCCATTCGCTGATGAATTCCACGAGAACTTGGGATTTGACTGCATTGCGTCCTGCATAGGTGATATCCCAAGCGCCCAACTCGATGCTCCATTTCGCAATTCTTCCGGATGCCATAGGGTTGTTCATGATTGTCCCGAGTGACGCATCATTAACCACTGTAATGGCGTGTTCCTGGAAGTAATGTTTGAGTTTTCGGGCTGTGAGGACAACTCCATACGCAAGCTTCTGGTAATGAGGATATCGCTGCTTGCATGGCGAGAGCACTTCGCTGATGTAATATATTGGGCGCTGGACTCCGTATGCCTTGCCATCTTCAGGTCGTTCGACTACGATTGCAGTGCTGATGACCTGGTTTGTGGCGGCTAAATAGAGAAAAAGTGGCTCCCTTTCTTGTGGTGTTGCGAGAATGCGCCTGCTTTGCAGCGACCGTTTCAAGTCTGCGAATGCTTGTTTGGCTTCGGGGGTCCATTCGAATTTGTCCGTCTTCTTCAGTAGCTTGTAGAAGGGTAACGCCTGCTCTCCCAATCGTGCGATGAACCTGCTTAGGGCGGCCAATCGCCCTGCGAGCTGCTGGACTCCGTGTAGATTGGTAGGCTCCTTCATGGTGAGGATGGCTTGTATTTTCTCCGGATTGGCCTCAATGCCTCTGGCGGATACCAGGTATCCTAGGAGTTTTCCTGCGGGGACGCCGAAAACGCATTTTGTCGGATTGAGCTTGATCCGATATGCATTAAGGGCGTCGAATATTTCTTTAATATCTTCGAGGAGTGTGTCCTCTACTCGAGTTTTGATGACGATGTCGTCGACATATACTTGTACGTTCTTGCCAATGAGATTGGCAAGGCATCTCTGCATGCAACGTTGATATGTTGCGCCTGCGTTCTTCAGCCCGAAGGGCATTGTCGTGTAGCAGTATACACCGTGTGGTGTGATGAATGCCGTCTTCTCTTCGTCTTCCTTTTTCATTCGGATCTGGTTGTATCCCGAGTAGGCGTCCAGGAAGGAGAGACGTTGGCAACCCGCTGTTGAATCCACGATCTGGTCGATTCGTGGTAGAGGAAAGTTGTCCTTGGGGCAGTGCTTGTTCAGTGACGTGTAGTCGATGCATACCCGAAGGATATCCGTGTTCTTCTTGGGGACCAGCACCGGATTTGCTAACCAGGTGGATATCTTGATCTCCCTAATGAAATTTGCGGCTAGCAGCCTATTTACTTCTTCCCCCAGCGCCTTTTGCTTGGGTTCTGAAAATCGTCGAGTCGTCTGTTTGATGGGTTTGGCGTTAGGAAAGACTTCGAGTGAGTGCTCGGCAAACTCCCTGGGTATACCTGGCATATCTGAGGGCTGCCAGGCGAAAATCTCCCAGTACTCACGGAGGAGTTTGACGAGCGCGCTTTCCTATGCTGGCGAGAGGGTTGTGGAAACCATCGCGGTTTTGGCGGAATCCGTCGGGTGCACTTGGTGCTTGCGAGTGTCGCTGTTGGCGCTGAATTCCAGTTCAGGCGCGTTTTTCTTCGTGAGGGGCATGACGGAGTGATCCGTGGTTTTTGCCAGCTCTTGTAGTTCTTCTTGCATCCCGAAAGATTTCGCGATCTCATTAAATTCTATGTCGCACTTATCCGATTTCTGGAAGTCCCCGTCAATGGTGATCACACCGTATTCGCCGGGTAGCTTGAGCTTCAAGTATGCGTAATGTGGTACGGCCATGAATCTGGCGAACGCTGTTCGACCAAGAATGGCGTGGTACTGTGAGGGCCAGTCGACGACTTCGAAGTCCAGGAATTCCCTTCTGTAGTTGCGTGGGGAGCCCAGTACAACTTCAAGGTTGATTGTTCCGAGTGGACGTATTGCCTTGCCTGGAACTATCCCGTGGAAGGATGTTTCTGATTCCGTTAGGCCGTCCAGGTTTTTGTTCATTCGACGGAGTGTATCCGCGTAGATGATGTTGATGCCGCTGCCGCCGTCCATGAATACGCGGGCCAGGTCATAGTTGCCAATTTGAGCTTGAATGACAAGGGCGGCGTGTCCTGGTCGATAGACTCGTGGCGGGTGGTCTTCCTTCGAGAACGTGATTGGCTGCTCGGCCATCTTCAGGTACTCGGGCTTCGCTGGTGGCGTCTGCACTGCCATGCATATTTGTCTCGAGTTAGTTTTTTGAGCTCTGCGAGAGGGGCATACCTTCTGTATCATCCCGAGGAGTTGTCCGTGCGGAGTCGGGTATGTATTTGCTCCCGTGTTTTGCTGTTGCGGTGCTGGCAATGCGGCGAGTGCCATGTTTGGGTTGGCTGGTGGAGGTGGTGGCGGTGGTAGCTGGAATTGTTGTCCGCCTCCTGGTAGCGGTGGATAGTTTTGGGTGGAAGCGAATCTTTTCTTGGCGAGCGCGTCCGAGATTTTGATGAACTTTCGGCAATCCTTGAGAAGGTGTGTTGCCTTAGTCTTGCCCGTGCGCTTGTCTGTGAACAAATGTAGCGAGCAGTACGCATCGAGGTCTTCCTCGGGTGATTTTTCTTCTACCTTTGGCCTCCATTCGCGACTTCCACGACGACCGGAGTCGCGACTTCGCGTGAATTCTGCTGCCACTAGTTCTTCTCTATCCTCGTGGTCGTAATATTTTCTTCTCTTTCTTCGCCCATGACGGTCTTCGTCGTGTGTGGGCGAAGATGTTCTTTCATTGCGTACCGCGTCTTCTCCATTGGCCCATTTTTCGGCTATGACCATGAGCTCCCCTATGGTTTTGGGCGCAGCTCTGCCGAGTTCTTCTCGAAACGCGGTTCTTCTTGCCCCTTTGGCGAAGGCCTCAATCGCCACTTCTTCAGAGATTGTCCCTGCGGTGTTCCTGAGTGTGTTCCACCGCTGGATGTATTCTCGCGTGGATTCGCCACTTTTCTGTTTGCAAGCTCGTAGTTCTTCGATTGTAGCTGGCCTTTTGTAGGTCGACTGGAAGTTTTTGCAGAAATCGCGATGCAGGTCGTCCCACGATGCGTAGCAAGATCGTGGTCTCCTCTCCAGCCAGCTGCGGGCCGCTCCGGCCAGGTGCAAATTGAGGTACTGCATGGCCGTGTTCTTGTTACCACGTTGGCATTTTACTGCCGTGAGGTAGTCGCTTAACCACTGGGAGGGCTCGAGTGAGCCATCGTATTTTGTCACCTCCGAGCTGAGCTTGAATCTCTTGGGTAGAGGTGCTTCGCGAATACTGCGAGCAAAGCAAAGTGCTCCGCAGGTTTCGTCGTCCGAAGACCCGGATGAGGAGCGTTCGCGATATCGTGAAGCCCTTGCTTTATCCACCTTCTTCTGGGCGAGATCGGATCGCGCGTCGTACCCGGACCGGTCGCGGTCGCTATCTTTTCTTGGTTCTTTACTTCGTTTTCTCGAGCGGCTGCTGTGGTGCCGCGAATCTTTGTCTCTCGGGCTGTCGTCGCTGCTGCTTCGGCTGTCGCCGCGGCGTCGAGCCTCTTTTCCTCGGCCGCGACGCGGCGATTTATCCTTTCTCGGAGAGGAGCTCCTGTGCCTGCGGGGCGTGTCTTTGTCTTTGTCCTTCTCCTGTCGCGCCTTCTCCAGTTGTTCCTTGCGATCGTGGGAGGCGAGTTTCGCGGCTGCCAGCCCTAGACCCTTGCGGATATGCTTGTATTGTTCCACCCGAGGATCGCTGTCCGTCGGCTGGTTCATCTGCATGTAGGTTGCCGCGGCTAGAATTGCGGCGGCTGGAGTTTGCGGGTAGACGTTGCCATCGTCGTCAACCCTCATGAAAGAAGACGTGGTAGACCTGTTGGTCCCAGCCATAGATTCGTGGTCCCTCGTCGACGCTGCGGGTCCTTTTCCCCCGGGTCGGGTACTGACCGAAGGTGCAAGGGACAGCTCGGCTCGACGTAGGCTTGACTCATCCGCCGCTCTCTTGCGACGGGCTAGATCTGCTCGGGCGTCCTTGATGTTTGAGGCCGCTCTCACTAGGTGATAGTGGTAGGCGGTTAGGTCTTCCTGCGTGGCACCTGCTGCGGGTGGCTGACTCTTTCGCATGGATTCCTTGGCTCTTTTCCAGGCTTCCCGCGAGACGCCGATTAGATCGCGCTCGGTTGCGCTATATTCAGTTTCCGAGGGCTGTTCCGATCCTGCCATGCAGACTTGGGCCAGTCGTGGCCCGTGTGTCCTAGGCGCAGATCGGGAGGCTCTTCGCACCCGAGAGGGTTCCTCTGTCGAGAGTGCGTGGTAGTCGATCGTGTTGAAGCGGATGGACTCGCCGCTTTTCTCCATAGGGAAGCGCGAGTTGACGGCTCCAGATTCGGGTTCAGATTCATCCGAGAAGTGGAGGATTCCGTCTCTGTTTGCCATGAAGTTGAAGCTTCCGAACGTCAGGGTGACGCTCTTCTCCAGATCCTCGAATACCGGGCGTGATTCCGGCGAGTGAGGTGTGACTATGACGGATCCGATCCGTACAGGATTGTTCGGAGCCGTAGTCGATGGTTTCCAACGGGAGTTGGATGTCGATGAAGCCGAAGATGCCGGTGATCCAGCGCCCGCGTTCCCCACGGTCGGCGCCAATTGTCGAAGCTCTGGCTCCGCAAATCCCTCAGGTGACCCTATCGGGTTTCGACTAGGAGATGTCATAGGCGCTGGTGAAATCGTCGGCTTGACAGGGAGGCGAGATTTACCCAGGTTCGGGGCCCTCGAAGAGGTAAAACCCTTACTCCTGCCTTCTGCTGATCTGTATTAGACGATTAGATCGATTACAGGGTGCTCGAATCGAGAGTAGATCTCGAGTTTCAAGGCTTTTGTGGTCGTGCGGTAATACTTGGTCCTCTCCTTGGGGGTTCTCCTGGCTTTATATAGATAGCCAGGTCTCGAGTCCAACCCGGAGAGGATACAAACCCTAGCTTGAGTCGGTTACAATCCCTAACTTAACCCGCAAGTCGACGCGGGTGGGCTTTTCATGGGCCTTCTAGAGTACTCCAAGGGCGCTTCCTGTCGGGCCTTGATCAGAAGGCTTGAGAGGGGGTGTCCTTACTCGCAGGGCCCAGGATCCATGCCTTCGTCAGTCACTTCACATACTGAACATGGCCTTGAAGAACTTGGCAATGACACCAGATGGACGCTAAGAAGCACCACTCGTGGACGCAGAAGGAGTAGCCATAGGTGACTTGGACTTGGCCCTGGTGTACTCAGGAATCTCCACACCACGAATGAGAGAAGGTACCATCTTCTTTCCCTTGACAATAGGATAGTCATCCATGATATCAACACCCAGCTTGGCATTAATGAACCTCTGAATCAAAGGGACATAAGCAGGCTTCCTCTTCTCCATGACCCCAATGCAAATCTCACGGTATAGAAAGTCTATCACATCAATCTTCCTATGATTTTGAGGCCTGGTGAGGAACATGAGGTTCACCATGAAGGCCCTAATAGCAGAGTAGTCACCAGCCTTGATCACAATGGTAGCACGGAAGATCTTGGACAACAGGTTGTAGTAGGGGTACATGTTGGAGTTGAAAGGCCTAGTCTTGCCCTGAGCATCAGGAGGATAGCAGAACTCCAAGATGGAGCTATCATACTATGGGTTGTCATGGACCTTGAAACCATGATGACCATAGGTGGCAGTCCATCTGTAACCCAGCGCCTCAGCAAATTCAACCAAGTTGCTCGTGACCTTCTGATCCCCAGACATCCAAGTCATAGTGCGCACGGCATCACCCGTGCAGTGGACAATGCAATAGAACTGAGCAATAAGGTCTGGACAATACTCACACTCAAAGTCCAGAAGTGGTGCCACACCCAGCTTTACGAAGCATGCATGAACATGACGAAGATCACCATTCTTGTGCCTATGATAGAAGTCCATGTCAATCTGCGTCTGCTCACATACAAGAGGGTTCTGAGTGGAATAGAAATCCTCGCAGCACTTTTGCTGAAGGTTTGTCCAGAAGTGAGGGTCCTCACAAGTGGACTAAACAAAACGGTAAGGGTTCTTCCTCTTGATGTGCTTCCACTGAGGGATGGAGTAGGACTTCAGATCTCCTTCAAGAAGCTTCTCAGTCTTACTGTCATCATGATTCCCACTGTGGTGCCCGGAAGTGCGACCCCTGGTGGGACGAGAACCTCTTCCTGCTAATGACTTTCTCTTGACACCCGGACGAGAGCCAGAACCTGTGAATAGAGGACATAGGAATAGAAAAAGATGAGTGCATATGCCAAAAGGGAACATAGGAACTCCAAAAGGTTTGATGTAGTGCAAGTTTTTCGAATTTCTGGCAGAATCCGGAAATATTCCGGAGGTCCGGAATTATTCTGGCTGAGCCCGGAATTATTCCGACTGGGTCGGAATCGTCCGGAAAAATTCCGTGCTCCTCGATCTGACTCGAGAAAGACCCAAAAATCCAAAAACTTGACTCTCTTACTACACCAAACATTGAGGAATACCAAGGGGATGATCCTAGAGGTGAACTACGTGATGGAAATCGTGGAAGTGACAACATATGTGATAGATCTAAGTCTAGATTGGTAAGTGGTTAGACTAGATCTAAGATGTCATGGAAACTAGGTATAGGGATTAGCAAGATGAACTAGTTGATAGGAACTCGGATCTAGATCAAACCCTAGGTGAGATTTCATCTAGAACCAAAATCAACCAATGAAAATGAGGAACAAGAGATGCCAATCACAATATCTTCCATGGGGGATGTCCTTGTCCAAGGAGGGATAAAAAATCCTTCCTAGGGGCAACGGGGACGGATGCTGCAAACTATGGTGGCTAGGGCACGAGAGAGAGGGGGAAAAGTGGAGAAAGAACTGTCTCCCGTGCGTGCGGGCCTATTTATAGCGAAAACTGGCAGATCCAGAATAGCCAGGAATTTTTCCGGCTGGGTCGGAATTATTCCGGATGAACCCGGAATTTTTCTGGCTGGGTCGGATTCATCCGGAATAATTTCGGTCAGACCAGAATTTGCTCCAAACAATTCCAGAAATGTTAGTTTGGAAAGGCTAGGAATGATGTGACTTTGTGTGGAGTAAGGCATATGCATAAATGAACATAGGGAGAGGACAAATGGGCAAAACACAAAGGGGTTAGAGTTCCTAGTCTTACTTCTCAGGGAAGATGCAAATAAGATTCAAGATAGCAACGATAAGTAATATTTGGAACAACAACTTAAAGAACCAAAATCACCAACTAAGAACCAACTCTTCAAAGGAGAAGAGGTTGGTGGCCTAGGCCACCATGTAAGAGTTCATGGTATGCAACCGCGAAGATATATCTTGGGGGAATTGCCATTACACAACATTGAAGCTCACAATTCAACATTAGAAAAAGAGAGATAACAATGAATAGTTGCTTTGGGCATAATGGGGGGAGGGAGAACCCAATGTGTTAGGATAACACTCCCACTATGTCCATTCCTACACCTAAGCTCAAACACGTTTCATCTATAGGGGTGTGTGCAAGATTCTCAAGTCAAACTCCTAGAATCAATGACATTTAGTTCATTCCTCAAGAACAAGAATCTTGCATCGTCAAGTGTCTTCGTGAAGATATCCGCAAGATTGTCCTTGGTGGGCACATAAGATAGTGCAATATCCCCTCTTGCCATATGGTCTCGGATGAAATGATGGCGAATCTCAATGTGCTTCGTTCTTGTAAGTTGCACGGGGTTGTAGGCGATCTTGATGGCACTTTCATTATCACACAAAAGTGGCACCTTATCCAAATGAACGTCATATTCCTTGAGAGTTTGCCTCATCCATAGCAATTGAGTGCAAGCACTTGCGGCGGCTACATACTCGGCTTCGGCGATGAAGAGAGATATGCAATTTTGCTTCTTGGAAGACCAACTCACCAAAGACCTACCAAGAAATTGGCAAACCCCAGAAGTAGACTTCCTATCATCTTGATCACCCGCCCAATCGGAATCCGTGTAGCCCTTGAGAGAAAATTGTGCCCCCTTTGGGTACCACAAACCAAATCTTGGGGTATGAACCAAATAACGAAAGATCCTATGGACCGCCATCAAATGGCTTTCCTTAGGAGCCGCTTGATACCTTGCACACACACCTACACTCAAAACGATATCGGGCCTAGATGCACGAAGATAGAGCAAAGAACCAATCATAGAACGATACAACTTTTGGTCCACATCTTTACCCTTCGGGTTACGTGATAGGTGACACTTGACTTGCATGGGAGAAGACTTGATCTTCTCATTTTGGAAGTTGAACCTCTTGATCATATCTTGGGTATAATTGGCTTGAGAGATGAAAGTTCCACGAGCAAATTTCTTGATCTCAAAACCAAGGAAGAATTTAAGCTCTCCCACCATAGACATCTCGAACCTGTCAGTCATAAGCTTAGAGAACTCATTATTGAAAGCTTGGTTAGTTGAGCCAAAGATGATATCGTCCACATATAGTTGGCATATGAAAAACTCTCCCTTTACTCTCTTGGTGAAGAGAGTGGGGTCAATCTTCCCAACTTCGAAACCACGGTCATCTAACAACTCCCTAAGGTGCTCATACCAAGCACGAGGTGCTTGTTTGAGACCATAGAGAGCCTTGTCAAGTTTGTATACATGGTTAGGAAAGTTGAGATTCTCGAACCCCGGAGGTTGCTTCAAGAAAGCATTTTTCACATCCATTTGTTGCAGTTTGAAATTATGCGAAGATGCATAAGAAAGGAGGATACGGATGGACTCAAGGAGAGCCACGGGTGCATAGGTTTCATCAAAGTCAATGCCTTCAACTTGAGTGTAACCTTGAGCAACCAATCTTGCCTTGTTCCTTATGACAATGCCATGCTCATCGTGCTTGTTCTTGAAAATCCACTTAGTGCCAATAACATTGTGGCAATCTTTGGGCTTCTCAACCAATATCCAAACTTTGTTGCGCTCAAAATTATTGATCTCATCATGCATTTCTTTAACTCAATCAGAGTCCTCAAGAGATTCAAACACTTTCTTAGGTTTCACCATAGAGATATGAGCTTGATGCTCACTAAAATGTGCCAATTGCCTTCTTGTGGATCTTCGAGATTGAATATCTTCTAAGACCTTGTTGTCTTGGGCATCAATTTGCTTCAAAGCTCTTCTTATCCTTTTAGCACGACGGGCTTCGATCTCTATAACACCTGGGGTGTTCCCCCTAAGTAGAAAAATTGGTTGCTTCCTTTTTCTTTTTGCATCACATGCATCATATGCATTGCATCCTGTCTCAAAACCACTCCAAAAATCCAAACCAACTTAAACTTTCAAAGCATGTCTAAAATTCCAATTAAAAATTGCAACCTAAACAACTCAACTTGTTTTCAAATAGTTTGAAGTTGAATTTATTTAAATTGCTTGTTAAAAAAAACTCCCTTTAAGCAACACCCTAAATGGCAAATTCAATTTCACTTCAAAATCAATCATAATGGGCATGATCCAATTGTGGTGTAACAATTAAAATCTTCCAAAACATTTTCTAAACTCACCTAGTTTTCATAGTGTTTGATTTTATTAAATAAAACTTGTTATTTCAAAACTCCAATTGAAACCATATTTGAAATTCAACTAACCATTTAAAATCAAACTAATATTTCAAATTTTTGGAATCAATGCTAACATTGCTTTGACATTTCTGTTTTGAAAACTAATAAAAAAATATTTCATAAAATAGAACCCTAACACTTATTCCTTTCTCTCTCTCTCTCTCTCTTTTCTCCCAAAAAGAAAAAAATGGGCAAACAAAAAAAATAAAAACAACAAAGGTGAGCTATGGGGGAGGCAGGCCAGCCCCCTGCGGCCAGCCCACCACCCACAGCCCATCTCCCCTTTTCCTTTCCCTCCAGCCCATCTCCCCCTAGCCCAACATCCCACGTCGCTCTTCTTCCTCGTACGGACGCGGGGGAGAAAAGCGCTGTCGCTGTCACCGAGCTCTCCCCCACCTCAACTGCTCCCCCTTCCCTTTATCTCCCCCTCGAGGCTCCCTCCAAACCCTAGATTCCCCCTCTCTTCCCTCGCCCATCTCTCTCCGCCGCCATTTCCCTCTCCCTCACTTCCACCCCTCGTTTCTGAAGAAGTTGTTGTGCTGCCATGGCCGGACGGGCTATGGCCACGCAGGCGCCCTCGGCCACCTCGACGCCGTCAGACCGCGGGAACGGAGCTGCCGCGGGGGATGCTACCGCTGCAACCCTGAGGACGAGCGCGTGCCCCCCACGCACAGCCGCCGGCGAGCCTTTTTTTTTCCCCGACGCGGACTGTCCACGCCGATCGGTCCACGGCCACCGTCGCCTTCCTCGCTATCTGCCCACGTTTCCTCGACACGAGCCGCTGGTGAGCCCCCAGCCCTGAATCCCTCTCCCTCTGTCTGCTCTGTGAGGCCGCCATCGTGCGCCGCCTGTGTGTGACGCCGGCGATCGCTGCTTTGTTCCCGTCAGGTTCAGAGATCGCTGTCAAAAAATTCAGTTAACACATCCGTGCGTTGCCTCTTCTTCTGTTAGTACCCTGTACCATCACAACACACGAATCACCCCAGTGGCACGGGCCTTCCGCGCGTGCTGCAGGCGCGGGTTCGATCCCCCTCGGCCGCGCAAAAAGACCACCTATTTTCGCAGTTTTCCGCCCGCGCGTCCAGGCCCACGCGTCAGTGGCGTTGGTGGCCACGGTGGATCCACCCCCGCACGCGTGGCTGCCAGCGTGGCGCCTGTCCCACGCGTCAGTGGCCCTGGGCGGCTGCTGCGCGGTGCAGACCCATTTTCTCGCACAGTTTTCTCACGCAGGCCCCTGACCCCACCGTTTCCTTCACATCCAGGTCCCTAAAAATCACATTTTTGTCCCTGTTTTTATTTTGCCCCTAGAAATTGCAAAACAAATCCAAATTGAAAATGTAAAATATGTTTTTCAGTCCAAATTCAATGTACTTTCTGTTTATCAACTTTGTTTTGCAATTTGGACAATTAAAATTAAGGTTATTTAATAATCCTTAAAAATGACAAACTAAATGGCATAATTAATAACTTTCAAATGGTTGCTCCAAATTAAATACTCAAAACATGTTTTCCATCCAAAATTAAATGCCACACTTGAATATCAACTTTGTTTTCCGGTTTGCAACATTTAAATTGAATAATTTTTTCATCTCTTATTTAATGCAATTAAATTGGTAATATGCTTAACCAAATCATTTAAAATTGTTTCCTAACAAATAAAATATGTTTTCCAACCAAAATTTCATGCTCTTTCCAAATATAGCATTTGTTTTCTGTTTCGGTTAAATAAAACTAATGCAAATATTTAATGCTTTAATTAAATCATTTAAATGGTGAAATTCATAACTTGCTCAATTAAAATCCAATTTCAACAAATAAAATATGCTTTCCACTCAAAATGAAACCACCTTTCTGAATATCAACTTTGTTTGCTGTTTTGAATAATTTAAATTGCTGAAAACAACTATTTCTTAATTAATGCATTAAAATTGCTAATTTCATAACTTGCTCATTTTAATTCCAAATCCAACAAATAAAATATGTTTCCATACCAGAAAAATGCACTTAATCTGTTCATGCCATCCATGTTCATGTTTGCACCTTGCATGTTGCATTTGTAGTAGTGTTATGTATGTGCACCTAATAGGTAAATATGGAATGTGTTGGGGTATTTAGCTCAATTGTTGCCCTATTCCATTTAAGATTGCCTAACTCACCTATTTAATGTTTTCCATGCTAAACAACAATTAACTTGATGGTTAGCTAAACAACTTGAACCAATTCCTATTTCTCTGGACTCCGGTTCCGATTAAATTGCTTAATTTGTTTCCCCTGTTGCATCTTGCCATGCCATGCATATAAAATAGGATCATGCTGGATCTTTCGCCGTAGAAATAATTGTTGCATCCGGTGTTTGTTCGAGGGTTGTTGCTTCTTCGCGGATAGGACGTTGAGATGATGTGAGCAACGACAAGTTCTTCGGATGTACCTCTACTTGCTGGATCTCAGGCAAGTATACTCACTTGCTGCCAAATGGCTGCCTTTCATCACTTGTTACCGATTCTTTCCGTTGTTCTTATTCTAGCCTGTTGATTCGATGCTTGTGTCTCGATCCTATTATATGTTTACCTTGCAGCCATGATATAGCCTTTCCTTCCACTTCCTATTAACTGTTGTTTGTTTACCTTGTTGGCCCTCGTGTCGTAGTTGCATGCTTAGTGTTGTTTGCGCTCAAGTCTTGTTGTCCGTCTTATCACCTGTTCTAGTTTGATAGTTGGGTTTCAATTCAATCAACAACATGTTAATGTTTTTGGGTATTAATAATTTGATGTTAAGGCACCGGCAGGAGGCCCGGGTTAGGGTTTTGAAGCCTGCTAGTGTCGACTCTAATTAGGAAAAGGGTCTTGTCTACTGATCCATGATGAGCGTGCTCACCGCATCCGGGTGGTGGTATGGAACCCCCCTCGACTTAGACCTGATTTGCAGCTTGTCCGAAGAGCCACACTTA
This sequence comes from Alopecurus myosuroides, assembly GCA_028641055.1. Taxonomy (NCBI): domain Eukaryota; kingdom Viridiplantae; phylum Streptophyta; class Magnoliopsida; order Poales; family Poaceae; genus Alopecurus; species Alopecurus myosuroides. The sequence continues at coordinate 59,637,493 of CM054060.1, read as the reverse complement.
GTTCGGGTGTTCCATTTGCTCCTTTGCATAATGGGTTGATCCCCCATGGTTACTGATGATGATGATGATGCATATAGGGCGAGGCCTGTATTGCCGGGGTGTTGTGTCCTGCGGGAGTTTTGCACACCTGCGCTGAGTATTCGGCTGCGTGGCTGGGACCTTATAGCTCCGTGGCTCCTAGGATGGGTTGTAGAGATGGTTTGGGTCGTGTCGAGCCAACCTGAGTTTTAGTTGGTGGCTCGAGTGTGTACGGGTACTGGAGCACCCCCCTCCAGGGATAAATCTTCTCGAGAAGCCGTGTTGTCCGCGGTTATGTGACGACTTGGTGAAAGTGCTGGCTAACAAGTACTCAGAACAACTTACACCTAACTAATGATACTTGACTAGTAATAGTCTTATTGACATAATAACTTGATCCATCATTAATCCAACAGTGTGAGTTATCCTTGGGTTGCTTCCTTAGTAGGGGGTAACATTGGATGGGTTTGTTTGGGTGGTTAGTACTAGTTGGTTACGATACACTATCTTATCCCCCTCTTTTAGCCGGATGTTGTAGTGTGTTTCTGTAGTTGGTTAGTGCAGCCCGCTGCCGCTTATTTGCAATAATCCTTTCCCTTCCGTTGAACCCAAAGTATTTGTATCTTGTGATGACTGGTTACGCCGGTATCTTGTGAGTATGGTTTATCCACTTGCCAGTACTTAACTGTACTGACCCACGAATCCTTTTTCGTGGCTGCATATTCAATATTGCAGTCAACAGGTTTGAAGTCTGACGACGTTAGATTGGGAATCCCTCCGGCTTGGCCTGGGCAGGGATTGGACGCTCTCGGTTATCTTCAGGACTCTTAGTCCAATTTGTATCTTGTCCGTAGACGGATGATATGTTGTTTCTTCCGCTGTTATTTGGATCTTTGTATTGTATCAGTTGTATCCTTGGCTCGTTGAGTCGTTCTTGTATATATCCTTTTCTGTTGTTGTTGTGGATTATTCGTGAACTGTTGTAATGTTATCAGACGTGGCAACCTGGAATCGGTTATTATGTGGATTTTGGCGGGAATGCTGAAATCTGCATAGTGCCCGATCTCGGGGCGTCACAATCTCCGCATTGTTGCGCGGAGGGATCACTTGATCATCTTGATCATTTGGGTCCCCATCTTGACCAACTTGGCCTTGATCATCATCATCATCGTCAACAACAATATCTTCAACACTTGCTTCAACTTGAGGAGAGGATGAAGAGGATGGTTGATCTTGGCCTTGACCTTGACTAGCATTAGTGATAGGAGTGGGTACGACTTGCGTAGTGTCTTGGTCAGTAAGAGGAGGGTCTTCAACATGTTCTTGGTTCGGTGTAGCACTTGGCTCATTGGCTTGTTCTTCTAATGTAGAGGAGGGCTCCACTTGAGTAGAACATATTCCTTCTCGAGTCGCCATAAGGTGTCCCTCAATGGGGCGGAAAAATCCCACACCCATCCTTCCTATGGCTTCTTGAGGTATTTCAACATCTACATTAGAAACATGAAATTGCGCCACTTAGGAGCCATCATTTTCCTCGAAAGCCACACTACAAGATTCTATGAAAATCCGTGAGGCTTTGTCAAAGACTCTATAAGTGTGGGATTCGGCACCATAACCAACAAATATACCCTCAATAGTTTTGGATTGAAATTTAGGCAACCTAACAATCTTGATCAAATAGAAGCACTTACAACCAAATACACGGAAGTAGGAGACGTTGGGCATGTTGCCGGTGAGGATCTCATAAGGAGTCTGGTCCAAGCCTTTGCGGATGTAGAGGCGGTTGGAGGAGTGGCATGCGGTGGATATGTCCTCGGCCCATAAATATTGGGGAGAAGTGTACTCCGCCAACATGGTCCTTGCCATATCCAAGAGAGTGTGATTCTTCCTTTCGACAACACCATTCCGTTGAGGAGTGTAAGTAGCGGAGTATTGATGACGAATGCCTCCTTCACTAAGTAATTCATTCAAAGTGTAGTTCTTGAACTCCGAACCATTATCACTCCTAATAGGCATGATTTGCACATTGTGTTGACGTTGCACTTCGTTGGAGAAGTCGATGATGGTTTGTTGAGTTTCACTCTTGCACTTGAAGAAATAAACCCAAGTGTATCTTGAATAATCATCGACAATCACCAAGCAATACTTCTTGCCACCAAGACTTGCCTCGGGCACGACACCAAAGAGATCAACATGGAGAAGCTCCAAGACCCTCTTTGATGAAATAATAGTCTTGGCCTTGTGTGCCTTATCATGCATCTTTCCTTCAACACACGACCTACAAACGCGATCCTTTGAAAAGGAAACATTTTCTTTTAGTCCGACAATAAGGCCACCTTTGTGAAGACTTTGCAAATTTCTCATGTTGACATGGGATAAGCGGCGATGCCACAACCATCCCAAGTACGCCTTTCTAAAAAGACACATTGTTTGAGAGTTGGTAGACTTCGAAAAGTCCACCACGAACAACTCATTTTCAACATGTCCCACGTAAGCGATGTCAAGGGTCTTGCTCCTCAAAAGGACCACAATATCAACATAAAAAAAGATGGAGAAACCCATATTTCCAAGAGAGCGGACGGAAAGTAAATTGTAACCAAGGGATTCGACAAGCATGACGTTCACGATAGTGATATCAGGAGCGACCACAACCTTGCCGAACCCGGATACCTTAGACGAGGACGAGTCTCCATAAGTGACGGTTGCTTGTATTTCATTTGGGCACAACTCCGTCACAAGTTCTTTGCTTCCGGTCATATGGCTAGTGCATCCACTATCAATTATCCATTTAGTCCCACCGGAAGCATAGTCCTGCAAGAGATCATTGACTAGAGTTAGGACCCGAGGAGGGTCTCTTCATGTTAGTAACAAGGGTCTTTGGAACCCAAATAGCATAGTCAATGAAATCCTCAATAGGACCAACATATTTAGCTTGCACAACACCATAATAATCAACATATAAGAAATTGTGTGGATTGTTAGTTCCCGCGGAGGTGCTACGAGTAGTGTTGTCCCTCATGACACTACTACTCGAGGCAACATTGCTAGCTTGTGCGGGTGTGCTACGAGTAGTGTTGCCCCTAATGACAATACCACTCGAAGCACCATTGTTGGTCTTCTTCTTGTTCTTCTTCTTGGCAACATAGCCTAAACCTTGCTTGCCCACTTGTGGCCTTGGAGCACTCAATTATGGTCTAGCAATGACCACATTTGAGCTAGGGGCCGCCACTTGTGGGGTAGAGACAACAACCTTCTCAACTTGAGGGCCTTTGCCCTTGAGCCTAACAAGCTCAACCTTCAACCTAGCATTTTCCTCAATAATATTTGCATGATCACAAGAAGAAGTAGAGGTGCTAGGGTTGTTAAGTTGATTAAGTTGAGTTTGGAGTTGTTCATGCAACTCTTTGAGGGAAGAATGTTGAATCTCCAAGGCTTTGTGAGCCTTGGTTAGTTGTTCAAACTCCTCGGTTAGTTTACCATGACCAACCCCAAACTCGATCTTATCCTTTTTAGCCTTTTTATATTTAGCAATGGCAAGATCATGTTCCTTAGTGATTTTAGACACAAGTTCATTATGAGTTTCTTCAATAGATTAAAGTTCCTCCTCAAGAGAAACTCTAACATCATGCTCTTCCTCAAGAGTCATAGAGAGGGATGCAATTTCATCCGCATCCCTTCTTTCAACCTCACCTTTCTTCTCAAGAGATTCTTGGGCCTCTCCAAATTGGCTCATGAGATGCCCAAAGTACTTCTTGGTCTCCCCTTGCATGTTAGACATAAGATGCTCAAAGTACTTCTTGGTCTCCCCTTGCATGTTAGACATAAAATGCTCCAAGGAGAGCCTTTCATCTTCTACTCTAATACTAGCAATATGTTCTAGTTCACTAGGGGTCTTAGAGTTGGAGGTAGGTGATACCTCCGTGGCCTTAGCCATGAAGCACTTGGCATTTCGTTGAGGATGATTGTCATTGGGGGATTCAAGGAGAGATGAAGATGATGGAGTAGAAGCAATAGCAAGAGCGGCCACTTCATTTGGGGTTTCTTCTTCTTCATCACTCCAGGAATCATACTCCTCTTGAGTCAAAAGCACAAACTTGGTGGGAGACTTCTTGTTGAATGTTTTATTCTTGAAATGAGGTTTCTTGTACTCAACCTTGGACTTGTCCTTGCGAATTAGCTTGCCACTATGGAGTTCTCTATTTTCATAGGGACACTCCGCAATGAAGTGGTCCTTGTCTTGGCAATTGAAGCAAGACCTCACTTTTTGAGCCCCATCATTGCCATATCGAGACTTCGTATTCTCCTCAACAAACTTCTTGCCCTTGGGAGGATTCCTCCAAAACTTCTGCACGGTGAGAGCAATGAGATCCTTTAGCAATGCCTCTTCTCCTTCTTCTTCAAACTCAACCTCTCTTGACACAACCTTGGTCTTCAAAGAAACAGATTCCCCTTTATGCATTCCAATGGCCCTAGCACGATTGTCAAGAGCATTCTTGGTTTGCACTTGATAGGAGCACATTTCTTGCATCACTTGAGTTGAGGTCATGGAGGAGAAATCATGTCTTCCTTGAATGCTCTTCAAGTCCGCGCCCTCAAATGGCATTAGGGCAATCATGTACTTCCTCTTGATCCAAGCATCATCAATGTACTTGGCACCGACATTAGAGAAGGCGATGGCAAGGGTCTTGAGTCTACGGTACATGTCTACATGATCCTCTCCATCATGCATACAGAACCCTTCAGCCTCATTGGTCAAGGCATCATATCTATTCCTTTGCATACTCTCATTGCCCACAAACATGATGACAAGAGCGTCCCATGTTTCCTTGGCGGTGGAATATTGTTGAAGATGCGGCATGTGGTTAGGACCCACGGCTTGTTGAAGAATTGATAAGGCGGTGTAGTTGAGTTGACAATCTACGGCTTCCCTTCTTGTGAGGTTCTTGGGGTCATGAGGTTTGTATCCATCACGAGTGACCCTCAAAATCTCTATACAAGAAGAGTTCAATTGAGTCTCCATGTAATATTGCCATTCACTAAAAGAAAAAGCATCAATTTTAGGTGGATCTCCCCTAGGGATCATATGAGGATGAGGGACGGGTGGATCGGGAGAATAATGTCCTTTGACGGAGTGAAATTCTCCATCTCCATCCGTGCCCTTCTCGGTGGAGTTTTCGGCGGAAGCATTTTTAGATGGTTCACCATCTACCCCTTTCTTGGCGCCCTCCGGAATAATTTCCGGAGGTGTAGATTCGGCGACCTCCGGTCCTTTGGCTTTGAGGAGTTCCGCCAAGGCTTGGCGCAACTCATCAAATTTGGTGTCTATGGATGAGGTCAATGAATTTGTCAACGCATTGAGATCATCCATGGTCACCTTTGCCACGGAACCTTCGGGGTCCGAATCTTCACCCATACTAAAACTCTTAGGCGGTTAAGCCCGATATAAAAGCCGAGGATCTGATACCAATTGAAAGTAAAGTATGGGCACCCAGAGGAGGGGTGAATAGGTGCTACGACCAATTTTAATTTTTCTTAAAGTTTAGGCTTGACACAAAGGTAAATTCTCTAGATAGTGCAACTAAGGTGAATTTACCTATATGGCAAGACTAGCAATTAATGCAACTAGGACAATACTTAATACAACAAGTACTAAAATAAATGCTACAAGTACAAGTAAGTAAAGAGTAAGGGAACGAGGTAACTGATGGAAGCACGCGGAGACACGATGTATTCCCGAGTTCCTCCTTGTTAAGGGAGTACGTCTCGTTGGAGGGGTGTGAGCTCGCCACGAAGGCCTACTCAACGCCACAAAGGCCTCACTCTATTCTCCGATGAACTCCGCCACAAATGCCTAGTTCACCTTCCAATATTGAACCCCTTTGAGGCAGGGATCGAGTCCTTTACAAACAAGTTTGGGGCACACACCCACAACCAAATTGGGGGCTCCCAACTCTCACAAATCACCAAGAGTAGCAAGAAGCCTAGGTTCTCCACAAGAGGAAACCCTAGGCAAAGATCCCTCAAGGTAATGAGGGGGAAATGGAAAACCGGTTGGTGAAGATGTAGATCCGGGGCTTCTCCTTCACTCCTCAAAGTTTCAACAAGTTTGGGTGGAGGAGGTGGGAGATCTACCTTGGTGGGTGAGCTCAATCAATGGAGTATTCAATGCTGGAGGAGCTAATCCTTGGGGAAGAAAGAGGACCCATTTTTATAGTCCCCACTCCAACTAGCCGTTTTTCTGCTCAGTTTGCGACCAATCCGGAATCACCCGGAATAATTCCGGCCTCCCGGAATAATTCCGGAGCAATCCGGATGGCAACAGAGAAAAACGCGGTCATGTCGGAATCCATCCGGATTGGTACGGATTGGTCCGGAATAATTCCGAATGGCAACAGAGGAATTTGCGGCCAAGTCGGAATTTGCCCGGAATAATTCCGGGCTCCGGAATCACCCGGAATAATTCCGAATTGCAACAGAGGATTTCGCGGCCAAATCGGAATCACCCGGAATGGTCCGGAATAATTCCGGGCTGGTTCGGAATAATTCCGGGCTGCACATTTGAGCTCCTTTTCAGGCCACAAAAACACCCGATGATCTTTAACTTCTTCACCATTTCTTCGACACCAAATGTGTGCTGATTTAAGAACATATCCTCTGACAAAATAGCACACATGGTTAAAACTTCTCTATGTTGTTAACAAACACACAAAACACAAAGATATCGAAAATGCACTTTCACCAATCGGTTACACCCCGCGTTCTGGAGGACCTCTCCCGTCAGTTTTTGTTGTTCTATTGTCCCTTGCCTACAGCTCAGCGGCCACGAGGTATTGGATGCCGATCTGGCGGCCCTGGAAGGTGGACTGCGCACGTGTTTTGCGGCGAGCAGTGTTGTTGGTCCCTTTCCTTGTCCAGGTGGCTGGTGGGGACCCTGCTGCTGGCGGCTTCGGTTTTGGTAGCTCCCATATCGTGGGTTGGGAGCCTGACTCGATGACGCGGGTGGTTTGAGATATCGGGTGGGGCTAAGGGTTTTCCGGGCGAAAGCCCAAAATCTCTCATATAATTTGTTATCTATTTGTGGTCAAAGTTGCCCATCAAAGACCACCACAAAAATTGCGCGCTTTTGGGACGGAGGGAGTATTATTTATGAGCAAATGCAGCATTGCAATATTGCAAGACCAGTTCTAGCACGTACTACCTATGTTCCATATTATAAGCTATTTTAGGAAACTAAACTAATTTGCCAAAATGTCTTATAATATGAAACATATGGAGTACTTATGAACATATTGCACCTAACCATCAACTAACCTAGCCAAACCATGATCAATCATATTATCCTTTTGATTAAATTTTAACGCTCATGTCACCTAGCAGTTGGCTCAACGCGGCATAGTAACATATGAATGTCATGATCTCGAAAAAAAACATATGAACCGTTGGCTGCATTCCCTAAAGACAATAATATACATCTTCTTTATGGTTAAAGTATTATGTTTTTATGATATAACTGCTTACGTTAACTGAATATAAGATTAAGATAAAAACCCATACACAGTGTAGAAACATAAACATACCTTTACAACCCTTTGTCATGTCTAGACAACCTTGTTAACATATGATGACCATGTTTTTCTCATCATGGACATATGCTTTATCAATATTAACATGAGCACATTGTTGTTTCAATATTGTGCCTGGGTGGACCCAAGTAGTTGAGATACTACGAGATTTTTTTTAGCATTGCTATAATAGTATCAAGACAAGATGGTTATTTAGTTTGCTTCGTTTGACCATGAGAATATAAGATGATGTTCACCAAAAATTCCACCTTGGTATAGTCAAGTATCACACTGTAAGTTGGGTGATCAAAAAAGTCTATTACTGGGTATTCTCGAAAGTGTTCATTTCACCATAGTTCAAAACTGTGGATTATTCCTCTATACAATAGAGAGATACATCCATAATCCACTCAGTGTGATGGTATCAGGTAAATAAGTCTGCGCAGACAAAGGCATCACACTAGTCATGGTGACGTTATGACACGGTAACGAGTAAAAGGAATTATACCGTAAATCGAGAATAATTTGATATGGTGATTAAATAGTTTAATCACGGCAATAGCATTCATATAACTCACTTAATAGCCTATTAAAGGTACTAGCAAACTGTCCGTGCATTGCCACGGGATAAGAAGTACATGACAATCTATTTATGATCACCCGTGCCATTCTTATAATTCTTATAGTTACCTCTTTCCATGGGCGTTTCAACCCTGTCACACGAGAAAACAAAGCATCTTCTCACTCAAACATTACTCTACGTCTTCTTGCACACATTCATCTCGATCTGATTAGCCATAGCCGCCGCCTTCTCACAGTCCCCTCCGCTGCCAGCACTCGCCTCTTCTGCCGCTAGCTAGTACATCCAAATGAAGTCTGGCACTTGACATGCACGAGCTGGGAGAGTTTCCATGGAGTAGATGGAGGATATAAACTACTCCCTCCGTTCAACAATACTTGACTTCCATTTGTCCACATATGAATGTATCTGGACATGTTTTAATATATTTTAATATATAGATACATTTATATTTGGACAAGTGAAAGTCAAGTATTGTTGAACGGAGGAAGTATGTCTCATGCTGATTCTCTGCACGCAATATTTCCTGGAATTACTGAATGAAGGTTTTCATTTTTTTTGCAATGGTTTCTCGGATACAGATAATACTAAATAAAAAATTTCTTATAATCTGACAGATTGTATACCACAAAGTGCAACAAGACCCTGGCATCCGAAATAATAACTCGAGAGGAGGGTCACGTGCTAGTTTGAAACTATGAATTACTACAAGCCTTTTCTACGGCTTGAATAAATTTTTTAGCAGCATGCCTGGACAAGCCATGGAAAAATACAACAACAAAACAATCAGAGTGGGGGATAAACAGAGTTGGGATAAGCCACAGATACGGTTTGATTTCTAGGCTAGAAAAATAACATCGGTTTCTCCCCAACACGGGCACACTGCACGGGACGCGCGCGCACCAGACCAACGCATGCTTTTAACCCATCAGAAATCAGAATATCACCAACACAATCACTCGGAGTTAACTTCAGCAACGAGATTACTGGAGATAAATAGACAGTCTACGTACACATCATTGCAATCTGAAGATATACGGCGGGCTGCAGCGGAACACAGTAGAATAAGGAGGAAGAGACATGGTGTCTTCGTAACCCAAAGTCTTGATCGCGGTCACTTTGAAGGATCAAGGACGTGGCCCGCGAACACGATCACTCCTGACCGCTCCTCCATGATGAGGAAAGTGAAGGGATGGTCGGCAACAAACTCGACCATGTCCGGCCGCTTCTCATCGTCTGCTCGAAAGGGCGTGGCTTTGGAAACCTGGGCGGCCTCGGTCCCTGCTTCGCGCACCTTGATGTTCACGATGTGTGCAACCTTGCTCAGGATCGTGGGGCGCCCGTCGTAGTCCTTCTCGCACACGTCCCGCAGGTCAGCCACCTCAGATGAGAACGGTAGCGTGAGCCCAAGGCGGCGGAGGTCGCCCTCGAGGTCCCGTTTGAAGGTTATCTCAAACATGGGCAGCTTAACGCTGACAAGCTTGGTAACGGTATCCGGCCCGGGCAGAATGCTGTGCATGTACCCTGGAGCCGCCGTGATCATGTCCACCATGGTGGCGAGGCCATCCTTCCTGTCGGGGAGGAAGACAAACATGGAGTACTGCGTGTCGCTGGCGCCAGGCGAACGGCCAGCGGCAGCACTGCTTTGGACGTCCTTCTTGTAGGAAAGCTTGAGGACCTTGAAGCCGTCCACGCATGAGAGTTGATGGGGTTATACGTGGCGCATGAACCGTGCAGTGACGCGGCTGCCGTCGAGCCGGTGGAACTTGGCCGCCGCCGTGGAATTCGAGTTGAAAGCCAAGTGCCACTCTGCTTTGAAACGGACAGCATCGGCGAGCACGATGTCGGTCGCGGTGCTCACGTCGTCGAGGGAGATGATGTTGACGTCGTTGAGGAAGTATGCTGATGTTGAGGTTGCTATACTCACCCAGCTGTTTATCTTCTCCACTGCTTTCTCCGGCTTAATTGACATACCACCGTCGATTTGTTAAACACAGTTAGCTTTCATTGGATCGCAAGTCCCAGAATTTAAGCAATTGCGGAAATATTTAACATGAACAGAAACCTTTTTTTTATTGTATTAGGGCACCAACTAACCTCTTTGCCGAAGCTCACGGTGCGGGCCTCGTACTTGTAGAACTCGGCGGCGATGTCTCGGAACGGCTTTTTTATCCTTCCGCAGGATGCGTCGACCCATATGCCACCGCCGAAGAACACACGAGGATCGCCACGGCATGCCGGTATAGCTGCTAGCCTAGCAGTGCTAGGACGCTATCGGTGACCCGGCGCCCGAAGGCAGCGCGCGACGTCCGACGCTGATGGCGCGCCAAGGAAGTTGAGCAGCTGGGCCTGCGTGGCGCCGCGCGCCCCGGCGGCCAGCAGCGCCGGCGAGTCATGGACGGACAAGGGCGAGAACGCGACGTTGCGTACTCTTGCGGTGGCGTCCTCGTCGGAGTCGGCTGCCGGCGCGAGGTGCTTGATGAGGCGGAGGGCCAGGGACACTTCACCGTCGCGGGATGGGTCGGCCATGTTGATGGCAGTGCGGCGTCGTGGGCGAGAGGTGGACATATATGTATGCAGTAAGGCCAGCCACACTGACGCCGGTTCGTGGATTTCTCTGAATCGATCTAATATTTCTACACTGTATGAAACCGCTAGTGATTCCTAGATGGATCCACCAGAACCTGCAAAAAGCATCCGTGCTTCTCTTCCCTATCTCTATGTAGGGGATGAAAATTTGTTGTTTATTAGGATGGTCACAATGGGGAGGAATTTAGGAGTAACATCACACACTCCAATACAAATTTGCTTATGTGACACCTATTTAATGAAGAGAGAGGTGCTTGTGGTAGTAACTAGCTAAGTTAGAGCAAGTATAATAGTATAGCCGGCTGTTGGCTATAAGATAATGCCATGTCATCTATAGTCTACTTATAGTCAACATGTATAACAATTAGCTATAAGGATATGCTACTTTATCAATGCATGACCCACATGCCACTCTCACATGGTGTTTAGGAGCACGCGCTGCAGCTGGCTCTTGCATGAGAGCCCGCTTCTATTCTCTCTCATATTCTCTCTCTTCCATCTAAGCACATATATATTAGTTAAATGCTTACAGCCTGCTGACTGTACCTTATTGTACTTGCTCTTACCGGAACATCACACACTCCAAGAAACAATGAGTCTATAGCCTAATAAATGCATTGTTGCATAACACTACGTACTACATGTTACTCCCCATCGTGAAGATAGAAATATAGTCTAGAAAAGTGTGTAGATTTCTACCTTATGTTACTCCCTATTGTGACCAGCCTTAGGTAGGAGCCGAATCAACTTCTTGAATCGTACTGTATAGAGCCGGTTCAATGCCTTCTTTGAATCACTTTGGCACCACACTGTGTATGGTTTAAGCGTGTATAAATTCTCAGCGGCCGTCGCGCTTTCCTAGACCGACGTCCGTCCACTTCCAAGAGCACGAAGAGTTTCGAGATAGAGTAGCGTAACTGCTGACGTACTAGTACGGAGTACATTACGGTCAACGATTACATGGCTGATGGCTCAGTGCAAAAAAAAGTTACATGGCATTGCGGCTCGTTCGGATGTCTTTTGTTTTTCTACCTCCTTCTTGGATGCACGTGTGTCCGACACGCGGGCGCCGTCCGTGGCGGCTACCGATGCCGGCGTGCCGCGGTGGATGGATGTATGGCCGTCGGCGGAGTGTACAGTATACGGACGTACGTGGCTCCGTTCCAACTCTGAACCTCATCGATCTTGATCGCGTACGTCGCCGTAGATTAATGCATTAAGAAAATCCATTGAACAGACATAACAAAAGGTTCTTTCGAGGAAACATGTGACGTTGGACAAATGTGATATCCTTGCATGAGACCAGACATGACCGATCATGCAGATAACTTTCTCTAATGATCGCTATGTTCCTCGTGCCTCTCACACCTACTAATTTGTTGTAGTTATTTCGTCTTGCCAACATCTTCATACAAAGCTTAAAACTTGCTCTAGACTGTATACACTTCAGGGTTCACGCTATGTTTCTTTTATAAAGGTGGGATGTTGTTTCGGTTTAATGCATGCATCGGCCCACATGACATGAGCACATGGTATCCCAGAGTCCGCGAAATCGGCCCACATTACAGGAATATGTTGTTACATGAAGCAGCATTAACTGATAATCTTTTTTTTTGAGCTAATGAGCCCCCATCGTGGATTTACATTAAAGAAACTGCAAATTCTACAATCAGATAATCACAGCTTGTGGCATTCCCACATCTAGTTTGGTACATCTAAGAAAATTCATAGTTATTTACCACCGATTTAGCCTTGCCGTTAACAAAATTGGCTCTCCAAAGATATTACTCGGTCCACTATTTCCCTAGGATCGGTAACATGGAGAACCTTTGTTCAAGATCCACCGTGGTCGTATCCATGCTGGAATGGCGAGATCCGTGACCTCCACGTCGTGGCAACGTAGAAAAATGGGTAGAGGAATAGGGGCAAATGAGGAAGAACATGGGTGGAGTAGGAGATACTCCGACGACTCATCCATTGAATCTGAATCTATCGGTACTACAGATAAATAGTGGAGTGTCTTTGGAATGCAACAATTTTCTGTAAGAAAATGGAAAATATTTCTCCCGTCTAGGATGCATCCATTATACCATGATCTATTGAGATATGCCAAACTACTTACAAAAAGTTTTATATTACCGTTTTGTCACTTACATGGGAAAATCTTGTCACCAAAATCGCAACATATACCGGCTTAAGAAACAAATGTTGCAGTGATTGATACTTAAGCTAAAAATGGATCTCAGTCTGATGACCGCTCTGTTCCTCATGCCTCTCAAGCCTAGTATTCAGTGGGTAGATATTTTGTCTTGCCAACATTGTCATATAAAGCCTTAAACTTGCACTAGGTTTTATACACTATTCACTTTGTTGAGTAAATACTGATACTTCATGTTCGTATTCTTTATTTATCGACATTTCACTCTATTGAAATGTGGTCACGTTTATCGAGCTCAGTTTTTCTTGCGGAAAAGCAAAGTCTCAACTTGGGGGAGCTGATACGTCATGCGGATAACTTTCTCTACATACTGTACTTCATGCTGCTGCAAAGCCACGGGACAACAACAAGGGGGAGAGATCAGACCGTCCACTTGACATTAATTTATTGGTCTTTGCTACGTAGGCATATTTTTAAGAGAATCTAGGAGTCTTGCATGCCAATATATCAACGATGAATGACTCATAGTGTAGGTGAAATTTCCCTCTTCGTGATTAACATCCAGAAATCACATCACCAAAATCGCAACATATACGGAGTTAGGAAACAAGTCTGTCTGCCTTGTTGCTTCATTCGGAAAATGGATTTGAATCTAATGATCTCTATGTTCCTCGTACCTCTCACACCTACTAATTCGTTGTAGCTATTTTGTCTTGCCAATACCCTCATACAAAGCTTAAAACTTGCTTTAGATTGTATACACTTCACGCTATGTTTCTTTTATAAAGGTGGAACAGTTTCGGTTTAATGCATGCATCGGCCCATATGACAGGAGCACACATGGTATCCCAGAGCCCGCGAAATCTATACATTTTATGAAGCAAAACCCCACTAAGTGCAATTAATATTTATCTATCTCAACATGCAAACTGTCCACATCATTTGCTTTTTTAGCCAATCAATTATCCACATCATCCCACTAATATTAAATTGTATATCTTTACATGCAAATATACATATAATATTTTATTTTAACCATCAAATTTCTCAGGCCATTCTTTTTCTCTGTTCTACTGATAAGATCACACCATCCCGCTACGTGATTGCGCAGTTAAATCATATGTACAACACCGGAGTTAGCTTCGTCAACCAAGTGATTTTTTTCCAGTTATTTTCAATGATGAAAATCATACAAATGTTATTCGAGATTATGTGATCTTCTTATGTTACCAACTGCTGAAAATTTTCTAAAAAGAATTATGCGAGAATCTTCATGTAAATCATCCATTTATTCAACCCGTTGATTTCAACTAATCTGTATCAATCGGGTACGCTCTTGAAACATAATGAACTTTCAACTATAAAATACACATATATATATATATTTTTATGTCATTCTAATTTAGCACCTCGAATGATATGAACAACTAAATTTTGCATATTTTTATAGACAATTCATGTTTCAAACTTTTTATTAGAATTATTAAAAAAGATACCTGCTGCAACGTGCAGGGCATAGTTCTAGTTACTACTATGTTGTTACATGAAGCAACATTAACCGATAATCTTTTTTTAGCTAATGTGCCCCCATCGTGGATTTACATTAAAGAAACTGCAAATTCTACAATCACATTCAGCTTGTGGCATTCCCTGATTCCCACATCTAGTTTGGTAAGAAATTTGAGATATATTTATTAGACAGGGCTAAATTATTTGTACTACATCTAAACCTATGATCTTCAATATTAAAAGGTTGTTGGTGGTTGTGACGGTTGCCTTCTCTTAGTGCCAACTTATCTCGGTGAATTGCGCCAACAGGTGGCCACAAGCCATTTTCTTCATCCAAGCTTGCTCTTTTCATGCACTTCTTGTGGATATCAACTGTTCAGCAAAGAAGTGAACCTCCGGTGATATAATTCTCACTCTCCTCGTTCATGTGTGATCGTTGAATCTAAGTTGGAAAAGTTGTTACTTAACTCCATGACACATACTCTAAGTCAATACGGTTTTCACTACTACTCTTAGCGAGTCTTGTCTTTTTATGTTTGTTGTTTCCACTCGTTCATGTCCTTCTCTCTCGTCGAAATAGATGCCAAGCTATGCAAAGGCCTAACATCGTCTAGTGGTCCAGATGATGGCTCCATCAGATTCCTATATGTGGAGGAGTGGAGTGTTCCATATCAGTGGTTCTTATTTAATGTAAAGATATTGAATAAGAAGTACTTTGCAACAATGGAAAAATATATCTACAACAAAAAATATCTTGTAACGAGCCTATAAATTGCTGCAGCATAAATGTGTACGGATCAGTTAACAAAGGCTTCTTATTTAATATAAAAATATCAAGAATAATTCGATCGATGTAGGAAAATATTTTATGATCTAATCTTCATCTGGGCATCGTTCCCTCGATTTGTTGTTCTAGTGATAAGAAAAATCAAAGGGATACAAAAAAAAAGATATTGAAATTGAATCTAATGGGTTCGCTCGCGCCGGTCACTATATCATGTAAAGTTTCTCTCTTTCCAATAGGGTATTTATCTTGTATATTAGTACAATCAACACAACTTCAAATACTGCAAATCCACTAACCTCTCATTGGAACCTTTCGCGCCACAATTCCTCACCGATTTAGCCTTATCGTTAGCAAAATTGGCTCTCCAAAGATATTACTCGGTGCACTATCTCCCTAGGCTCGGCAACATGGAGAACCTTTGTTCGAGATCCACCATGGTCGTATCCATGCTAGAATGGCGAGATCCGTGACCTCCACGTCGTGACGACATAGGAAATGGGTAGACGAATAGGGGCAAATGAGGAAGAACAGGGGCAGAGTATGAGATACACCGACGACTCATCCAATGAATCTGAATCTATCAGTCCTACAGATAAATAGTGGAGTGTCTTTGGAATGGAACAATTTTCTGTAAGAAAATGGAAAATATTTCTCCCGTCCTATGCATCCATTATACCATGATCTACTGAGATATGTCAAATTACTTACAAAAAGTTTTATATTACAGTCTTGTCACTTACATGGGAAAATCTTGTCACAAAAATCGCAACATATACCAGCTTAAGAAACAAATGCTGCAGTGATTGATACTTAAGCTAAAAATGGATTTCAGTCTGATGACCGCTCTGTTCCTCATGCCTCTCAAGCCTACTATTCGGTGGGTAGATATTTTGTCTTGCCAACATTGTCATATAAAGCTTTAAACTTGCTCTAGGTTTTATACACTATTCACTTTGTCTAATAAATACTGATGCTTCATGTTTGTATTCTTTATTTATGGACACTTCACTCTATAAACATGTGGCCACGTTTACCGAGCTCAGTTTTGCTTGCGGAAAGGCAGAGTCTCAACTTGGGGGAGCTGATACGTCTATTTTGAATCATTATTTTATATCATAATTTGTCCTTATTCATTGATATATCTCATATTATGATGCAATACTTATGTAATTTTTGCCCTATTTTATGTGTTTTGCAGTTTTTAGGATTCATCTATCAGAGTCAGCAATCAACAGGAAAAGCTTCGTCAAGTAGACCCACTTCCGGAATCCAACAAATCAGGGAAATTCTGAAAATGAACTTTTGAGAGAAATCGCCATGGACTGCCAATAATCACCAGAGGAGGGACCCACAACTGGTGAGTAGGGGGCACGGGTACTCCAAGGTGCGCCCACCGGTCGCTTGGTTCTGTTGGCTGATGTCTACTACACATTACTACTCTTGTAGACTATACTGGGCCTCCAAGCGCACAGGTTTGTAGTACGGCTGCAAATTTCCCTCAAGTGAGTAACCCAAGATTTATCAAACTCGGTAATGTATAGGTTGAGTGTATCCCTCTCAAGCAACCATGCAATTAAGATACAAGAAGTCTGTTATGTCCCCAACACACCCAATACATTTTTTAGTTGTATAGGTGCACTAGTTCGGCGAAGAGATGGTGAAATATGGGTGGTATGGATGGTAAAGCAAGGTATTGCTAATATGGAAAAAAAAAATGGTTGCAAGAAAACAAGTGAAAAAACTGAAAGAAAACGGTGTTACAATGGTAGGAAACAAGTGATGTTGACGTGATCACATGCTCGTTGGGAGACGCCAAGCACAAGGTATGATGTAGTCTAGCGGAAATATTCCTCGAGTTAAGGAACTAGAATTTATCAAACCAGTAGGACTTCGTAGTCTTGATGAAGGTTGCTTGTATCAACGGCATTGTTTATCGATGTTGACCAAACATCGAACCTGCACACAAACACAAACTCTCTCTTGCCCCAAATTTCTGGAATGTTGTCATTCTTCCAGTCTTGCTGAAAACAGAAAAATTAAACGTATGGTGTCTTGGAAAACAATAAAAGTAAAAACAGAACCGCAAGGAAATAACAATGGAAATTCTTAAAAGGAGGTTGCAATTATGGGGAAAATAGGACCGGGGGCCATAGCTTCACCAGTGTTGTCTCTCCAAAAAAAAACATGTTGGGTGAACAAATTACAACTCCGCAATTGACAAATCATGATCGTATAACAATACTATTATGACGAGATATAGTTCACGGGTTCTAATATTGTAGGCATTACGTCAAGGCATATGGACCGCTATCCAGCATGCATCCATATCTAAAATTCTACCTCAAGAAAGTTATCCTACAAATCTCTCTTGTATTTAAGTTGCAGCAACGAAGTGATTGCTTTGTGTGCAACAGACAAATGCATTAAGAGAAAGTATGTAATGTAAGCAGTGGTGCTCGTCCGTAAAATAAGAGCACCAATTTTTTATCCCTAATGGCAACAACACATCCTCCACCCGCATGTTTCTGTTACTCAAGTGCAGACAACAAGAAGGCATGAACTAACTATCTAGCATATAAACCCTATCTTGGAGGTGAAAAGAACTACGTGGCCAAGGTAATCATAAACACCAAAGATCATTGCAAGACAAGATTAAAACTCTCTACAAATATAAGTGAAGCATCTCGGATTTACATGAACAAAATAATCATAATCTCATGGTTCATCGGATCCCAGCAAACACAACATGCTCAATTATATAACGGTGGTCTCGATCATGTGAGGCAGCTCACGAGACTCTAAACATGGAGGCATAGGGGAGATAAAAACCATCTAGCTACTTCTATGTACCTATAGTCCCGAGATGAACTACTCATGCATCTGTCTAGAGGATATCATGTCGATGTAGAGGCCTCCGATGACGATTCCCCTCTCCGGCAGGGTACCAGAGCTGGACTCCACAAGTCATAGATTGGACTTTCGAGGTGACGGCGCCTCTCTGTATGTTTCGTGTAAAATAACTCCATCCACGTGATTTTTAGGGTTGAAGGCAATTTAGGAGAAGAGGTGACGATAAGCGACAGCCAGGGCCGTTAGAAGCCTACCAGGCACGGCCTAGGGGGACGCGCCTAGCACCCTCCTGGTGGCCCCCTGCCCCCCTCCGGCTCTTCTTTGGACTCCGTCTCCATTCGTGGTAAAAAAGGATCTCCATGGATTTTCAGCCCTTTCCGAGAATATTTCCTTAAGAACTTTTCTGAAATAGAAAAACAGCAGAAAGCAACTGGCCCGGGGCATCTTGTTAATAGGTTAGTAAGTGAAAACATCTGAAAACGAAAGAATACATTTGAAAAACAAAAGGCACATTGGATATAAAACAAGCATGGAGCTTAAAAATTATAGATATGTTTGCAACGTATCAGCATCCCCAAGTTTAACTCTTGCTTGTCCGCGAGTAGTTAAGTGGTAACAAAATAATTTTTGAGGCGACATGAAGCCAACACAAATCTTTTTCAACGTTATGTAAAAGCATTGCAAGTTGAGACCATAGTACTTTAACAAAGACATGATAAATATTACAAAAACTAATGTAAACTTAGCAACTATGTTGCACATGAAAAGTAACACAAATAAATGACAATAAATAATGAAGCATTCAAAGTAATACGTTTGTTTGATCATAATGAAATAAACATAATAGAGTGGAATCTAGCTTGTTCTTTGTGGAATAGCAAAACATAAATGCCAAGACACCTTCAAAGTTCAAATGGTGACTAGATATAAATAATTTGAGAGCAAGCAATACCATAATCATGAATCAATCAATAATAAATTTTGGGACTATGCACATTATACTCAGAATGACAACTATGCTCTTTTAACTGGTGCATAAAGTAAGAAGATGAAGACTCAACATAAAGTAAAAGAAAGGCCCTTCGCAGAGGGAAGCAGAGATTAGTCATGTGCTAGAGATTTTTATTTAATAAAACAGAGGTATTGCAAATATAATTTTGAGAAAGGTGTATGTCTATGTCAACAAATGGTAATTAAAATCTTATCATAACCCCTATCAAGCAAAGTGTTTAAAATTTTGAGAGAGATTTCAATTAGCATTTTTTTCTTATGGTTGGCACTTCCCCCCACCTTGCCTTTCACAAACCATAGCTAGTCGTATCGACGGGTGCCCACCAGTATTCATCAAACCATGGGGAAGTGCTTTTTTATATTATTTGGCACTAGCTCTCTACAAATTTAGATGAGCATAGATTCCATACACATCAGGTGAAACAAAGGAGAAGAACTTTGCTTGACATAAACCATGATAAACTTTAAACTACTTCCTCATGAGCTAAAACAGGAACACAAACCAGGTTTAATAATTTTAAGGGTTTAAAGGTAGCGCATGAGAAATTTAGTTGGAGTGGCTGTGAAATACCACATATAGGTAGGTATGGTGGACACACTGGAAGACTTTGGTTTTGGGGACTTGGATGCATGAGTAGTGCTCATACTCAGTACAGGGTGAAGGCTAGCAAAAGACTGGGAGCAACCAACTAAGAGAGCAATAACGGTCATAATCATGCATATCGACAAAACATTATTAATCAAAGCATAAAGTGATATTACAGATCAAAAAATAAATGATCGTAGATGCTATAAGTGACTGGTTTATAGTCATAAACATGGTGTAAGCATGCGCCAAGTCAACCAAATAAACCATTAGAAGGATAATACCACAACTAAATGATCATCAAGGCTAGAGGTGACTTTGTTTATAATCATAACATGGTGTGAGCATGCGCCAAGTCAATCCAGATAAATCATTCAAAGGAGAATACCACAATACCATGCTTCACACTAGTAGGAGAAACGCTACCAGTGACAAACACAATTTAGGTACCTGCTGGCGAAGCAGGCTGTTCGCCAGCGCTATGTTAGCGCTGGCGAACACCTTATTTCGTTCGCCAGCGGTAAGTTCGAAATATTTAAAATTTCAAAATAATTTTTTTCCCATTATTTTTTTCAAAATTTCAAAACATTTGAATTGGGAAACCTTTAATCACAGTGTAGAATTTTTCCCCATTTTTTTGCTTTATTTCAATTTTAATTGTCCACTTCCCGCTCGGTCACCCATCCTCCCACTACTCTAGCCCTAGCACGCTTAACTTCTAATTTTCTTCCCTATGAGCTACCTAGGAACAACTCATACTTTGTTATTAATATAGTACTATCAATCCTCTTAACTATTGGACTATAGTGTCACACGTATGAAACCAAGGTTTAATCGACCAGTAGGAGAAAGTAATCACTTCTGAAAGTTGTTGACAATTGATGTTGGAAGGGTGCACTACCAGGCTCGGCAGCAACATGGAATCTATATACAACACAACCAAGATACTTTGCCCCAACGAAATAGTGAGGTTTTCAATCTCATCGGTTTTACTAAAAACAAATGATTAGACGTATAGTGTGGAAAATGAGTTTGTTTGGAGTGAAAGAAATGAGAACAATGATTGCAGTAAAAAGAACAGTGCTTGCAGTAGGTTGTATTATTAGTGTAAAATAATGGACCGGGGTCTGATGGTGCAGATCTTGCACTCGTTGGGATACCCCAAGAGGAAGGTGTGATGAGCACAGCGGTAGGAAGTTTTCCCCTTAGTTAAGAATCAGGGTTATCAATCCAGTAGGAGAAAGAGAATCTTCAGAAGGTTGATGCCACTGACGGTGGTGCTGGCACTTCACCGGTGTCAGCAACAACGTGGAGTCTGCACACAACACAACCAAAATAATTTGCCCCAACGGTACAGTGAGGTTATCAATCTCACTGGTCTTGCCGAAAACAAAGATTAGGCGTATAGTGTGGAAAAATAGTGTATGCTTGCAGAAAGTAAAGAAAGCAGGAAATTGTTGTGGTTTCTTTAACAGTGTGGAAAAATGGACCAGGGTTCATAGTTTCACTAGTGGTGTCTCTCCATAAAAGATAGCATGCTGGGTGAACAAATTACAGCTGGGTATTTGACAAATAAAGGTTGCACCGTAGTGCACAATATGACATGAAGATTACTATGTTATTTAGTGCGGGCATTACAAAAAGATACATAGACCGACATCCATCTGCATCTATGACTAATAATCCACCCTCAGGTTATCATCCGAACCTCCTCAGTTTAAGTTGCAATGAACAGATAATTGCACTAAACAAAGTGTGTAATGTAAGCAATGATTATGCACGCGGGCACTCTCATCGCTGTTTTCTCCCTAATGGCAACAGCACATTCTCCCCCTTCATGTTTCTGTCAATCGAGAAAGCAACAAGGAGGCATGAACCCATTATCGAGCATAAATACTTCCTCTTGGAGTCACTAGCAACTACTTGGCCAGAATAACCACTAGCAACGGAGAGCATGCAAGATCACAAATAACACATGCAAATAAAGACTATAATCAACTTGGCATAAGGTCAATATTCGTCGGATCCTAGCAAACACAACACAAAGAATTACATAAGATCAATCTCGATCATGATAGGCAGCTCACGAGATCTAAACATGGAGGCATATGAGGAGAAGACAACCATCTAGCTACAGCTACGAACCCGTAGTCCAAGGATGAACTACTCACACGTCACTCCGGAGGCAGGCATGGTGATGTAGAAGCCTCCGGTGATGATCTCCTCTCCGGCAGGGTGCCGGAAACATATTCAGAACCCTCCTGATCTGGGGTTGATGGTGACGGCGGCTGCGGAACTTTTTCGGGGATTTTGATCAGGTACCTAGGGTTTTTCATCCGGGGGCTTAAATAGGCGAAAGGGCAAAGGTGGTAGAGGCCGGGGGGGCCCCACACCCATAGCTGGCGCGGCCAGGGGGGCCACGCCACCCTATGGTGTGGCCCCCCTGCTGCCTCTCTTCGGATCCTCTTCGGTCTTCTTGATGGTTCCGGGGGAAATAGGACTGCCGAGTTTCGAATTTTCCAATTCCGAGAATATTTCCGGAACAACTTTTCTGAAACTAAAAACAGCAGAAAACAGGGAACTGGCTCTATGGCATCTTGTTAATAGGTTAGTCCGTAAAATCGATAAAAATGACATAAAGAAGGGATAAAACATGTAGCAATTGGCATAATATCATCATGGAGCATCAGAAATTAGGGATACGTTTATGACGTATCAAGCATCCCCAAGCTTAGTTCCTACTCGTCCTCGAGTAGGTAAACGATAAAACAATAACTTTTTAGGTGACATGCTACTAACACAAACAAAAAATACAGTACGTGACAAGTCAACTGGATTCACAAGAGCGGCTACCATGGTGAAGGACGCAACTGGTGTAGAAGGTCATCCCTCTTTCTCTTTTGTTTACACAATTATGCTTTGACTGATAAATCACGGGCAAAAATAGTAAAGAGAATTTTGTGCATTAATTTGGGGCTGGGCACCCCGCTGCCAGCTCTTCTATCATTTGGATAAGCGGATGAAGCCACTAGTACAGGGTGTGAAATCCAATCAACAAGTGAGATAAAGATTCTCTATTTATGTCCTCATGAGCAAAAACAGGAACATAAAGCAGGAGTAATTTTGAAGGTTTTAAAGGTAACATATAAGCAATTTAATTTGGAATGGCAGTTAAATACCACATGTAGGTAGGTATGGTGGACACAATGGGAAACATTTTGGTTTAAGGAAGTTTGGATGCACGAGTAGAGCTCATACTCAGTACAGGTGGAGGCTAGCAAAATACTGGGAGCGACAAATCAAGAGAGCATAAGAGCCATAATTATGCATAGCAACATAAGCATCATTAATTAAAACATAAGAAGTATCACAAGTTCAAAAACTAAGTGGTCATGGAGGCTATTCGTTACTGGTTTGTAGTCATAAACATGGTGTGAGCGTGCACCAAGTCAATCAAATAAAACATTCGAAAGAGAATACCATATATTGATGCTTTACTATGAAAGGAACAACTCATGAATCTTTCAATACATATTAAACACTCTCAGCTATTTGAAGCTAATCATACTACTCAATAACCACAAGGCTTTAAAACTAAAATAACATTTATCATGGCATGAAAAATTCCTAGCCACGGTCTATACAAGCTTCTACTAGTACTGTTATAAATTTTACTTCAAGCAGCAATTTTTTTTGTTTCTCCCAACAAGCACCATACAAAACATGTTTTAACAAAAATACTCTTTATGATACAGAAATAAAACATGAGAGTACTCAAAAAATACTACTAAAAATAACAGCTCTAATAAGAGATGCATGCAAAATAGGAGCTGAATAAATGCAGCAGCTAGACAGAGATTAAGAATACAACGTATTCTCAAGAAAGAATGGAGCGTGTCACTCTTCAATAAAAGAATGCTGGGTTCAAACCAAGATTATTATGAAAGTAAAAATAAACAGAAAGTAAAAGAAAAAGCAAACTTAAAACAAAAAATAAAAGACGCTCCAAGTAAAGCACATAAGATGCGACCGAATAGAAATATAGTTTCACTAGAAGTGACCTGATAATTTGTTGATGAAGAAGGGGATGCCTTGGGCATCCCCAAGATTAGACACTTGAGTCTTCTTGGAATTTTCTTGGGTTTACCACCGGGGCATCCCCAAGCTTAGGGTTTTCACTCTTCTTGATCATATCATATCATCCTCTTCTCTTGACCCTTTAAAACTTCCTTCACATCAAAATTCTCACAATCTTCATTAGCAACGTTAGTGCAATTGAAATAAGAAATTCACATGGTTCGGTTTAAACACAAGTATAAAACTCTAAAACACATTATCTACTGTCACAACTTCTTTCAAAACTCTTTTTCTCAAAAGAAGACCAAAAGAAAGAGATTAAGATGCAAATGCGATAAATGGCAGAAATCTGTCAAAAACAGAACAACAGGTAAAGATCGATTTTTTCAAAAATCTTCTGTTGCACAAATAAAAAATTGGTCTTCTAATAAAAGTTGCTTATATAACTCAGTATTAAGCACAAAAAAGCTCAGGTCATTTTTAATTTTCAGTGATTGTTAACGGAATTTACAGTGGACAGCAGAAATCTGTTTCCTGCGCAGAAATCCGAAATATAGGCTCAACGTTCCACTAGTGGCTTTATTTGGCTCAACAAAAAATCAAAAGAAAATATACAGAGGTGTTGCTAGGGAAATAGAAAACACCCAGGTGCAAAGCACACCAAAGAAAACAAAGGAAAACTGAAAGAAAACAGAGAAATAAAACGGGTTGTCTCCCGGTAGCGCTTTTCTTTAACGCCTTTCAGCTAGGCATAGAAAAATCAACTCAAGTATTTTCAAGTGAGGCATTCAAATCAAGATTTGGCAACTCTTTAATAATGCATTGTATTTTATCTAAGTTAGTTTTAGAGGCTCCTCTCTTCGTCAAATAAATTATCAGGAACAATCCAATCAAAATTCTTTTCTTGGGCTTCGTGTTGAGCTACTAATTTAAAGGGGATTGGTATTTTATCCTCGTTCTCATTATTAGATTCAGTTTTTTCTAGAGCACCAACAATGTCTACACATGAGCCAGGCATATTAAAACGATCAAAAACTTTTCTAGCTTCTATAGCAACATCCCTAAATTCTTTAAGCATAGTTTCTGAGATGAAGTTTCTTTTCTCAACATATTCAATGTTATTCAAGTTGAGGAACATATGTTGCATTATGGGATGGAGGTTAACAAACCTAGATTCTAGCATGTGAACTAAAGAAGTTGCATCAGTCTCGTAATTGGGAGCAAGTTCTACTATGGATTTTTCCTCAAAGTTATCATGCTTACTAACATGATCAAAGAATTCTTTAACAGTGTCCTTTCCAAGTATAGAACCACTTCCTACCGGTAAATCTTTCAAGGTAAACTTAGGGAACAACATGATGATAAATAACAATGTAGAGACAAAAATAACAACTATGAAGTAAACTAATTTTTTTTGTGTTTTTGATATAGAGAAATAAACTAATTTTTTTTGTATTTTTGATATAGAGAAATAAAAAACAAGACAAAAATAAAAACAAGACAAAAAAACAAAATAAAGAGATTGAGAGTGAGAGACTCCCCTTGCCAGAAGACTTCCTTCTCCCCGGCAACGGCGCTAGAAAAAGTCCTTGATGGTGCAGATCTTGCGCTCGTTGGGATACCCCAAGAGGAGGGTGTGATGAGAACAGCGGTAGGAAGTTTCCCCTTAGTTAAGAACCAGGGTTATCAATCCAGTAGGAGAAAGAGAATCTTCGGAAGGTTGATGCCACTGACGGTGGTGCTGGCGCTTCATCGGTGTCAGCAACAACATGGAGCCTGCACACAACACAACCAAAATACTTTGCCCCAACGGTACAGAGAGGTTGTCAATCTCACCGGTCTTGCTGAAAACAAAGATTAGACGTATAGTATGGAAAAATAGTGTATGCTTGCAGAAAGTAAAGAAAGATGGATATTGGTGTGGTTTGTTTAACAGTGTGGAAAAATGGACCAGGGTTCATAGTTTCACTAGTGGTGTCTCTCCATAAAAGATGGCATGCTGGGTGAACAAATTACAGCTAGGCAATTGACAAATAAAGGTTGCACCATAGTGCACAATATGACATGGAGATTACTATGCTATTTAGTGCGGGCATTACAACAAGATACATAGACCGACATCCATCTGCATCTATGACTAATAATCCACCCTCAGGTTATCATCCAAAACCCCTCAGGTATTAAGTTGAAAGCAAGAGATAATTGCATTAAACAAAGTGTGTAATGTAAGCAATGATTATGCACGCGGGCACTCTCACCGTTGTTTTCTCCCTAATGGCAACAACACATCCTCCCCCTTCACGTTTCTGTCACTCGAGCAAGGCAACAAGGAGGCATGAACCCACTATCGAGCATAAATACTCCCTCTTGGAGTCACTAGCAACTACTTGGCCAGAATAACCACTAGCAACGGAGAGCATGCAAGATCACAAATAACACATGCAAATAAAGACTATAATCAACTTGGCATAAGGTTAATATTCATCGGATCCCAGCAAACACATCACAGAAAATTACATAAGATCAATCTCGATAATGATAGGCAGCTCACGAGATCTAAACATGGAGGCATATGAGGAGAAGACAACCATCTAGCTACAACTACGAACTCGTAGTCCAAGGATGAACTACTCACGCATCACTCCGAAGGCAGGCATGGTGATGTAGAAGCCTCCAGTGATGATCTCCTCTCCGACAGGGTGCCGGAAACAGCTTCAGAACCCCCCTGATCTTGGGTTGACGGTGACGGCGGCTGTGGAACTTTTTCGAGGATTTTGATCAGGTACCTAGGGTTTTCCATCTGTGGGGCTTAAATAGGCGAAAGGGCAAATGCGGTGGAGGCCGGGGAGGCCCACACCCATAGCTGGCGCGACCAGGGGGGACGCGCCACCCTATGGTGTGGCCCCTACGGCCCCTCTTCGGTCTTCTGCATGGTTCCCGGGAAAATAGGACTTCCGGGCTTTGAATTTTCCAATTCCGATAATATTTCCAGAACAACTTTTTTGAAACTAAAAAACAGCAGAAAACAGGGAACTTTCTCTATGGCATCTTGTTAATAGGTTAGTCCGGAAAATCGATAAAAATGACATACAGAAAGGAGAAAACATGTAGCAATTGGCATAATATCATCATGGAGCATCAGAAATAAGGGATACTTTTATGACGTATCAGGGTCCACAGTTCACTAGTGGTGTCTCTCTTTAAAAGACAGATAACATGCTGGGTAAAAATATTACAGCTGGACAATTGACAGAAATAAAGGCTGCACCGTAGTGCATATGCAGGACATGATGATTACTATGATATTTATGTGGGAATTACAACATGATACAAAGACCGTAATCCAGCTGCATCTATGACTAATAATACACCCTCAGAACATAATCCAAGGAGACTTTGGGTATTAAGTTGCAAGCAACAGATTATTGCATTAAGTAAAGTGCGTAATGTAAACAATATAATTAATTCTTAGACAAAGCATTGTTGTTTTCTGCCTAATGGTAACAGCACATCCCCCATCTGTCACGTTTCTATCACTTGAGCACAGATCAAAGGGAGGCATGAAAAAACTATCGAGCATAAATACTCCCTCTTGGAGTTAGAAGCATCAACTTGGCCAGAGCATCTACTAGTAACGGAGAGCATGCAAGATCACAAATAACATATAAAGATAGATCTATAATCAACTTGAAATAGCATTCAATATTCATCAGATCCAAGCAAATACAACATGTAGCATTACAGATAGGTGATCTATATCATGTTAGGCAGCTCACAAGATCTAAACATGGTGGCATAAAGAGGAGAAGACAACCATCTAGCTACTGCTATGGACCCTTAGTCCAAGAATGAACTACTCACGCATCACTCTGAAGGCAGGCATGGTTATGTAGAGCCCTCCGGTGATGATTTTCCTTCCCGGTAGGGTGCCGGGGAGAGCTTCAAACCCTCCTGAAACAGGGTTGATGATGACGGCGGCTACAAAACCTTTCGTGGATGGAGGCTTGGGTGTTTAGGTTTTTCCTGATGAAGAGTATATATAGGCGAAAGGGAGATGTCGGTGGACGCCCGAGGGGCCCACACCACGTGTTGGCGCGGCCAGGGGCGCCGCCCTATGGTGTGGCCACCTGGTGGCCCCCTCCGGGTCTCCTCCGGACTCCGTGTACGTGACAGAAAAATACGACCCTGTGATTTTGTTTCGTCCAATTCCGAGAATATTTTCAGAACAACTTTTCTGAAACAAAAAACAACAGAAAAACAGGAATTGAAGTTGTGTCATCTTGTTAATAGGTTATTCCCAGAAAATCCATAAAAATGCTATAAAGTGTATAGAGAACATATAGTAATTGGCATGAAAACAACATGGAACATCGAAAATTATAGATACATTTGAGACGTATCAAACGTGCAGTCGTCTTTTCCCTCCACCAAGACCGGCCCGTACGGGCGAGAAATTTGGCGAGGTTGGAGAAAAATCCGACCGCCAACGTGCTCATGATGTTGAGCCAAACTGCCACATCGACCCCACCAAACGAGTGTAGCTCGGCGCTATCTTCCCTGCACTACTAGGCCGACCTAAGCTAGGTTGAGGCTTCGCGGCAATCCCGCTTCTCCATATCGCCCGACGAGCGGCACTGTCCACCGGCATCGATCTGAACAAGGAGGCCCTCTTCGAGTCGTCGCCGGCGCTGCATTCGCATGCGACGGCCATACGACATCTTGGGTTTACATCTTCGGCGAACAAGACGCCAACACTACTAGAGAAATGCTTATAGCAGCATGCATTACCACAGGCGAACAGAGGAGGACATGCGCCTGTGCTAATTAGCGCTGGCGAACAAGAAGCTAATGCGCCTGGGGTAAAAGGTGGCAGGGCACCCCACCACCACCCCCTGGCACTGTGCCTCTACCGCAGGCGAATCTTGACTAGTTCGCCTGCGCTATAGCTCCCTACCGCTGGCGAATAAAACCAAAAGCGCCCGGGGTAGCACCCTATAGCGCCGACGCATAAGGAATCTTGTTCGCATGTGGTAACTGTTGGCCTCAATAAGTGCGGCCAGCCACCCACCACCACCCCTATCCACCACACTTACTCACTCTCTACTCCAAACTCGACCCATTAGTGCTCCAAGCTTAATCCCCCACACCCCTCCACCATTTTTAGCTAATTTAACCAATCATGTTTGATATATTTTAGCTAGTACGCTACCCCACTTGCCCTCTTCCAAATCTCTCCACTAGATCTACTAACCGGACAGTAGATCTCACCCCAAATGCACTACTAGCTACTTCTAGATCTATCACTCTCTTATCGGTCTTCTCTCCGGTGATCTTTGACGTCGCCATCGCGTCTATATATTTTGCATTGTGTGTCATCTTAATAGGTGCGTGAGATTGGTTGGTGGAGGAGAACTCGGTCTCTTTTGCATTTTATTGTGTTGCCATGAGGATGAGTTGCCAATGTTTGGCCGAAATGTTGATTCATTTCCTTTTCGGCAAATTTCTGGCGCTCCGCGTTACACCTTTTGTAGCAAAGGCCATGCCGAAATTTTCCGTGAAAACCGGATCTAGTTAATGAAACCTCTCTTGCCTTTTGTAGCAATGGTCATTGCGATAAGGAAAAGTGTGGTGCATAGATACATGCAACACGCGACGGCCGAGATGCATCGACACAACCGCACCGAGATAGAGTGTCCATGTCGAAAATGGTAGTTAGGGTCCTTGTTCAAACCAGATTATGGTAATGTGGAGAAGCACCTGCTCAGGTATAGTTTCATGGAGGGCCACACTAAGTGGATGGATGATGATGAAGACGATGATCATGTCGAGACCAATTGGGCGGCGACATGTGAAGATGATCAGGAAGAGTCTGAACATGGAAATGGAGAGGACGAAGAGGCTGCCGATGGAGACGACTATGAAGAAGAAGGGAGTCACGGTGATTAACAACATGTAGAAGACGAGGACATGAACACTCC
Source organism: Alopecurus myosuroides (assembly GCA_028641055.1). NCBI lineage: Eukaryota > Viridiplantae > Streptophyta > Magnoliopsida > Poales > Poaceae > Alopecurus > Alopecurus myosuroides. The sequence continues at coordinate 59,607,788 of CM054060.1, read as the reverse complement.
GCTAACTTCAGCCGTGCGGGGCCCTCATGTTCAAGAGCTTCTTCTCAAGAACACGTCGACCGACGCCAGACATCTAAGATCACGCAACTAGAGATAGACTCTGCAACTCCGTTGTATGACGCATGTCGCGGGGCGGAGGAGTCACGCTTGAGAGTAGCTCTCGATCTTCTAGAGACGAAGGCAAAACACGGATGGACCGACACAAGCATGGACGATCTTATGCGATACCTGAAGACGCAATTGCCTGAAGGGAACACATGTGCTAGTAGTCTACAGGAGGCCAAGAAAATTGTGTGCCCCCTCTATTTACCGCACACAAAATACCACGCTTGCGTCCGTGACTGCATAATTTATCGTAACGAGCACGCGGACCAGATCAAATGTCCAGTGTGCGGTGCTGATCGTTACAACAGGGGGACGAAGAAAGCTCCTAGGAAAGTTGTGTGGTACTTTCCACTCATTCCCCGTCTGCAGCGGTACTTCGTGGACCCCAAGGAAGCAAAGCTCATGCGCTGGCACGAGGACAGAAAGAAGGCGGTGCTGAGTGATCCAGAACGTGTTGAAAAAACTGTGCTAACACACCCTTCGGATGCACGTCAGTGGAAAGCATTAGACGCATTCGATGAAGAATTCGGTAACGATCCAAGGAACATCAGGCTTGGTGTGAGCACCGACGGTCTCAATCTGTTTGGCGACCAGAGCAGCAAACATAGCACCTGGCCCGTGTTTGTATGGATGTACAACCCTCCCCCCCCCCCCCGTGCTTGGGTCTGAAGAGGAAGTACATACACATGAGTATGCTAATTCAAGGGCCGACCCAGCCAGGGAGCGATATCAACATGTATCTCGAGCTATTGAAGGAGGAGCTAGACACGTTGTGGGAGGAAGGGGTGGAAACATGAGACGCCTTCAAAGAAGATCCTTTTCGTATGAGAGCCGCCCTAATCACCACGGTGCAGGACTATCTCGGATACGGATATATTGCATGTCAGGTGTGCCATGGACACAAGTCTTGTGTCAGGTGCATGGAATTTACGCCGTTTCTATAGCTACACAAGGATCTCGGACCTTCTAAAACCGTATACATGAGGCGTCGAATGTGTCTACAATAGAACGACCCGTGGAGAAAGCGTGGAGACCTGTTCAACGGTAAAGATGAGCTCGATCTACCTCCACGCAAGAGAAGAGGATAAGATATCGATACTTTATTCAAGAATTGGAAAACATGTCCTCCTCCGGGAAAGTTACAGAAGCGGATACGAGGAGAGAAAAAGTGTCCTCCACCAGAAGGACCGCTCTTGGGGGTATGGAAAAAAAGGTCCGTGTTTTGGTACTTGCGGTACTGGCCAATCCTCGGAGTGCCTCACTGCCTTGATGTCATGCATATCACGAAGAATGTGTGTGAGAGATTGCTTGGCACTCTGTTCAACATGCCAGATTGGACCAGAGACGGGCCAAAATCAAGATACGACCTGATGGTCCTGAATATCAGTAGAGAGCTTCACTTACCGCCTTCTACGCGTAAACAGACGGAGGGGGATGAGGATGAGGTGTAGGAGATGGACGCCCGCAAGCGGAAAAGGACTAAGCAACACCAAACTCACCGCCTGAAACCCTCTTGCTTCACTCTAAGTCCCGACGAGCTTGAGAAAATATTCACATGCCTCCTCGGAGTGAAATTTTTCTTAGGTTACATGGATATTGAACTTGCTCCCATTCATGATTTCATAAATCAGTTGGATGGCGAAAAGGTTCCTCCGGAGTTACCCACCAGAAATCTTAATATCCAGAAGAAGGTAGATGGCGAAGAGGGTGGTCCTTCTGAGTTACCCACCAGAAAATCGGATATCCAGAAGAAGCTAACATATTCCCAAGAAACTCCCGAGGAGGAGACGGCCTTTACGGCTCCACAACCTATGATGGTTACCCCGAATACACTCCGTGCTATAGCCGACGAGGCGGTAAAACAAAGCGGCACTCCCCTGTGATTGAGGGCGAAGAAGCATCGGAAGAGGCCTCCAGCCAACAAGAAGAAAGGTGGTGCCTCCTCTAGTAGCCAGCCATCGGCCGCTCGAGTACTGGACCGTTTGCCGCCCGCCGTCCCGTGGAGGAAGGTGCATGAGATAGGTAAGCCGATGCTGCCGCCAGAGGTTGTCACTGTCATGGGTGGTGACATGAGGAGCATCCACGACGAAATTTTGCAGAGAGAGACGGAACTTCTACGTGGGAAACATCCCTCCTACCCGCTATACGTGGTCAAGGTGCCCCGATCCGCGGGCTTTGTGGATACAAATCCCGCAGAGGTGTTCTTCATTAGATACGAAGATATATTCAGGGTCTTCCACTTGGGAAAGATCGACCAAAGCATTGTCCGTCTAGTATCGCTCAGCATGGCGCACAATATGGTCATGGAGAATACCCCGAACATCGCGATTTTGGACCCCTAATACATGGTTGAGGACTACTTGCTGTCACCTGCGGACCGGGTTGTTATCACGAACTATATAATGGGTTTTTTTGATAGATAACAAGGATAAGAATTCCATTCTCATGCCATACTTTCCCCTGTAAGTAGTCCTCTCAGCTTCCCGTCATTACATTCTTTCTAGAATCTCCTTAGTATTCCGATGATATTGATGGCTTGTTCGAAATTTTCTGCGCAGAAAAGGAGGATGCACACTCATCGTCATGGAACCGCATTGGTCGCAATGCACTTATCTCGATGCTGGTAGTGCGGTGGAGAAGGACTACAACGAGATAAAAGCTATTCTTAATAGTTCCCTCAACAGCTTCGCCTCCGATTTAGGCAAGCCCCTAAAAAAGGAGAAAATAGTCCGAGGCGCCTACGCGTGCAACCACGTGACAAACTTCCCCTGCCTCAAGCAATCGACACAAGAATCTGGGTTGGAAGCTTGGTATGCCATCTTTCAGATGAGGGAGTACTTAAAGGATGCCCAAGAGGTATTGTTACCAAGTCATCTTCGAGACATGACCACAAAGATGGCCAACACCCCCGATGAATATGTGTGAGTTGAGTTCCGTCGCATCTAGCGGAGAATCTGCATGATAATCAAGTCGGATATCATCACTCGGGGTGGCTTGTTCTTCCACGGCCACGCACCACCGAGAAACCGTGACATAGAAGCACACCTATGAGAGCAGCGTGACATCCGGACATTCAACACGCTAGAAGGCGTTCGTCCGTTCCCGCCGAGACCATAGGATTGACAAAATATTAGTATACACTTGATGGTTAACTTCTCAATGCACAGAATCTCAATATACTTGCATCATATAACTTTTAGTCCTTTATTTGTCGTGTTTTATTCATAAACCTTGATGCTTCTATTCTTTTGATAGTTATTTGCAGTCTATTATCAATTTCCATGCTAAACGCGTTTTTTTGTCCTGTGCACAGATGACATGGTATGTTGTGTATATCGGTAGGGTTCCCGGAGTCTACGATGATTGGGAACAATGCCGGAGACAGGTGCACGGTTTCAGCGGCAACAACTACAAGGAGTACAAGACTATGGTGGAGGCGGAAGCTCGATCCGCCACTTACTTAGCGAGAGAGAAGACGGAGACGACGAGGGCCCGGATGACCACCTTCGCCATCGCCGTGCTGATACTCCTTGTATTGATGCTACTTACTCTAGTGCTTGTGTAGCTAAACTTTCAGTTTCTTGTTGAACTACCTCGAATCGAGACTATATAATATGAACTTGTGTATTATGTGTTGATGATCGATGTTATGTAACGACTACTAGTTGTGATGATCGATGTTATTTTTTGCATCTCTAACTTAGTGCCAATTGAAAGTTATTTCAGTCATTTTTCTGTTATTTCTGTCATTTTGTTCTAATTTGTGCCAATTGAGTGTATTTTGGTTTCTTTTATTCTTTGACACAGGTAAAACATACCCCAGGCGAATAACAAATATACCCGAGGCGAATATTTACCCCAGGCGCATAGGGCTTGTTCGCCACCGCTGTGTGGACTTACCGCAGGCGCATCTGGCCTATGCGCCTGCGGTAGAGTGAGTTACCACATGCGCACAAGGCTGATTCGCCTGCGGTACTGTGAGTTACCACAGGCGCATATGTGTGTTCGCCTGTGGTAATGAATTACCACTAGCGATATGGTCCCAGGCGAACTGTTATTTGCCTGTGGTAACATAAAATAATTCGCCTGGGGTACTGTTTTCCCTAGTAGTGCAACATGATGAACCAAACAACGGAGCAGACCGATGTACGTATTTGTATTGTTGTCGTGTATTGTTGTTGAAATTTATTGTGCCGATCTGCCGGTTGGCCAGGTGAATTGTGTATTGATTGTCGATCTGCCGATATAGGTGTCCATGCATGACATTATCCGCAACTCCACTGGCATCTTTGACCAAGCCGACGCCGATCAATTGGGCCACGTCGAAGCCGATGAATTTGGGCAAGCTGACGTCGGCCAAGGTTAAGAAGTAGACGTGCACGACGTAGAGACCAACGAGATCATCAAGAAGCCGGGTATCCGAGGCAAGACGTGGTCCGATTTGGAGGATAACCTGTTGGCCGAATCATGAATGTTCGCGGTCTTGGACGCTGGCAAAGGCGCATAACAAACACATGAGGCGTATTAAAAACGCATTAAAGCTGACTGCACGGAAAGGAAGCCGTACCAAATGCACGACTACCTCTCCGACCGCAATGCGAAAGGATATGAGAACCGGTGGGCCATTCTTCAATGGCTTTGAAACAAATTCCATGGCCGCTGTGACCAAATGTGGATGAGGAACGAGAGTGGCAAGAACGACGACATGAGAGTAAGAAGCCGGCCTTTGTGTAGCCATGCCCCCTTTTTCATTTTCATGCTTATATATGACGCCGGCCTTTGTGTAGCTCAAGGACACCCACAAGATGTACATAACGCTGAACATGGATAACAAGAAGCAGTTCAAGTTCATACATGTTTGGAGCAAGATTCAACATTGCCCAAAGTGGAAAACTTGACGTCTAAGTTCTGTCGGCAAAGGGGAGGAGGGGGTTGATGTGGATGAAACCAAGATGTTGGGCAGGAACGCCGAACGGCTTGTTGGGAACAAGAAGGCAGAGACTGAAAAGCATGCGGCGTCGACAAGCGGCATGCAAAAGGCGTTGGCCGTGTACGTGCAAGAGGTGGCCGCATCGGCGGCGAAGAAACTAAGATGCATGCCGATATTCAAGATAGGTGAAACATCTTTCTTGCCATTGCCGATGCTAGAGCCAAGGCAGCGGAGAAGACCGAAGAGCCCTCGATCATGGCGACGAACACGGCCGACATGAGCCCTGATCAGAAGGCCTACTTGAAGGCTGAAAGGCAGCGCATCGCGGCGGCATGAGCGGCGAGGGTGGCGGCCGAGGCGGCTGCTCTAGCCGCCGAGGCCGATGAGGTGGCTGCTCGAGCTGCCGACGCCGAAGACGCCGAGGCGGCAACTATAGCGGATGCCGAGACCGAAAAATGATCTCCCATGCACAGAGACTGGTGCCCTTTTGATGGCCGAATTTGTGTTGGCCGAGGCGATGTATGAATGGCCGTGTGTTGGTCGAGACTATCATTTGATCGCCATTATTTTAGGTAAACCTATGAAACTATCCAACTGTTTGATCAGGTTGCCGATTGCCGGGTGATCGATTGGGAGCGCCGCTGTGCCACCCGCCCACCGAATTCGCGGACACAGGTCCGGCGCTCCCAAAGCGGGAACCATTGGGGGTGCCGAACATAAATTAAATGAGTGCTAGTGGAGATGCTCTTAAACTCTGTATCCCCATTTAAACTCATCACCTTCAGATTTGTCTAGTTGGTCTGTGTTGTCAAGTATGCCATCCAACCTACTATTCCTATACATGCGATGCAACCTGCAGAAGCTCGTTGCAGTGCTTCAAAGATGCAATAGAGCGGTTCGGCGCAGAAGAAATCAGCACCTTCTGCCTGATCATTACAGGATTTCCAATAATTGCCTCAATCATGCATATCGTGTGAGGCCATGCATGCACAATTCGAAACTACAATGCGCTTTTACTGAGATGGTTACATGGTTTTAGTTTGCGTATCGTTGCTTGCTCACACAAAAATGCTACAGTGAAGTTGTGGCTCTGCATACGCACTGTGACTTAGCATCTCTCTTTTCTTATATATATATATATATACTACATCTCTTTAGCTTAGCCGTGTCCTTCAACTTTATATTTCCCTATGAACAATGAAGTCGTGTTACACTTTGCGTATATTGTTTCAGCATGAATGAAATGAGATAGTGGAGAGAACCAAGTCCATAGCGTGTCACAAATGCTAGAGACGCAAATGCTATTAGGTCGGCTTACTGAGTTCATGGGTTTGCCCGATGCTCTTGAAAGTGAAGCGAGTCAATCCAACTGCTTTGCCACGTTGAAGACCCTTTGATCTTGTGAGAGACGAACCCATTTGCTTTGCCACGTTGAAGACTCCTGGTAGGAAACCAGTTTTCTGTATAGGAGCGATGAGTTACGGTACATGTGGGCAATCCGTGGGAGCATGACCGAGAGATCAACATGGGCATAACGAGATGGAACCGAGGCCCACATTCGTGCCTGGTAGGCCAAACTTTATGAAACCCTTCCTGAGATGTACTAAAATAAGATGCATAGGGTCATTTTTAACATAGACTTTGAATTTTTTTAGTAGACTATGAGTAGGCATATGGCACGGGAAAATACTTTATTCTTCAATTAGGGACCGTTTGTTTCTAGAGTATTGTGGGGGGGGGGGGGGGGGGGTTAGTGGGGATAATCCCCACAGGAATTGGTTGAATCCCCAAGCTTCACCTAATCCCATCAAATCCCCAATCCACTAGGCAGGGGTAGTGCATGTTTTAGGTATTGAGAAAAATACACTAAAATTTAAGGAATTTCGAAAAAAGTGGGGATAAATCCGATCAAATACACTAGAAACAAACAACACGTTAAAACATGTGTTAATTTAGGGTTTAACTAGGATAATCCCCACTAAGCCCCTACAAAACTCTACAAACAAACAGGCCAGAGGCTGTTTGTTTCTAGAGTATTGTAGAGGATTAGTTCGGATAATCCCCACATGGATTGGGTGAATCACAAGCTTCACCTAATCCCGTCAAATCTCCAATCCACTAGGTAGGGGTAGTGCATGTTTTAGGTATTGATAAAAATACACTAAAGTTTGAGGAATTTTGGAAAAAAGTGGGAATAAATCCAATCAAATACACTAGAAACAAACAACACGTTAGAAACATGTGTTGATTTGGGGTTTAACTAGGATAATCCCCACTAATCCCCTACAAAACTCTACAAACAAAAAGGACCAGGGCCTGTTTGTAGAGTATTGTAGGGGATTAGTTGGGATAATCCCCACATGGATTGGGTGAATCACAAGCTTCATCTAATCCCGTCAAATCCCCAATCCACTAGGTAGGGGTAGTGCATGTTTTAGGTATTGAGAAAAATACACTAAAGTTTGAGGAATTTTGAAAAAAAATACACTAGAAACAAACAACACGTTAGAAACATGTGTTGATTTGGGGTTTAACTAGGATAATCCCCACTAATCCCCTACAAAACTCTACAAACAAACAGGCCAGAGCCTGTTTGTTTCTAGAGTATTGTAGAGGATTAGTTGGGATAATCCCCACATGGATTGGGTGAATCACAAGCTTCACCTAATCCCGTCAAATCTCCAATCCACTAGGTAGGGGTAGTGCATGTTTTAGGTATTGATAAAAATACACTAAAGTTTGAGGAATTTTGGAAAAAAGTGGGAATAAATCCAATCAAATACACTAGAAACAAATAACACGTTAGAAACATGTGTTGATTTGGGGTTTAACTAGGATAATCCCCACTAATCCCCTACAAAACTCTACAAACAAACAGGGCCAGGGCCTGTTTGTAGAGTATTGTAGGGGATTAGTTGGGATAATCCCCACATGGATTGGGTGAATCACAAGCTTCATCTAATCCCTTCAAATCCCCAATCCACTAGGTAGGGGTAGTGCATGTTTTAGGTATTGAGAAAAATACACTAAAGTTTGAGGAATTTTGAAAAAAAGTGGGGATAAATCCGATCAAATACACTAGAAACAAACAACACGTTAGAAACATGTGTTGATTTGGGGTTTAACTAGGATAATCCCCACTAATCCCCTACAAAACTCTACAAACAAACATGGCGAGAGCCTGTTTGTTTCTAGAGTATTGAAGGGGATTAGTTGGGATAATCCCCACATGGATTGGGTGAATCACAAGCTTCACATAATCCCGTCAAATCCCCAATCCACTAGGTAAGGGTAGTGCATGTTTTAGGTATTGATAAAAATACACTAAAGTTTGAGAAATTTTGGAAAAAAGTAGGGAGAAATTCGATCAAATACACTAGAAACAAACAACACGTTAGAAGCATGTGTTGATTTGGGGTTTAACTAAGATAATCCCCACTAATCCCCTACAAAACTCTACAAACAAACATGGCCTTAAAGGGAGTCTCCCCAGCTGGTTGTGGGTGGATTAGAATTTGGTTCAAATTATTAGTGTGGGATCAACGTAAATGACCAAATTAATCAGCTCTTATTTACAAACGAAGAGGAGGATTCATCAATGATATCGATGTCACTAATCCTTATTTTAGTTTGCCATATCTAGAGGAAAATGTGGATGCATCAATGCTACAATAGTGCAACATCTGGTGAGAGATGGGTTTTCCATTCTCAAGGACACAAATTACATCATTGTTTTGAAAGATCATGCTATTGAGCAAGCAAAATAACTTCTCCTAAACATTTTTAAACGATTGCTAGGGTTCTGATTTTTTTTATAAGAGTGAATTGTTTCGGTTCATATCTCTTCAATAACTTGACATCCCAAGCACAATCAGAAACTTTGCAAAAAAAATAAAATATGAGTGAAATATTCAAGAATGACTTACTAACTGGAAATGAAAAAAACGTTCACGTGAGAATTTATTACTTAGTAGGTAGTCCTCCCAATGTTCATGATCCTTTGAAATACCTAAAGAGGTACCACAAATGACAGAGTAATATTATTCTATATTCTTCGAGAAAATTGTTAATGACAAGAGAAAATAATGGCTACAAAAGTATAGCATAATTTGTTGTCCTCAAGACAAAGGCGGAATGGCTATACAAAATTTAGCTAAAACATGCGTCTGTTACAAATGGCTCTTAATTTGAACCTATAAACGAGGCTGGGGTATTAATAAGATTACTTTATACGACCAAAGTAATTAAGCTTTTGCTCAAGTGGTACACACTTGGCTTTTGAATTAGTATATGTCATTACAACTTTATAATAGTTTTAAGAACCTGACTTTGAATTGTGAAAATGTGTGGGATGTACAAGGCGTTGTACAATTCCCCCCTTTTCTGTTTCGTGTACCCTTCTTCCATCGTACAAATAAAGCCTAGTTTACCAAGACATTTATTAGCGTGCCATGTGCAACATCTTTTCTCTTTGTTTGCACTTCAAAATAATAGTGTGGGCTAGCTGGTGCTACCACAGTGAGCTAAAAACAATAACACTGCTCATGGTATGTTCTTCCCATTGATTTATGGCATGGAGTGTTTGCCTCCGATTGAAGTCTATTCATTTCAGATGGAACATTAACCTGAATGGCTCATTACAGGAGTAAACATGAACCCTCAGCTAGGACCATGGGCCATGTACCGCTCACCTCAGCATCCGCGCCTCACTAGAGCAAACGCCGACTAAAGCAGAGTATGTGGAGAAAATACTCAGACGTTTCTTATCCATGAAGAAGGAATACATGGTTTTCCATGGCCACCGCTGATCATGCATGTTGTGTGCGAGCATGCCGTTACCATGCCTGCCCTTTTCTCACACAATAAAAGCTCCGGAGAAAGTATCACCGGTGGTATGTCATCTCTATATATGACTATATATATAGCCGTGTCTATTAACTCGGAATTACCATGTGATCACTATGTATGAGACCCTTAGTTCATAAGGCACTAACTGAAGTGAGATAGTGGAGGGAACCAAATTTTAAAGGTGTAGGTGTAACGCGACGGGTCAAGCTCTCACGCCCGTACCACAGTGGCGTTGTTTCGCGGGATGATCTAAGGGTTCGTTGGTGCTCTACCCATTAGCGTTAACCATTTCCTGAGTTCGAGTACACGAGAAAGCTGATTGGCCATATTGGAGTCTATGAGAGTCAAGTTTCAGCTCCCCCGATTAGGCGCTTCGTTCACCACAGAACATCGTTCGGTCGAAAAGTTAACCACCTTGGGACATGAGAACACAGAGAGCATGTACCAGCTGTTAGATATGGACAAATCGTGATTAGAAATTCTTTGTAAGAAACCTCCAACCCCCGAAGCTCACTCCGAGTTGGCCACACCATAGGTTTGAAACATAGGAAACTGAACCCTGCTGAAACTTCCAAACGAGCCAAACAATCTTATGTGATCTTTTTTCCTTTTCTTTTAAAGAATAGAAAATTTTATAGCTAGAAGCACATGAGAACGTGGATATGCAACTCGGCTGCGAGGAGCATTGCATGCGAAAAATAATTTATGAATGCCAAACATTACCAAAAAAATAGACATGTACAAGCCGTGTCTTCTTGTGGTAGGTATTTACTTTTTAGAGCAATGAATTTTATCTTTTTTATTATGGAAGCACAAAGTTTATTCTTGCACGACAGAAACGATGCTAACATGAATATGTACACCAAAATTCAGATTCTTTTTAGCTTTATTTATTATTAGTACAATTTTTCATGTGAGAATATGCTCTCGGGAGCCAAAGCATCTTTCTCCTATGCTATATTGTTACGTGTTTGGACACTAGTTCAAACACAATATATACTCCCTCCGTCCCAAATTAGTTGTTATACATTTGTTAAATATAGATATATCTAGACATATCTTAGTGTACACATACATCCATATTTTGACAAATCTATGACACCTAATTTGGGACGGAGGAAGTAGTACATGACTGGTGGAACGATTTATGCTGAGAAAATTGCTTCCGCCCAACTCACTAAAGGGTTTGTGAGGTTCACTAAGGGCAACCCATCGTTCTGTTTTTTTTTATTTGGTTTATGAGTTACAGTGCACAACTCGGACGCTACTGTGAGTCAGGATAGTCGACCATTCTTTTTTGTGAAAAAAAATCTTTTCAACATAGCTTAAAGCTAAAGAGTAACTCAAAGTGATCTACTCCTTAGCTTAAGGACGCAAGGAGCCATTTTGAGTAGTATGAAATTTGAGTGCCATGATGTTGCTTCTTTGCTCCACCTACCCTTGAAATGTTTTTTTTAGCACCATAAACCTGCAAGCTTTTTTTTAGCGCATTATCTTCTACTCCTACGTAGTACAACTGAACCAACGGCCCATAAAGCCCACGTCTGAAACCAAGAGTCCTCCTAATGGTCCATCAATAGAGTCACTCCTTCCCAGTTCACTGTTTCCCAGCGCTTCTCCCCTGCAGTCGGCGGGCTGGAATGCTGGATGCAGGGGCTAGGAAGGAGGCGGCGATGGCGACGGCGACGGCGGAGAACAAGAGTCCCGGGAGCAGCGCCGGCGGGGTGAGGAGGCAGAGTAGGAAAGAGGTACTCATATCTCTCTCTTCCCCCCCCATTTCCACGTGTTGATTCGATTCGCAGGCATCGCCCAACCCCTTTCCGCTGTGTATGGCCAATTTTGCTGTATGTTGACAAGGTTTAATACACCGACCCCTGCTGAAGCATGCTGAAATTTGCAACACCTAGATTTTTAGTTTCTAGGATTCAGTGTTTTTTTGTTAAGCACACTGTTAAGACCTAGTTACTTTGGTCCCTGAATCCGGCAGTTTTTTAGATAATATCAATCAGTGGCGAAGGACGGATGAAATTTGAGGTGGCGCAAACTCTGAATCATAAATTAAACTACTATACAAAACCAATGAGATTTATTTGAGATGATCATTGCTGACACTGGACTAGTTAATTGCTGCCAGTGGACCTGGCTGGCATACATTGATAGCTGTTTCAACTAATTCAACTTCACTGAGACAAACGCCATTTAGCTTCCTATCATGAAGTCACGAACAGGACTGAATTTCTGAACGTTGCAAAGCAAAAAACGTTTTTTTTTTGAAAAAGCAAAAACGTACTTAGCTGAATGGACCTGTAGACCTGGTCCCTCTGCGTAGAGAAATGCACGCCTGCCTACCTGGCGTCTCACCGTTAGCCGCCGATCTCGCCGTGCCCGCCTGCGGGGCGCTCCGATGCCTCAAGCCGCTCCTCTACTCCTCTAGGGTTCCTACTGTCGCGCCGCGTAACTGATGTGTAGCCTTTTGATTTGTACTCCGTAGTTGCTAATTTTTTTAGCGTATTTGCAGTTGCTAATAAACTCGCTAATCTGCTATGGTGGCAAGCCTAGAACCGGACCGTCAGTTCGGCCCAAAATTCACTGCCCGGACTAGCAGACAAGCGCCCCCAAGATCAACAAACTAACAAACTAAAACTGTCGGGTGCAACCCGTGCATGCATCTTAGCTTTAGTTTTCCACAAATCTAGGTAGGACGAGCGCCCCACCTTTCCCGATTGGGTCCTCCGCCACTGATATCAATCATGCCATGAATAAGCAGTTGAATAGAACTGATGAGTTCATAGGAATATCTTGGGCGCTCATGCAGATATCATGCTTTTCGATAGATACTGGGGAGGAAGAAAGCGATCAAAGAACTTATAAGGAAAGCGGTGGCTGTGAAGGATCATCTAGCGCAATTCCCGGATTTTTACAAATATGAGAGAATAGGTAACATACATTTGCCTCTCTGCTCAAACTTTTCAGCACTATAGGACTAGTAATGTTCCATTCCAGTTTTTGGTGAACACAAGAAACTGAATGCACTAGGCCTTGACAATTCTTATTGAGACAATACTTCTTGCTTTGAGCCTGTCATTATATTCTGTAGGAGAAGTGCATTGTATCACCTTGAGTTCAGTTTTCTTGGTATTTAGGTATTTCGGTGTACTTGGAGTCTGCACATGGCTATCTTCTTCTATTGTCAACGAGGAAGTACGTCCAAAATCTTCTCAAGGTCACATGCCTTACCTGCGTTTAATGCTGCAAGATGTTTGCATATGTATCTTTCACAAGTTCCCCATGAGTATTGAATGTAATACTGGTAATAAAATAGTGTAGGTTAACATGGAGGGAACATATGGATCAGAATGGCCTTCAGAAGAGAAAATTAAGCGCCGGGAAATGGTTGCCCCAGAAGCACAATATACCCTTGTATGGCAATTTGCAACTGACCGTATTGCCAAAAATTCTAGGAAGCAAGATGCAGGTATGGAACGTACACATGAAGCCTGTACCGGAAATCGCCTCCTTGGTTTCGTACATTACAGATTTGTTGTTGAAGAGGATGTGCCTGTTGTTTATGTGTATGAGCTACAATTGGAGTCTTCTGCCCAACAGAAGGGGTTGGGAAAGTTCCTAATGCAGTTAATTGAACTTATAGCTTGCAAGGTAATCTATCTTCTTAAGAATCTGTAGTTTGTTATTCTTTTCTTCTGATATTATGTTCAGATAGAAACTGTCATGCGAGTTTTTGTCTGTGTATCTTCTGCATTATGCATATTTCTTTTTGCCCAATTGCTATTCTGATGACATCTTGCCTTGAATGATCATAAAAAATTGATCCAGAATGCATATGTATATGCAGAGCCAAATGGGAGCTGTGATGCTAACAGTTCAAAAGTCTGATGCGGAAGTTATGGCTTTCTAAAATAATTTGGGGTAAAGTGGTAAACTTGAATTTGTGTCTATGACTTTTTTGTTTTGTGGACCGAATGGGTGTACCTTCTGGTTGTTGTTTAATTTTATGGTTTCTACTTCACTTCTATTGCAATCCTTCAGTTTAATTATTCTGTCTCGCAGATATGTAATATCCAGTACCTCACCATCACGAGTGGATCCGCTGGTATTTATTTACCCAGAAACTAGTCTCCACAAGAATATGATATTTGTATGTTGACTCCTTCATTTTTCGCGGATCTGGATTGGTAAAAGCTATGAGATTTTGTGCAAGATATTTGAAGCTGAAGATAAGTGCAAATTGGAGGTGTGGATCATGTTCGATATTGTATAAACTCACTGCTATCCTTCTAAGGCTACTGGTTCTGATGATTTGCATGTCCCTGATGTTATCAGTACTCACTAGACTAATCATGAATTGGCTATGTTGCTCATCTTTTGCCTTGCACTACAGGTTCAGTTACTTAGTACTATCTACTATAAGCGTTTAACGTATGACCGTGTAGTGTAGTAGGATTCCTTGTGATCCGCTACTGATTAACTTCTTGACATATTAAGTAGAGGCCCTTCTACTGCATTTGGACCTTTTATCCCAGCTAATGAATGTGCATCATGGCGAAATGTGCAGGAAGACAACTAATGTCTGGTGGGAATTCAACACTGTTGTGGTTCTACTTCTATGGTCGCATGACAAGCTCTGGCGGGATGCAGTGGCCCATGTGTTTGTGATTTAGTAGGAGTATCACGGCAAGTTTAGGTCTGATGGCAATAGTTTGGTTAGTTTTTTTGGGGGGAAATATTTGGTTAGGTTGTGTTTTTTTGGCTCCCTGCTTAACTTGTGGAGCCAAACTTGGCCTAAATATGGGGAATCCGTGTGTTCACCCTGGTTTTGGTGACAAAATATTAGTTTGATTTCTAGCTGCTACATGGGCAGAAACTTAATGTTTGTCTCGACCTATTTTTGCCCACTGGCATGTGTGCTCCTGTCCATTGGGGTCTGGGAGATACCCTGAAAGTATGAAACAGAAAAGCAGTAGAAGTATGTTCATCGGACTCACATTTTTTCAACATAACTGAAGAGATCAGGTGATGCAGAGAGAAGGGGGGCACATAAAGGTATAGTTGCATCCTGTTCAAGGTGCATCAGCACGCCTTCTCCTTGGCGCTCTCTTCCCCTTGGTGATCATTGTGTCGGGGCTCCATCTGATCTCCCCTTCCTCCAATTCCCCCTCTTCCTTGCCCTTCTCCCTCGCTGCCTCCGCAGCGGTGGCAGCAAGGGCCTTCTGCTCCCGCTTGTACCTAACCATGAGCCTCTTGCGTGGTGGCAGGTGCTCCTCCCTGATCTCCATGACGTCGACGGCCATGGTCTTTACCTTGCCTCTGCGGTGCTCGCTGAGGAGTGCCCTGCACTTAGCACACATGTACTTTCTCCACTTGAAAGGGTACCTGGCAGGCCTGAACTCCGTGCAGACGACGTGGTGTTCCTCTTCTGCGCCCGAGATCTTGCTCTGGTGGATCACGACCTGTGGCACCTTGCTACTACCACTCGTTGACATCCTCTCACTATGTACTCTAGCTCTCGTCCACACTGTTATTTCACCTCTCTCTTGAATTCTTACCAACCTGGTGATGATGACCGTGATCGATCTCCTGATCAAGGTACAAGAATTTATAGGACGCGGTGAGTTATTTCTAGGATGCTAATAAATACACGTGAGAGGATAAGCATTGCCAAAGCAAGCAGAAAGTAATTTGAGAATGCATGGGGTGACACGTCGCCACAAGAACCGTAACGCCTTTCTGTGCGAGTGTCTTGCGCAAATGCTTGGCTGTCAACTACCAGTGCCAAAAGTAACACGCTTGAGGTTTCTTGCAGTGGTGGTGGTTGTTCATATATGAATACAACAACCAAAGGCACCCCCTTCATGCCAAGGCTAATTGCTTCTGCGGATGGTAGCAGCTGTGGTGCATTTCGTCTCTATAGCTTCTGCGGATGGTAGCAGCTGTGGTGCATTTTGTCTCTATCGCTTGCTAAAACCCGCATTTCGTCTCTATAGCTTCTGCGGATGGTAGCAGCTGTGGTGCATTTCGTCTCTATAGCGTGCTAAAACCCTTCTTGCCGATGCTTGATTTGTCCAAGGAGTTCCCTTTTTCTTGGAAGAGAAAGGATTTTATTGATCTTCCGGTCTATGTATCAAGTAAATGCACAACATGGTGTTTTAGATGTTGGTGGCTCCAAGCAAGAGACCTGAATTAAATAAAAAGTAACACCAGAATGTAAATTTGATGGTCAATGGCTTGGTAAAAAATAAAAATAAACAATCATAGTCATGCTTATTTAATATGTTGTAACGCCTAGACTATATATAGTTGGTAGCCTCGTATGTGGCAACGTAAAGAATGGCAAACATTTAGAATGTGCCAACAAAAGGGCAGTTATATGGAAATATTTCCCACCAATCGGTGATAAAAAGGAATACATTGCCAATAATAAGCAGTAAAGTGATCTTTTATGGAAAAAAAAATTATGATAGTTTTGTTATCTTATATGTTGCAAAGTTTGACATAGTTACTAGCCTGACATGTTACGAGCACCGAAAGTTCAAATGTTTAGTGTTTTGAATTAAAGAATCTGAATGAAAATTGTTCAATCCAGTTGGAAAGGCCATAATTATCATATCATGTACTTATAAGGATACATTAGTCTCGATTATGTGATATGTTTGTAATGCCAGGCTATGCTCAAAAGCATGACGCAATGCACAACTAATAAATGGAGTACCTAAGGTTCAAATCGAAGTAGAAGGGGTATGTTTGTTCAAAATATTGATTTGATCTCCAGTAACAAGCATATTATGTTTGAGAGATAATTAGTGGCAATAATGGCTCTGGTTATCTCAAATGTTGTAAGCTAGACTGTGCTACTAGTTAGTAGCCGGGCATGTCCCAAAATATTAAGGCTGCCCAAGCGGACGAGACTAAGACTGGACTTGTAACAATGCATAGTGGTTGGAAATTGGACTAATGCATACCATGAATTTGTTTCCTATTATGCTCCGTTTGGATGTTAACATTAACAGACTTAGCATTGCATTGACTCCAGTGCCACTATCGTAGGTTATTGGTATTGAGATTGAATGTCAATATCCATGTTTGAATGTTTATGTATTTAGCTAGAACCCAGACTTGATATTGAACTGACTGAGGTGATTTGCGAACACAACACTCACACAGTAACAGACTCCTAGATAGGCAACTAGAATGCTAACTACCATTTTCATACCTGTGCATGTTTTCTGATACTTTCTTTTAACTAAACTGAACCTTGCAAGTATGTTTACCATTTCTAGTTATTGGAATTTTTTTCTACATGTGCACCAAGTTCTATTTTCCATCATATTTCTATTGTCTGAAGATGGTCATTGATGCTTGATTTTGGATGCTCGGCCGATGGATTGGCTTCCAAGTTCCATCGTGCGCTAACTGTTAGTTTGCTTCTTGCAGTTCACTCTTCTGAGAATGAAAATAGCTTATTGCATCAACCACTTATCACGGCTAAATCATAGGCCACATTTGAAAATACAGAGTCAAATACCGAGTCAGTAGGGCAGTAATGTTACCATCGAACATGCCAGCAGAAAGATAAGACACCAAATGAACAATCGGCTACTTCATAATGAGACATAAGGAAAATAGCCAAAATGCATACGTTAGTTTTTTTTTTTTTTGAGAATCCACTAATGCAGCGTTAGTGATTTGATTTGCAGTTCACACAAGGAATATCAACCCAAACATAGAAAAAAAAGCAGATCATTGGAGATGCATGGGCCCTGGTGGATGTACCAACTCCTGTCGAGAAACTAGCATACCCTTATGGCCCATCTAGCCCAAAATACATTTCCGTGGATAACTGTACGAGCACCCACGTGATCCTCTCAAGAAAAAATGCAAGAGTGTGGAGGGCCGTAGGTTTCTGTATCCGTGAACGGCTCCACCACATGTTCTAGTTCAAAAAATATGTAACCCGAGAGGTTGAAAGTCTAAACATCACATGAGAACATCACTCTGCCGTGTCTTTGCGATGCTAACTATGCCGATTAATAAGATATGTCTAGCAATAGGTATATCATTGACGAGGAATAGATCTACCTATGGTTATCACTGCGTTCCCCATGCCTATCACTCCTATAAACTCTTTGTGGCTATTATGTGTTGCCAACATTATCACATAAAGCTTAAAAATCACACTAGGTTATTGTACAGTCCCACAAAAATCAATCTGTATAAATTCTTCATAATATCTTCCTTTTATAAAGGAGAACATAGAGAAGGTTGTGTTTAATGTAGCAACTACTACTGCGTCGTAGGGTGTAACAAAAATATAACAAGATCAACACAATGACCTAAGCTGTCCTCGGGTAGGTAAAGTGAGTGTACATATAAGTGCAGTAAGTTACCGTGATATTCTCTACGGCCGAGATTTCCCAGACCGGCATCCGTCTGCATTCCAAGAGCACGAAAAGTTTCGAGGTAAAGTAAGGTAAATGTCGATTGGCATGGCGTTGGTGGAGCGGCGAGCGTTGGCCCCGGTTCAACTCATAGCCGGCAGCGATAGCAGACCGCCTATAACCGAACTTGCATTTTAGCCCGTAGATGAACGTTCAATGTGAAGTCCTGCTAATACATGGTACTCCATTAGTCCATTACATGACCATTGCCTCCTCGACCCCAGTCGTATGTGCACAAATCAATCTTCCGGTCGACGAAAAAACTTCAAGTATTAACACGTACGTGTACCACACACAGCATCACACGTGCGTGACGGTCAACATAAACTACAACACGATCAAGTTTTTGGTGACACTAAATAAAAACTTCCCCTAATATTGAATGTTTTTAGCGTACTTTGGACAGGGTGTGGTGGCAACGACATCTCACTGCGCGGAACACTTTAAACTGCCCCTAAATGTCAACTGTGGTGTAGTGGAAGCAACCAGGCACGGCTGGTGCGGAAGCTTTTTCTAGTCCGTTCTTGGATGTGCATACAAGTCTGTCCGATACACGGGCGCCGTCCTATCTTATGTTGCCGTCCGTGGCGGCTACCGATTTTGACCTGCGGTACCACGGTGGATGTACAACGTCGGGGGAGTTTATTATATACCGTCCCGCGAAAGGAAATGCCGGTCCAGAACTCTATGTATAGTATTTGTAGTCTCGTTTCGAACTTTGACACTTGAGAAATTCCTTGAACAGACACAGACACACAATACTAAGTTCTTTTGAGGAAACATGCGAAGATGGATGCTCGATCAGTTATGAACTTGCAAATTTGTTATTCTGGTGTGAGAGGACAGGATTTACCAAGCAGATAGCTCTGTCTACACATACTCAGTTACGATCATGCTGCCGCAGAGCCAAGGGGACGACAGGGAGGGGTAGCCGACGGTCCGTACAGAAATCTTAGTTTGTTGGTTCTGCAATATAAATAGTGGTATGTCTTCACAGTACTACGTATGTTTTTAAGACCATCTGGGTATCTCCCACGCCAAGATTTATCACCAAAATCGCAACATTCACCAAGTTAGCAAGCAAGTCTAGCTACACTTCAGCATCATGGAGAAAACGGATCAGAGTCTCATGATCGATATGTTCCGCATGCCTCTCACGCCTTCTAATTAGTTGTAGCTATTTTCCCTTGCCAACAACGCCATATGAAACTGAAAACTCGCTCCATTTTGTACACACTCGTTGCACTGTTCCTTTTATAAAGGTGGAACGGTTCGGTTTAATGCATGCATCCACCAACAGGAGCACATGTTATTCCACAACCCACGGAATTACTAGTATGTTGTTACAAGAAGCAACAAAAAAAAATCACAGAACCCCGCTGCCCGGCCAAGCACCACACAAACCGTGCGGAGCGAGATACGACTGAGGGCTGCGCTCACGTGCTATTTGCCTTGATCGAATCGGTGAGCCATCCACGCCGGTTGTGGTGCACACGGAGAGTTCTACCGGAACATCATTCTAAGGTCAAATGCACGTATGCACGACTCAGATCATTCTAAGTCTCACATGACCATGGCAGAGTCGAGTCAAGTTATCTCGGACCCGTTTCCCTTGGCCTATTATCTCGATAGGCTTGGCAACACATTTTTAGACAAAGAATGTATATTAATATCGAGGAAAACTTTTCTTTTAGAAATGGGTGTCTCATGCCTCTGCATCGGAGTTATGCACGCGGCATTTTATTAAAATAAATCCAAGTTTATACAAAGTTTACGGATCGAAAGTAAAGTCGTTCATCACCCAAGTTGGCTACAATCCAGCCACTCTGGCAAAACAAACTAGAATAAACTAAGAGATTAGGCCGCAGCAATGCGTCGATCATGTTGCCACCCATTGGAGCAAAGGATAGCACGCACCACCACCATTAAACGGTTGCATCCAGCTTCCATGAAAGGGCGCTGGTCTTTATTGAGAAGGAGAGACCATGAAGTAATAAAAAATGAGGATTTGTGGATGACCCGTAAGAAATGTAGACAATCAACTCTGTTAAAAATAACATCATTTCGACATGTCCACATAGCCTAAACAAACGCACAAACGCCAATACCTATACGTTTTTTAACTAGCTTAGTTAGATCATTCAGCCAAGAGCCAAACATGTGATCTAAACTCGTAGGTGGGGGTATATTAAAAGTAAACTGAAGCAACCTCCAAATTTTGTGACCAAAGGGGCAAGAAATGAATAAGTGCTCAACAGACTCGTCATGGGTGCAAAAAATACATTGTTTAGATCCACCCAATTACGCCTAATGAGATTATCCTTAGTTAGAATCACTTTCCTATTGACAACCAAATGAAAATCTTGATCTTTAGTGGTATTTTCATTTTCCACGGATACTTATGAAGAAAAGGTGTGTGATCATTCATAAAATCTTCATACATGGGTCTAACCGAGAATAACTCATCTGTGGTTAAATTCCACCTAAATGTCTCATTTTCGGTTGACAAAGACACCGTCATGAGCTGCTGCACTAAATTAAGCCAATCCACCCATTTAGTACCAGTCAAACTCCTTCGAAATTGAATGTTCATTGGAGGAACATTGGATAACACATCGGCTATAAGAACATTCTTACCACGCACAATGTTAAATAGATCCGGATAGAAAACAGCCAAAGGCCTATCTCCTATCCACCTATCCTCCCAAAATCGAGTACCTTGGCCATTGCCAACAATGAAAAGACCTCAGGTTAGGTTTGGCTCCCGCGACGCACACGGCGATAGCCAGGGCGGGCCGCTCCCGCTGCGACGCCGGAGTCCTAGAGCCGCCCGCCGTGCTGCTGGAGATGATGGGTCCCCAAGGGTGGGGTTGCTGGGTTTCTTCGCGGTGCTGGCGGAGCTTGGTAAAGAGGAAAGGGACTCCTCTGGTAGCAAAGGGCCGATCTCCCCGAGGGCGGGGCCGGCGACGACTTGCTTTGGAGACTTCCTCGCACGTGCACAAGGGGTGACGTCGAGCTTGTGATATGCGCCAGCCCGGCCAGTAGGGTCTGCTGGGGTGGACTCCTCTCCTGCGGTGCCGGCGAGGTTGATGTCCCCGATGTCTTCGTGGGGCGCGTTCCCACCGCTGCGCTCCTCGCCGGTCATGGGGTCTGGGGCGGCGCGTGGACCGCTCCCTGGGTTGGCGGCCCCTCTGGCTTGGTCGCTCACCGGGGTGGTGCAAATCGGCGTGGTGGAGATCCCCCTGTCGCCGGTGCGACCCCCAGATCCAGATCTGGGATCGATGGAGACGACACCCGCGGGTGGGCTTTCGCCTGTGGGTGGTAGGCTGGAGGGCACGGTCCACGCTGAGGCCCATCCATCTCCCGCCTCTCCCCACGTGGATTGGTCTTTGGCGCTTGCGGGTGGGCCGGTTGCCTCTGAGGCTTGCGAGTGGCCCACCAACAGCCCAGCCTGGGAGGCGGCTTCGGTACTTAAGTGGTACTGGTTCCCCAAGGGCACTCGTGACATTGCTCTAGGGTTTCCAGCGCATCCAGACGACATCCGCCGCCACCTTGCCCGTTCGAAGCGTCGCTGCCACCGCGCCCCTCCCTCTTCGCATCTTCCCCCCATGGATCGCCGCGAGGAGCAGCGTCATGGCAAGTGCCTATACGACGAGTTCGCCGGTTGTGGAGATCGGAGAGAGCTCAACACCCGCCTCGCTCGGGAGCAAGAAGAAAATCACCGTCAGCAGCGCGACCGTGAACATCATTTCGATGATCAAGGCCGCAACCGCCCGTTCCCTCCCGCGGATCCGTACCCACGAGGGCGTGAGTACGGCCGGGAGGCCCAAGACCCAACCAGCGATCGCCCCCTCCTCGAGTTTCCGCGGAGTCCACGGGCACTGGCACCGTTTCTGCGGTGGAGGCTGGGGCCCTCCCACCGCCGCCGGATCTGTCCAAGGTGACTTGCTACAATTGCGGGCAGCAGGGGCACCTGCATGCGGGCTGCACGGGGGCTCCTTTCTGCGTCAAGTGCAAATCCTCAGGCCATCTCTCGGCAATGTGTGTGGTTGGGGCCGTGCGCAACGAAGTTTTTTGGGGCGGTTTTGGCCGTGATGGGGTGGGTTTCATGTGTCTCGAGGTCCCCGCGGAGGAGATGGTGCAGGCCCCGCCGAACTCGGCGGCGATTTTCATTGACGGGGCCTAGCTCATAGTGGAGCAAGTAGAGGCAGAGTTCAAGGAGCTGGTGAAAGAAAACTAGCAGTGGCAGGTGAAGATGTTGTCCGAGTCCGATTTTTTCCTTAGTGTTACCGTCCAAAGAGAGTCTCCGCATGGCTATCTGGTAGGGGGGAGGTGCCCTGCGCCTCCCTTTTTCTAAGGCCCGTGCACTGGTGATGGAGCACGCGACTGAGGTGCTTAATGAATCTTGGTACAAGCTGCACTACGTCCCCCCACCGTTCCGCACTGTTCCTCGCATGTTGGTGGGCGCTCTCCCTGTGGGTTGGCCTGTGGAGGTGGATGCGGCCTCCCGAGAAGACAAGGAGGGCCCTGTCCGCATGAAGATCGGGGTGAGGGTCGCGTCTACGGTGGTGGATCACTTCCTGCTCACAGTCAACGGTCAAGGATTCAAGGTCCGGGTGGAGCTGGAGAAGCCACCCAACGCTGCTCCATCATCCTCCCCTCCCCCTCCACCTCCCAAGAAAAACCACAAAGACTACAAGGACGACACCGGGCTTGGTGATGGTTCTTCGGAGGAGGAGGGATAACGAGAAGAATTGGAGACGTGGCAGTAAAGAGAAGCAGAAGAGAAGCCCTCTGCTCCTCCCAAGGGTGGGAAGGGTGGGGACGGATCCAAGATAACGACCGTGGTGGTGCTCACCCCGCAGTCCCCGACTTGCAAGGATGCTTCGCCCCCCCCCCTCCCCCATTGATCAATATGGGTCCTTCCTCGCGCGGAAGGCTACTGCCCCCTCCTTCATGGGCCTCGGCGTTCTGCCTGCTTCCCGCGTGCTTGAGGGGGGCTCCTCCATCTTGGTGGATGGTCACCCGCCGGCTTCCCCCTTGCTGACGCTAGATACCGGCCATCCTTTCGGTGCTGACAGAGGCCTCGCCCCCACCCTTTCTTCCAAGTCCTCGGAGCATGCCGAGATGCGGGAGCACAAAAGACGCAGCAAATCCAATGCCGACAGACCAGCAAGGGTGCTGGCTGCCGTGCTTTCCTCTCTTCCGCAACCATATTTCACGGACGAATCCGGGTCGGCACCCTCCCAGGATCCCGGGGTCGTCCCTGCTCTGTTGGCCTCCATCGCTCGCGCGCCCCACAGCAAGGCGATACTAGTGCTCATGGTTCGCAAGAGCTCTCGTGGAGAGGGCTCCACGGAGGGGCATGTCTTGGACCGCACAATGGCGCTGAAGGCCAAGCAAGCAGTGATCAGTCCCAGCTCCGCGGCTCCGACGAAGGCCAAGACTACCCACGACAAGACTGTCGCAGGTATGCCCCCCCCCCCCGTCAGCATTTTCCGTTCTTGATTCTCTCTCAGATGAGCATCTCTTAGCTGTGGCTCGTGATAGCTATGTTGTATTTCTGCCCGACACTGGTACCCCTTTGGAGACCCTTTATGAGCTTCGAGCTGCTGAGAAGGCGCAAGCCGAGCTAGCCATGACACGAGAGAGACCGGCTAGGCCTCCTCCTGCTGTCTCCGATGCCGCGCCAGAAGTTGTGAGTGAAGCTGTGCCAGAAGGAGAGCGCAAAGCGCCAGCCCCTGTGATCCTGGCTGAAGGGGTGGAAGGGTCCGCCCCGACAGCCCCGACTTGCCCAACACCCTCTTGCTCTGGACCGATTAATAGATGTAGGGGCGCCGCGCTGAAATCGACGGCTCCAACCAAGAAGCCCTACACCCACCAAGCACGGGCTAAAGCCGTGGTGTCCTAATGCGATGTCTTTTCCTCAATATTCACGGGTTTGCCGTTCGGGGGCGGCAAACTTTGCTAAAAGAATTCCTCCAAGCTCATCGCATTGACGCGGTTTGCTTCCAAGAAACGAATAAGAGTGAGTTTACGGATCTTGAACTACGGAGCCTCGAAAGCGGGGAGAAGTTCTTATGGATTTGGCTAGAGGCTAACGGACATTCTGGGGGAATGCTCCTCGGGGTCAAAGATAGCATGATGGACGTGGGTTCCATCGACCGGGGTCAGTTCTTCATTAGTCTCACTCTCTGTCACCGCCCGTCGGGAAGGAAATTTGAGCTCGTGGGGGTCTACGGCCCTGCGGACCATTCAAGATCCCCTCTCTTCCTAGATGAGATTTCTGCCAAGGTGGCCAGCTGCTCTCTTCCAATCATCATGGGGGGATTTCAATTTGATCCGGCAAGTCGAAGACAAGAACAACTCCAATATCTCTTGGCCACACATTAATCTGTTCAATGCCCACATCGCGACCTGGGGTATGAGGGAGATCCCACGTGCAGGGGCGCGGTATACCTGGACCAACAAGCGCCTCAACCCTGTCATATGGCGTTCTTGACAAGGTTTTTATGTCTATCTCTCTTTACTCAGTGATTCCGCTGACCAGGTGGTGGCGGAAACTAGTTTAGGATCGGATCCTATGCCTATTATTTTAGATACGGGTGAGGGTACCCCTATCCGTAGCAACAGATTCTTTTTTGAATCAGGGTGGTTCGAACTCCCAGATTTTCGGGAGCTGGTGTTGACAACCTGGAACAAGTTAGGGTGCACCGTCCAGGGGAGGAACATTCTGGACTGGTGGCATTTTATGAGTGGTGGACTCAGACAAAAACTCAGGGGTTGGAGTTGTAACTTAGGCAGAGAGGCGAGGCTGAAGAAAGCTACACTCCTTGAACGTATTCAGCAACTTGATCTGAAAGCCGGCTGTTATAGGTAAACGATTTGTGTGGGATAAGGTAGTTATGAAACTTTGACCAATGTACCTTGTAGCACGTATTGTTTGTTGACCATAACTCATGAACCCAGTTACCATAGGGAACATATTCATTCTAAATATCTATGAAAAAAGATATGTTTCTTTCTCTTGTTTGAGAGAGCCTTTGTCTTGAAAATATTCTTACTGTTATTGTATTATCTTATTTATAGTGAAACAAGTTGGGAAGAGGTTGTTAATAAGAGATTACCCAGGGAAATAGGTAAAAGAAATTTTCATCCAAGATTTAATAACTGACCCATTCTCATTCTGGGTAAAGTCCATCTTATTGTGATAGAAATGAAGAGAAACAAATAAGCTTTAGTTAATGTAATAAAGATACCTATTGGCATTTCCAAAATTCCAACTGCGTTATTCATTTGGAAAATATCAAAAAAGGATATATAGGGAATAGATAAATTCCACCCGCCTAAGTAGAGAACTGTTACAAATAAAGAGGAAACTAATAAATTTAGGTAAGAAATAAGATAAAATACCCAATAAGCATAAGCCAATAAGCATAAGCATTAGCTCTCCCTGAAAAGGAGGTGATCCAGCCGCACCTTCCAGTACGACTACCTTGTTACGACTTCACTCCGGTCGCAAGCCAAGCCTTAGGCACCCCCCTCCTTATGGTTAAGGGTAATGACTTCAAACATGGCCAGCTCCTATAGTGTGGCGGGCGGTGTGTACAAGGCCCGGGAACGGATTCACCGCCGTATGGCTGACCGGCGATTACTAGTCGTTCCTGCTTCATGCAGGCGAGTTGCAGCCTGCAATCCGAACTGAGGACGGGTTTTTGGAGTTAGCTCACCCTCGCGAGATCGCGACCATTTGTCCCGCCCATTGTAGCACGTGTGTCGCCCAGGGCATAAGGGGCATGATGACTTGGCCTCATCCTCTCCTTCCTCCGGCTTAACACCGGCGGTCTGTTCAGGGTTCCAAACTCATAGTGGCAACTAAACACGAGGGTTGCGCTCGTTGCGAGACTTAACCCAACACCTTACAGCACGAGCTGACGACAGCCATGCACCACATGTGTCAGTGTTTCCAAGGGCACCCCTCTCTTTCAAGAGGATTCGCGGCATGTCAAGCCCTGGTAATGTTCTTCGCTTTGCATCGAATTAAACCACATGCCCCACCGCTTGTGCGGGCCCCCGTCAATTCCTTTGAATTTCATTCTTGCGAACGTACTCCGCAGGAGGGATACTTAACGCGTTAGCTACAGCACTGCACGGGTCGAGTCGCACAGCACCTAGTATCCATCGTTTACGGCTAGAACTACTGGGGTCTCTAATCCCGTTTGCTCCCCTAGCTTTCGTCTCTCAGTGTCAGTGTCGGCCCACCAGAGTGCTTTCGTTGTTGGTGTTCTTTCCGATCTCAATGCATTTCACCGCTCCACCGAAAATTCCCTCTGCCCCTACCGTACTCCAACTTGGTAGTTTCCACCGCATGTCCAGGGTTGAGCCCTGGGATTTGACGGCGGACTTGAAAAGCCACCTACAGATGCTTTACGCACAATCATTCCGGATAACGCTTGCATCCTCTGTCTTACCACGGCTGCTAGCACAGAGTTAGCCGATGCTTATTCCTCAGATACCGTCATTGTTTCTTCTCCGAGAAAATAAGTTGACGACCCGTAGGCCTTCCACCTCCACGCGGCATTGCTCCGTCAGGCTTTCGCCCATTGCGGAAAATTCCCCACTTCTACCTCCCGTAGGAGTTTGGGCCGTGTCTCAGTCCCAGTGTGGCTGATCATCCTCTCGGACCAGCTACTGATCATCGCCTTGCTAAGCTATTGCCTCACCAACTAGCTAATCAGACGCGAGCCCCTCCTTGGGCGGATTTCTCCTTTTGCTCCTCAGCCTACGGGGTATTAGCAACCCTTTCCAGTTGTTGTTCCCCTCCCAAGGGCAGGTTCTTACGTGTTACTCACCCATCCGCCACTGGAAACACCACTTCCCGTTCAACTTGCATGTGTTAAACATGCCGCCAGCGTTCATCCTGAGCCAGGATCAAACTCTCCATGAGATATAGTTGCATTACTTATAGCTTCCTTATTCGTAGACAAAGCGGATTCGGAATTGTCTTTCCTTCCAAGGATAACTTGTATCCATGCGCTTCAGATTATCAGCCTGGAGTTTGCCACCAGCAGTATAGGCAACCCTACCCTATCACGTCAATCCCACAAGGCTCTTATCCATTCCCGTTCGCTCATGCCGGAGGAGTAAGTCAAAATAGATAAAACTCACATTGGGTTTAGGGATAATCAGGCTCGAACTAATGACTTCCACCACGTCAAGGTGACACTCTACCGCTGAGTTATATCCCTTCCCCGTCCCATCGAGAAAGAGAATTAACGAATCCTAAGGCAAAGGGGCGAGAAACTCAAGGCCACTCTTCCTCCGGGCTTTCTTTCCGCACTTTTATGGATAGTCAAATCATGGGAAAAATAGGATTCAATTGTCAACCGGTCCTATCGAAAGTAGGATTGACTATGGATTCGAGCCATCGCACATGGTTTCATAAAATCTGTACAATTTCCCCGATCTAAATCGAGCAGGTTTCCATGAAGAAGATCTTGTTCAGCATGTTCTATTTGATACTGGTAGGAGAAGAACCCGACTCGGTATTCTTAAAAAAAGAGGGAAGCAGAACCAAGTCAAGATGATATGGGTCGCCCCTTCTTCTTGCGCCAAAGATCTTACCATTTCCGAAGGAACTGGGGCTACATTTCTTTTCAATTTCCATTCAAGAATTTCTATCTGTTTCCACGCCCTTTTTTTAGACCTCGAAACATCAGGACAAATTACTTCTCTTAGGAACACATACAAGAAAAAGGATAATAGTAGCCCTCCCATTAACTACTTCATTTTCATTTATGAATTTCATAGTAATAGAAATCTATGTCCTACCAAGACAGAATTTAGAACTTGCTACCCTCTTTCCTAATAGGCAAAGATTGAACTTTGTAGAAAGACTGATTCATTCGGATCGGATCGATATGAGGAACCAACTCCGTTGCATTGCCAGAATCCATGTTCCATATTTGAAGCGGGTTGACCTTCGTGCTTCTCTCATGGTACAATCCTCTTCCTGCTGAGCCCCCTTTCTCCTCGGTAACTAATAGAATAGTACTACTAACTAATACTAATATATAGAAATAAATATCTAGAAATAGAAACGAACTAATATATAGATAATCAAAATTGAAAAGAACTGTCTTTTCTGTATACTTTCCCGTTCTATTACTACTGCGGGTCTTATGCAATCGATTGGATCATATAAATATACCTTCAACACAACATAGGTCATCGAAAAGATCTCGGACAACTCACCAAAGCAGGAAAGCCAGTTAGAAAATGGATTCCTATTTGAAGAGCGCCTAACTGCATGGATAAGCTCACATTAACCCGTCAATTTTGGATTTAATTTGGGATTTTTCTTGGGAAGTTTGGGGAAGAAATTGGAATGGAATAATATACATTCATACAGAGGAAAAGGTTCTCTATTGATGCAAACGATATACCTAGAGGATAGGGATGGAGGAAGAGGGAAAAATCAAAATGAAATAAATAAAGAATAAAGCAAAAAAAAATAAGTCAAAGATAGAAGAGCCTAGATTCCAAATGAAGAAATGGAAACTCGAAAAGGATCCTTCTGATTCTCAAAGAATGAGGGGCAAGGGGATTGATACCGAGAAATATTTCTTCTTATTATAAGAGGTTATTTGATCCGCATATGTTTGGTAAAAGAACAATCTTCTCCTTTCCTTTAATCATATCATAAATGGAAAGTATTCAATTAGAACATGAAAACGTGACTCAATTGGTCTTAGTTAGTCTTCGGGACAGAGTGGAAGAAGGGCGGAGACTCTCGAACGAGGAAAAGGATCCCTTCGAAATAATTGACCGAGGAGCCGTATGAGGTGAAAATCTCATGTACGGTTCTCTAAAGGGACAGTAAGGGTGACTTATTTGTCGACTTTTCCACTATCAACCCCAAAAAACCGAACTCTGCCTTACGTAAAGTTGCCAGAGTATGATTAACCTCTAGATTTGAAATCACTGCTTATATACCTGGTATTGGCCATAATTTACAAGAACATTCGGTAGTATTAGTAAGAGGAGGAAGGGTTAAGGATTTACTCTGTGTGAGATATCGCATTATTCGAGGAACCCTAGATGATGTCGCAGTAAAGAATCGTCAACAAGGGCGTTCTAGTGCGTTGTAGATTCTTATCCAAGACTTGTATCATTTGATGATGCCATGTGAATTTATGGCTAACCCAATAACGAAAGTTTCGTAAGGGGACTGGAGCAGGCTACCATGAGGCAAAAGATCCTCTTTCTAAAGAGATTCGATTCGGAACTCTTATATGTCCAAGGTCAATATGGAAATTCTTTCAGAGGT
The DNA here is from genome assembly GCA_028641055.1 of Alopecurus myosuroides. Taxonomy (NCBI): domain Eukaryota; kingdom Viridiplantae; phylum Streptophyta; class Magnoliopsida; order Poales; family Poaceae; genus Alopecurus; species Alopecurus myosuroides. The sequence continues at coordinate 59,578,123 of CM054060.1, read as the reverse complement.
TTTCCCTTACTTTGTCCGTGTCAACAAACAATTTGAAATACCTCGACTTTTTCAGAACAGGTCCGAGTCAAATAGCAATGATTCGAAGCACTTCTTTTTCCATTACACTATTTCAGAAACCTAAGGACTCGATCGTATGGATATGGAAAACACAGGATTTCCGATCATAGAGGGAAAAGGAGGGAAACGGATACTCAATTTAAAGTGAGTAAACATAATTCCATACTCGATCTCATAGATCCCTATAGAATTCTGTGGAAAGCCGTATTCGATGAGAGTCGTATGACGGCTTGGAGGGAGATCTTTCCTATCTTTCGAGATCCACCCTACAATATGGGGCCATTGCCAAGGCTCGGGGCCTAGATGATGAGGAGTGGGCCTTTCAATATCACCTCGACGACGAGCTTCTTAACCTATACAAGCTTGAAGAGGAGTACTGGCGGCAGCGGGGCAGAATCCGATGGGCGCTCCAAGGGGATGCGAATACCGCCTACTTCCATGCCGTGGCTAATGGAAAATGCCGCATGTGTAACATCTACGCCCTTAGGACGGAGAACGGAGTTTTAACCGCTAAGAAGGAGTTGCATGAGCACATTTATGGCTTCTATCGGGACCTTATGGGTTCCTCCCACCCTAGACAATGTGGTTGAGCTCGAAACATTTGGGGCCCCCATGGCCAAGTCTCGAAGGAAGAGAACACCTCTCTGGCCATTACCTTCACCGAACAAGAACTCGAGGAGATTGTCATGAGGTTGAAAACTGAGACCGCCCCTGGGCCGGACGGTTTCATGGTCTCGTTCTTTAAGAAGTGTTGGTCGCTAGTCAAACACGGCATTCTTCACATTCTCAACGATTTCATCCTAGGGAGGATTGACATCTCGCGGCTCAACTACAAGGTACTTTCGTTGATCCCCAGGACTCAGGGCGCGGATGAGATCACACAATTTCGTCCCATTTCCCTTATCAATGTTATCTTCAAAATTGTGTCCAAAGTCGTGGCTTCTCGTCTTGATCGTATAGCTAACCGCACCATCAGCCCGAACCAGACCGCCTTTATCAAGGGGCGTTTTATTCTTGAGGGTGCCTTGGCCCTGCATGAAATTGTCCATGAGATCAAGAGTAAAAAGATAGGGGGAATTTTACTGAAACTGGACTTCGAAAAAGCCTATGACAGGGTTAACTAGGACTCCCTGCTTGAGGTGCTCTAGAGAAAGGGTTTCGATGCGGGTTTTGTGCACAGGATTTCGCAGCTTGTTCCCGGGGGTCAGACGGCGATCTCCATAAATGGGGAGATGGGGCCTTTATTCTGTAACCTTCGCGGAGTTCGTCAGGGTGACCCACTCTCGCCCTTACTTTTCAACTATGTTGTTGATGGCCTTTCAGCCATTCTTTCGACAGCCTGTGTCGCTGGACATATTAGTGGAGTGGTGCCACATCTTGTGCCAGGGGGAATTTCCCACCTCCAGTATGCTGACGATACCATCATCATGATCCAGAATTCACCGCAAGGGATCGCTCATCTTAAATTCCTCCTGATGTGTTTCGAGGATATGTCTGGGCTCAAGATCAACTATCACAAAAGTGAGGTTTTCGTCTTCGATCAACCGCATGAAGCCCAAGTAGAGGTGGCCAGACAATTGAACTGCAAGTTGGGATCTCTGCAGTTCTTTTACCTGGGCATCCCGATTGCGGATAGGAAACTCACCATCGAGCAATGGTCGTTTCTAGTCCAAAAGTTAGCGGACCGAGTCGAGCCCTGGATAGGACGGTTCCTTTCCTCTGGGGGCAGACTTATCCTTTCCAATTCTTTTCTAGCGAGGCTCCCAACATATGCCATGGGTCTCTTTCTGCTGCTTGAGGGGGTCCATACTCGGTTCGACACTCATAGGGCCAAGTTCTTTTGGGAAGGGGCTGGCCCAAAACGGAAATACCACATGGTGAATTGGCCGTCTGTTTGTCGCCCCAGGGAGAGTGGGGGTCTCGGCATTGTCAACTCCGGGCACATGAATAAGTCTCTAATGCTGAAGTGGATTTGGAAATTATATTCGCAGGAGGACTCGATTTGGGCTTCCATCATTAGAGCTAAATACACGCCTTCCGGAGATATCTTTGCTAGTGTTGACCGGGGCGGTTCGGAATTTTGGAGGAGCTTACATAAGATCAAGCACCTGTTCAAGTTAGGGGTGAAATATGTCCTGGGCAATGGCCAGAGAACGCAGTTTTGGCTAGACTGGTGGTTTGGGGAGGGCCCCCTAAAAGATAGCTTCCCCCTTCTCTTTAGCATTTGTGAGGATGCCAATATCTCGGTGGCTACTGCGGTGTCCGAAGGATGCAGATTCCACAGGACATTGGACGCTGAGGGAGCGCTCCAGTGGGCGCGCCTTGACGCTATTCTAGCGGAGATCCACGTCTCGGAGGAGCAAGACAAGGTGACTTGGACCTTGGAACCCTCGGGAATTTTTCTAGTCAGCTCTATGTACAAAGCGCTTTCCAATGGGGCATCTGTGGCGTACTTCCAAGATATCTGGAAGGCCAAGATCCCCCTAAAAATTAAGGTGTTCTCGTGGCAGCTCGTTCTTGACCGTCTGCCCTCAGGCGCACAACTAGCCACTAGTAAGGGGCCTTCAAATGGATCGTGTGCGCTCTGTGGCCAAACTGAAAACATCTCTCACATGTTCTTCACTTATTCCGTGGCAGCTTTTGCTTGGGTGGTTCTTAGACAAACCCTTGGGAGGGATTGGAATCCCGCCAACTTTGCACAATTTTATGGCTTGTTGACAACAATCTCCGGGATGGCCCGACGACTGATTTGGATTTCGTTCTTAGCGCAATCTTGGGCGCTTTGGAATGTGTGCAATTAACTTGCTATTGAAAAGAAGTGCATTAACCATCCTGCTGACATTACTTTTAAAACTATGCTCTTCTTACAGGTGTGGCTCTCATTACTCAGGCCAGTGGACCAGGTGGGCGCTAGATGGCTGATCGACAAGCTTAAGGAGGTGCATGCGTCGTGTCGCTCTCAGCCGCGGCAGACTGGCTTGGCGCCTCCCAGTTGATTTGGTGTCTTGTTGTTTGTTCCTTTCGGCTAAGTTGTATGCCTCAGCAATGTATTAACTTGTTGTGGAACCTTGTGGGCTTTGTTAACTCAAAGTCGGGTAATAAAACTTACCTTTTATCTAAAAAAAGACCTCGGCTAAAAAAATCATGTCTAACTGTCATGATGCCCCTCCAAACAGGAGAATCATTGGGTTTAGTTTTGACCTGCGCGAGCGTCTTACCACACAAATATTTATTTGTAATAAGTTCCTGCCAAACCCCTTCCTCATTCAGTAGTTTAAAAAGCCATTTACTTAACAAGCACTTATTTTTTAGTTCTAAAAGCTCTATATCGAGGAGAACTTGGCAACACATAGAACCTCTGATCTGAGTCCTATAGTGGTAGCACTTTGGATGCATACTCTAGGATTAATCCTATTTCCAAACCGCCTACCAAATCGGTTGAACAAAACTTGTGCGATCAACTCAGGCTAGAAGGTTGCATCCAAAGTGCTAAAGGTCCGGTGACTCCATAAACTGAAGTAAGAACCATGTACTGATCGAGTACGTGGTTCCGTGAATAACCTTCAAAAAGTTAAAAATGTCTTTGTTAAAAAGAATATATCACGATGATTGGAGACCAACATGAAGCGATCACTCTGACATAGGTTTTTGCGTTATAACTGGTTTCCTAAATCGCCGTAACCAGTTTCCAAACATTTTTTATGAGGGTTAATGCAGGCGTTCTGCCATTCGATTAGATAGAAAGCAATTCCTTTGCAGGAAGGCCTCAAGTGAGACTAGAAAAAAAAAAGGAAAAAAACTAAAAGACTATACAAAAGCTAGCCGGTGCTCGAGGCTCCTGGATCATCTCAGAAGGAAAAAGGCTCTCTGCTCGATCTCCCCACAAATAAGGCCAACCACATCCGCCACCGGCAGCGCTGTCTTAGCGAACACCCTCCTATTCCGCTCCAAACTCCCCAAATGATGTAGAAAATGATGCCGCTGGCCTCCCTCGTTTTTTCTTTCGTGAAGCTAGCGATGTGGTGGAGCCACCACCCGTCAAAGTCCCTGCCCGCCGTGGAGGTGGCGGACGGCACCGGAAAGTCCGAAGCCTGAAGCACGGAGTCTCGGGCCGCCGATGTGAAAGAGCATCCGTGACAAAGGTGCTGAACCGTCTCCGGATGTATGCGGAAGAGCTTGCAGATGGGATCATGAGGCCATCCTCTCAGCGCAAGGTTGTTCGACATGCGCAAGGTTGCAAGTATGTTTACCGTTTCTAGTTATTGGAACTTTTTTCTACATGTGCACCCAGTTTTATTTGCCATCATATTTCTATTGTCTGAAGATGGTCATTGATGCTTGATTTTGGATGCTCGGCCGATGGATTGGCTTCCAAGTTCCATCGTGCGCTAGCTGTCAGTTTGCTTCAACCACTTCTTGTAGTTTGCTCTTTTGAGAATGGAAATAGATTATTGCATCAACCACTTATGACAGCTCACTATCGGAGACGAGTTCATTCCCGTGTGCTCAGATCTTTGTTGTGTGCCATATATCGGGCACACGGCATAGATAATCTTTTCCGTGTGCCGCACACGGTAAAGGCCAACACACGGTTTAGTACCACGAAAGACACACGGTAAAGACAAACACACGGCAAAGAACACAAAATACACACGGTAAAGAAAACACACGACAACTATTACTGCCATGTGGCCGTTCCGTTCCGCGTCACAACAGGGGTGTCGCGTCAGATCTTTGCCATGTGCATGCACACAACAAAGATACATCCTTTGCCGTCTGTATGCACACGACAAAGAACTGAAATTGCATTTCCCCTGCCTGGCCCACAGTCAGCTCTTCCCCTTGAGTCAAACTATAAATTTGGGTAATACTTCCCAACGAACATTTCAGTGATCCCCTATATTTGTGGGTATCAAGACATTTTCTAGCGCCGTTACCGGGGAGCCTAGATTTATTGGTAATACCACTTGTTATCATTTATTTGGTGCAGTATGGGAAAGGATCGTCCGAAGGACATGAGGCCTTCCACTACTCGAAGAGGTACGGACTTGCCAAGTAGGCCAAACTTTTCACCTAATGTTACTTCTGCTATTGTTGCTAAAAAGAAAGGTAAAAATATATCTAGTTCGTCTAAGATGTCTACAAGTACCGAAAATAATGAGATATGTGGTAGCATGGACAAAGAAGTGACACCTGCAACACCTGAAATGCCTGAATCTCCTATTATTACTAGTAATGTTGAATCTGAATTAGAAGATAATGAATACTGTGATGATAATTGTGATACTTCTTCTGAGGAAGAAGATGCATTTACTATGGCTTTTATGGATTCGAATTTTGATAAATTGGATAAACTTGATAGCTATAATTTTTTCCTCTTGATGATTATTTCCCTGTTACTAAGAAAATGAATGCTCCAGCTATTAAAATTAAAGATAAATATTATGAGTTTAGTGGTGATCCTGAAATAATTGAAAAAGCTGATAAGTTTAAGTTTTATGGGAGAGACAATGAGTTTCCTTTTGAACACATTGTTGTTTTGCATGATTTATCTGTGTTATTTGGTAAAGATGAAATCCACCAGCGCTATTATTTCTTGAAGTTATTTCATTTTACTTCGGGAGGAAATGCTAAAACTTGGTATAATCGTTTAGAACCTGTATTTATTACTAGCAAAGAGGAATGATTGCACCTACTCTATAATAAATATTTCCCTACTGATAAAATCCATGGTTTAACTACTGAGATTAGCAACTTTTCACAGAAAGAGAAGGAGGAATTACCCCAAGCTTGGGGGAGGTACAGTAAGATGGTTAGGAAATGTCCCTACCCATGGCTTCAAGAGTAATGAAATACTTGATATATTTTACAATGGACTAACTGAAAATACTAGAGGCTATCTTGATAGTATTGCAGGTAATGTTTTCAGGGAAAGGAATGTTGATGAAGCAACTGAGTTATTGGAGACTGTCTCTAGAAAATATGAAGATTGAAATATTGAAGAGATAGTTGAAAGAGAGATATTTATGGAGAAGAAAAGAGGCATTCTTAAATTAAACGGAGAGGCAATGAAAGAAACTTTCAAGGCTATTAAAGAGAAGGAAACTAAAACCTCTCATCTCAAGGAATTATCTAAAATGGGTGTTAAACTTCCTATTGATCAACCATGTTTTCCAATCCCAGTTAATGACGTATGCCCTATAGAAGGTAAACAAAAGGTAATACCAACTATTGATGTGTCATATGTTAATGATTTTTATTATCGTAATAATCCTGAACAGCATGATATTAGAATGAGTATTATGGATAACTTCATAAATTAAATTTCTTCGTAAAAATTTAAATGCTAGTGTGGGAGAAGTTAGAAGAATTATTAAACACTGTGAGATGATGAATAATCAAGTTAAACAAATGTTTTCTCTTCAAAATCAATTGTATGAAAATCTTATTGAGAAGAAACATGTTTTTGGAGTTAATACCAGAGGTGGTGCAAGTACTCAGGATCCTGACTATCCCGAAAACCATCCCAACAGAAAAGAGCAAGAGGCTCTCAAGAAGAAACCTTCAGCATGAAAATCTCCCGATGAAAATGGGGATAATGACAATTCTCAAGAACAAGATAAGGATATTTCTATTGCTAATGTTGAGACTGAAGATGATAATATTGAAGAAGAGGAATCATCTTCTCCTGAAGAAGAACAACAAGAAGAAGAAAATAATGAAGAACCTAAACCTACCGAGAAAGAAGACCCTCAACCATCTATTGAGAATAATAAAAAAAGAAACATTCAAATCAACAAAAAGGTAAAGGAAGGGATCCATGGGTGCAAAGACCCATACCATATCCCCAAGAGGTAATGAAATCTTCGGATGATGCTAGATTTGAAAAGTTTCTTGAGTTGATTAAAACTTTATGTCTACAAATACCCCTTGTTGATGCTATTAAAATTCCTCCATATTCAAAATATATGAAAGATATTATTACTAGTAAAAAAAGATACCAAATGGTGCAATTACTGCTATGCTTGCTAATTACTCTTAGGAAGGAAAACTACCTAAAAAGTGTGGGGATCCTGGTATCCCCACTATTCCTTGTCATATTAAAGAAACTTACGTGAAATATGCATTATGTGATTTAGGAGCTCGTGTTAGTGTTATGCCTTTTTCTCTATATAAGAAATTTAACCTAAACAAATTTGTTCCAACTGAAGTTTCATTGCAAATGGCTGATAAATCAGCTGTTGTGCCTATAGGTATATATGAGGATGTTCCTATTTCCATTGCTAATGTGTTAATTACCATAGAATTTTTTATATTAGAAATTCCTGAGGATGATAATCTACCTATTAATCTTGGAAGACCCTTTTTGAACACTGCAGGGGCTGTGATAAATTGCACTGAGAGCAAAGTGACATTCAATGCTAAAGGCAATGAGCATACCATTTATTTTCCAAAGAAGAATCTTGTTACAATGGTAAACAAAAGTGTGAATTCCATTCAAAGAAATACTTTTATGATTGGAAGCTTTGAGTTTGCATTACCACCTCCACCACCAAAGTATGCTACCTTGATTATTGTAACCATTCCAATCAAATATGAGGTATCTTGAGTTTTTATTTCATATATATATAATTAATCATGTGTTATATCGTTTACATATTATTAATGAGACTTGATCAACCTCATTACTAATGTGGAAATCATGCAAACTTGATTCCCAAAGAAAATAGTTGCATTTTTTATTTCACTTGTCTTAGAAATCCAGAGTATATGCATAGACATAATTGTTTCAGAGTTCATAAATTCCAGAATATGAAATGTGAAAAATTCTCTTCAGAAAAAATTTCTCGTAAAATTCCAGAAAAATTTGGAGGTAGGTTATTTTACCAGGGAGACCAACAGCCAAAAGTGGGACACCAGGAGGCCACCAGGGACCAAATGAGAGTGTCCCACGCGACCAAACCCACTAACTTGGCTCCCGGGGGGTGTTAGGTGAGAGGTCAATGAACATCTCCTTCCCCTCGACAAAAAACCAGCTCCGGGTATTTTTCCCAAATTTTCCCGAGCTCCTTCTTCCTGCTATCCTTGGATCTCCAAGTTTAGGGCGGATTTTTCAAATATGTTTGGTGGGATTGCTCCTTGGTACGTGACTCCTCCACCCATCCAATTACTTTTAGAGTGCTACATCTTAATTTTTGTTGGATTTTATTTTTGGACAACAAGCTTTCACCATGAACAAGGGTAAGGGATTCTTTGGGATGACTTCAAGAACAAGGAGTAGAGCTTCCAAAGTCACCGAGAATCGTGATGACAACCAACTTTGGAAAGATCGTACAATATTCACGGAAAAAACTCGCGGTGCACGCAACAAGGTGGCAAGACCCTTCTTTCTTTCAGGGAGGCTCGTCAAGTGGTGGAAACGACTACCACCCGGGATACTAGCTTGATCGCAAGGTTGGGGGAGTACTTCTCTCCCTTTTCACTCATTTTTTTTATATCACTCTTATATTGTGATGTTTTAGTTTATTGTTCTAAAAATCATGAAAACACAAAAATATTTTAGTTGTTTATTTTTCTTATTTATTTATGGTCATTTACTTTATGCATCAAAAAATCAAAAAGAACAAAAAACATTTTCGTTTTCTTGAATCCAATGCAAAAACGGAGGTGTAGGAATTGCTGAAATCTGCTCACCATTACATTTTTTCTGTAACTCTAATTGATCTGAAATTTTAACCACTATTGCAACTTTTCATAACCTATGCACCCGTAAAATATGAGATCATTCTGAGGTGTTTAGGTAGGGTAAAAATAGTACTGTATGGAGTAACGTTTTCTAGCATATTTGAGTTTTTATTGCGCAGTTAAAGTTGGGAGAGGAGAACAATGGTGATGAGTTGATATGCATGAAGTGGATGAAAGGTATGACACCTTTTTTGTGCTTATGTGGACTTTTTAATAACAGCAAGTGCGCACATCATAGTTTCTTTAACATCTAGGGAAGTGGTAGCAAATGTTTATCTTCTCCATGGTCTAGTGTGTTATATGATGATGCAAGGGAGATATTATTTAGTGACAACACTTGGCTGCAGTTTGAGTAACTGTGGTTCTAAACAAAGGTCTACGCATCCCTTTGTTCTTGCTAAACTTGTCAACCAAATAAAAAGTAAAAGAGCTTGTCAAATCTTAAACATGAAGTCATATGCTTGATGAGTTTAGGGTTGGGAGTTAACTTATATGTGCTGACACATAGAAAGCTTTCAACGTTGCACTAAATTAAATTTAGTTGACATCATGTACTTGGGTCTGTGGATGCCTTTTCACGGCAGGAAATGAAGAAGGAAACTTAGTAAGTTCAGGGAGTTTGCATAAATGGCTAGTGAGACACGTGTGGCGGCTAACCCAAGCCATGCTTTCATGGTAGAAATTTTCAGCACGCCCATAGTGAACAATCAATGATACATCTCACATAAAAATCATTAGTAAATAAAAGTGATGTTGAGATGTTCACTTTCTGCTTGTTCTTTTCATTGGGGCATGGGCTCGTTCTGTGCACTGGGGCAGGAGGTACCCCGGGTGATACTCTTGATGACGCTACTATTACTTACGATGATTGTAACATGCACTTGCTTTGTGGCCCGAGTCGAGTAAAACGTGGAGGTACCTGTATTCACGAGGCATGAGGCTTTCAACCTCTAATTGGTCAAGCATATGATTCATAATAGGGAATACCAAATGGTTTGATAAAATTGAGAGCAAGGTTGCAAGCACAACGAATTCACTAGTCAGTAAAATAAAGAATCAAAAGATCTAAAAAATCTTGACATGATTCCATCAAAAGCGATGCAAGAACCTTTGTTTATTTCTACAGTTGGGCAAACTCATCCAAGTGTTGACACTTCATGTTATTTACCTTGCAACAAATACGAATGCTTTAACACTAATTAGATGCACATTTGCTAGCATTTTGTTATTTGTTATGGAAATTATGTTTTGAATACTTTTTGGTATTAAACGGTTTTACATATGCAATGCAAAGTTCTTGTCAAAGTCTTTTCATCGCTTCTGCACTATGTTTGAGTTGTTCAAGGACAAACAACAAGCTAAGCTTGGGGGAGGTTATCCACCTAAAATGCATCTACTTTTGCAATCACTTTGCTTCATAATTTGCTCCGGAGTCTTCCCATATTTGAGTAAAACTGTTGAATCTGACGTTGTTTTTGGCAAAGTCTCGTTTCTGGTTGTTTTTGCGGGAAATGAAATCGGAAAAAAATACTACGTAATTTTTTATGGAAAGAAGGACTTCATGCAAAAGATGGACATGAAGAAGTGTCCGAGGAGGAAAAGAGGGGGCCCCATGCTGCCAGATTCATTGGCTGCATGGGCCCACCTATCTTGGGCCTCGAGCACCGCCTCTCCTTCGGCTTTCGTGTATCCCCTCATATATACGAAAAAGTGGCTGACCTAGAAGGGGAGAGCTATTCGCGAAACAGAGCGCCGCCACCACCTCGATCTTGGTTTTCGGAGACAGATTGATCCAGGATTTCTCCCCCGAAGAAGGGATCCGGAGGCCGTCTTCGCCGCCATCTTCACCGCCTTCATCTCCATCGACCATGAGCTCCCTCACCATCACCATGTGTGAGTAGTCCGCTGTAGGCATATGAGGTGGATGAGGATTGGATGAGATTGATCATATAATGATACCCGTTGTTCGAGATTTTAGGGGTTTATCTTGAGGATACTTTTGTATTGTGTTGATGCACTTATGTTATGTTTAATGCTTACTACTAGGGACCAAGTGGCATGATTTCAGTACTGAACTTACTTTGCATCATCATATAATTGAGTTTGGTATTTATCTGCAAAGTTTATTGCCTGCTTTTATGTTGAACCAACGAACCCTAAAAGTGACATATAGGGAAAACAAGGTGGAGATGTCTTAGTTTGAGGATTCTATGTGTTCATGAAGTGTTAATGCGTTGTTCCATGCTATTCGAAAGGGTAGACCTTAATTACCTGTAGTTCCTAGTTGGCCCCGGTGAAATGGGCAGGTAGGACAATAGATGTTGTGCAAATTCTCTTGGTTAGTACGCACAACTATTTTCGGAACACATACCTACATATATCGAAGTTAGAGAAAAGCCCCATTGCTATTTGTATTTTATTATATGATCAATCTTATTCATGCAACACTCCGCTTTCACCTCACGCCTACGTTTTAAATCTCTGATTTACACTTTCACTTTTCCGGTGAAAACTGGGAAACCCTTGTTACTACTGTTGTTTTATTTTGGTTACATGAATCATATTACTACTATCACCACTGCTGCTGCGAGTTTATTGATATACATGTGTGATTGAGAGTGACGTCTTAATTGCCAAAGTCTTATCAGTATTATTATGTTCCCCTTGAGTCGAACTATAAATTTGGATAACACTTTGCAACGGAGATTTCAGCGATCCCCTATACCTGTGAGTATCAGTGGCATATGATCAGATCCCTCTTTATTCAACACCAGCACGGCCGCCCATGGAAAATTATATTCCTAGGAAACACTAACGAGCAATCTATCAAGCTTCTCGTAGGTAGGGTTCTCTCCACGGCAGCCCACGTGTATTGCCTGCATGGTAAGTCTGATTTTTCAGTTCTAGAATTTTGATCATAGCATTAAATATGAAAGCCCAACGTGCATGAAAATTTTCATTATTCTTTGCATCCTATCGACGCATAATGTTAAAATAGCCTCCAACTAAAAGAGGCAATTCTTCATCCTCACATATACATACAAGCTCATATAGGAATTCACATTTTTGTTCATCCAGCTGCCTCATACACGGCAACTAGGGACCATTCAAATTTGTCCGGTTTTGTGGAAATGTGAAACTTGACGCATTGTTCTCCTGGGATAATATTTTAATTAACTTCGATAATATTAGAATTGAGACCAACCAGAATTCCTATGGACCTTCCTTATGGTGGAATGCAATATTAACTCAAAAGCACCCGACTAAATTAAGCGAAAAAGTCTAACTTGTTATCTTTAATGGTGTCACTAACTACAAAATATTTAGCATTGTCTCTTAATTCCCAACTGTTCTAGAAAGAGCCTCTCATTGGTTCTTAGATTTAAGCTTAATTCTAATACCTCGGCATAAAATAGAATGATCAGGTTGATTCCTTTTTCGTACCCTCTTAGGGGTATATGAAGGTCCTCATGACCTCTGGAGAGATTGCCCCCCTCTAGATCAGCACTAAGCTCCGAGGCTTTATCAAGAACCGAATTCGGAAAGAAACATCATCATTTTTAACACGTGACTCATTGTCTCTCAGCGTAGTTAAAGTACGTTACAAATATATCTCCTTAACATGCGAAGTTGGATGATCAATCATGAACTTGCAAATGTACCACTCCCTCCGATCCGAAATTGTGTCGCTGGCTGTTCAGGACTTTGTACTAGCATAGTTGCGTTTTTTCGACACTTAATCCGGATCGGAGGTAGTACAATCCTTGCGTGAGAGCAGACGTGATCGATCAAGCAGATAATTTTCTCTACATACTTCATGCTGCTGCAATGCAACTCCATGGGAAGACAACTATGGGGAGACATGAGACCGTCCACTTAACATTACTTTATTGGTCTTTGCTACGTACGAGGATCTAGAAGTGTTGCACGCCAAGATATCAACGACGAATGACTCATAATGTAGTGGAAATTTCCCGCAGCGTGATTAACATCCACAAATCACATCACCAAAATCGCAACATATATGGAATTAGAAAACAAGTCCCCCCATGTTGTTGCCTTGCGCGGAAAATGGATCGGAGTCTAATGATCGCCATGTTCCCCATGCCTCTCACACCTACTAATTCGTTCTAGCTATGTTGTCTTGCCAACATTATCATACAAAGTTTAAAACTTTCTCTAGATTGTATACACTTCACGCTATGTTTCTTTTGTAAAGGTGAAATGGTTGCGCTTTAATGCATGCATCAGTCCACATGGAAGGAGCACATGGTATCCTAGAGCCCCTGAAATTACTATGTTGTTACATGAAGCAACATTAACGGATAATATTTTTCTTTTTGAGCTAATGAGCCCCCATCGTGGATTTACACTAAAGAAAAACTGCCAATTTTACAAACAGATAATCACAGCTTGTGGCATTTCCGCATCTAGTTTGGTAAGAAAATTCATAGTTATTTATTTATTTATTTATTATATAGCGTTAAATTATTGTACATCTAACTATAATCTTCAATATTAAAAGAGCGATTGCCTTCTCTTAGTGCCAACGTCCTTCTCCTTATCTTGGTGAATTGCGTCGACGGGTGGCCACAGGACATTCTCTTTATCCAGCATTTTTCTTTGCATGCGCTTTTTGTGGATATCAACTGTTGCCAAAAGTTGTTACTTAACTCCATGACACGTACTCTAAGTCAATAAGATTTTCACTACTACCCTTAATCAGACGGTAAGAAAACATCTAAGCCCTATTTATTTCATTTTGAGATTTCCACTCATTCATGTCCTTCTCTCTCGTCGAAATATATGCCGATCTTATGCGAAGGCCCAACATCGTCTCAGGGTCCACATGACGGATCCATCAGATGCCTATATGTGAGTAGAGTCACTGGTAGAAAATAGGCCTATAGTCCCGGTTCGCAAAGGCCATTAATCCCGGCCGCGCAACCGGGACTAAATAGGGGCGACTAAAGCCCCCCCCCCCCCTTTTAGTCGCCCCTCTTACGAACCGCGGCTAAAGGCCCGTCCACGTGGGCGGGTGACGTGCGCCGGGGGCGGAGGAACTTTAGTCCCGGTTGGCCACACAAACCGGGACTACATGCTATTTCGTTATTTCTTTAATTTATTTGGGTTTCTAATTATTTTTTACTCCAATTTTTCACTCCCTTTTTTTCAGAATTTTTATTATTTGCTTAGTGTCTAACTACAATTATCACTATTCAAATTTCTTACTCGTGGTCAAACTTTCCGCTCGGTCACCCATCCTCCCACTACTCTAGCACTAGCACGCTTAACTTCCGAGTTCCATCCCGTCCCGCATCCAAGTGTTTCGCACGCATGTATGTGATACTAGTATCATATCAATTCTATTAACATGTTGGTCGATGTCATATTTCTTTATTGTCTGAATTTCAAATAAATCTTTTAATAAACAAAAGTAATGATGTAATTAATAATTTGAATAAATAATAAACATTAACTTTTTAATTTGTATTATTTCTAAAAAAATATTCAGAAAAATAAAACTAATTCATTTTAAAATCTTAAAAATACAAATAATATATCAAAATATTCAGAAAAATAAAACTAATTCATTTTAAAATCTTAAAATACAAATAATATATCAAAATATTCAGAAAAATAAAACTAATACATTTTAAAATCTTAAAAATACAAATAATATATCAAAAAATTTAGAAAAATAAAACTAATTCATTTTCCCCTTTCCTAAATGCAAAATAAAATCTGATAAAATTCATGAACCAAACCATATGAAATCTAAACCATATAAATTTGCAGATCCAAGTTTCGACTATTATTTTGGACACAAGAACTGTTTTGGCAATGACTATCTGTGAGAATGATTTGAACCTAACTTTTAAAATACATAACCAAAATGGACAAACTAAAATGTTCTGGATAGACATTGAAAAGATCTATCCATAGCACTTAGCCTCACATAAAGGTCAACAACCAAATGAAAATACCATCCTTTTTAATAAAAGACCAGTAGGCTCTTCTATGGTTTTTAGAATGAGTTCAAAAATGAATTTTGAAGTAAATTCAAATGGATGAGTTTGGTATTGACTAGATCTATGTTTTCCTGGCTTAGATTAATTTTTGGACCTCTAGATTTATTTTTGGTGAACAGATATAGAAACAGTAGTTTTTGGTGAACAGATATAGAAACGGTAGTTTTTCTGTTTTGTTTTCTTGATGTGTTTTTGTTTGTTTTCTGGATGTGTTTTTGTTTGTTTGTTTTGAAATGTGTGTTTGACATAATATAGAAATAATATAGCTAGGAATTAATATAGAAATAATATAGAAATTAATAGAAAGACATATATCCATTACATAATATATCCATTACATATATCGAACGCAAGATGCGGTACACAAACAACATCTACTCGAGCTCCGAAGAGTAGATGCGGAACAACTCGAAGGCAACGTATGCATTTATTGCTGCATACTCGAGATTGATCCGGTCCAGTGGGTTCTTCCCCCGATACATGTGATTCCTCGAGGGGAAACGAGACTTCATGGTTTTGTAGTCGGCGTGGATGAAGGCAGTTGCCATCGGAGCCATCCCGGTTTGTGCCCGTACACTTCATCAAAATGGATAAGGTCCTGAAGATCACTATCTTCAGGTATCTCAATACCGAAGCGCATCAACTTCTGTCGGTCTTGAGTGATGTCAACGCTACAGAAGTCGTACCCCTTGTTGACAAGAAAATCAACAAGTTCCGGAGATTGCTTTGAACTACTGCAACAACAAAAATAAAACACGTGTTAGATATGTTGCAACACGTGTATTCTTCCAATGCAACAAACAAATCGAAAATGCAACACTATCCTACAAGAGAGATTGTACGTGTGTGTTACCTTGCCCATTGGAAGATCAAAACGATCTCCTTGAAGGCAATCTGGATGACGGCAACATCCCGTTGATTCGCCGTATACTCTAGATCAAGCCCGAAGAACTTATGGTGTTCATCGGCTTCTTCATAGAGATTTCTCAAATGCTTAAGAGCATCGGGGAGCCTCTCGCACATATTGGTGTAGGCCACGTCGAGATTCTTGCGGCATGGTGTGGACACACGTAGAAGGTTCCAAACGGGAGAACCCATGGGTGCTTGGTGGAGGAAGAAGAGAGGAAGAATAAACAGAGACTCTCGGATGCGCACTGTAGCAATGGCTTTCTGCCTCTCGCTCGCGAAATAAAACCGCCGCGCGGGAGGCGAGCAGTTTGTATCTTTAGTCGTGGGTGGCCAGGCCAACCGGGACTAAAGACAGGGAGGCCAGCAGTTTGGATCATTAGTCGCGGGTGGCCAGGCCAACCGGAATTAAAGCCCTCCATGCGCTTCCCAAACCGCGACACATGACCTTCAGTCGCGGGTCGCCTCCCGAACCGGGACTAAAACCCCTTTAGTCACGGTGCGCATAATTTGGGGACTGATGGGGGCGTATGGAAGGCCTTTTTTCTACCAGTGAGTGTTACATATCAGTGGTTATTATTTAATATAAAGATACTAAATAAGAAATACTTCACAATAATAAAAAAAAATGAAGATGGAGTTTTCAACATATGAGAGAGAGAGAGAGTAATTAGAAACTAGATCTAATTGGGAGTGAACACATCAAAACCCCAATTAGAAAAAAAAAATCTAATTCGTCTAATTAAACCCTCTAGTTCTAGTAAAGAGAGATTCTTGAGAACCGATTGTGAAAGTTGTGCGAAACATCGAGATGCAACTGCTCGTGAAAGGATAATTCAAACGTGCATTAGAGTGCGATGAATTTGAAGAAAAAAATCGTCCAAAAATGTTTCGAACAACGATTTGAAATTGGGAAGTTACAGTGGGCGAAAGTCAAAGCTGAGCACGCGAATGAAACCTACTCGTCGGTGCATATTTTTCATGTACGCATTATATTCAATCAAAATATATTTAGTTAGATTTGAGAGACGTTAAGTGGAGCAGATTAAGGGAAGTGAGCATACTAGAGGGCACATACCAGGGAGCCACCCCACCTGCACCCAGATTCGCCTTTTCGCTGGAACCTGAGATGGTCCCAAAAACGGTCGATTCGGCCGTTCCTACTCAGACTAACTTAGGTCATTTTTTAATTGCTTTGAGGTTCGTGCTATATAAATAGGTAAGGGTAACTCCTATGGGGCTGCTCGGAACACGAACAAATTCATACCAAATTTGTCTGCTTGAGCAGCGGTCCGGCGTGCGGGGGGGAGGGGGGGTGGACGGAAAAATAGAAGGCGCTCTACGGGGCAGCTTACTTTGGTTTGGGCACAAACGGCCGATACATAGCAAAACAAAACCTAACTAGGGCTGACCTAGGCCCGGCCGCCTCTCGCCGGAGCTAGTCGTCAAGAATGACGTAGTCCGGCTCGCGGTACAGGTGGCCCGACAAGTCGGAGGGGCGTCCCAGTCCACTGCCACGTCTGGCCTACAAGCGGCCGGAACTAGGATGGGCAACGCTGGAGGGCTTCCCTCCTTGCCTCCTCGTTCTCCGCTGTCGCGCGCGCCTCCGCCTCCAAGGCCACCGCCATGGCCGCCTCCATAGTGGCCACCGCCTCTGCGGCCTCGCGCTCATCCTCCTCCTAGTGCTCTCTGGCATCCATGGCGGAGTCGTGGAGGGCCGCGCCCAAGCCCTCCCACTGGGAGATGTCGTCGGGGAGGTCGTCGTCCTCCTCGTCTTCCTCATTGACCGGCAGGTGCTGTGAGATGCCAATGCGCAGCGCCGCAGCAGCACGGCGGCGTCGTGGAGAGGATGGCGGAGGGACCTGCGGGGAACCCCGCGTGGTGCGTGCTTCGAAGTAGGAACGCCGGCGGAGGTCGTGCTCCTCCGCGAACCAGGTTACTCAGTGGCGGGAGGCCAAGGCGAAGGCGGGGTGGCCCTGGAGGTCCACCGGAAGCTCCTCCCAGCGGCGGAGGATCTCGACCTGTCGCTCGAGGCCATCCTTGGGGACAGGCGGATCCGAAATCCTCTCCGGATTGAGGTGCCACCCGTCCGCGAGGTGGACGTCGGGCCAAGACACTAGGATCGCGATAGGTGGGGCCAGACGAAATGAGGGTTGGGGCGCGGCGGCGCGAGGACCCTGCCTCGTGGTCGTTCTTGCCTCCAAGCCACCAGCGGCCGGTCATCGCGGCGGGCGGAGGGGAGGCTGGGGTGCTAGGGTTTGTCACCGGCGGGGTGGGGGATGCAGTGGAGTGCGGGGTGGGGGGAGTGTGGGCGGTGGAGTGGGACGAGTGGGGGACGCGTGATATTTAATAAGGCCGAAAGAGGAGGCGAAAAGGCGGTAGGTCACTGACGGGTGGGTCATCCGTGTTGACCACACGCGCCAGAGCGCGTCCGCGCCATGTCCGCGGCTGCTCATATTCCGACCAAATTTGGGCCGGATTTGAATGGCCTGATTTTTGCGGGACTACTCAAATCGGGCCCGTCTGGACCAAATATGCATCCCTCTAGAAAATATTTTAAGCCGAAGATAACAGTCAAATTGGCCAAAACTGCATGCAACGGCCGCCTTAATACCCGCGGGCAAGCAAACACGCCCTAGAGCTATATGCGTCGACGCGGAGTACTCCCTCCGTCCGGATTTAATCTACATCTTAGAAAAATTCAGACAAATTAGGATACCATTTATTAGTACCACTTTGCACAATCTCCTATGCATCATAATTATAGTTCTCACAAGAAACAAATCATCCTACTTAGTTAAACTAATCTTAATTAATGCAATGCATGCAAATTTCATATAATTTGGCCAATCTCTGCGCATGCATGGTGTGTGGCCTCTCTCCCCTCTTAATTACTAGAGTGGGGACCATCTAGGATGTAGATTATTTCTGAACAAAATCATGATCCAGAATATAGAATAAAAGCGGACGGAGGGAGTATCCAATAAGAATGCCGCCGACCTATGCCTTGACTGCATTTCCTTTTTTTTCTTTTTGATCGATCGACCCAGGTAGAGAAACCGGCAGTGCGGAAGCCCCGAGCATGCGCTGTGAGCCTGCCTGATGCACAGGCCCATTTCAGATGGTAAGTGGGTATTGAAGAAACATTAGACCATATTCCTGCGCATCAGGGTTGGCCCATTAGTCTCCGGCGGAGGCATTCCGTCCACCGTCATTATGTGGCGCGTACCACACGTCTGAGTACAGGCTCATAAATTCGTCTCTTTATGCTTGGCTGCGTCGGTTGCTCGGGCGTATTTCATCCGGAGGGCCACGAAGAGGGAACCGTCGGTCCTCGGTGGTCAGTCGTAGACTAGACTCCCTTCCACCTTTGACCCTCACCTTAACCACGCAACGTCGCCGTCGACTAATCCGATTTTAAAATTCCTCGTACAGACACCACTGCTAATCTCTGCGTATTTTTTTCAGTTGTGACGTCTCGGGGTTGTCATCGTGTAGGACGTTTCTCCGCTGTCTCGTCAAGCTGCTAGCCAGGGGACAGCCGGCCGGCAGGGATGGGCAACTGGAAAAATGGTAAAAAACACCGACTCCGCTGTCTCCTCGACCTGCCGCTGCACCCTGTCCCGGTGTGCAAATCGGGAGGTCCAAAAAACAAATCCGTAGGTCCAAAACCCCAGCCTCAAAATGCCCAATCTGTGATGCCTACACAGCTAAACATCGCCATGATAGTGACCAATCTTATGTGACGTTCTTAAATATGCACCTTTCGTTGCTGGTGATAATGACAAGATCAGAGGCATGTTTAAGAAGGGCGAAGTTGCTCTTGAGCTAGGTCTAAAAGTAGACTAACGATATCCTCTCATCACTCTCTCCTGCCAAAGAAAAGCGAGGCGAAGTTACATCTTCTCTTTCAAGTGTAAGACGCCAATATATATTCATCATCGGTTGCAGAGAGACTGGTAGTACTCCACGATATGGTTGCAGTCGCAGGAAGAGATTATTATTACTCACTCGATGATGATGATGATAAATACGTCCATCCACCGGGAACTCGGCCAAATGAATTGAATTCAATTGACGTGCACAGCATACGAACATTTAAGAGAAATAATGAAGGCGCGCCAGCAATGAATAGGGAGTAAATGGAAACCTGAAATGGCTGTAGTACTCCTACCACCACCACATCATCCATCTCAGATCAGAGGCCATCGCGATCGACCCAGCGATTCATTACTTAATAATTGGAAGATTCATCAGAGTATAATATAGTACTACATTTTTCCTGAAATTAGAAATTTAGGCTTCAAGTCAAAACTACTGGTATACTTTCGCTCCATAATTCATCAAAGTACTCGTACTACGGTTCTTTTCAGACCACAATCGTATTCTTTTGCTCCACCTACTGGTATTAATTACGTACCTCGGAGATGAAAGGTTCATTCAAATAATTCAATGTCCCAAAACTTGTAAATGTACCAGCTTATTATTTTTGTCCAAGTGATGGACAGGATCTAGTGTCATGCCGTACAAGTGGCAACTATTTTGCGCGGGTACGGAAGTCAATGCACGTCACATCGGCGTTCACGGTGCACCTAGCTAGTGAGTGTGTGCACTTCACGTCATTGACGCAAAGGGGGAGGGACAGTCCCGAAAGAGTCGTCAATCCAGCTGCGCGCCTCCCAAATGGGGAGCAATGTTAACAATCTTTTGAACATTCATCAAAGTTGATCCTTCATACTACTGCGTTAACGCCCAGAAATAAAGATCGATAGTTAAGCCAGGTAGAGTAGCCAGTCGATCACCTCGAGAGCTGACCGGAAGGAAGCGATTAAGAATTGGACAAGTTGGTCGTGCGGGATTTGTTTTATGGTGGCCTACGACCCGGAGATGACGGAATCTTGGGTTTGCAAGCACCTGGATTCTTGCAACCGTAAAACTTGAGAATCAAAGTGATCGGGCGAACGTACGTGCTGCTGGTCTTTGCTGCCTGCTTCGGGATGAGAGAGCATAGAAGGAAGTGATGAGTTCGATCTTTCGGTATCGGATCCCAATACAGTTTGGGACGCCGCGGCAATTTAATGTCGGTTCGTTTCCTTCCAGGATTCCGGCCCCGGATCCCGGTGCACGCAGGATCCGGCCCATCAGTCCAAGCGAAACCCGTGAAATTTTACATAGATAACCTTTTGGCGTCGTAAATTCACAAACTGATCCTTGATTCATTTTTTTTTTCAAAATGACATTTTAACTTAACGCCCGTCTATGAGGCCTGTAGGCACTTAACTATTTACGTCGACGCAAAACATTGCGTCTGTCGCTTTCCTTTGCTACGTGAAAAATGTATCGAGATTGTTAGAGAAACGAGCGCCTCAAACTGAAGGCAGCGGTGGAGTCGTGGACTCTTGCCTGGGATGCTAGGATTAATCGCCTTCCTTTTCTCCGCTTTAGCATCTACACAAGTGCTCACCGTTGCACATGCCCTTATGGTCTATTATATGACGCCGGGTCAAAAGCGTTATTGACTTAAAGTGGGGACCCATGTCCTTGGCACCATGACGCTCTGGACTAGGGCGTTATATCTTGGCCACATAACACCCTGAACAGAGGCGTTATGTCCGTGAATAAGTTAAACGGTCGCCACGCGCCCGTCCCGATTCCAAAATGCCCACTCCTTTTCTCTCCCTTTTCCTTGAAGAATAAAGGGCGGCCCCGCTGCCTCTCCCTCTTCCCTCTCAACCCCCCCCCCCCCCAATAAACTTCACAGATATGAGGCCTATTGATTGGGATTTGGTTCCCCTTCGAGTTCTCAAGGTATTCCCCTCATTTCCCCTCTTTTTGTTGGTTCAGATCCTCACATTTGATTCTCTAGGTATTCCGATTTCTGGTTCATCTATTCTCTTTGCTATCTAGGTTGCTAGTATTAGGTTGCTAATAGTGGGTTGGTGAGTTTCTAGGTTATCTTGGCTAGTTCTGCTAGGCTGGAAACCCTAATTTTAAGTACAACCCTAGGAGCGCGTTTGGTAGCCTCTAGCAACCCCAGCCAGGCCCGTGGGGTGCAAAGACAGGCAGCCCATTTGGTTGCATGCGAGGAGAATCTTAGGCCAGCACGAACTTTAGAGCACGCTGAGCTAGGCCCGCTGAAAATGGCCAAATCGGTTGTTTTTGTGGGGCCAGGCCGAGTGGAGCACACGCTGCGCTCTGTGGATGCAAGTTGCATTATTGCGTCCGCTCACTCTCTCTAAACTCACTCCATCTTCTTGCTTGTGACTAATGATATAGTGCTCGATTTAAAATAAACTCTACATGAAAATAAAGCGCAATGACTATATGGTTCCTTTCTGGCAATCATTTTAGACTTTCGTCCATTGCCAACTATGAATTTTGTATTCATGTATGAACATTCTTTAGATGCATTTTGTCAAATTAATTGCGTACAAGCGACCGTCTGAAATATCCTTCGAGGAGTAGCTTCCCCTAGCCAAGGGGGGGCATGGCTTGTGTCCCTCTAAAGGCCCTATGCCGCCCTCCGGGTCTCCTTCTGGCTCCCAGGATCTTCCGGTGGATAAAAAATCGTCATCAATTTTCATCCAATTTCGAGCACTTTCAGTTTTGGACCTTTTCTACAATTCTGGAACAAAAAGACTGAAAATAGCATCGGGCATCTTTTTAATAGGTTATTTCAATAAATGACAGAAAACATAGGAAAACATAGGGAAAACATGTAGAAAACAAGCATGGAGCATCAAAAATTATTGATACATTTGCAGATTATCAGGCCCATCGTCTGACAAAGCGCATTTGTTTCCCTGGATATTTACCCAAATTTATTTGAGAAAACCGACCCTTCCCCCATGGCAGGTGCCTCCCTTTGTCCCACTATGTAATAAAACCAACTCCTCATTGTTTAGCCACACAATTGAGCTTTCGTACTTCTCTCTCCCCCTCTCTCTCTCTCTCTCTCTCTCTCTCTCTCTCAATTAGAGATCCTCTAATTAGAAACTCCCTAATTGAATTAAAGACTCTTCTAATCGGGTTTTGAGTTATACTCTCCCGATTAGACCTAGCTCTAATTAGCTTTTCTCTCTCATTTGTTGAGAACTTATGATTAGAGCTACCAATTAGCAGTGACGGAAGGTTGTCTCTCTTCGTCGGTGCCGAGTCCTAGACAGTGATACATTGTAAACGTATCTTAATTTTTGATGCCCCATGCTTGTTTTCTATCCAATACTCTTTGTTTTCCACATGTTTTCTTTCGTTTTCCTTCATTTTTTGGATTTTTCATATACTCGCCTATTAACAAGATGCCCCAAGATAGTTGCTATTTTCTGATGTTTTTCTATTTTGGAGAAGTTCTCAAGGAAATATTCTCGGAAAGGGTTGAAAATCCATGGAGATCATTTTTTACCCGTAATGGAGATAGAGTCCAAAGATGAGCCGGAGGGGGGCGGGGGGGCACATGGCGCTGCCGCTTCCTTGGCCATGCCTAGTGGGCCCCTGGGAGCCCTGGCCACCACCTCACGTCCCCTCTTCGCCCATAAATTGCCTTCAACCCTAATTTTTTTGAGACAAAGTTACTTTTATTGTTTTCCAAGACTCTATATGTTTAATTCTCCTGTTTTCAGCAAGACCGGATGATTGACAACCTTCCGGAAAGTTGGGTCCAGAGAGAGTTTGTGCTTGTGTGTAGGTTCCACGCCTCGTCAACAACACTTTTTCAGGCGCCGTTGATAAAGAAACCTTATTCAAGACTACAAATTCCTACTGGTTTGATAACTCTTGTTCTATACTAGGGGAGAATTTACTCTAGACTGTATCATACCTTCCGCTTGGGGTCTCCCAACGAGCGTGTGATCACGTCCTCATCAAGTACTTTTTTGGTGTCGTTGCCAGGGACTTCTAGCTTACTGCAAGGGGAGTCGCACTTCCACTCTCTTTATTTTGTTTTGTTCTTGGTTAGTTTACTTTTGTTTAGTCTTGGTTTCTCTTTATCAAAACCCCAAAAAATAGTTCTCTAGTTTCTAGTGTTTTATTTGTGTTGTTAGTATGTCTAGATCCACTCCTTTTGTTTTTTCTCTCGATGATGAGGTCCTCACCTTCAAACAAAGAGGTGGGAAAAGTTTAAAAGATGCTTGGTATAGAATTATTGATGCTCAAAACAGATCTACTAAAAATCATACCACCAAGATCCTCCTTAGAAACTTTTATGTTGGTGCTACCATGTGGCATAGATTTATTCTTGACATATCAACAGGAGGGAGTTTATTAGGAGCTCCTACTATAGAGGCTTATAAGTCCATTAGAAATTTAGTGGGAGACTCTCCTTGTGAAGAGAACAAAACTGATATTTCCATGGAACAAGTGTTAGAAAGATTGGGCACTATATAGAAGAATATTCAGGAACAAGAGGAGAAAGATAATAAGATAACCAATAAAGTGGATATAATTTATTGTGTTATGCAAGATGTTGCTAAGAGAATTAGAATTTTTGAGGGGGATATTGAAGAAATTTTGGACGATCTTGATGATAAGAAACCTGATAATACTTGATTCCTTCTTCATGCCTAGCTAAAATGCGTTAAAGAAAAGCGCTTGTGGGAGGCAACCCACTTTTGTTTTCCTTCGTTATCATTTTGTTTTCGTCTGTTTCTTTTGTTATTTTTCTGTTTTGGAAGTTGTTACCTCAGTAGCAACCGCTCCTTATCCTTTTTATTTTATTTTTGTGCCAATAGTAACCTCTAATTGAGAGGTAGTGCAAATTGGGGAATTTGTTGTTCTGAAACAGATTTCTGGGTTGTTGCAAAAAAAATCATATATCTCAGCTAGAACGTCAGATTGCTTTGAAAATATAGAAACATGACCCAGGTTGTTATCTAACTTTCGTTTGTTTCCCACATTTTTATTTTAGCAAAAGAAGATTTTCGAACAAAAATCATCTTTACCGACTGTTCTGTTTTGACAGATTTCTTCCAATATTTGCATTTGCGTCTTAATCTCTTTATTTTGGTGTTCTTTTGAGAGGGAGAGCTTTAAAATAAGTTGTGACAGTAGCTAATGTTTAAATTGAAGTGTGAGACTTGTTATGAAACTGAACCAAGTGGATTTATAATTTTTATAACACTAACGTTGCTAATGAAGATTGTGAGAAGTTTTAGGTGGAAGAAGTTTTCAAGTGTAGGGAGAGAAGTATGATGTGATGAGATGAAGGATGGACAAAAGCTCAAGCTTGGGGATGTACATGTCATCCCAAGACATATCCAAGAAGTACACGCGTCAAAGCTTGGGGATGCCCAAGGCATCCCCTTCTTCATCAACAAAAATATCAGGTTTCTTTCAAAACACTACATTTTTATTGCTTCACATGATATGTGTTATTCTTGGAGAGGTTTTTTTATTTTGGTTTCAGTTTGTTTTGTTTTCTTTTCTATAGTTTTTTCTTGGATCCTAGCACTTCTATTTTTGGAGAGACATGCTCCATTTTCATTGCCTAGAACACACTAGTTTTCACTCTTATTGTTTTGCGGGTGTTAAGATTTTGCTAGTACTGCATTTAACTCTTGTTTTTCACTTGAATTTTGTTCAGATCATGTTGGTTTGCTTTAGTTATATTTGATTAGCTTGACACATGCTCACACCATGTTATGACTACAAACAAAGTCACTTCTATCCTTGATGATCGTTTAGTTTTTGACTTGTAATATCACTTAATGCTTTGATTAATGATGTTTTGTCTCTATGCATGATTATGGTCGTTATTGCTCTCTTAGTTGGTCTCTCCCGTCTTTTGCTATCCTACACATGTACTGAGTACGAGCTCTACTCGTGCATCCAACTCCCAAGAACCAAAGTATGCCAAATGTGTCCACCATATCTACCTATATGTGGTATTTAACCGCCACTCCAAGTAAATTTCTCGTGTGCTACATTTAAACCTTCAAAATTACAAATTATTTTGTATTCTTGTTTTATCTCATGAGGAAGTAGTTTAAAGTTTATTATGGTTTGTTTCAAGCAAAGTTCTTATTCCTTCTTTCACCTGATGAGTATGGAATCTGTGTGCATTTAAATTTGTAGAGAGATGGTGCCAAATAATAACAAAAAGGCACTTTCCCATGGTTCGATGAAAGCTGGTGGGTACCCGTGAACACGGCTAGCCCTGGTTTGCGAAAGAAAGGTGGGTGGAAGTGCCAAAATAATAAAACAACGGAAATCGCTCTCAAAAGTCTAAACACTTTGCTCGACATGGATTATGATAAGTTTTTCATTACCATTCGTTGTCATAGACATGCACCTCTTTCAACATTGTTTCCAGTATCTCTGTTTTATAAAATAAAAATCTCTAGCACATGAGTAACCCTTGCTTCCCTCTGTGAAGGGCATTTTTTACTTTTATGCCGAGTCTTCATCTTCTTACTTCATGCACCAGCTAAATTTATTATTTACTGATTCATGATTATGGTATTGCTTGCTCTCAAATTATTTGTATCTAGTTACCATTTAAACTTTGAAGGTCTCCTGTCATTTATGTTTTGCTAACACATGAAGGACTAGTTGTGTACCACTTTATTATGTTTTTCTTTATGACTGATACAACCGTATCACTTTCAATGTTTCATTACTCATTTTATTTTGTTTGTGTTTCTTTTCATGTGCAACATAGTTGCTAAGTTTACATTAGTTGAAATAATATTTATCATGCCTTTGTTAAAGTACTTTGATCTCAGCTTTCCAATGCTTTTACATAACACTGATCCAGATTTGTGTTGGTTTCATGTCACTTAAAAATTTATTTTGTTATCACTTACCTACTCGAGGACGAGCAGGAGTTAAGCTTGGGACGCAGATACGTTGCAAACGTATCTATAATTTTTTATGCTCCACGCTTGTTTTCTACCCAATACGTTTTGTTTCCACATGTTTTCTTTCGGTTTTCGGATGTTTGCACAAACTAACCTATTAGCAAGATGCCCAAGGCCAGTTGTTGTTTTCTATTTCAGAAAAGTTCTTAAGGAAATATTCTCGGAAAGGGATGTAAATCCACGGAGATAAATTTTTACTCGGAACGAAGACGGAGTCCAAAGAGGAGCCGGAGGGGGCCCAAGGGGCCACCAGGCCCCTGGGGACCTTGCCAGCACCTCTCGTCCCCCCTTCGCCTATAAATTGCCTTTTAATCTAATAATCACTAAGACGGAGTTATTTTCCATGAAATATACAGAGAGGCGTCCTCACCTCGAAAGTCCAATCTAGGGCTTCTGGAGTCCTGCTCCTGCACCATGCCGGAGAGGGGGGGTTGTCACTAGAGGCCTCTAAATCGCCATGATCGCCTCCGGTCAGATGTGTGAGCAGTTCATCTCGGGACTACGGGTCCATAATAGTAGCTAGATGGTTGTTCTCTCCCCTATGCCTCCATGTTTAGAGTCTCGTGAGCTTCCTCGCATGATCGAGACCACCGTTATGTAATTATGCATGTTGTGTTTGCTGGGATCCGATGAACCATGAGATTATGATTATTTTGTTCATGTCAATCTGATATGCTTCACTTATTTTTATAGAGAATTTTAATATTGTCTTGCAATGCTCTATAGTGTTTATGATTACCTTCGCCATGTAGTTGTTTTCACCTCCAAGAGAGGGTTTATATGCTAAATAGTGGGTTCATGCCTCCTTGTTGCCTGTGCTCGAGTGAAAGAAACATGTGGGGAGGGGGGGATGTGTTGTTGCCACTAGGGAGAAAACAACGGTGCTCTTATCTACGGATGGGAACCACTGCTTACATTACATATTGATCTTAATGCATTAGTCCATTGCACACGTAGCAATCACTTTGTTGCTACAAATTAATACCAAGGGATTTGCTGGATAGCTTTCTTGAGGTGGACATTTAGATATGGATGCATGTTGGATAGCGGTCCATATGCCTTGACGTAATGGCTACAATGTTAGAACCCGTGAACTTTATCTCGTAATAATATTATTGTTATACATTCATGATTTGTCAATTGCCCACATGTTATTTGTTCACCCAGCATGTTTGTTTTCTTTGGAGAGACACCACTAGTGAACCTATGGCCCCTAGTCCTATTTTCCTCATATTGCAAACCTTCTTTTAATCACTTTTAATCATTGTTTCCTTGTTGTTCCGTTCTTACTTTTATTGCTTTGCAAGACTCTATACGTTTAATTCTCCTATTTTCAGCAAGACCGGGAGATTGAAAACCTTCCGAAAAGTTGGGGGCAAGATAGAGTTTTTGCTTGTGTGTAGGTTCCACGCCTCGTCAACAGCCCTTTTTCTGGCGTCGTTGACTACGAAGTCCTACTAGTTTCATAACTCTGGTTCTATACTAGGGGAAAACTTACACTAGACTGCATCATCCTTTACGCATGGGGTCTCCCAATGAGCTGAGGGATCGTGCTAGTAGTTATGTGGTTATATCTCTCTCATGATGTTATCTTGATTTTAACCATGTCTTATGTTATCTGTTGGAAATATGAGCAATTTACCACATAACTTAATTAATAGAAACAGTAGGTAAAGCAGAACTACAATTGCAATAGTCAAAGTAGTCATTTGAATTTTCGTAGAGTAGACAAAGGGCATGCATAGTTTAATCATATGAATTTCCAGAGAGTAGGCAACAGGCATACATAGTATAGAATTTGGGGAAAACAAATCTACTCCAATTGCTAGAACTAGGAATTCTAGTAGGATCTGAAACATGAGGTTGAACAGGGAAGACATGAGTACATACTGGACAGGAGCTGGTGCAGCAGCGGGACCATTGTTGACGTTGTCGCTCATGTCGTCGAAGAGATCGTCGACTTCCGGGAAGAAGTCATCGTTCGGGAAGATGTCGTTGTCGTCCGTGATGAAGAAGCCAGTAGTCGCGCGGAGCGCTCCCCAAAAACCTTATCGCCCTTCTCCCATACAGGACTCGAAGTGGCGCGGTTTCGGAGGCCTACTGTCCCGACCGGCGGTGCACGCCGCAGGCCAGGATGGGGAAGACTTGAGCGGTGGCGCAAGGCTTTGGAAACGAGAAGGCAGTGTATCGCTGTGTGTCTCTCTGGAGAGGAGCGACCTCTGGTTTTATAGGCACAGAGCAGAAGCCGAACAGGCCACGCGAGAAGACGAAACGAAGAGTCGGGAAGGCAAACAGGCAGCAGCCGAAGCTGAGCAGCCTCCGTAATCAAAACCCACTTAGCAAAGCGTTTCGTTTCAGATTCCTGTGCCTGTTCATATTCTAATTCGTGCGTGTGGCAAAATAAAGAGAGAGAGAGGCTCTCGGCTCGAGGCATTCCCGCAACCCGCGGCGCGCGCGCGCGCGTCGTGACGAGGCGAGGCGAGGCGTGGCGAGGCGGGCGGCGGAGGAGGAGCGCGCGTGTAGTCATCTCTTTCTCATGCTCATACAACAAGTGGAAAGCCCTCCCTTATAAACAGGTAAAACTTCCACTCAACTAGCAATGTGGGACTAAACATTTGTCCCACCTCTTGCCATACACGAATGGGCCAAGTGGGCCTCTAGGATTTATTAGGAATTTCTGGAATATTAAATGGGCTGATCCATTTTGGGCCAAAATTCCAACAATCCCCCACCAGATCCCAGAGGCACACGAAATTTGCCTTTGGTTCCAAAACATTGTTTTATATACCGATGCTTAGTGGAGACTGTTAAGTTGAACTTCCACCTAGAACTCTATGCTACACTAGTGAGCAACTTGGACAGTGGACTGCGCCTTGAACTGCAAGTTTTCTGCGAATCTAGTTTCACATAAAGCCTTGATCGATACTGGGCTGCCGCAGGACTTCCCCGCGGGTGGAGCTTATGCGTCATACTCCTTGACCTTTCATGAGTTTATTAGAGAGCACCCAACTCTCATGGACTGCGACGTTTGACAATCAGACTCACATAGGTGTGTTCTTCAAAGGATGTTCTGCAGGACAACATCTCTGCTTAAATAAGCCACTTAGAACACATTAAGATAAACATCAACCTGCCTTGCAGAGTAGGAGAGTATTGCATCTTCATGGAGTGGTATAAAAAGTAGGGATACTCTCCTCTCAGTTGATCAACAGCTTGTCTCCCAATTCTAATTCACGGGATCTCGATCACATAGAGTGGGTTGCCACAGTGAACAACTTATATTGTGGGTCTCATACCCATCTCCTTTGATGCATTATCTATCACGTTACGCGATAGACCCTTTGTGAAGGGGTCTGCCAAGTTTTTAGATGTATGGATATAATCCAATGCAATAACTCCGGAGTTTCTCATTTTTCTGACAGATTTTAGTCTCCTCTTCACATGCCTTGATGACTTCATATTGTCCTTAGAACTGTTTACTTTGATGATCACAGTTTGATTATCACAGTTCATCGGGATAGCGGGTATAGGTTTTTCAACCACAGGTAAGTCCATCAAGAGCTGTCTCAGCCACTCTGCTTCAACAGTGGCTGTGTCCAATGCTGTGAGTTCTGCTTCCATAGTTGACCTCGTTAAGATGGTCTGCTTGCAAGACTTCCAAGAAACAGCGCCACCACCAAGTGTAAATACATATCCACTCGTGGCCTTTATCTCATCAGCGTCAGATATCCAATTTGAATCACTATAACCCTCAAGTACCCTTGGGTACCCAGAATAGTGAATCCCATAGCTCGCAGTGCCTTTCAAATAGCGCATGATTCTCTCAAGAGCGCGCCAATGATCATCGCCCGGATTTGAAACAAATCGGCTAAGTTTGCTTACAGCATACGCGATGTCAGGCCTCGTAGCACTAGTTAAATACATAAGCGAGCCAATAATCTGAGAGTATCTAAGTTGATCCTTTGCAATTCTTCTGTTTTTACGAAGTAGCACACTGGGATCATATGGAGTTGGTGAAGGCTTGCAATCGCTATACCCAAAACGACTCAAGACCTTCTCAACATAGTGAGATTGAAGCAGTGTTATCCCACCATTGTCATCTCTCAGTAACTTGATGTTAAGGATAACATCAGCAACTCCTAGATCTTTCATCTCAAAACAGTGAGATAGGAAACTCTTGACCTCTTCGATCACTTTGAGGTTAGTTCCAAAGATTAGTATGTCATCAACATACAAACAAAGAATGACTCCTTCGCCCCCACCAT
Source organism: Alopecurus myosuroides (assembly GCA_028641055.1). Taxonomy (NCBI): domain Eukaryota; kingdom Viridiplantae; phylum Streptophyta; class Magnoliopsida; order Poales; family Poaceae; genus Alopecurus; species Alopecurus myosuroides. Next base: position 59,547,262 of record CM054060.1, on the reverse strand, counting down.
GGCGATAGTACACACATTTGTCAGCTTCATTTACAGCAAAACCTGCTGCAGTCAAAGTTCTTTCGAATTTCTCATGCCACTGCTTAGGCGCTTGTTTAAGGCCATATAAAGATTTCAGCAATTTGCACACCTTTCCTTCCTGACCATTTACCACGAATCCATCTGGCTGGTCCATGTAAATTTCCTCTTCCAACTCTCCATTTAGGAAAGCGGTCTTAACATCCATTTGATGAACAAGAAGACCATGTGAAGCAGCCAGCGAAAGTAGAACTCGAATGGTGGTCAGGCGTGCCACAGGTGAGTAAGTATCAAAGAAATCTTCACCTTCCTTTTGAGTATAACCCTTGGCCACAAGCCGTGCCTTGTACTTCTCAATAGTACCATCAGGCCTAAGCTTCTTCTTGAACACCCACTTGCATCCTACAGGTTTGCACCCGTAAGGACGATCAGTGATTTCCCAAGTTCCATTAGCCAAAATGGAATCCATCTCACTCCGGACGGCTTCCTTCCAATAGTCAGCATCTGGAGATGCATAGGCCTCTGAAATGGAAATGGGAGTATCATCCACGAGGTATACAATGAAATCATTACCAAAGGACTTTGCAGTCCTCTGTCTCTTGCTTCTTTTGGGAGTTTCACTGTTGTCCTCCATTGGATTTTCAACGTGTTCCATCGAAATGGTAGGTTCAGGAAGTGGAACTAATTCTTGACTTGATAAATTAGGACTCTCCTGATGTGATGAGGTAGACATATCCTTCATAGGAAAAATGTCTTCAAAGAAAGTCGCATCATTTGACTCCATAATTGTACCAACACGCATGTCAGACACATCGGATTTTATGACCAAGAATCTATAGCCAATGCTATGAAAAGCATATCCCAGAAAAACACAATCCACAGTGTTTGGTCCAACCTTGCGTTTCTTAGGGAATGGAATATTGACTAACGCCAAACAACCCCAAGGTCGTAGGTAAGAGAGTTTTAATCTTTTCTTCTCCCATTCCTCAAATGGAGTTATCTCTTTGTCTTTTGTAGGGACTCGGTTTAGGACATGACACGCAGTCAGAATAGCCTCCCCCCACCATGCCTTGGAAAGATCCGATGTATCTAACATGGCGTTAACCAAATCAGTTAGAGTACGATTCTTTCTTTCAGCCACCCCATTTGACTGAGGTGAATAGGGAGGCGTCCTCTCATGAATTATACCATGTTCCGCACAAAAGGAATCAAACTCGTTGGAAAAATACTCTCCACCCCGATCAGACCTTAGCCTCTTAATCTTTCGATCAAGTTGGTTTTCTGCTTCAGCTTTATAAATTTTGAAGAAACTCAAAGCTTCATCTTTTGATTTCAGAAGATACACATGACAATATCTGGTGGAGTCATCAATTAACGTCATGAAATATTTCTTTCCACCTTTTGTTAGCACACCATTCATTTCACAGAGATCAGAATGTATGAGCTCTAGTGGTGCCAGATTCCTCGCCTCTGCAGTTTTATGGGACTTGCGAGGTTGCTTAGCTTGCACACACACTCGACACTTAGAACCCTTAATAGGTGTGAAGTGGGGAATTAAGCTCAATTTGGATAGTCGTGTCATGCAGCTAAAACTGATGTGACAAAGACGTGAATGCCATAAATTTGATTCATTGTTGCAAACATGGTTTACAACGTTATTACAGACATCAGTCAAAGATAAGTGAAACAAACCACTACATTCATATCCTTTACCAACAAAGGTTCCAAACTTGGACACTACAAATTTATTCGACTCAAAGACAAGCTTGTAGCCATCTCTACACAGAAGAGAACCGCTAACAAGATTCTTATTTATAGAGGGCACATAGTTCACGTTCTTCAGTCGTACAGTCTTCCCCGAAGAGAACTTCAGATCGACCGTACCAACACCGCGAACAGAAGCATGTGAGCCGTTGCCCATCAGCACGGAAGAAGTTCCTGCTGCCTGATAAGAAGAGAACATGGAAATATCAGAACATACATGTACATTGGCGCCCGTATCAATCCACCAATCAGGAGAATGACATACTGAAAGAACAGTAGGAAATATACCGTACCCTGCGTCTTTCATCTCAGTATCACCAATGACAACATTGACGGTCTTGCCGCCTTTCCCATGTTGACGCTTGTCAAAGCGATTCGGGCAGTTGGGAGCCCAGTGTTCAGGATCACCGCAAACATGGCAGACTCCTTTCTTCTTCTCATACTTCTTCTCATACTTCTTCTTGAAGTTGGTAGAATGTGGTGTCTTGTTCTTCACATCAAACTTTCCTTTACCCTCAAACTTGTTCTTGTTTCTGAACTTGTGGGTTTGGAAGTTTCTCTTCTGTACCAGGTTGGCACTAGAACTTCCATCAGCACCTCGAGCACGTGTGTCCTTTGCTCTTGCCTTTTCTTCGACATCAAGAGTCCCGATGAGATTAGAGACAGAAAACTCCTGTCTCTTGTGCTTCAGAGACGTAGCAAAGCTCCTCCATGAGGCAGGAAGTTTGGCAATGATGCCTCCGGCAATAAACTTGTCCGGTAACACACAAGTGAAGTGCTCAAGTTCTTTGGCGAGTGACTGAATCTCATGAGCCTGCTCAACCACGGAGCGCTCATCAGTCATCCTGTAGTCATAGAATTGCTCCATGACATACAGTTCAGTGCCAGCATCTGCGGTACCAAATTTTGCCTCAAGTGCATCCCACATATCCTTGCCATTGTCAAATGACGCATAAGCATCAACAATGTTATCTCCAAGAACACTGATCAGAGCAAGCTTAAAGAGGGTATTCATTTTCTCATAGTTTGCCTCCTGTTGAGGGTCAAGATCACCCGTAGGCTTGCCAAGAGTGGCGTCATAGCAGTTCATGGATTGAAACCAGAGAACTGCTCTCACGCGCCATCTCTTATAATTGGCGCCCTCAAACACAGGTGGCCTCATAGACGCAGCAAATCCAGTTGGGGTAAATTGCCTATAATAAGGTTTTTGGATTGTTGGAAATATGAGCAATTTACCACATAACTTAATTAATAGAAACAGTAGGTAAAGCAGAACTACAATTGCAATAGTCAAAGTAGTCATTTGAATTTTTGTAGAGTAGACAAAGGGCATGCATAGTTTAATCATATGAATTTCCAGAGAGTAGGCAACAGGCATACATAGTATAGAATTTGGGGAAAACAAATCTACTCCAATTGCTAGAACTAGGAATTCTAGTAGGATCTGAAACATGAGGTTGAACAGGGAAGACATGAGTACATACTGGACAGGAGCTGGTGCAGCAGCGGGACCATTGTTGACGTTGTCGCTCATGTCGTCGAAGAGATCGTCGACTTCCGGGAAGAAGTCGTCGTTCGGGAAGATGTCGTTGTCGTCCGTGATGAAGAAGCCAGTAGTCGCGCGGAGCGCTCCCCAAAAACCTTATCGCCCTTCTCCCGTACAGGACTCGAAGTGGCGCGGTTTCGGAGGCCTACTGTCCCGACCGGCGGTGCACGCCGCAGGCCAGGATGGGGAAGACTTGAGCGGTGGCGCAAGGCTTTGGAAACGAGAAGGCAGTGTATCGCTGTGTGTCTCTCTGGAGAGGAGCGACCTCTGGTTTTATAGGCACAGAGCAGAAGCCGAACAGGCCACGCGAGAACACGAAACGAAGAGTCGGGAAGGCAAACAGGCAGCAGCCGAAGCTGAGCAGCCTCCGTAATCAAAACCCACTTAGCAAAGCGTTTCGTTTCAGATTCATGTGCCTGTTCATATTCTAATTCGTGCGTGTGGCAAAATAAAGAGAGAGAGAGGCTCTCGGCTCGAGGCATTCCCGCAACCCGCGGCGCGCGCGCGCGCGCGCGTCGTGACGAGGCGAGGCGTGGCGAGGCGGGCGGCGGAGGAGGAGCGCGCGTGTAGTCATCTCTTTCTCATGCTCATACAACAAGTGGAAAGCCCTCCCTTATAAACAGGTAAAACTTCCACTCAACTAGCAATGTGGGACTAAACATTTGTCCCACCTCTTGCCATACACGAATGGGCCAAGTGGGCCTCTAGGATTTATTAGGAATTTCTGGAATATTAAATGGGCTGATCCATTTTGGGCCAAAATTCCAACATTATCATTGTTGAATCTATGATGTTTCCCCTTCATCATGTAATGGATCTAATGTACTCAATTGGTTTTATCTAGTATAATTCTCCGGAGTCACCTTTGTTCCATGGTGACAGTGCGGGTGCCATGTGTGACTCTATGGAATTTGGATTAAAGCGATACTTATCACGATCTTGTTCTTAGTATTGTGGATTGAATTGGAATCATGATGTTTGTTGATGCTTGTGTTTATTATAATCTCTATAGAGCCAAGGTAACAGTGCGGGTGTTGTAGATTGATTAGAAATATACTATTCAAGAGATAGGTTGTGGTGTTTATTAGTACTATCTTTGGATTCCCAAAGTGACAGGGTTTGGGTGTTCTTTGACGAAAACATGAACTTTGAGGTGTGTTTGTGTAGCCCTACGCGATTATCATCATATTTGATTCACGAGGAACGGTTTTCGAGCTATGCCTTTCATGCATGTTGTTAGAGGAAGTATTATATGTTTAATTATGTTAATGTTGTTGAGAGTGACCACTCGTGAACGTATGATCCCTAGGCTTTGTTTTCCACCATTGGTATATTGTTTTTTTTTTCAGTTTTACTACTATTTTTTGCTGCCATTTTTATTACAGATTTAATACACCTCGTTTTACCATCCATATTACCCTTTTTTTATCATCTCTTCGCCGAACTAGGTTACTCACTTGAGGGAAATTTGTTGTTGTCCTACAAACCTCTGCGCTTAGAGGTCCAACATAGTATACAAGAGCAGTAAGTGTCGTAGACATTAGACAATGGAGCGTTGGTGGGTTGGCATGAGAGTACGAGTGCACACCATAAGAGGGATTACATGTGTGATCCTTGACGAGGCAAGACTTAGCGACATACTTGCAACTAGGCCTAGTTGTGAGGATCTACGATTGTTCAGAACTCTTCTACGACTACATCAAAAATGCTGCCTGGTGAGTCGTGATCCCGATCCACGCATGTATGGGCATGGCTCGTTAGCTGCATAGTGATCTTGGCGGACTATGTAGGGCAAAAAATTACAATTCTACAGCGTAGACCAGCAGCCCCCTCTAAAAGAGGCAAAGAGAAACAGGGCCTGGACTTCCGCACCTACCAGCATAACGCCCAAGTCTAGGGCATTGTACTTACTAGAATAACACCCCTATCGATGGCGTTATCCCCTGTTTCAAGTTTTTTTCCTTATTAACTTGGGCAGAATTAAGCAAATTCAACAAAATTAAAGGTTCGAACTAAGTACATTCAACAAAATTATAAATATTTCAAGGAAATGACACGTTGCAAGAACATTTCAAGGAAATGGCACGACAAAGTTTAAAAATAGATTGATACATAGGTACACAATAGATTCGACACATAGCATAAAACTGTTCACGATAATGACAAGTCGAAATCCAGTTCTTTACATAACGAAGATAATGACAATATTCATGATAACCAAATATGTGATGACGGTAGCAGGATAACAACGGTCACTAGTCGTCATCCGCGGATGGCGACCCTAGGATTTACCCCTAGCAACAACTAAGTTTCTCTTTCTCCTCTCGAATCTCAGAGGAACCCCAGCTTCATTCTCCCACTACTCTTCCTGCTCTTTCTCTTGGTGAGGCTCAGTGTATGCAGCAGGTTTCTTCGCCTTAGCATACATATCAGGAGTACATTTTGGCTCCTATCTTGGTCGACTGGGCTCCCTAAACTGGAAAGGACTCCGCTCAAATGAGTTTATCTTGGTGCAAAAGACAGTTGAGAGGTGTTGACCTCATCATGAGCATCCTCCTCCTCGACTTCATCTTCCTCTTCCTCATCCACTTCCTCCCCGTGCGCACGGCTTGAAGATGCTATATGAACACCTCTTCCCTGAACGTGGTGTCCACCGCTCAAGGAGGAGTGATGCCTGCTGATACGTCATAAACGTATCTATAATTTCTGATGTTCCATGTTGTTTTCATGCCTTATGCTACATGTTTTCCTTACAATTTATGTCATTTTTATCGATTTCCCGGGACTAACCTATTGACAAGATGCCATAGAGCCAGTTCACTGTTTTTTGCTGTTTTTTAGTTTTAGAAAATTTGTTCTGGAAATATGCTCGGAATTGGAAACTTTAAAGCCCGAAAGTCTTAGAATTCCCGAAGGTTCCACGGAGTCCCGAAAAGGCCCAGAGGGGGGCCCACGCCTAGGGGTGGTGTGGGCCCCTCGGGCATCCACCACCATCGCCCTTTCGCCTATTTATTCCCCCCGATAAGTCAACCCTAAAGATATACCACTTTTTCCTGAGAACCACCTGAGGCTGCCGTCATCGTCAACCCGAGATCGGGAGGGTTCTGGAGCTCTCCCCGGCACCTCGCCGGGAGGGAAATTCATCACCGGAGGGGTCTTCGCCACCATTCTCGCCTCCGGAGTGATGCGTGAGTAGTTCCTCCCTGGACTACGGGTCCATAGCAGTAGCTAGATGGTTGTACTCTCCACCTTATGCCTGATGTTTAGATCTCGTGAGATGCCTCACATGATCGAGATCATCTATTTGTAATGCTACATGTTGTGTTTGATGGGATCTGATGATTATTGACTGCTATGTATGTTGATTATCAATCTATCATGTTATCTTCATGTGTATGTTATTTATGATCTTGCATCTCTCCGTTGTTAGTAGATGCTCTGGCCAAGTAGATGCTAGTGACTCCAAGAGGGAGTATTTATGTTCGATAGTGGGTTCATGCCTCCATTGCATCTGTGCTCGAGTGACAGAAACGTGACGGATGGAGGATGTGTTGTTGCCATTAGGCAGAAAACAACCATGTTTACTTCGTTTATATTGTTTACATTACACACTTTGCTTACTGCGATTATCCGTTGCTTGCAACTTAATACCCAACGTTTGTTCGGATGATATTCGAAGGGTGGATTATTAGTCATAGATGCAGTTGGATGATGGTCTATGTATTTTGTTGTAATTCCCGCATGAATCTCATAGTAATCTTTATGTCATGCATGTTCTTTATCTATCAATTGCCCAGCTGTAATTTGTTCACCACACATGTTAGCTATCTTTTATGGAGAGACACCTCTAGTGAACTGTGGACCCTGGTCTATTTTCTCATTCTGATAATACACACATTGTTTCCACTGCTTTCACACTGCTGCTACTATTTTCATATATTGTTTTCATACTGTTTCCCACACCATACATTTAACCTCTTTGTTATCAGCAAAACCGGTGATATTGACAACCTCACTGCTTTGTTGGGGGCAAAGTGAATTATTTGTGTTGTGCAGGTTCCACGTTGCTGCTGAACCGGTAATGCGCCCTGCCATCTCAGCTACTGAGCTGCATCGACCTTCTGAAGTTACTCCTTCTTCCTACTGGTCGATTCAACCTTGGTTTCTTTCTGAGGGAAACTTGCTACTGTGCTCTTCATACCTTCCTCTTGGGGTCTCCCAACGAACGAGTGTTACATGCGCATCAAGCACTTTTCTGGTGCTATTGTTGGGGATTTCAAAGTCATCAAGAAGCAACCACTCCCTCGTCAACTACGCACCAGACACTTTTCTGGCGCCGTTGCCGGGGAGGAAGAGAATTTCTGCAAGGAGAGTCTCTCACTTCCAATCTCTTTACTTTGTTATTGTTTTACTTGTTACTTGCTTTATTATGCTTTCTATCAATATTTGATGCCTTTGAAACTAGATCTTATTGGCAAGGTGGGTTCACAGATGAATAAGAAAAAAATTATAAGGAAGACCGGTTGTCACAAAAGGGATACACTTATGGGAGCAAATTAATAAATTGCATGACTATACTAAAAACGTGTGCTCTACTTATAATGTTACTTATTGCTTTGATAAATCTTGTTGCTGTAGGAGGTATAAACACCTCCCTTTTAATGTGAATATAATGATAATGTTACCATATCTTCTTATGTTAAGGTAAATTATGATTTTGATGATGTGGAACAAATTGAGGAATTTATTGCTTGGAAGGGTGCATTTGAAATTGCTGATTTTCTTGAAAGTATTGATGATGTACCTTATAAATATGAGATTTATGATATACTTTAATATTTCTTTGAAAATTACAAGGATTGTAATTACTACATACTTCAATATCTTAATCAATTCTCTCCCCCAAAGGGAGAGACTAATGCCTTGCAGGAACCTATGGAACAAGAAACTGCTGAATCTGGAAGCTCATTGGATGAAAAAGAGGAGGAGAGTGATGATCAAGAGGAGGAAGAATGGAGCTACCCATGTCTACCTCCCAATGAGAGTAACTCTTTAACTCATACATTATTTGATGAACATGGTGATCCTATTGATTCTTTTGAAATATCCCTTTTTAATGAAATTGATACTTGCTATACTTGTGACCTTGATACTACTATAAATGAAACTTGTAAGAATGATATTGCTACTGTTATTTATGATAATTCATGCTACTTGGATAAAACCTATGATAATCCTCTATTTATTCCAACTATTGATATGCATGATAACGAGGAAGTTTGTTTAGAAAATTTATATGATAATGCTCTTGATGATGGTCCTATGTTACTTAATGTTATAAATTATAATGCTAATCAAAGTATTATTGCTATAATGTGTACCATACCTTTTATGAGTGATCAATCATCTCATTTTGATATTGCTAAAAGTGGGAAAAAGAGGAGTTGATTTTAAATTATGATCCCACTGTTTTGGAGCTTGATATGAATTGTGTGCTTTAAGACCATGACAAACATGCTTTATGTGATAATTATGTTGTTGAATTTGTTCAAGATGCTACTGAAAATTATTATGGGAGAGTAAAATATGGTTGTAGGAATTCTCATGTTACTAAAACACCTCTCTTTTTGAAAGTTATGAACTTGCTCTTGTTCTACCTTCCCATAATTTCTAGTTTGAGTTTCTTTAATGTATTTCTTTACAAGATTCCTATGCATAGGAAGTGGGTTAGACTTAATTTTTTTAATACTTTCTTCTTGATGCTTCTTCACTTGAAAATACTTGATTCCACTTTTCTGGGCCTAGCTAAAAGGCGTTGAAGAAAAGCACTTCTTGGGAAATAACCCATGGTTTTATTTTTTGCTTTGTTTTTCTCTGTTTTCTTTGAGTAAAGGGTTTGTATAATTCTGTAGAAAATCCTTTGTATCTTTATTTTCATGCTTTAGTTGTGCCAAGTAAACTTTCTGACGAGAGTTGGAGTTGGTCTTGGATTTCTGCGCAGGATACAGATTTCTGTTGTGCACCGTAAAAATTGTATAAAATCCAGAAAGATCTGAAATGTTTTGTGCTTATTACTCAGCTAATTCTGAAACTTTTTCGTTCTTTAAGTTTTTCGATCTAAGTAGCGTAAGTACCCCTAAAAAATTCATCTTTACAGATTGTTCTGGTTTTGGCAGATTCTGCGATTTTTCTTGCATTTGCTCTTTTACGATGTCAAGTGGATTTATTTACTTAACGAAACATCAGTGGCTGTAGATAATGTTTAAAAGTATCAATATAACTTGTTCCCTTGAAGAACCCATGATTTTTTTATTTTTGCACTAACCCTCTAATGTGAATTACTCTTTGAGTGTCGTGTGAAGGAAGTTTTCAAGGGTCAAGAGAAGAGGGTGATATAATGTGATCAAGAAGAGTGCAAGATCAAAGCTTGGGGATGCCCCCGTGGTTCATCCCAGCAAATTCTAAGAAGACTCAAGCATCTAAGCTTGGGGATGCCTCCCCTTCTTCATCAACAATTTATTAGGTCACTTCTAGTGAAACTATATTTTTATTCGGTCACATCATATGAAGTTTACTTGGAGCGCCTGTTTGTTTTTCTTTTGTTTTCTTTGCTGAAATAATATAGTTGGAACCTAGCATTCTTTGTGTGGGATAGAGACACACTCCTATTTTTCATATGAATACTTGTTATGCTCGTATTCTTAGTTTTTCTTCTAGCTGCTGCAAATTTTCTGTTTAGCTCCTGTTTTTCTTGTATCTCTTATTCAGAGCTGTTAGTTTTAGTAGATTTGTCTTAGTAATCTCTTGTTCCATTGCTATATATCTTGGAGAGTTTTTGTTGTTTGGTGTTTGGCACAAAATGCTACGTGTGGTAGATGGTATAACGAAAATCTTGCATATTCTTGTAGATCATTGTACTGTTTCACTTGATTATTTGTTGTTGTTTTGAGATATTAATTTTCTTAATGGTAAACTTGCTGGTCTAGTAGAGTAAAAACAATTAATGGTTGGTCTAAAAGCTTGAAACTGTGCCACACTCAAATAACCAGTTGATAGGGTAATAGTATATGACTTCCTTTGTTGATAGCAATCGTAATGGCTTTTTGTTACGCGCTACGGCCGGGGTAGTTAACAGTGACTTGTCACTGCCACATACCCTCTTGGAGTGATTTTCATTATGCCTTATCATATCATGATTTTATTTAGAATATTTTAACTTGTGAGTTCTATGTTGCGGTTTTCTGGCACTTCCATCATCCATATTTGCTAGCCTCTTTGGTACTGTGCATTGCTCATTCTCACATTGAGAGTTGGTGCAAACTTCGCCAGTGCATGCAAACCCCGTAGGAGAACTTTGTTCTTCTACACATAAGCCAAAATTTATCTTTCTCAAAACAGCCACCATGCCTACCTACCATGACATTTCCATAGCCATTTCGAGATATATTGCCATACAACATCCATCATCGTTACATTACTTGTCATGCTTCATTGTTATTTTGTATACTGCTACACTGGCAGGAGAATTTAGTTTTATTCATCAGATATTTTCAGTTTGAGTTATGAGTACTAAAATTGTGTTGATTCATTGTAAAATAGAGTGTTGCCCCTACCAGTGAGGTTATATATAAAAAAAGAGAAAAAGCCCAAAAGAGAAAAGAAAAGGCAAAAGAGAGATAATGAAGAGAGAGGGGAAGCACTACTATCATTTATTCCACACTTGTGCTTTGTTTAGCATCATTACTTCAATGTGGAGAGATTTTTCATATTATGACTTGCGTAACTATGTGGGGAACTTACATTATAGAACTTGGCTTGTATATTCCAATGATGAGCCTCCTCAAAAGAGCTCTAGGTCTTTGTGATCAAGCAAGTTGGATGCACCCACACTAGTTCCATTGGAGAGATTTCATACACTTATAGCTCTACGTGCATCCGTTGTGTGGCAATCACTACTCCTTGCATAAATTCGATTATAAGACTTTCTCTTGTCTAATGATTACTTCTAGTTGTGTGAGACTTTCTTCCATTGACCATCCAAACCCCCCCCCCCATAATGTTCTTTTAGCCATAACATCCCGGTGCCAGGGACCAATACAGAACGCTTGCTTGTTTTGAGTGCAAAAATATTTTAATGATTTTCCTACGTGCATATTGTTGTCACTTGACTTGATCCTAACAGGAGTTGTTGTGAGAGTTTGATGCCTTGGATGATTAGATTGTTGTTCTTGAAGCTTAAATCATATTTAATAAACCTTGCACGGCTAATTGTCTTTTGCTATTGATTCATTGGAAAGTTTTACTTTGTTCCTTCCAATGGTTTATACATTATTCTATTTGATATCAACTATAAACCACAACCTTTATTCATTTGATCCTAGTTTACATGCTTTACATTACTATGATGATCAAGTTTATGTTGGTAGCATGTCACCTAAGCAATTATTTGTTTGATCGTTTACCTACTCGAGGACGAGTAGGAATTAAACTTGGGGATGTTGATACGTCATAAATGTATCCATAATTTTTGATGTTCCATGTTGTTTTCATGCCATATGCTACATGTTTCCCTTACACTTTATGCCATTTTTATTGATTTTCTGGGACTAACCTATTGAGAAGATGCCACGGAGCGAGTTCTTGTTTTCTGTTGTTTTTAGTTTCAGAAAAGTTGTTCTGGAAATATTCTCAGAATTGGACGATTCAAACGCCATAAGTCCTAGAATTCCCGCATGTTCAAGGAAGTCCAAAAGAGACCCGGAGGAGGCCCTGGAGCCCCCACACCAATTCTGGGCGCGGGTCAGCCCCTGGCCGCGCCGACTAGTGGTGTGGCCCCCTCGGGCGCCCACCGACGTTGCCCTCTCGTCTATATAGTCTCCCTGATGCATAAACCCTAAAGAAATTGGCCCCCTTCCATGAAAAGTTCCGTAGCTCCGCCGCCGCTGCTGACAAGTTTCGGGGAACAAAAATCTCTCTTCCGGCTCCCTGTCGGGATGGGGAAGTTCCCCCAAAGCCATCTCCATCGATTCCACCGCCATCTTCATCACCGTTCTTGTCTTCTATGATGAGGAGGGAGTAGTTCTCCCCCGAGCTGAGGGTTCTACCGGTAGCTATGTGTTTCATCTCTCTCTCCCATGGTGTGATCTTTATGTGATCATGATATTTGTAATCTAGTTGAATAAGTAGATGTTACTCTTCATCTGTTATGCTACTCAAGTGGTTTTGTTATGAGATCTCCGTAGACACTTTGATCACGGTGTAAAGGTGATAGTGTGTGCACCGTGTGGTTTAGCATGATATTTATATCTTGTGTTGGATGACCCTATGAAATTGTGGCGTTTGTTTAGTACTAATTTGGGGCGCTCAAAGTGACAGCGTGGGGTTCCCTAGAGAGGGAATACAGACTTGAGGAGTGTTGTTACAGCCCTACGCATGGATTGGTGTTTGTTATCTGACCGGAGAGTGGTTCGAAGTAACATAGTGAAGAGATGATATTTATGCATTCAATTATGGTATCATTGTTGAGAGTGTCCGCTAGTGAAAGTAGGATCCCTAGGCCTTGTTTCTAAGCATTTAAACACCGTTTACAATCAGTTCTGCTACATGTTTGCTTGCTTCCATTTTTATTTCAGATTGCAATTACTACTTATAATCATCCATACCACTTGTATTCACTATCTATTCGCCGAACTAGTGCACCTATACAACTGCCAATTGTATTAGGTGTGTTGGGGACACAAGAGACTTCTTGTACCGTAATTGGAGTGGTTCTTGAGAGGGATACCTTTGACCTCTTCCTCCCCAAGTTCAATAAACCTTGGGTGGTCCACTTAAGAGAAACTTGCTGCTGTTCTACAAACTTCTGCACTTGGAGGCCCAACATTGTCTACCAGAATAGAAGCGTGCATAGACATCACACATCAATCCCATCATTCCTCATGTCAGCGTTCTAAATACGCCTAATCTCCTTAGCTAGCTCCCTAGCCTCATGAGCAATAGCTCTAGTATCACTGCACATGCTAAACATATCCTTGAAGAACTTTTCAATGCCACTAGAAGACTGACGCTGAGAACAACTACTAGAGGAACCAGAAGGAGTATGAGACATCTTGGCCTTGGCTTTTGCAAACTCAGCAATCTCCGGACCATGGATAAGGGAGGGAGTAAACTTATTTGGCCTAACAACCGGGTAGTGCTCCATCATTTCTTCACCAACCTTTGGGTTGATGAACCTCTAAATATAAGGAGTTAAGGACCATAAGTCGGCTTCCTATTTTGCATAATTCCCAAACAAATCTCACGATAGAGAAAGTCCATCACATCAATCTTCTGTTGGTTCTTGGGCTTGGTGATAATCATGAGGTTCACCATAAAGGCTCTGATAGCTTAGTAATCTCCAGCTTTGACCATGAGAGTGGAGCGGAAGATCTTGGAAAGCACATTATAGTATGGATACATGAGAGAGTTGAAGGGCATGTTATTGTCCGGGATCTTAGGAGGATATCAAAACTCTAAGATGGAGTTATCATACTTAGAAGCATCATGAACACGGTAACCATGACCTCCCCAAGTGGCCTTACACGAATAAACCAACGCGTCAGCAAACTCAATCTGATCGCTACTAATCTTCTGATTACCAGTCATCCAAGTCATGGAGCGCACCACATCACCCTTGCAGTGCATCGTGCAGTGGAGCTGGGCAACAAGATCAGGACAGTACACATGCTCGATCTCCATAAGCAGTGCAACATTCATCTTGACCAAACACTCATGAATGTGATGAAGTTCTCCAGTCTTGTGCTGATTAGAGAAGGCCATGTCAACTGGAGATTGCTCACAGACAGGAGGAGTGAGAGTGGAATAGAAATCCTCCCACACCTTGAGCTAAAGGTTTGTCTAGAAGCGGGGATCATCACACGTAGACTCACGAAAGCGGTAAGGATTCTTGTTCTTGACATGCTTCCACTGACTCATAGAGTACTTCTTCATATCTCTCCTAGGAAGATTCTCAACCATACCATCATCATGACCAGTAGTAGGGAGACCACCTAACTGCGGCCCCTCTAAGGACGAGAACCCCCAGCATAGTCTCTACAAGTGACAGTGGACTTCCTCTTGCAAACGGTACCACCACAAGAGCCTTGACCTGTGAACAGATGACATAGATAGATAGAATAGGATAAGTGCATATGCCAAATGGAGAGAACAAATTCCCTAAGTTGGATGAAGTGCTAGTTTTCAGTATTTCTGGGGGCAGTCGGATTCAATCAGTTATTCCCGGATTTATTCCGGAATGTCAGACTATTCCGGCTGCCCGGAATGGTTCCGACATTTCCTGAAACTTCGATCTAAATCTGAACTGCCACAAAATCTTGACTTCTTGTATCAAAAAATTCCCCAACCTAGGGATTACAAAGGATAGATCCTAAGTGGTGATTGATGGAGACTAATGTGCATAAAACCATGGATTTTATCAAGGAGAAATTAGATCTAGGCCTAAAGTTGTAAGTGGGAAGGCTAGATCTCTAGAAACATGGATTTAAACGGTAGATGGATTAGCCTAGGTGAACAAGATGAATATAACTCGAACTCTAGATGAATCATAGGTCAAGGTGCATCTAGAAAGAAATTCATCAAACAAAAAAAATAGAGGGATACCAATCCGAAATACCTTCCATGGAGAGGCTCCTTGACAAAGGGAGGATAAAAAATCCCTTCCTAGGGCAAAGAGGCGACTTGGGGCGATTTTTGGTGGCTAGGGATGGAGAGGAGAGGAAGTTTGGAAGAAAAGAAACCCTCCCGGCCGTGCAACTTCCTCTTATAGGCGAAAACTGTCATTTCCAAAATGCTCCGGAGTGAATCCTGTTGGCCCAGAATTATTCCGAAAATTCCGGATGTATTCCAACTGAGTCGGAAAAACATGGGAATTTTCGAATTAATTACTACTTGGAATAATTCCGATATTTCCGGTTTTGATATGGAACAAGCCAGAAATAACAGAATGGAACAACTTGGGAAGAATGTGACTTGTGCGGAGTAAGGAATATGCATTTAGATGAAGAGACGAGACAGATAGGCAGCAAAGACACAAGATGGGATAGAGTTTGCTAGTCATACTCCTTGGAGAGAACAACATTAAAGTGGCAAATAACAACAAGGAGTAGTGTTCGGAACAAACAAAACATCAAAGAGACAAAGAAAAACAACTAAGAACCAACTCTTCAAGAGAACAGGTTGGTGGCCTAAGCCACCATGTAAGAGATCATGGTATGACACCGCGAAGATATATCTTGGGTGTATTTCCAATTCTCGACATTAAAACTCACAATTCAACATTAGAACTAGAGAGGTAACAATGAACTTTGTCTTTGGGCATAATGGGGGGGAGAGAAACCCCAATGTGTTAGGATAACACCACCCCTATGTACATTCCTACACCTAAACCAAACACATAGTCAACTATAGGGGTGTGTGCAAGATCCTCAAGTTAAACTCCTTGAATCGATGATATTTAGCTCATTTCACAAAAAACATGAGTCTTGAATCATCTAGAGGCTTCGTGAAGATGTCCGCGATATTATCCTTGGTTGGGACATATGATAGATAAAAATAACATCTTGCCACATGATCTCGGATGAAATGATGACGAATCTCAATATGCTTCGTCCTTATTGTTTCACGGGGTTGTAGGCGATCTTGATGGAACTCTCGTTGTCACACAAGAGTGGCACCATATCCAAATGAACATCATACTCTTTTAGGGTTTGCCTCATCCATAGCAATTCGGTGCAAGAACTAGCGGCCGCCACATACTAGGCTTTGGCGGTGGAGAGAGATATGCAATTTTGCTTCTTATAAGACCAACTCACCAAAGACCTGCCAAGAAATTGGCAAGCCCCAGAAGTCAATTTTCTATCATCTTGATCACCAGCCCAATCCGAGTCCATGTACCCTTGGAGAGAAAATTGTGCCCCCTTTGAGTACCACAAACCAAATCTTGAGGTATGAACCAAATACCGAAAGATCCTATGGACCGCCATCAAATGGATTTCCTTAGGAGCCAAATACCGAAAGATCCTAGGATTTTCTTAGGAGCCACTTGAGACCTTTCACACACACCTACAATCAACACAATATCGGGCCTAGATGCACAAAGGTAAAGCAAAGAACCAATCATAGAAGACTTGTAGGAGAGAGCTTCTATTTTGCACCTTGGAAGTAAAACCTCTTGAGCATGTTTTGGGTATACTTGGCTTGAGAGATGAAAGTCCCACGAGCCAATTGCTTGATTTAAAAGCCAAGAAAGAATCGCAATTCTCCCATCATAGACATATCAAACCTGCTAGTCATAAGCTTTGAGAATTTATTATCAAAAGCTTGGTTAGTTGATCCAAAGATAATATCATCCACGTAGAGTTGGCATATAAAAAACTCCCCTTTTACCCTCTTTCTAAAAAGGGTGGGGTCTATATTCCCAACTTCAAATCCATGATCATGAAATAACTCTCTAAGGTGCTCATACCATGCACGTGGTGCTTGTTTAAGTCCATAGAGTGTCTTATCAAGCTTGTTGACAAGGTTAGGGAAGTTGGGGTTCTCGAACCCCAGAGGTTTCTTAACATATACCTCCTCTTTCAATGGACAATTTAGAAAAGCACTTTTGACATCCATTTGTTGCAATTTAAAGTTATCCGAAGATGCATATGCAAGAAGGATACGGATGGACACAGGGCGAGCCACATGAGCATAAGTTTCATCAAAGTCAATGCCTTCCACTTAACTGTAGCCTTGAGCCACCAATTTTGCTTTGTTCCTTATGAAAATACCATGCTGATCTTGCTTGTTTTTGAATATGCACTTAGTGCCAATAACATTGTGGCAATCCTTTGGCTTCTCAACTAGATTCCAAAATTTATTACGCTCAAAGTTATTGAGCTCATCATGCATAGCTTCCAACCAATCTGAGTCCTCAAGAGCTTCAAACACTTTCTTTGGTTCCACCATGGATATGTGAGCTTTATGCTCACTAAAGTTTGATAATTGTTTTCTTATGGATCTTCTAGCTTGAACATCTTCCAACACCTTGGCATCGGATCCATCAATACACTTCAAGGCTTTTCTAATCCTTCTAGCACGACGGGCTTCGATCTCCTCATTATTGTGAGGAGGAATCACTTAATCAGCTTGATCATTTGGGTCACCGTCTTGACAGTGGAATGTTGGCCTTGATCATCATCTTCAAGACTTGCTTCAACTTGAGGAGAAGAATATGAATAAGGTTGATCTTGTCCTTACCTTGGCTAGCTTGAATGATAGGAGTGGTTGGTTCTTACATAGCAACTTGGTCAACAAGAGGAGGGTCTTGAGCTTGTTCTTGGTTAGGTGCATCACTTGCTTATGTGGCATGTTCTTCTATTTTAGATGAGGGCTCCACTTGAGTAGAGCATAGTTCTTCTCGATCCGCCACAAGGTGTCCCTCGATGGGGCAGAAAAATCCCACACCCATCCTTCCTATGGCTTCTTGAGGAATTTCAACATCTACATTAGAAACATGAAATTGCGCCACTTTGGAGCCATTATTTTACTCGTAAACCACAATACAAGATTCTATGACAATCCGTGAGGCCTTGTCAAAGACTATATAAGTGTGGGATTCGGCACCGTAACCAACAAATATACCCTCAATAGATTTAGAGTGGAATTTAGATAGCCGAACACCCTTTGTCAAATAGAAACACTTACAATCGAAGACACGAAAGTAGGAGATGTTGGGTTTGTTGCCGGAGAGGATTTCATATGGAGTCTTCACTAATCCCTTGAGAATTTAGAGACGGTTAGAGGAGTGGCATGCCGTAGAGATGGTTTCGGCCCGTAGATATTGGGGAGAAGAATACTCCGCCAGCATGGTCCTAGCCATATCCAAGAGAGTCTGATTCTTCCTTTAGGCTACACCATTTTGTTGAGGCGTATATGCAGCAGAATATTAATGACGAATACCCTCTTCACTAAGAAATTCATTTAGGGTATAGTTCTTGTACTCGGTGCCATTGTCACTCCTAATAGCCATGATTGGAACATTGTGTTGACGTTGCACTTGGTTGGAGAAGTTGATGATGGTTTGTTTGGGTCTCAATCTTCAACTTGAAGAAATAAACCCAAGTATATCTTGAATAGTCATCGAAAATAACCAATAAATACTTCTTTCCTCCAAGACTTGCCTTGGGCATGGCACCAAAGAGATCAACATGGAGAATCTCCAAGATCCTCTTTGATGAGATAATTGTCTTGCACTTATGGGAGGCATCATGCATCTTTCCTTCAACACAAGCCCTACAAACACGATCTTTGGCAAAGGAAACATTTTATTTTAGTCTGAGGATGAGGCCACCTTTGTAAAGACTTTGAAAAGTTCTCATGTTGACATGGGATAGGCGGTGATGCCACAACCATCCCACATCCGCCTTTTCCGAAAAGACAGATCACTTGAGAGTTGGTAGACTATGAAAAGTCCACCACATACAACTTGTTTTTGACATGTCCCACGTATGAGACGTCTAGAGTCTTGCTCCACAAAAGGACCACGATATCAGGTTCAAAGAAGACGGAAACCCATCTTCCCTAAAGAACGAACTAGAAGTAAATTGAAGCCAAGGGATTCGACAAGCATGTAATCAACAATAGTGACATCCGGAGAAATAACAACCTTGCCGAACCCCCATTACCTTAGACTTGGACTTATCCCCATAAGTTATGGTTCCATTATATGTATTTGGTCGCAACTCCGTCACAAGTTCTTTGCTTCTGGTCATATGACTAGTGCATCCACTATCAATTATCCATTTAGACTCACCGGAAGCATAGTCCTACAATAAATCAACACTAGGGCATTTGCCCTTGATTCTTGCTAGCTCTTCTTTCAACCTAGCATTCTCCTCAATAATATTTGCATGATCACAAGAAGAAGTAGAGGTACTAGGCACAATGAATTTATTGAGTTGAGTTTGAAGTTGTTCATGTGACTCTTTGAGGGTAGAGTGTTCACTCTCCAAAGCCTTCTGATCCTTGGTGAGCTTCTCTAGCTCCTTGGTTAGTTTATCATGACCAACCCCAAACTCAAACTTATCCTTTTTAACCTTTTTATATTTAACAATTTCATGGTCACATTATTTAGCGAGTTTAGCTGTTAATTTATTATGTCACTCTTCAATAGTTTCAAGTTCCTCCTCAAGAGAGACTCGACCCTCATGCTCTTCCTCAAGAGTCATAGTGAGGGATGCCTTTTCATCGGCATTTCTCCTTTCAATCTCACCTTTCTTCTCAAGAGCCTCATGGGCCTCTTCCATTTGGCTCATGAGGAGATCAAAGAACCTCTTGGCCTCACCTTGCACGTTAGTCAGAAAACATTCCAAAGAGGCAATTTCATCTTCTACACTAAGACTATCAATGTTATTCATGTCATTTGGAGTCTTATATGTGGTAGAAGGTGATACCTCCGAGGCCTTAGCCATGAAGCTCTTGGCGGAAGGTTGAGGGAGATTCTCATTGGGGTATTCAAAGAGACATGAATATGATGATGTTGATGCAATAGCAGGAGAGGCCACTTCACTTGTGGATTCTTCTTCTTCTTCAACATCACCTGAATCATACTCTTCTTGAGTCATTAGCACAAACTTTGTAGGAGGCTTCTTGTTGAAAGGTTTCTTCTTGAAGAGAGGTTTCTTGTAAGTGATAGTTGATTTGTCCTTGCGAACAAGATCCCCTCCATGATGTTCTCTGTTCTCATATGGGCACTCGTCAATGAAATTATGCTTGTCTTGACAATTGAAACAAGCTCTCACCTTTTGAGTCCCTTTCCATAACTTGGCTTGGTCTTATCCTCAACATATTCCTTGGCCTTGGGAGGATTCTTCCAAAACCTTTGCAGGAAAGAGCAATAACATCCTTAATCACGGGATCATACTTTTGATCTATCAAAGGATCCAATTCTTCAATGCACTATTCATGATGATCAACCATCTTGGTCACAACCTTGGCCTTCAAAGAAACGGAGGCTCCTTTGTGCATTCCAATAGCTCTAGATCGATTGTCAAGAGCATTCTTTGTTTGAATTTGGTAGGAACACATCTCTTGCATCACTTGGGTTGAGGTCAAGGATGGATATTCATGTCTTCCTCGAAGATCCTTCAAGTACGCGGGCTCAAATGGCATGATGGCATTTACGTACTTTCTCTTGATCCAATCATCATAAATATGAGAGGCACCAATTCCATTAAAGGCGATGGAAAGGGTCTTGAGTCTTTGGTACATGTCCTCATGATTTTCACCATCATGCATATAGAACCCTTCAGCCTCATTGCTCAAGGTATCATACCTATTTCTCTCCATTCTTTCATTGCCCACAGACATGACAACAAGAGCGTCCCATGTTTATTTGGTGGTGGAATATTGTTGAAGAGGAGGCATTTGGTTTGAACCCATTACTTTTTGAATCTTGGACAAGGCGGTGTAGTTGAGTTGACAATCTACTGCTTGTCTTCTTATCAAGTTCTTGGGGTCATGGGGCTTGTGTCCATCTTGCGTGACCCTCCAAATCTCGATACAATAATAGTTCAAGTGATTTTTCATATAATATTGCATATTATCAAAAGTATGTGCATCAATTTTAGGAGGATCGCCTCTAGGAATAATATGAGGATGTGGGACAGGAGGAGCGGGAGAGTACCGTCCTTCTACATGATGGTACTTTCCATTCTCTTATGTTCCATTTGAATTTTTGGTCTTAGGGGTTCATTTTTAGATTCTCCACCCTTATCCCCATCTTTTCTTCCACTCGTATTTCTACCGAAGGAGATGAGTTGGAAGTCCCCGTCTCCTTGGCTTTCAAGAGTTGCAACAGAATATCTCGCAACTCTGTCATTTTGACATCCATGGATGGGGTCAAGGATTCTTTAAAATCATTGGGATCATTCGTAGTGACATGTGTCGCGGAATCGGCGGCTATCCTTTCATCGGCCATACTAAAAATCTTAGGCGGTTAAGCCCAAAATAAGAGCCGAGGTCTCATACCAATTGACCAGATAGTATGGGCACCTAGAGGGGGTGAATAGGTGCTATGACCAATCTTAATTTTTCTTCAAATTAAGGCTTGATACAAAGGTAAATTCACCAGATATTCAACTAACGTGAATTTACCTATATGACAACAACAACAACAACAACAACAACAACAACAACAACAACAACAATACACACGATACAAACTCAAAGTAAATGAGAGGGAACGTGGTAACCGATAACGGAAGCACGCAGAGACAAGGATGTAATACCGGGTTCCTCCTTTTGAGGGGATTATGTCTCGTTGGAGGGGTGTGAGTTTCTCCACAAGGGCCTACTCAACACCACAAAGGCCTCACCCTATTCTCCGATGAACCCCGCCACAAAATCCTAGTCCACCTTCCACTATTGATCCTCTTTTAGGCGGGAATCGAGTCTTTTACAACGATTTTGGGGCACACACACACAACCAAATTGGGGGATCCCAAGAATCACCAAGTAGTAGAAATGAGGTCTAGGTTCTCCACATGGAAACCCTAGAATTTGTTCTCTCAAGTGAATGAGGGGGAAATGAAGAACAAGTTGGTGAAGATGTAGATCCGGGCCTTCTCCTTCAATCCTTCAAGTTTCTACAAGTTTGGGTGGAGGAAACGGGAGATCTAGCTTGATGGGTGAGCTCAATTAATGGAGCAATGAATTTCGAACGAGCTAACCCTTTGGAGAAGAAGGAGTCTTTTATTTATAGGTCCACTGAAAAATTAGCCGTTTTCCTGCAGCCTGCGTTCAATCCGGAATCAATCCGGCCACCTGGAATATTACGGGGCATTCCGGATGCTAACAGAGGATTTCACAGTCATTCCGGAATGACCCCGAAATGAATCCGACAGCCCGAAATAGCCCAGAATGGTTCCAGATTGTAACAAAGGTTTTCGCGGAAAATCCGGAATGAATACGGAATGAGTCCGGATCCTAACAAAGGATTTTGCGTCAAATCCGGAATCATTCCGGAGCCGGATCCTAACAAAGGATTTTGCGGCAAATCCGGAATAATTCCGGAATGAATCCGGATTGTAACAGAAACCTCTGTCTGCAGGGAAAACATGCCTCCATCTTTTTCTCCTTCACCATATCTTCGACACCGCTTTGTGCTGGTAAAATATGTACCGTTAAACATGCAGCACACTGTGATATATTATTTATGTTGTTAACAAACAAACAAAACTCAAGAGATTAAGAAATGCTCTTTCAAATCCTTGATGCACTATGAGATGGGTACAAAGCAACCCTTACATGTTTTTTTTTTAAATGAGCAACCCTTACATGTTCTATTAAGTTTTTTTACGAGAACTTTTGCATTAAAAGGGAGGGAAAACAAAACCAAAAGTTACGAGAACACCCAACAGAAGACCCTCGGGCACGGCTAAAGAATAGAAGAAGAAAAAGTGTCGCTTACTTAGTACCACATTTGTACCAACTTAGTATAAAATGAGTTTGATGCCTTGGATGATTATATTGTTGTTCTTGAAGGTTAAATCATCTTTAATATACTTTGTATAGTGGATTGTCTTTTAGTATTGATTCATTGAAAGGTTTTACTTTGTTATTCCTAATGGTTTAGACATTACTCTTTGATATCAACTATAAACTACAACCTTTATTCATTTGATCCTAGTTTACATGCTTTACATTACTATGATGATCAAGTTTATGTTGGTAGCATGCCACCTCATAAATTATTTGTTTTGTCGTTTACCTACTCGAGGACGCGTAGGAACTAAGCTTGGGGATGTTGATACGTCATAAACGTATCTATAATTTCTGACGTTCCATGTTGTTTTCATGCCTTATGCTACATGTTTTCCTTACACTTTATGTCATTTTTATCGATTTCTCGGGACTAACCTATTGACAAGATGTCACAGAGCCAGTTCCCTGTTTTCTGCTGTTTTTTAGTTTCAGAAAAGTTGTTCTGAAAATATTCTCGGAATTGGAAAATTCGAAACCCGGAAGTCTTAGAATTCCCGAAGGTTCCATGGAGTCCCGAAGAGGCCCGGAGGGGGGGCCACACCATAGGGCGGCGCGCCCCCTGGCCGCGCCTGGGGGTGGTGTGGGCCCCTCGGGCATCCACCGCCATTGCCCTTTCGCCTATTTATTCCCCCCGATACTGTAGGGTTTGTTGCATAGAAAACAAAAAAATTCCTACGCGCGAGACACCCAGAAAGGCCAAGATCTAATCTAGGAGATGAAGTGCAACGGGGAGAAAGAGAGTCTTAAGAAAACATACCCTTGAATACTCTAAGCGTTACGATACCAAATCTCGTTGTTGGCGTAGTCGTACTCACACCGATCCCGAGAGCGAGAAGATGTGCACCGCAATCCGGCAGTGCCTCCGTGATCGGTCAAACGTACGGTTGATGACGACTTCCGTTCCCTCTATCCAGCGGGGCAGCGGAAGTAGAGGATCCCTCGGAACTCCAGCAGCACGACAGCGTGGTGGTGGTGAAGAATCTCACGGTCAGGGTTTCGCCAAGCCGGAGACCATGGAATGGAGCAACGGGTGGAGAGGAAGTGAAGCTGACACCAAGTGTGTAGGGAGAGGGAGGTCCAACCCCTCTTTATGTAGGAGGGGGAGGCAGCCACGAATTTTTGGTTCCTCCACCTCTCCCCTCATCATGTGGGTGGAGTCTCCACTCAACCCACTCATTCTCCCATCAATTCCCACACAAAATTCCAAGGGTTTTCTTTAATAAATAAATAACACAATTTCATTTATTTATTTTAATATTTGTTAATCCTATTAAAAACATTAACACTTACCCCCTTGAACTATTTGTTAATCAAACATTAACATATACCACCTTGAACTATTTCAATATTCCCCGAAACAATTCCAGTGACTATTTCAATATTCCCCGAAACAATTTCGGTGCTGCTCAAAACATTCTTCGTTATTTCGTATCCTCTCAAATGCGTCATCGAAAATTAAGTGTGTCACCCTACGGTTCGCGAATAACATAGACATGATGGAGACTCCTCTCCGATCAATAATCAACAGCGGGATCTAGAGATCCGTGATGACTCCTATATATTCAACGATGACTCTCGTAATCATGTGAACCATCAACGTCGTGACTAACTCGCTTTGTCTCGCAATATTTTACTTGTCCGAGACTCGATCATTGGTATCAACCATACCTTGTTCAATCTCGTTACCGACAAGTACTTTTTTCTCGTTTCTGTGATATGACATCCTTGTGACCTAGTCACGTGCTTGCAAGCGGTGTCGATGTGATATCACCGAGAGGGCCCAGAGTATATGTATCCGTCATTTGGATGGACAAATCCCACTATTGATCCATGATCCTCAACTAATACTTTCCGAATACCTAACAGCACCTTTATAGTCACCATGTTACAGTGTGACGTTTGATGACATCAAAGCACCCTTCTGGTACCAGTGTTTGGCATGATCTCATGGTCTAAGGAATAAGTTGCTTTGTATGCAAAATATAACAATATAAACTAAATGACTTGATCGTATTTTTATCTTGATATTGGGTCTATGTTCATCACATCATTCTACCAATGACATGACCCCGTTATTAACAACATCCAATGTTCATGATCAGGAAACCTTGATCATCTATTAATCAACGAGCTAGTTAAAACAGAGGCTTTACTAGGAACCATTGTTTGTTTATTAAACACACATGTATCAACATTTCCGGTTAATACAATTCTAGCATGAGAAATAAACATTTATCATAAACAAGGAATAAGATAATAATACTTTTATCATAAACATGTATCAACGTTTCCTCTCGGGCATACTCCCTTTAGTCTCCCACTTGCAATTGAGTCAATAATCTAGTCTGTAAGCACTTAACACACATGGCATTCCAGTGTTATTACCATGCTTCGCATGTGGTAAACATCATCAAAAAGATCTGAATTGTTCAGGTCCTATTGTATTTGCATGTTCTTTGCGTCTACACGCATCACTCGTCTCTAATTAGATGGCTTTGTATATATTTGGTCAACCGGTGAAACCTTAATTCCTCAGCTTAAACCAATGTTACTAACATTATGAAAATGTAGCTTCATAGTGTCAGCATTCTTGGAAATTCACCAAGTTCAATAAAGAACTCCTTGACACAAAATACTCTTATTATTTATTGTCAACACAACGATATACTTAGCCTTTATAGTGTCTGTAACAATACTTTAATTTTGAAACTCTTTCAAATCCACCATGGAACTTTCTTCCAGCATATTGTGCTACCCTTCATCACATATTTTAATTGAGATAGAATTATTTGAATATATGACAAGACTATTAGTGTAACATATTACAACTCATACTTTGTCATTACTACATAGGAAAACATATCCTTAGCATTTCTAAAATGGCATAAGGATCTCTCCCACTGTTGTCTAATCATCATATGAATTATCCTGCTATAACATTTTATAGCATAGGACTCATCTGGTTGTGTACATAGCATGGAACACATGACTTAGAAATCTTAATTTCAATTATGCTTATC
Organism: Alopecurus myosuroides; assembly: GCA_028641055.1. Lineage (NCBI taxonomy): Eukaryota > Viridiplantae > Streptophyta > Magnoliopsida > Poales > Poaceae > Alopecurus > Alopecurus myosuroides. The sequence goes on along the minus strand of CM054060.1, from coordinate 59,521,333 downwards.
ATGTGTCAAAACACTTGAATCTTGCTCAATTCTTTTCCATGTGGCAAGAACCCCTTCTTGTCATTTCGATATTGACTTCAATATTTCATCTATGTAATTTGGCTTCAATCATGTCAGGCGCTTCAATCCATCTCTTATAGATATCGATGCCCAATATTTCGTAAGCCTATCATCAATATGTTAATCGTGTTAATTTAAAATACATATTTTCCAATCAACCATATGTCATTTACATAAAGCATTGGAAATATGTCTTAGCGCTCCCACTTAATTTCTTGTAATTCTACAAGCATCTTTATCTTTCTTGATGGAATCAAACTCTTTCGATAACTTCATTAAGATAAAGATTCCAACTTCGTTATGCTCACTTCAACCATTGAAGTGGGCATACCTTTCTAGCAACCTTTTGAATTTTACAAAACTCTCAGACCGTGTCAAGTACACATCCTCGATCAAACTTCTTTAAGAGGAAAGTTTGTTTTTGTTATTCAACTGCATATCAGAATATGTAACTTTTTGCTAGAACTATCCGCAAAGACAAAAGCATCACTACGGAAAATCAAAGTCTTGCAGTAGTCAACTCTTTGAACTTCGTCGAAAACATCTTTTCAATAAGTACAACTTTCAAAGGATATAAAATCCATATGTTTGTTGCTATATAGACCCTTTTGCTATCGTTAGGCATCATGCCTATCGAAAGGACTACCAAGTCACATACTTGATATTCATACAAGGATACTATGGCGGATATAATGACTCATAGTCAAATTTACGAAGTCAGGGCCCATCATTTGCTTCCTTTATAAGGTCCAGTTTCTTTGTTGTCAAACCAACACTTCACACTTAAACCACAAGTTGGTCTAAGTACAAAGTTTTAAGACTTTTTTGGTTCAGTTCGCAAACTCATTCGAAGTATCTACAACACATGTAGTGTCTTCTACTTTGTCAAAATAGGAAACTCCGGAACAACTTCCAGTGTTGCGCTACTCTTGACATGGTAACGAAGATTCGCTAATATTGTCGAGTTTGTACTGTCCTCCCACTCACTTGTTTCGCAAGAACTACTTTCTCGTGAGATCAACCTTCTCTGACAAACAACATTTGTCTCTGGTTTGGTGATAGGAGAAATCCCCAATGTATTCTTTGGGATAACCTTATAAACATATATTTATCTTATTTTGGTTATAAACATTTTACACATGCTATGCATTCCAAAACTTAAGAAAAAGACAATTTGGGTCATTGCCCAAACCATATCTTATATGGTGTCAATCTCAATGGATCATGATGGCGCTATTTTTATTGTAAAAGCGGTTCTCACTAATGTATAGACTACAAAATTATAATGGTATTTTTATTAATCTTACCATGTCCAACAAGGTTTGATTTTGTCTCTTAAATACTCCAAACTAATGTGGGGTATTCGAGAAGTATAAATTGTAGAATAATTCTGCAACTTCTCAGATGTTTTGCTAAACTTGTAACTCAAACTTTATCCTTTATGATCCAATCATAAATACTTGATTATCTTGTTACAATGATTTTTTACTTCATACTAACAATAATTTGAACCAATTCAAAAATGTCAAACTCCGTTCTCTTTAAATAGATATACTCATATATCTACTCAAATCATCGACGGAATTTTATGAAGGAAAAATTAGTCCACCACACACAACTACACATAATGGACTATATACATCAATATGTATAATCTCCACTAAATTAGTCGTCCATTCTTCTTTGGCCTATGAACGGAATTTTACTCATCTTTTGGGAGAGGTCTCAAAGCGTCAATTTATTCAAAACAAAATGACTTCGGAAGTCCATCAACATGGAGTTCCTTCATGTTTTCCTTTCCGATATGAACTAAAATGGTGGTGTCACAATTTAAGTGAAATTATTTTACGTCTTGCAACGTTTAGCATTTAGTTTTATAGATGTTTACTTTACCAACATGATTTATATAAACTCATCCATCAATTATGGAATATGGTCATAGTTTGAACAAACTCATTTGTTCTCACAAAATACCAGAACAAAATAACAACTTATTAAGTTCTTAAAATAAATCTTGAATGTTTGGTTCGATACGACAATGAACACGATAATACTTTATTTCTGTTCTTGTCACAATCGATTCACATCTACTACTAGTTCCTTTTAGGCCATTGTATTTCTTGTATTGCATTGCTTTGTATGACAACTCATACCAACCAATCTGGTATCAAAATACCCAAAAAAAAAATACTTTGTTAACTAGTAATACATCTATAACTTGTATATCAAGTATATACTCCTGAGCTGGACTTTTCCAGTTATCTTCTTTTTCTGCCATATATCTTTTTGTAATTCTATTTTCAATATTTCCTTTTCTTTACAAGAAGAATCATTCAACATCAAACAACGCTAGTCGTACTAGCTCATTTTCCTTGGAGTGTTAGTCATATAATATCACCCATTGAGTCATACTTTGAGTTTGATTGTTCTACTAATATCACCATATTAATAGAATTCTTCCAGATTCCACTCTTAGCAATCTCCAAGCAAGGTAAAAGATTTTTACCCATACTTTTAATCCATCCCATCATAACAATTTTATGATTAAGCTACTATAACTCGAAGTAAGGAATTTAGAGGATAATTTTTAGCGCCCAACTTTTTGGAATATTCAAAATGCCTAGCGTCTTGAATCATTGCATATATTAAAATAATATAAGCATACATTGTCAAGCTAAATTATACTCAGTCATGTTGCCACACATAAGTTTCTAGATATCAATATATCTTTCACTTGATTGTTTCTGAAAACAATTCTTTTCAGTTCCTAAATCACCTTGTTCAACAAAACATTCTTTTGAAGATAAAGTAATATGGAAGCAACCATGACTCTGGATTCTAATTAGAAATTATTTACTCTCTAGATCAATCAATCATTAACCATATGGAGCCAGGTAGGAAATACCAAAAATCTACAATAGGACTCAATTTTAAATTTCACTAATACGGTACCAACCTTAAATGGTATTTACCAGATCATAACAGTTATATCTCAATTAACAATCTAAGTGTAAGGCAGTTTTGTGGATGCCAATGAATACTACAATTTGTGCAAATTCACTTTGATTGGTTGTTCATGAATAAATAAGTTCAAGTTAATTCAAAATTATGCCATGAACTCCCACTCAAAAACAACATCCCTCTAGTCGTTTTAGTGATTACACGAATCAAATTCACTACACCAAAACCGATCATCATGTGAGATGATGTACCTTCAAAGGCGAACATCGACATATTCATCATATCATCCATATGACTCATGCTTTACCTTTCGGTTACGTGTTCCGGGGCCATGTCTGTACATGCTAGGCTCTCCAAGTAGAACCATAGTATTGTGTGTGTTTCAAGGCCATGTCTGTACATTCTAGGCTTGAAAACACCCGTTGTATGCGAACGTTCAGTCTATCACACCCGATCATCACGTGGTGTCTCGAAACGACGAACTTTCTTAACGGTGCATACTAAGGAAGAACACATTATTATCTTGATATTAAGTGAGAGGGATCATCTTATAATGCTACCGTCGCTACCTAAACAAAATAAGATGCATAAAAAGGATTAACATCTCAGGTAAGGATAATGTGATATGATATGGTCCTTCTTGCACTTGATCTCCATCATGTGCATCATGGTATGATCTCCATCATTCCACCGCCGTGGCACCAATGTTCATGGCACCTCCATTTTGATTGTCCATCAATAATAAGACAACCATATGGCTCTCTTCCGGTATATCAATAATTTACAAAAGAGATCATCTCATAATCAAAATTTGTAACACTGACCATATCATATCACATGCCCACCAAAAACTAGTTAGACGCCTCTAATTTATTTTGCATATTTTGCGTGGCTTTAGGGCTTTCGAGGATAGAACCGTTCATACCTACGAACATCAACCACAACGTTGATAAACATATTTTTTAACAACCCTTCGTAGATTAGATCTTAACCATAGTTGGAGAAACGGACACCCCCTCAGCCACAAGTGAGACAGGTCTCGCGTACATAGTACACGTAAAGTTTGTCTAGGGCATCTTCATCCAACTATGCCACTAAGATCATAAAATACTCAAGGAGGCAATAACATGATCATCAACGCCCACATACACCTATGTGTTCTACCCGTACAAAACATCTACGCATAGATCCGGCTCTGATACCATTGTAGGGTTTGTTGCATAGAAAAAAAATTCCTACGCGCGAGACACCCCGAAAGGCCAAGATCTAATCTAGAAGATGAAGTGCAACGGGAAGAAAGAGAGTCTTAAGAAAACATACCCTTGAAGACTCTAAGCGTTACGAGATCGAATCTCGTTGTTGGCGTAGTCGTACTCACACCGATCCCGAGAGCGAGAAGATGTGCACCGCAATCTGGCGGTGCCTCCGTGATCGGTCACACGTACGGTTGATGACGACTTCCATTCCCTCGATCCAGCGGAGCAGCGGAAGTAGAGGATCCCTTGGAACTCCAGCAGCACGACGGCGTGGTGGTTTGGAAGAATCCCACGGTCAGGGCTTCGCCAAGCCGGAGACCATGGAATGGAGCAGCGGGTGGAGAGGAAGTGAAGATGACACCAAGTGTGTGGGGGAGAGGGAGGTCCAACCCCTCTTTATATAGGCGGGGAGGCAGCCACGAATTTTTGGTTCCTCCACCTCTCCCCTCATCATGTGGGTGGAGTATCCACTCAACCCACTCATTCTCCCATCAATTCCCACTCAAAATTCCAAGGGTTTTCTTTAATAAATAAATAAAACAAGTTCATTTATTTATTTTAATATTTGTTAATCCCATTAACAAACATTAACACTTACCCCCTTGAACTATTTGTTAATCAAACATTAACATATACCACCTTTAACTATTTCAATATTCCCCGAAACAATTCCGGTGACTATTTCAATATTCCCCGAAACAATTTCGGTGCTGCTCAAAACATTCTTCGTTATTTCGTATCCTCTCAAATGCGTCATCGAACCTTAAGTGTGTCACCCTACGGTTCGCGAATAACATAGACATGATGGAGACTCCTCTCCGATCAATAATCAACAGCGGGATCTGGAGCTCCGTGATGATTCCTATATATTCAACGATGACTCTCGTGAACGTGTGAACCATCAATGTCGTGACTAATTCCCTTTGTCTCGCGATATTTTACTTGTCCGAGACTCGATCATTGGTATAAACCATACCTTGTTCAATCTCGTTACCGACAAGTACTTTTTTCGTTTTTGTGATATGACATCCTTGTGACCTAGTCACGTGCTTGCAAGCGGTGTCGATGTGATATCACCGAGAGGGCGCAGAGTATATCTCTCCGTCATTTGGATGGACAAATCCCACTATTGATCCATGATCCTAAACTAGTACTTTCCGAATACCTAACGGCACCTTTATAGTCACCATGTTACAGTGTGACGTTTGATGACATCAAAGCACCCTTCCGGTACCAGTGATTGGCATGATCTCATGGTCTAAGGAATAAATTACTTCGTATGCAAGATATAACAATATAAACTAAATGACTTGATCGTATTGTTATCTTGATATTGGGTCTATGTTCATCACATCATTCTACCAATGACATGACCCCGTTATTAACAACATCCAATGTTCATGACCAGGAAACCTTGATCATCTATTAATCAACGAGTTAGTTAAAAGAGAGATTTTACTAGGAACCATTGTTTGTTTATTAAACACACATATATCAACTTTTCGGTTAATACAATTCTAGCATGAGAAATAAATATTTATCATAAACAAGGAATAAGATAATAACCACTTTATTATTGCCTCTCGGGCATATTTCCTTCAGTCTCCCACTTGCACTAGAGTCAATAATCTAGTATGTAAGCACTTAACACATATGGCGTTCCAGTGTTATTACCATGCTTCGCATGTGGTAAACATCATCAAAAAGATATGAACTGTTCAGGTCCTATTGTATTTGCATGTTCTTTGCGTCTATAAGCATCACTCATTCTCTAATGAGATGACTTTGTATATATTTGGTCAACCGGTGAAACCTTAATTCCTCAGCTTAAACCAATGTTACTAACATTGTGAAAATGTAGCTTCATAGTGTCAGCATTCTTGAAAATTCACCAAGTTCAATAAAGAACTCCTTGACGCAAAATACTCTTATTATTTGTTGTCAACACAACGATATACTTAGCCTTTGTAGTATCCGTCACAATACTTTAATTTTGAAACTCTTTCAAATCTAGCATGAAACTTTCTTCCAGCCTATTGTGCTACATTTCATCACATATTTTAATTGAGATAAAATTATTTGAATATATGACAATACTATTAGTGTAACATATTACAACTAATATTTTGTCATTACTACATAGGAAAACATATCCTTAACATTTCTAAAATGGCATAAGGATCTCTCCCACTGTTGTGTAATCATCATATGAATTATCCTGCTATAACATTTTATAGCATAGGACCCATCTGGTTGTGTACATAGCATGGAACACATGACTTAGAAATCTTAATTCCAATTATGCTCATCATGTGTCAAAACACTTGAATCTTGCTCAATTCTTTTCCATGTGGTAAGAACTCCTTCTTGTCATTTCGATATTGACTTCAATATTTCATCTATGTAATTTGGCTTCAATCATATCAGGCGCTTCAATCCATCTCTTATAGATATCGATGCCCAATATTTCGTAAGCTTATCATCAATATGAAAATCTTAATCGTGTTAATTTAAAATACATATTTTCCAATCAACCATCTGTCATTTACATAAAGCATTGGAAATATGTCTTAGCGCTCCCACTTAATTTCTTGTAATTCTACAAGCATCTATATCGTTCATGATGGAATAAAACTCTTTTGATAACTTCATTAAGGTAAAGATTCCAACTTCGTTATGCTCACTTCAAACATTGAAGTGTGCATACCTTTCTTGCAACCTTTTTAATTTTACAAAACTCTCAGACTGTGTCAAGTACACATCCTCGATCAAACTTCTTTGAGAGGAAAGTTGGTTTTTGTTATTCAACTGCCATATCATAATATGTAACTTTTTGCTAGAACTATCCGCAAAGACTAAAGCATCACTACGGAAGATCAAAATCTTGCAATAGTCAACTCTTTGAGCTTCCTCGAAAACATCTTTTCAATAAGTACAACTTTTAAAGGATATAAAATCCATATGTTTGTTGCTATATAGACCCTTTTGCTATCGTTAGGCATCATGCTTATCGAAAGGACTACCAAGTCACATACTTGATATTCATACAAGGATACTATGGCGGATAATGACTCATAGTAAAATTTACGAAGTCAGGGCCCATCATTTGCTTCCTTTATAAGGTCCAGGTCCTTTGTTGTCAAAACAACACTTCATACTTAAACCACAAATCGGTCTAAGTATAAAGTTTTAGAACTTTTGTGGTTCAGTTCGCAAACTCATTCGAAGTATCTACAACACATGTATTGTCTTCTACTTTGTCAAAATAGGAAACTCCGGAACAACTTCCAGTGCTGCGCTACTCTTGACATGGTAACGAAGATTCGCTAATCTTGTCGAGTTTGTACTGTCCTCCCACTCACTTGTTTCGCAAGAACTACTTTCTCGTGAAGCCAACCTTCTCTGACAAACAACATTTGTCTCTTGTTTGGTGATAGGAGAAATCCCCAATGTATTATTTGGGATAACCTTATAAGCATATATTTATCTTATTTTGGTTGTAAACATTTTACACATGCTATGCATACCAAAACTTAAGAAAAAGACAATTTGGGTCATTACCCAAACCATATCTTATATGATGTCAATCTCAATGGATCATGATGGCGCTCTTTTCAGTGTAAAAGCGGTTGTCACTAATGTATAGACTACAAAATTATAATGACATTTTTATTAATCTTACCATGTCCAACAAGGTTTAATTTTGTCTCTTGAATACTCCAAACTAATGTGGGGTATTCGAGAAGTATAAGTTGTAGAAAAATTCTGCAACTTCTCGGATGTTTTGCTAAACTTCTCGGATCCAATCATAAATACTTGATTGTCTTGTTACAATGATTTTTTACTTCATACTAACAATAATTTGAACCAATTCAAAAATGTCAAACTCCGTTCTTTTTAAATATATATACTTATATATCTACTCAAATCATCGACGGAATTTTATGAAGGAAAAATTAGTCCACCACACACAACTACACATAATGGACTATATACATCAATATGTATAATCTCCACTAAATTAGTCGTCCATTCTTCTTTGGCCTATGAACGGAATTTTAGTCATCTTTTAGGAGAGGTCTCACAAGCGTCAATTTATTCAAAATAAAATGACTCCGGAAGTCCATCAACATAGAGTTTCTTCATGTTTTCCTTTCCGATATGAACTAAAATGGTGGTGTCACAATTTAAGTGAAATTCTTTTACGTCTTGCAACGTTTAGGAACAACATCTTACTGTTGTGCTCTTAATACCTTATTCTTGGGGTCTCCCAGCTTATGTGTGTTACTCGCGCATCAAACACTTTTCTGGCGCCATTGCCGGGGATTTCAAAGTAATCAAGAAGCAACCACTCTCTCGTCAACTACGCACCACCTGCTTGACCCCGACCTGATAGGAACAACATCGTTCATCTTACGACAACCAAGTGCAGTTGTGATGCCACAAGTCCATTTAAGAATTTTTTTGCCAATCATCAAATAAGTGGAGTCAAGATAGTTAGACATAAACAATGAAGAATATTTACTGATACTCATCACACCTCAACAAATTTTCGAAGAATGGCCTCTGATCCTCGATGGCCAGAGGAACACTTCAGCGCTTCTACGGCCTCGTCATAATGGCTTGACATCGATTGTGACTACAGGAAAATAATCTAAATTAATAACAACTCAATTTATGGTCGCATGTGCTAAGAAGGAATCACTTACAATAAAACTTTGACCACCGGCGCTTGCTCCTGACGTTGGTAATGCTCCATCAAGTTCTTGTTGTAAGGAAAATCCTCGAAGATGGTGTCGTCAGCGTCCGCCATATCCAAAACGTTGTCGGGGAAAGCCGCAGGCAACAGTTTAAGACGAGTCCTTTGGTGTAGCTAGCTTACATACTTTCGAATGCTTCATTGTTGTGTGGTGCTTCCACGGGTTCTTCAACTCTATTCTCATGAGCCCAGTCCACCTCATCAACAATTCTCTTGAACTCAGTTATGTATCTGTCATGCTTCGTCGGCCAATCCTTCACACTCTTCATCCTACTCTTGTTGAGACTACACATCGAATTTCAGTTGTGTTAGCCGCGTAAAATTAATATAATGCTGACTGTGTTCTGATAAGGGGTACAAACCACTTACCGGTGCAACTATGCGCCCGTGTCAGTATAAGGTGGAGGCTATTCTGGAACCAACCAAATTGCCTCATAACCCGCTTTGGCAAGTGCCACTCCACAGCATAAAAACATACCAACGGACATTCGATCTTCCAAAAATGTTTTTCAACAAGACATCGTCGGTTTAACTCAAAAGACATGTCCCTGCCCACTTCCCCAGCAGTACCGTATGGGTTCCAGATTACCTACGCATAATACAACAGATCAATTTTTTTCTTTAACAAAACAAAAATACCATCCACGTAATGTCGAATAGTTAAAGATCTTACCATGGCATGGGTCAACGTGTCAAACTGATTGGTGTAATTGAGATACAAACTCCTCGCTATACCCAGTCACGCTTAACTGTGTATCATCTCAGCATCCACGTAGCCCTATGGTCTTGGTCGCCATGGTATCCCACTGACTGTCGTGATCCGGAAGTGGTCTACCAATTGGAAAATGCTCCCGACTCCAGACGAACAGTACCAGCATACAACCACCAATACTACTTTCCTTCTTCACCTTACCCCTACAGCATGCCTCGTCCAACTACAAAAAAAATAAGAAAGCACATGTAAAATCAAATGTACGTTTGGTTTAATCATGGGGGCAAGAAAAAATGTACTTCATACGGTAGCGTGGTTACCTGGCGATACAACCACACTAGTGCTGCCGTACCCCAACTCCATTTCCCATCCAAATGAGCTAACAGCTGGAGCCACATAAATGGGGCTACGGAGCCACCACCGTTTCCAAATATGGTCCGACAAAGAACGTACCACAAGTATGCCCGAGCATGCTGCAACAGAACTTCTGAATTCTATGTTAACTCAGGTGGGCATTTTCTACAATTACTAGCAATCCAACCATAGGAGGCACCATCGGACCTTTTATCTACTCCGGGCTCCCTACCGTGGAAATTCACCATCAGTTCACGCCACCCGTCACTAGTAGTGTTCCGACAAATAGGATCACCCCTAATGGAAAGTGTCGCGATCATTGAAACATCCTGTAGCGTCACGATCATCTCCCCACAAGGGAGGTGAAAAATGTGTCTCTCCGGATGCCAACGGTCTACGAGTGCGGTGATAAGACAAGGGTTGAACCTTGGCACTCCACCCTTGATCATATTGATGAACAGGAGTAACCTGGTTCGCCGAATATAGTTCGTGCACCGCTCGTCGTAATGCATCTTTGGATGTTTTGGGTCATCTATCTCCGCACCGTCAACCCTAGCAACCCTCAAGTGCAGCTGGTGGTAAACCTTTCCTTTGAACATAGCACGTCCACGGTGCTCCTTGCCATAAGCATCTTTTAAAACAAACATTATCCTGCAAACAATAACATATATAGACACACAAAATTAAAGTAACAATAACAAATATCTAATACTAAACTATCTAATTATTTAGGCACATATCTAATACTACCTAATACTATCTAACATCTATAGTTTTTTAGGATGAATTATAACTATCTAATACTACCAAATTATTACTAACAATAACAAATCTACTACTAACTAATCTGATATCACCCAATTATAACATAATCAAAATACTTATTTACAATGATCTATAATTTAGAAATAACTATTATTTACAGAATTGACCACACTACTACTACTACTAATAGCGACATAATACTAAAAAACCTCATACTAACAACCTAATACTAACAAACTATTACTAACCAATCAAAATTGACCACTGAAAGATCTACCAATACAATGTAGGGTTTCCCCTCTAACAAACTAACAAAAATAACAAGAAAACTATTGATCTACCAATAGAAACCTAATACAAACAACGAAAATAGCCAAACAAATAGATAAACTAGGGATCGAAATACCTAGAGAATAAAATACAGGCATTTGAACACAAAAAAGAGAGGAAAAGGAGGGACATACCTTGAGAAATTTAAGGGGAACCAAATCCCTAGCAGACAGCATCCGATCTAGCAATAGAAGGGAGGATTTGGGAGAGGAGAGTGAGAGACGGCGAGGAGAGGGACATGAACCTATTCTTCACGAATAGGGGAGATGGGGAATGGGCGGTTGGAGTCGGGCGCGGGGCGGCCGGTTAACTTATTCGCAACCATAACGTTCCGTCCCGTGCATTATGTGGCCACAGCATAACGCCCCCGTCCGGAGCGTTATGGTATCTAGGAGGCGGTCCCCACGATGACATGGCCGTGGTGAATAATGCTTTTGACCCAGCATTACGTGAGAGAGTTGACGCTTTATAAGCAAGCATTATGTTAAAAAGGTCATTTTGTGAAAAAAATCGATTCAGGTCAATTTATGAATATTCTGCGCTAAAAGGTTATTTATGTAAAATGCGACACGACACCCAAAGCGAAACTACGGTCACGATACTCGTGAAACAATACAGCGAATGACACTAGTAGCATACTACATTGCCGACGTATTTAGCCGCTATAAGTCTCGTGTTTAGACGCTAAATAGTGGTTCTTTCTGTTTAAAGTGTAGACACATGTCACGTATTTCTTCTCCTGGAGCTCTCCGTAGCCAGCAGTACTGTGAAGCATAGTGCAGAAACAGTAGAGGGAGGTCAGGGCGGAGTGAGGTGTGTTGCGGGCGAGCGGAGAGAAGTCAACAGCGGCGGAGACCCGGCCCGTTTGGGCCTTAAATGGCACCAGCTGTTTCCATTCCACCCGAGGCCGAGCGAGCGAGCAACAGTGGATGGCGGCCTCGAAGAGATGGATGGAGAGTGATGAGCGAGGAGGGCGGGCCCCTTTTAAATACTCCGGCTCCGGCTCTTAATTCGCATCGGTTATTGCTCCTCCGCCAACAGTGCTCCAGTGTACCATACTCAACTCATCATCCGAGAGAGACGGAGACGGAGAAAACATCGGCGAATACTACGTACGCAAATCCAAGCCAGCCATAGATCGCTCCCTCCTGTTTCAGCCTCGCCTCGCTGCCCATGCCCATAGCCTAGAGGAGAGAGAGAGGGAGGGAAGGTGCGGGAGTTAAGGAAGGCAGGCGGGCAGGCAGGCAGGGCAGGAGCAGCAATGGGGGAGGCCTGATTGCTGAATCCCACAACTCCTCCTCCATAGCCCAGCTCCTCTCCCTCCTCCCTCCTCCTGAGCTGTATCTACGTTTACTGCTTCTGCTTCGCCGGGACCAGAGAGGTTACTGCTCCTACCACCACGCCCTGCTCGCGTGGCCTAGGCGCGAGGCTAGGCTATATAGCGGCTCGTACCAGCAGCAGTAGACCTCGATCGTAGCTTTACTTGCTCGCTGTTGGAGGAGCCTTCTATTCCTCGCCTGAACCCGGACCTAGCGGACGACGTTTACCGAGATCGATCGAGCCGCGCGCCGATCCACCGGGGCGGCCATGGACTTCGGCGAGGACGTCATGACGGCTCCGACGCCCACCGCCGCAAGAAGCGCTACCACCGCCACACCCCGCGCCAGATTCAGCAGCTCGAGGCGTAAGTCTTTTGCTCCCTTCGTTTTCTTCTGCTCTGGGGTCTGGATGGATATGCGCGCGGTCGAATTGTTTGATCTGGTCGATGATGATGGGACGGACGCTTCTGTTGCAGGATGTTCAAGGAGTGCCCGCACCCGGACGAGAACCAGCGGATGCACCTCAGCCGGGAGCTGGCGCTGGAGCCCAGGCAGATCAAGTTCTGGTTCCAGAACCGCAGGACGCAGATGAAGGTATCGCCATCGATCGTCCCGTCCTTTTTGCATTTCCTTGCAGAATGAAACGCTTCTTGATTCGCGGTGCTGCCGTAAATTGCAGGCGCAGCACGAGCGCGCCGACAACTGCTTCCTGCGCGCGGAGAACGACAAGATCCGCTGCGAGAACATCGCCATGCGCGAGGCGCTCAAGAACGTCATCTGCCCCACCTGCGGCGGCCCGCACTCCGCCACCGACGACTACTTCGACGAGCACAAGCTCCGCATGGAGAACGCGCACCTCAAAGAAGAGGCAAGCTACCTTCGTTTTCTACAACATTTCGCCCGTCCCTACCCGCAAAAATGGCACTGACAATTAATCTGACATGACACGATCGGTCGACCTGGTGACTAATTTTGGTTTGATGCATGCTGCAGCTTGACCGGGTGTCCAGCCTCACGTCCAAGTACCTGGGGCGGCCCATCACGCAGCTCCCGTCCATGCACCAGCCGCTCTCCATGTCCTCGCTCGAGCTCTCCGTCGGCGGGCTGGGAAGCCCGGCGTCGCTCGGCCCGTCGCTGGACCTGGACCCGTTCAGCGGCGGGAGCTCCTCGTCGTTCCAGCTCCCGGCCCCCGTGTCGGAGATGGAGCGCCCCATGATGGCCGAGATGGCGACGCGGGCCATGGACGAGCTCATCAGGCTGGCGCAGGCCGGCGACCACCTCTGGGCCAAGGCGCCCGGCGGCCGGGAGGTGCTCAACGTCGACACTTACGACAGCGTCTTCGCCAAGCCCGGGAACAGCTCCTTCCGCGGCCCCGACGTGCACGTCGAGGGCTCGCGCGACGCATGCCTCGTGCTCACCAGCGCCGTCGGCCTCGTCGACGTCTTCATGGACTCGGTCAGTAGTCAGCTTTTTTCCTTACATGTTCATGCATTTGCTATCAAAATAGTTTGCCTGACGTGCATTGGACATTGCTGTTGTTGCAGAGCAAGTGGACGGAGTTCTTCCCTACCATCGTGAGCAAGGCGCGCACGGTGGACGTCCTCGTCAACGGCATGGCTGGCCGGAGCGAGTCTCTGGTGCTGGTAAAGACAATACCACCGTGTCCGTCACATTCCTGCACGCGATCGTACGTCGAGTAATAGTTTTCTTTCATGTGCCGCAGATGTACGAAGAGCTGCACGTGATGACGCCGGTCGTGCCGACACGCGAGCTCTGCTTCCTCCGCTACTGCCGCCAGATCGAGCAGGGTCTGTGGGCGATCGCCGACGTGTCCGTGGACCAGCAGCGTGACGCCCGCTACGGCGCGCCACCGCCGCGCTCGCGGCGCCTCCCCTCCGGCTGCCTCATCGCCGACATGTCCAACGGCTACTCCAAGGTGACGTGGGTCGAACACGTGGAGACGGAGGACAAGGTCCCCGTGAACATGCTCTACCGCGACCTGGTCGCGAGCGGCGCGGCGTTCGGGGCGCACCGGTGGCTGGCCGCGCTGCAGAGGGCGTGCGAGCGGCACGCGTGCCTCGTGACGCCGCCGCTGGGCCGGGACATCGCCGTCGCCGGGGTGACCGCGGAGGGGAAGCGGAGCATGATGAGGCTGTCGCAGCGGATGGTGGGCAGCTTCTGCGCGAGCCTGAGCGCGTCGCAGTTGCACAGGTGGACGACGCTGTCCGGGCCGGGCGGGGTGTCGGAGGACGCGGCGGGCGTGCGCGTCATGGTGCACCGCAGCACGGACCCGGGGCAGCCCAGCGGCGTGGTGCTCAGCGCCGCCACATCCATCTGGCTCCCCGTTTCGTGCGACCGCGTGTTCGCCTTCGTCCGCGACGAGAACACGCGGTCCCAGTGGGACGTGCTGTCGCACGGCAACCCCGTGCAGGAGGTGTCGCGCATCCCCAACGGCTCCCACCCCGGCAACTCCATCTCTTTGCTCAGAGTAAGCTTATCAACATTGATCACAACTTCGGCAATGGCCTACGTATAATAATACTATGCATGGTGTGTTGACGAGGTGTTTGATGTAATGCGTGCAGGGCCTGAACGCGAGCCAGAACAGCATGCTGATCCTGCAGGAGAGCTGCGCGGACGCGTCGGGGTCGCTGGTGGTGTACGCGCCGATCGACCTGCCGGCGGCTAACGTGGTGATGAGCGGGGAGGACCCGTCGTCGATCCCGCTGCTGCCGTCGGGGTTCACGATCCTGCCCGACGGGCGCGCGACGTCGTCGGCGGCGGGGTCGGTGGTGACGGTGGCGTTCCAGATCCTGGTGAGCAGCCTGCCGTCGTCGCGGCTGAACGCGGAGTCGGTGGCCACGGTCAACAGCCTGATCAGCACCACCGTGGAGCAGATCAAGGCGGCCTTGAATTGCGCCAGCAGCCATTGATGGCGGCCTGCCCCGCCCTCCGTCAGCAGCGGGGAGTGAATTCGATACCTCCTCTCCCTCCCCGTTCATTGAAGGCGATCGATCGGCCCGAGTTTTTTGGTTGGTTGGGGTTCCTTGAATGCTGGCGCGCGCATTCATGGCGGAGCAGGAGCGCGCGCGCGCCGCGATGGTGGCGGTGTCGCTGGGTTGGGGTTCATCTGCTGCCGTCCGGTCGACGGGTCGTCCGGCCGGCGCCCGCGCATGCACGGCACGCAACCTGCCTGTCCGCCGCTTCCTTCCTTCCCTGCTCGTGTTTAGTACGTTTGGAGTTTGGTTTGCATGGTGATGCATGCAGGTGCACCTACGTACAGTACGTGTGAGTCGAGTCTCGGAGTGGAGGCCTTTGCATGAAACCGAAGGAGTCAAGAACGCACCATGCTTGTCCCGTTTCCTCGCGCTGCTTTTTTTTTTTAATCACAGTCTCTTTTTCTAGTAGCAGTAGTAGTGTTTTTTTTTCTTCTCCTCCATCCCCATCTCCATGGCAGTAGCTTGTTGTAGTAGCAGCAGAGGATGAATGGTTCGGGTATTGACTTCTGTCCAGCAATGTAAAAGCCTTCACTACTCATTAATGGAACATTCAATTTCGCTTTCAGGACATCTCCAGCGGGGCTGCTCAAATGCGGACCAATTTGGTCCGCATTTTGTCTGTTTGAACAGCCGTCCGTGGCCGTGTCCGGCCGGATTTGGGCCCTGCACCCAGCGGGGCTGCTCATTTAGTGGCCGGACATTAAATTTTTTTTTTCTAGTTTTTTCTTCTCATCCATACTTTGAGCCTAAAACAAACACAAAACTAAATAAAATACGAGTTATTTATTACAAATTTGACCGTTTAATAAGAAAACAAATAAGTCTTAGCTAAAATAAAAAAAAACTACTGGTTTCCAACGAAGTTCCAGATGTGTTGCACCAAATCATCCCGAAGTGTGAGGTGGGTGTCCTGATCACGCAACTCGTACTGGAAGTCGATGAAATCCGCAAATGTTGCCACTCCTGGCTGGGGCTCCACGTTCTCACCCTGAAACAACCAGTTCTCGTCGTAGACGCTGTCATCGCGCTCATCCTCTATGATCATGTTGTGCATGATCACACAAGCAGTCATCACCGACCACATAATCTCCGGGCTCCATGTTCGAGCAGGGTGGCGAACAATAGCCCATCGAGATTGAAGCGCACCAAAAGCACGCTCCACATCCTTTCGGGCACTCTCCTGCTCTTGGGCAAACCGCTTCCTCATCTCACCTTGAGGATTGGAGATGGTCTTCACAAAGGTAGCCCACTGGGGATAGATACCATCTGCCAGGTAGTATCCCTTTGTGTAGTGGTGGCCGTTGATATCATAGCTCACCTCGGGGGAGTTGCCTACGGCAAGTCTGCCAAACACCGGAGAGCGCTGGAGCACGTTGATATCATTGTGTGAACCTGCCATGCCGAAGAACGAGTGCCAAATCCACAGATCATGCGAAGCAACTGCTTCGAGAATAACCGTGCACTCACCAACATGGCCCTTGTACTGCCCCTGCCAACCAAATGGGCAGTTCTTCCACTCCCAGTGCATACAATCGATGCTTCCAAGCATCCCAGGTCACCCTCTGCTCTCGTTGATCGACAACAGACGCTGAGTGTCGGCAACAGTAGGTTCCCTCAAGTACTCCGGGCCGAACACCTGAACCACAGCTTCACAAAACTTGTACATAGCCTCCAGGCACATTGATTCACTCATACGCAAGTACTCGTCAACCAGATCACCAGCTACTCCGTATGCAAGCATCCGAATTGCCGCGGTGCATTTTTGATAAGAAGTGAAACCAAGCTTACCGGTGGCATCGGGCTTGCACTTGAACCAATCGTTGTAGTCGAGGACGCCGAGCCGAATGCGGTTGAACAAGTCCCTTTTCATCCGAAAACGGCGCCGGAATAGCTTCGCCGTGTACACCGCATTGGTGGGGTGGAAGTAGTCGTTCCACAGCTGCAAATGGCCGGCCGCTCTGCCCCTTTCCAAGCCCGGCGCACGGCCGGGGATGGACCCTCTGAACACCGGCCGCATCCTTGCGATGTGGTCATTGACCACGAGAGTGGCAACGAGGATGTCGCTCTCGTCCTCGGAATCGGAGTCCGACGAGGACGAGTACATGATGAAGTTGTTGAAGAAGAACTCGTCGCCGCTATCCGCCATTTTTTTGGGCCGAGGTCGGGCAGGCACACGGACGAACAGCTTGTGTGCGCCCGTGGAGGTGGAGCGGGCTGTACGAAGGCCGGTGAGCCTCCTGCGGGGCAGGCGGTGGCGCGGCGGCGTGTGAGGGAGTTGGGGGGAGGTGGACGTCGCCGGCGAGGGGCCGAACGGTGGTCGTGGTCGCGAAATCGGCGACCTATCGGCGGCGAGGTGGGTCGCTGGCGGCGCGGGGGGGGGGGGGGAGGAGGGGGTTTTTTGCGGGCCAGGGAGTGTGTCCACGGGACACTTTTGTTGTCCGCGGGGCTGCTCAAATCTGACCCAAATTTGGGTCGGATTTGAGCATCCGCGGACAAAAAAACGGACCGCGGTCCGTATGAGCAGCGCCGCTGGGGCCTGGTTTTGGCCCAGGCTGCTCAAATCCGGCCGGTCCGGGCCAAATGAGCAGCCCGCTGGAGATGTCCTCACGCCAAGACGATCAGAGCTTCGCTGTGGTAAAGCTGGAGCAGAAGCTCGTTCATCATTGCTTATGTGACCTGTGATGTGCACAGTGCTGGCAGTTAGTAGTTTCTGTCCGACGCGCGTGCAGCAGCATGAGACGGACGTACTGTGTACATACGTTGCCATTGTTGTGTGTGTTGTTCCAACTTGAAGGAGCCCGCAGAGCGCAGGCTGTAAGCGGGGCCCACCTTTGCATGGCATTGCAAGGCGTTGGCGTTGCAGCATTTGCATGGCATGGGATCTCTTTCGATTTGCAAAATTAATTGGAGTGGTTGGATTGAGTTTGCCATAGCCGAAGCAAATGCGAGCTCTATTATTATGTGTTGAGAGGGCCAGCTCCATGTTCAATTTCGTCGATGCGTGCATGGTATTGGTAGCACAGTAGCTGCATTTTCTTTAGAGAAAAATTAAGCAAACAGGATCCTGGTCCTAACCAACTCCATGCAAATTCTCCTCGTAATTTGATTAAGCAGCATAGAACTTCGGTCTGTGGATACACGTGTTGCTTCGAGACGGCCTCGTGCCTTTGGCAGCTTCCGTATGATACGACCGTATTGAATTGGGAAGTGGCAATCAATTCTGCATCATGGCGCAGCGACAGCGTGGAGCTCCATCGTGATGGCCGATTTCGCTATCGTTTCAGCTTGTGAAATTGTCGTTGGCTGGCCAGTCTTAAATCCGGAGGATCGTCGCATGTGTGTTGGATTAGCAAAAGATACGTACCGCCTGCGTCGACCGCTCGTCTCCATGAGGCCAAATCGTGGCCTTAACCAAACCATGGTCGGAGACCCGTGCTCAGTACTACACTACCACTAGTGGAAAAGAGGGGTTCAGTCCCGGTTGGTTGGCGCCTCTAGTCCCGGTTTTTCAACCGGGATAGCCTAATCGGGATTAAAGCCCCTCCCCCTACCCTTGCGTCCCGACACACCACGAACCGGGACTAAAAACCCTCCACGTGGCCGCACGGCGAAGAGCTCAAGCCACATGTTACAAACCGGGATAAAATGACTCCACGTGTCAGCGACGCCGCGCGTGGCTGAAGGACCCTTTTGTCCCGGTTTGTGTTAGAAACCGGGACTAAATATCTCATGTGTCTTTGGATTTTGGGTTTTACGGTTTTAGGTTTTTCACGGTACTACGTATGTACTATACATGTTGAATTTCATTCATATATGTTGATGCAAACATATATATCTCTGATCTCTCTACCGGCGCGAGTATTACAAGAATTTCCAGTACGTTGGAGCTAGACCTAATTTCCGAGGTAGTTGAACTCTCCCCATAGAGTTATGACATGCTCTAACAAACATCCCGTCAACTCTTTTTGAATTCCTCGTATGTGGTTCGGTGGTAGGAGCTTCTCCCGCATGCCTTCCATCTTTAAAAAAAGGAGAACAATATGAATATTTGAGTGGCGTGTGTATATATGAATGAAACTCAACATAATTGCTGGCAATAGAATAAAACCGTGAATACTGTTTACGTACCACAATTTGTCTTACATCCCTGCACCGCTCATTGGTCGTCATGTGAATGTACTCGCAAATGTATTATCTACATGAATTTGTCCCTTGTTCCTGTCTCAACCACTTTACGAGAATATAATTCAGTCAAATAATAGTCAAGCATGGTAATGGCATCGAAACTAAATTAAAGAGATGCGCGGACATAGCTAGTATATATACTACTTACCCTGGCAGGTCTAAAAGTCAGCTTGTTTCCATTCACCGGTAATCTCCTTGCTGTTCCATGAATGAATGAGTTATATATTAATTACTTGATATCAGCAAATTAACGAAAGAGACCGATATAGTGTGATAATGATTGAAATAATGATTGAACTTACCTCTAGAGAATCTTAAGAATGTTGTCATATATGTGATGACCCACAATTATAGGGGGTGTATCGTAGTACTTTCGATAAATAAGACTGTCGAACCCAACGAGAAGCAGGAGGTGTTGACAAGCAGGTTGGATGGAGAATTCACTGTAAACACTAGCAAACGGGTTTTTGGTGGTTTTTGATAGAGCAGATAAATAAAGTGCGAGTAAATAAAATGTAGTAAATATAATTGCAGCGAGTGGCCCAATCCTTTTGAGAGAAAATGACAACCCGATTGTTCTACTTATGATTACCAAACGTTCTCGAGGACACATAGGAATTTTTCGTCAAGTGCTTTCGCTTCATACGGTTGATTAATATTTATTGGTTCGTTAAGTGTTGTGTGGGTGAACCTATGCTAATGCACCGCCCAACTAGGACTAATACATACTTGTGATTATATCCCTCGTAAGCATCCGCAAATACAAGAAAGTAATTAAGATAAATCTAACCATAGTCTTAAAACTTCGGGATTCTACGCTCCCTCGTCCATTGGTTTCATAACGGGAGTTTAGGTTTCTGTCACTCCGACAACCCCACAATTAGTAGTCAAATACACAATGTATCCTCCTAGGCCCATAAAGGTGAAGTATCATATAGTTGAAGTTCACATGGCACCACTAAAAGAATAACACCAGAACTTAAATATCAAACCACTAAATATTACTTCAACATAATTTCACTACTAACATCTTGACTTCTCCCATGTCCTCAAGAACTAAACGAACTACTCACAAGACATCATATGGATCATAATCAGAGGTGATATAATGGATAATAACAATCTGGTCATAAAGTGTAAACACCGATAAATCTCACAAGCATCAACTACTAACAAGTAATTCACACCGGGAGAGAGATCTAGTGAAGAGCAGCGATAAAGGCCCCTGATTGTTACAGCGGGATGAAGGTGGATGATGAGGGTGATGGTGCTGGTGGTGATGATGCTGACGATGACGGTGACGATGGCGATGATTCCCCCTCTCCGGGGAGGAATTTCCCGGCAGATTTGTCCCTGCCGGAGAGCTTTTCTCTCTCTGTTGTTTTCCACCCCGAGGCGGCGGCGGAATAATTCTTCGTCGATCCTCTGGGGCTTAGGATTCCCTGGGGGTCAAGTACGCGAAAGGGGGCGCCCAAGAGTGGGCCAGGGGGCAAGACCACCCCCATGTGCGGCAAGAGGGGGGCGCGCCACCTGGTGGTGTAGGCCCCAGGTGTCCCCCCTCCGGGTGCCCTTCTGGCTGACTTCCTCCTCGTCACATTAGACTCAGAATGGCAACCATGCTCTCTCAACTGTGCATAAAGTTAGAAGATGAAGACTCAGCATAAACGTAAAAGAAAGGACCTTCGCAGAGGGAAGCGGGGATCACTCATGTGTTAGAGCTGTTTTATTTTGTTTAACAGAGGCACTGAAAACATTTTTTAGACAGGTGTATGCTTATGTCAACGAATATTAAACATAAAATACAGTACGTCACAAGACAACTAGACTTCACAAGAGCGGCTCCCATAGAAGGACGCATCTGGGTAGAAGGTCATCCCTCTTTCTCTTTTGTTTACACAATTATGCTTTGACTGAAAAATCGGGGGCAAAAATAGTGAAGAAAATTTGTTGTATTAATTTGGGGCTGGGCACCCCGCTACCAAGCTCTTCTATAAATTGGATAAGAGGATGAAGCCACTAGTGCAGGATGAAAGAGTCCAATCAACAAGTGAGATAAAGATTCTCTATTTACGTCCTCATGAGCTAAAACAGGAGCAATTTTGAAAGTTTTAAAGGTAACACATGAGCAATTTACTTTGGAGTGGCGGTTAATTACCACATGTAGGTAGGTATGGTGGACACAATGGGAAAACTTTGGTTTTTGGGAGCTGTATGCACGAGTAGAGCTCATACTCAGTACAGGTGGAGGCTAGCAAAAGACCGGGAGCGACAAATCAAGAGAGCATAAGAGCCATAATCATGCATAGCGACATAAACATAATTAATCAAAGCATAAGTGGTACCACAAGTTCAAAAACTAAATGATCATTGAGGCTATTCGTGACTGGTTCATAGTCATAAACATGGTGTGAGCATGCGCCAAGTCAACCAAATAAAACATTCAAAGGATAACACCACAAATTTATGCTTCAATATGACAAGAACAACTCATGATTCTTTCAATGGCACATTAAACACTCTCAACTATTCGAGGCTAATCATGATACTAAATAACCACAAGGCTTAAAAACTAAAATAACATCTAGCATGATATGAAAAAGTCTAGCCACATTCTATACAAGCTTCTAGTTGCACCGTTATAAGCACGCAAACTGTACTACTACTTTCCAACACCAAGCATTTACGTCCTCATGAGCTAAAACAGGAGTAATTTTGAAGGTTTTAAAGGTAACACATGAGCAATTTACTTTGGAGTGGCAGTTAAATAACCACATGTAGGTAGGTATGGTGTACACATTTGGCAAACCTTTGTTTTTGGGAGTTGGATGTACGAGTATAGCTCATACTCAGTACAGGTGGAGGCTAGCAAAAGACTGGGAGCGACAAATCAAGAGAGCAATAATGGCCATAATCATGCGTAGCGACAAAAACATCATTAATCAAAGCATAACTGGTACTACAAGTTCAAAAACTAAATGATCATAGAGTCTATAAGTGAATGGGTTGTAGTCATACACATGGTGTGAGCATGCGCCAAGTCAACCAAATAAAACATTCAAACAAGAACACCACAAATTTATGCTTCAATATGACAAGAACAACTCATGATTCTTTCGAAGGCACATTAAACACTCTCAGCTAATTGAGAAAAATCATGCTGCAAAAATAATCACTAGGGTTTAAAATTAAAATAACATCTAGCATGACATGAAAAAGTCTAGCAACAGTCTATACAAGCTTCTAATTGCACCGTTATAAGCACGCAAACTGTACTACTACTTTCCAACACCAAGCATTTAATACCAAACAAAAACTCTCCAAGAAATGCATCAATGAAACAAGAGAGTACTAACAAAACTCTACTAAAACTAACAGCTCTAAATAAGAGATGCAAGAAAAACAGGAGCTAAACAGGAATTTTGCAGCAGCTAGAAGAAAAACTAAGAATACGAGCATAACGAGTATTCAAACGAAAAAGCGGAGCGTGTCTCTCTCCCACACAAAGAATGCTAGGTTCCAACTATATTATTGCAGCAAGGAAAACAAAAGAGAACAAAGAAAAACAAAATAAAAACAAACAGACGCTCCAAGTAAACTTCATATGATGTGACCGAATAAAAATATAGTTTCACTACAAGTGACCTGATAAATTATTGATGAAGAAAGGGATGCCTTGGGAATCCCCAAGATTAGATGCTTGAGTCTTATTAGAATTTTATGGGATGAACCACGGGGGCATCCCCAAGCTATCACCCTCTTCTCTTGACCCTTGAAAACTTCCTTCACACCACACTCAAAGTAATTCGCATTCGAGGGTTAGTGCAACAATCAAAAATCGATGGGTTCTGCATGGGCACAAGTTCTATTGATAGTTTCAAACATTAGCTACATCCATTGATGTTTCTTGAAGCAAAGAAATCCACTTGACATCGTAAAAGAGCAAATGTAAGAAAAATAGCAGAATCTGCCGAAACCAGAACAGTCTGTAAAAAAGTTTCGTAAAGCTGAGGAATAAGCACAAAAAAATTAGGTCATTTTGATCTTTCTGGAATTTATACAATTTTTTACGGTGGACAACAGAAATCTGTTTCCTACGCAGAAATCCAAAACCAACTCCAACTTTCGCTAGAAACTTTACTTGGCACAACTAAAACATGGAAATAAAGATATAAAGGAGTTGCTACATAAGTATACAACCCCTTGACTCAAAGAAAACAGAGAAAAACAAATCAAAAATAAAACCATGGGTTATCTCCCAAGAAGTGTTTTTCTTTAACGCCTTTTAGATAGACCCAGAAAAGTAGAATCAAGTGTTTTCAAGTGAAGAAGCATCCAAATTGTAATTTGTTCGAATAATATAATCAAAAGGCAACTTCATATCTTTCTAGGAAAGTGTTCCATACCTTTCTTGAGTGGGAATTGAAATTCAATATTCCCCTCTTTCATATCAATAACAACACCAACAGTTCTAAGAAAAGGTCTTCCCAAAACAATTGGACAAGAAGCATTGCAATCAATATTCATAACAACAAAATCAACTGGGAAAATGTTATTATTAACCATGATAAGAACATTATCAACTCTCCCCCAAAGGTTTCTTTCTAACATTATCAATAATACGAATATCCAAATAACAGTGCTCCAAAGGTGGCAAATCAAGAATATCATAAAGTTTCTTAGGCATAACAGAGATACTAGCATAGAGATCACATAGAACATTGCAATCAAAATCATTCACTTTAATTTTAATGATGTGTTCCCAACCATCATCTAGCTTCCTAGGGATAGAGGCTTCACATCTTAACGCATCCTCTCTAATTTGCATGAGAGCATTTGTAATATGCTTTGTGAAAGCCATATTCATACTACTAGCATTAGGACAACTAGAAAGATTTTGTAGGAACTTAATCACTTCAGTTATGTTGCAATCATCAAAGTCAAGATCATTTTTATCAAAGGTAATGGGACCATTGTATCCCATGTTTCTAAAAATTTCAGCACTTTTATCCGGAACAATTTTAGCACTTTCAGGCAGTTTTGCATTTTTAATAGCAGAAGTGGGAGTATTGACAACACCAATTACTTTACCATTGATAGTATAAGGTTTACTAGCATGAGAAGATTCAGTTTTACTAGTGGTGGTGATGGTGCAAACATTAGCTATATTATTCTTTCTAACTATTTCGTCTTCTCTTTCCCATCTAGCATGTAATTCAGCTAACATCCTAACATTATCATCAATTCGAATTTGGATGGCATTGAGAGTTTTGATTTCTTTAACATCATGAGGAATAACCTTTAGTTTCATAAAATCAACGTCAAGAGCAAGGCTATCAACTTTAGAAGCACGAGCATCAATTTTGCCAAACTTTTCCAAAATAGATTTATTAAAAGCGGTTTGTGTACTAATAAAATTCTTGAGCATGTTTTCAAGATCATAGGGTGCACTTTTATTGTTGTTGTAGGAATTACCATAAGAATTGGAATAACCATTATTATTATTAGGAGGATATGGCCTATAATTATTGCTACCAAAATTATTCCTATAAGCATTGTTGTTGAAATTATTATTTTTATTGAAGTTCACATCAACATGCTCTTCTTGAGAAACTAAAGAGGCTAAATGAACATTGTTTGGATAAATAGGAGCATGGCCATTCACAAGCATAGATATAATAGCGTCAAGTCTTTCACTTAAAGAGGAGGTTTCTTCAACAGAATTTACCTTCTTACCTGGTGTAGCTCTCTCGGTGTGCCATTCAGAATAATTTACCATCATATCATTAAGAAGCTTTGTTGCTGCCCCCAAAATAAGGGACATAAAGGTTCCTCCAGCAGCTGAATCCAGAAGGTTTCTTGAAGAAAAATTCAGACCTGCATAAAAGGTTTGGATGATCATCCAAGTAGTCATTCCGTGAGTGGGACAATTCTTTACTACAGATTTCATTCTTTCCCAAGATTTAGCAACATGCTCATTATCAAGTTGCTTAAAATTCATAATGCTACTTCTTAAAGATATAATCTTAGCAGCAGGATAATATTTTTCCAATGAAAGCATCTTTACACTTAGTCAAAGAAACAATACTATTTTTAGGCAAAGATAGTGACCATTATTTAGCTCTTCCTCTCAAAGAGAAAGGAAAAAAATTCAGTTTAATAATATTTCCAGCTATATCTTTATATTTTTGCATCTCACATAGTTCAACAAAATTATTAAGATGAGCAGAAACATCATCAGTACTAACACCGGAAAATTGCTCTCTCATAACAAGATTTAACAGGGCAAGCTTTATCTCATAAAAATCAGCAGTAGAAGCAGATGGAGCAATAGGTGTGCTAATGAAATTATTGTTGTTGGTGCTAGTAAAGTCACACAACTTAGTGTTCTCATAGGTAGTCATTTTAGCAAGACTAAAAATAGGATAAAAACAACAACTAGAATAAGAACTATTTTTTGTGTGTTTTTTATATAGAGAAGCAAACAAGACAAAATAAAATAAACTAAGCAGAACAAAAACAAAGTAAAGAGATTGGAAGTGAGAGACTCCCCTTGCAGAAATTCTCTTCCTCCCCGGCAACGGCGCTAGAAATTAGCTTGATGCGCGCGTAACACAAGTTCGTTGGGAGACCCCAAGAGGAAGGTATGAAGAGCACAGTAGCAAGTTTCCTCAGAAAGAAACCAAGGTTGAATCGACCAGTAGGATAAAGAAGCAACTTTCGAAGGTTGATGCAGCTGAGATGGCAGGGCGCACTACCGGTTCAGCAGCAACGTGGAACCTACACAACACAATCAATTCACTTTATCCCCAACGAAGCAGCGAGGTTATCAATCGCACCGGTGTTGCTGAACACAATGAGGTTAAACATATGGTGTGGAAAATAGTATGAGAACAGTATGAAAATAGCAGTAGAGGTGTGAAAACAGTGGAAGCAGTGGTTGTATTATCAGAATGAGAAAATGGACCGGGGTCCATAGTTCACTAGAGGTGTCTCTCCATAAAGATAGCTAACATGCGTGGTGAAAATATTACAACTGGGCAATTGATAGATAAAGAAACATGCATGACATGATGATTACTATGAGATTCATGCGGGCATTACAACAAAATACAGAGATCGTCATCCAACTGCATCTATGACTAATGATCCCTCCGAATATCATCCGAACAAACGTCGGGTATTAAATTGCAAGAACCAGATTATCGCAGTAAGAAAAGTGTGTAATGTAAACAATGTAAACAAACTAAACATTGTTGTTTTCTCCCTAATGGCAATAGCACATCCTCCATCCATCACGTTTCTGTCACTCGAGCACAGATGGAAAGGAGGCATGAACCCACTATCGAGCATAAGTACTCCCTCATGGAGTCACTAGCATCAACTTGGCCAGAGCATCTACTAACAACGGAGAGCATGCAAGATCAAAAATAACATACACATGAAGATAACATGATATATAATCAAGAGACATAGCATTCAATAATCATCGAATCTCAGCAAACACAACATGTAGCATTACAAGAGGTAGCTCACGAGATCCAAACATGAGGAATAAAGAGGAGAGCACAACCATCTAGCTACTGCTATGGAACCGTAGTCCAAGGATGAACTACTCACGCATCACTCCGAAGGCGGGCATGGTGGTGTAGTCCCCTCCGGTGATGATTTTTCCTCCCGGCAGGGTGTCGGGGAGAACTCCAGAACCCTCCCGATCTCGAGTTGACGATGACAGCGGCCTCGGGTGTTTTTCGTGGAAAAGTGGTATATATTTAGGGTTTTTTTGCAGGGAGATATATTTAGGGTTAACTATCCGAGGGGGTAATATAGGCGAAAGGGCGATGGCGGTGGGCCCGAGGGGCCCACACCACCCCAAGGCGCGGCCAGGGGGGCGCGTCGCCCTATGGTGTGGCCCCCCTCCACAGGACTCCGTGGAAACTTCGGGAATTCTAAGACTTTCGGGTTTCGAATTTTCCAATTCCGAGAATATTTCCAGAACAACTTTTCTGAAACTAAAAACAGCAGAAAACAGGAACTGGCTCTGTGGCATCTTGTCAATAGGTTAGTTCTGGGAAATTGATAAAAATGACATAAAGTGTAAGGAAAACATGTAGCATATGGCATGAAAACAACATGAAACATTAGAAATTAAGCATACATTTATGACGTATCAGTACACCTCATGGTGATCAGAGCAAGCATGAAGACAAGGGTTTTTTGGAAGTCTTTGAAACTAAATACCATCTCATATATGTCATGTTCTTTAGTTACAAAGAAGTCCGGAAAACCCCTGTTTTCATCCTTCCTGGGATCACCATCACGTGTAGTAACACGTAAGTTCAAAAAATGTAGCAAAACTCTTCCAAATTGTTCTGCAATGGAGTACCGGATAGAATCATTCCTTTTTCTGGGCGATGCTGATGGAGGTGGGAAAAACAAACCATTCTATCCGGGACTCCATTTCAAAAAAAAAGAGCTTCAGAACACATTGTGCCTATTACGAGCTAGTACACCTCATGGTGATCAGAG
Organism: Alopecurus myosuroides; assembly: GCA_028641055.1. Taxonomy (NCBI): domain Eukaryota; kingdom Viridiplantae; phylum Streptophyta; class Magnoliopsida; order Poales; family Poaceae; genus Alopecurus; species Alopecurus myosuroides. Next base: position 59,493,107 of record CM054060.1, on the reverse strand, counting down.
CAAGCATGAAGACAAGGGTTTCTGGAATTTGTTGAAACTAAAGTCCGTCACATATATGTCACGTTCTTTAGTTACAAACAAGTCCGTAAACCCTTGTTTTTATCCTTCCCAGGATCACCATCACGTGTAGTAACACGTAAGTTCACAAAATGTTGCGAAACACTTTCAAATTGTTCTGCAATGGAGTACCGGATAGAATCATTCCTTTTTCGGGCGATGCCGACGATGGTGAAGCCATTCAAATATCAACGACGGCATCACCATCGACGACATCGCCACTGGCATCTCCGCAAACATCTCCACCGGCCTACCGCCCCTACCTCGACACCTACCCTCGCCACCACCGTGCTCTATCTACCGTGGTGCAGCGTAGCGCCCACCGCCCCTACATCGACGGCATACCCTCGCAACTGGCTCGCCATCGAGGGACATCGCCACCAGTAGCCCATATTAGGGGTACGAATCGCAGCGCAGTCGTGTTTTTCCCGGTGGGGTAACGCGCAGTGCCCAATTGCATATATTTAAGAAAATTATATCTAATAGCATCCATTTCTTCAAAATATAAAAAAAATTCATCAATTTCATCAAATTTTATAAAAATTACATCTAAATCTGAAACCTAGCTAATTTTTTCTAAGTCCAAAATCTAAAAAAAAAAATCTCTAAGTCGAAAACCTAAATTTTCTTCTCTAAGTCCAAAACCTAAATTTTTTCTAAGTCCAAAACCTAAATTTTTTTCTCTAAGCCCAAAACCTAAATTATTTTCTCTAAGTCTATTCTAACCCCAAAACCTAAATTTTCTCTAATCCTAAGCTAATTTTTTCTCTAATCCTAAACTAGTTTTTTCTCTAATTCCTAAACTAATTTTTCTCTAACACTACACTATTTTTTCCTAATCCTACACACTACACTAATTTTCTGGGTTTATTGCTTGGAGAGGTACCTCTAGTGAACTACGAACCCCGGTCCATCTTTTACTATTATTGTTTGTTTTTTTACATGCTTTTACTACTCATTTACTTGCTGGTCCGTTTATTACAGATTACACATACTACTTGTTTCACTCCACATATCACCACTTTCACTATCTTTTCGCTGAACCGGTGCATCTATACAATTATCATTGTATTAGGTGAGTTGAGGATGCAAGAGAAACATCATAACACCACTCTATCCATTGTTTTATTGCACCTTGTATTTCTAATATCATTTTCTAAGTGCTTCTCAGGTGTGGCTGAATTGACATCTCAGCTGCTAAGACTTATATGTGTTCTTTGGCTCTCCTTGTGTCGAATCAATAAATTGAGTTACACTTACCCTCCAAGACTGTTGCGATACCCTACACTTGTGGGTCAATAGGGGCCCACCAGGCGCGGCCAAGGGAGACCGCGCCTGACACCCTCCTGTTGGCTCCCTGGCACCCCTCCGGCTCTTCTTTGGACTCCATCTCCGTTCCAGGTAAAAAATAATCTCCGTGGATTTTCAGCCCTTTCTGAGAATATTTCCTTAAGAAATATTTAGAAATAGAAAAACAGCATAAAACAACAACTGGCCTGGGGCATTTTGTTAATAGGTTAGTCTATGAAAACATCCGGCAAACGAAGAAAAATAGAAGAAAACATGTGGAAAACAAATGGTATTGGGTTAAAAACAAGCATGGAACATCAAAAATATAGATACGTTTGCAACGTATCATCTTGGCAGTGGTTTGTGTTGCAGCTACGAGGTTTTATCACCGTAGCGGGATCTTCGTTTTTTTTTATTATTTTTGTTGTTTGGTTGTGTGCATGCATAATGTCTTTTAGACATTTTGTTGTTGCAGAGTTTTGGTGTGATTGCTATCTTCGTGATATTAGTATATTCTCTTTATAAAACAAAACTGCCTTCTTAGGAGTGGAGATTCTTGACTCTGAGTTCCAGTTTTCCCTTTACTTTAAAATTTTGATAATCGTGTTTATAAGTTTCGATAAAATATGGAAACATTCTAGTTGTGCTAAATCTTACTTTAAAACATTATGTATTTTGAGTTACATGGAAATGAAATAACTTATGGATCCGAGTATATCAAACAATGCATATTTTTAAAACTTTAAAATCCATAAGATTTGTCTTTTTTTGTGTAGGATGGGTTTGAAGAATTCACCGTTTCGATTTTTCATGAGTGTAGGATGTATAGTTGACTACATCTAGTATTTTTTTCCTAATTTTTTTTGGAACTTATAAAATGGATTCATTTTTTTATGAATGGGTCACTAGAGCTCGAGAGTCAAAAAGGAAATTTGGTATTTTTAATCATCGTATACCCGTGCCCAGTATACCGTACTTCTTTAGGTATCGACTAGTGTCATGTGGATTGTCTCAGCATCTTCATCCACCTTCATTATTAGTATCTTTGATGCATGAAAAAAAGTTTTGTAACCTATAACTTTTGAAAGAGAACATGTGCTACTTTTAACTTGTTTTGTTTTGTTTGTAGGTGTAATCATGGTGTCGTCTTTTCCAGCACAGTACTACTAGACTTGCATTCTTGGCACGGTCCAGCGCACGGTGGGTTTCTCCAGTTCGACGCGGATGCGAACCGCATTTCACATGGGTCTGACCTGACTTGAACTCTTCTTTCGGCCGTTGGTCTAGTCAGACAAACATTAAGGTTGGAAGCTCTAGATAAGGATCGAACGATGATGGCGCTTTCGGTGTCGCTCTCCCTGCTAAGGGCATCATTTTGGAGCAAGTGGTGGAAAAAAGAGGAAGAAGGTGGAGCGGTGTTCCATCTACTGCGTCAATGGAGTCGGGCTCGACCGGTGGCATGGTGCAGCGGGGTATCGGCATCAGAAGTGACATGACGGACTCGTGTAGGGCGGGGGAACTGTCTGACATCGTGGTGGCGTCGATAGCAGGGCTGGCGAGGGTTTTCGCTTCGTTATACACACTAGAATTGGGTTGGCGGAAATGGAGGAGGCAACGGCCGGAGTGTGTGCACAAGGTGCTATCTCCGGTGATGCCCGCATGCAAGGAATAAGACCTCGTTTCATCTATCGTTTATGCTAGTTGTGGTGTTTCTCACTGTTTGATGGCTTCAGCTTCTATGTTCTTTCGTTGTAAGGCTAACTGCAATCTTATGTCAAATAAATGAAATAAAAGTTGTATGCATCAGTTCGATACGGAGCCTGCGGCTTCCCCATTCTGAGAAAGATGGGTTGGAAGCATAATTTAAAAACGTTACTCTCCTGCATGAACTCCACGCGATTAATTACATGTAGTTCAGCACCAAACAAAATCACTGGTAGAAAATAGGCCTTCCATACGCCCGCATTAGTCCCCAAAATAATCGAACCGCGACCAAAGGGGTCTTTAGTCGCGGTTCGGGAGGAGACCCGCGACCAACTATCTGGGCCCAGCGCGCTGGGTCGACAGCTGGCGGACGGGAGGGGCTTTAGTCCCGGTTTGCCAGGCCAACCGGGACTAAAGGTCCTCAGGCTGGCCCGAAGGCCTTTAGTCACGGTTGGCCAGGCCAACCGGGACTAAAGGACCATCCCTATATAGGACTCACCTCGCTGCAATTAGCCACATTTGGTGTCACTTCTATTCACAATATTCACAAGGGGGTGGTGGGTTTGCTTTTGGTTCCTCCTATGCACACAAGGTGTTCGATGAAATGCCCGAGAGCATGAAACACACATGATATGAAGTGTCCGAGCCCCACTTGAGCTTTGTCATTTATTTTTCCTCCGCGGTCGCGGTTAGCAACTTGAACCTTTCATGATTTGTATTATTTCTAGCTAGTTAGTTTAACAAATACATGATGGCGAGTTCACTACGGGTTTGAAAGATTTCCTCGTAGTGGCAAATGCGAACAAGCACCGATGTTTTATTATCTGTCCATGTGCTGAATGTAAGAATCAGAAGGGTTACTCCTCCTCAAGAGACGTTCACATGCACCTGCTTCGGCATGGTTTCATGCCAAGCTATAATTGTTGGACCAAGCATGGAGAAAGAGGGGTTAGAATGGAAGAACATGAAGAAGGGGATGATATCGATGACAACTATCATGAGGCTTTCGGTGATACTTTCATGGAGGATGATGCTGAAGGTGGGGAAGGGGAAGGTGAAGGTGAAGAAGAGGCACATGATGAGCCCGCTGATGATCTTGGTCGGACCATTGCTGATGCACGGAGACGCTGCGAAACTGACAAGGAGAGGGAGAATTTGGATCACATGTTAGAGGATCACACGAAGTCGCTGTACCCAGGATGCGATAATAGTCTGAAAAAGCTGGGCTGCACACTGGATTTGCTGAAATGGAAGGCACGGGAAGGTGTAGCTGACTCATCATTTGAAAATTTGCTGAAAATATTGAAGAATATATTTCCGAAGAATAACGAGTTGCCCGCCAGTACGTACGAAGCAAAGAAGGTTGTCTGCCCTCTAGGTTTAGAGGTTCTGAAGATACATGCATGCATTAACGACTGCATCCTCTACCGCGGTGAATACGAGAATTTGAATGAATGCCCTGTATGCACTCATTGCGTTATAAGATCAGAGGCGATGACCCTGGTGACGATGTTGAGGGCGAGAAACCCAGGAAGAGGGTTCCCGCCAAGGTGATGTGGTATGCTCCTATAATACCACGGTTGAAACGTCTGTTCAGGAACAAAGAGCATGTCAAGTTGTTGCGATGTCACAAAGAGGACCGTAAGTCCGACGGGGAGTTGAGACACCCCGCTGATGGAACGCAATGGAGAAAGATCGACAGAGAGTTCAAAGATTTTGCAGCTGACGCAAAGAACATAAGATTTGGTCTAAGTACTGATGGCATGAATCATTTTGGCGAGCAGAGCTCCAGCCATAGCACCTGGCCCGTGACTCTATGCATCTACAACATTCCTCCTTGGTTGTGCATGAAGCGGAAGTTCATTATGATGCCAGTGCTCATCCAAGGTCCGAAGCAACCCGGCAACGACATCGATGTGTACCTAAGGCCATTAGTTGATGAACTTTTGCACTTGTGGGGCAGACCTGGTGTACGTGTGTGGGATGAGCACACAGAAGAGGAATTTGACCTACGAGCGTTGCTTTTTTGTAACCATCAACGATTGGCCTACTCTCAGTAACCTGTCGGGACAGACAAACAAATAAGGGATACCCAATCAGCCGGTTTACCTAGTCAGGCCTTGATGACAGAGGCAGTTTATAATACGAGAAAGAGACACCCAATCAGCGCATGTGCTTCACATGGCGAGTTGGGGTGGGCTCGATCAGCGTGTGATATACAACGATTTACGTACGTACACAGACGTAGAATTTCTGATGAAGACATGCACGTACGTGCATGCAAACCAACATATGTGCATGATTAATTTGCGTCGAACCCGATCTCAAGGGCTCGGACAGGGTGTTTGACAGAGAGATTTGCTCTCATGCACGGATGCAACGTACATATTGGTCCCAATACGTGAAACATGTTGGGTGGATCCGTGGATATATGCGTCTATCACGAGAGATCGTACTGTATTCTGCGTACACCACAGCTAGCCATCCTTAATTAACACTTCGCAACAAACGAGCTAGCTAGCTAGATAGGACTAGTTTTGGACCCCGGCCTGTGCATCGATCCAGTTCATGGCCAGAAGCCAGAACTAATCTCCATCAAATGATGTTATTCACATGGTCCCAAATATGGATATATACACTCTACTCTGCGTACGTACACCAAAGTAAACTAGCCATCCTTAATTAGCATTTCGCAACAACCGAGCTAAGCTAGATGGGGCTGGTTTGGACCCCGTGCATCAACCCAGTTCATGACCGACATGGTCCCAAATCCCCAACCCGTTTGCTATTTTATTCAGTTGGTTGAAATTTTTAGAGCTTCGCTCTATTAATACCGAGGCACGATGAGGTAGCGTCGACAAAGGTGAGGTCAGATCCGAGGGTGTGGTGGTCATTACATGGAATGGCGTCAGCGGAAGAAAAATCCGGTTCAAAGCAAAGGTATTTTTAGGCTTTGTTTGGTACGAGTGTATTTTTAGTGATGGGAGAGGATTATCCCGGTCTAACCCCGAATCTCCGAATATCCCGAAAGACCAGTTTGGCTCAAGTGTATTTGGCAGGGTTTATCTCCGCTTTTTCCTAAAATTCTCAAACTGTAGTGTTCTTTTCTTCATATAAAATTCACTCCCTCTAGCTAGTGTATTTAAAGGGATTAGGTGGAGGTGGAGATTTGAAGGGATTGGGTGAAGGTGGAAGTTTCACCGAAACCCTATGGGATTATCTCCACTAATCCGCTCAAAACCTCTAGCATCAAACAAACCCTTAGAAACGTTCCTGACTTGGATGGCGAATTGTCACGAATGTCAAAAGCATTCCTGACGCCCTGGCCCCAGAGCAATATGAAGTTATATTTGTTTCTTAAACACCACAATATTTATTTTTTACGGACAAATAATGTTCCCGATAGTTAGAAATGAACGCTTACTAGCCTGCAATAGCCGCACTGATCTTTGCTTACAGCGAGAATCCTGGCGGGAGGAGTCTATTCTGTCTCAGGTTTGGGACCTCTTTCCTGACGGCAAGATTGCTTTGGGGAATTCCTAGTGGATTTTACGTCAGCTTTAGCACTTTGGTGGTTAGTGTCATCCGTAGAAAATATCGTCAGTAGTATATTTTCATGACGGCCATTTGTTAGGGACTAGCTTCTTTGCCGGCACCTTGCTCCTGCGGGAACCATCATGAATACCTTTTCTCGAAGGCTTTTGATATACTTTCTCCGTTCGGGAATAAGTGTTCTTTTAGCTTTTGGGCAAAGTCAAACTTTTATAGTATTGATCAACTACATAAAAAGAAGTTCCCTATCGAAACATAGTCTCATAATATACCAATTTCATGTCATATTTGTTACTAATTTTTTCGTAAAAATTGGTCAAAATTTTAAAATTTTGACTTGGGACAAAAGCTAAAAGTATACTTATTCGTGGACGAAGGGAGTATGAAACTCTGCTCTAGGGTAGTGCGTCGGGGTGGTAGGACCAGGTGGAAGAGACATCATGTGATTTTTTTACATTGTTTTGTTTGAAAAGTTGTTTCTACTTGAGGTTTGCCCTGACTTCGAGAAGTTTATAGGTGTGTCACTGGTGGTGAAGGTGCAGTCCACGAAGACAATGGAGATAAAAAGGGACGTAGAAAAGACGGAAATTGATGAACAATAATACTCCGTACTAGACTTACGGGCAAACAACTTACGGAAAGTTCTACAGGTGTGATTAGCCCCCACTCTTCCCCACGGCCCAACTGAATTTCACCCAGGCCCACTACCTGAATTTCTCATCTAATTCCGTAGCCTTCATCTGTAAATTGAATCCCTATACATTACTGAACGCTGAACGAGGGCAAAAGGGCTCGGAAACAAAAGTTTATTGGTGGGTGAAAAAAAAAGAATTGTGGCTGATGAGTACTAAATGATGTTTCCAGATCCCAACGTCAGCTAGCCATGCAATGTATTTCATAATATAAGATGTTTTAGATGTTCTACATATTGTGTAGATGCGTATACACCAAAACGTATCTAGATACATGTGTATATATATGTGAATATAGAAAACGTGTAAAACATCTTATATTATAGAATGGAGGGAGGATGTGCGAGAGGTCGTTCGGGTTTAATTTGATTTTTTTGGGTAATTTTAGACTAGTTCAAACTAAGCTCTAATTTAATCAAAATGCATCCAAATTGAATAAAACTTGCCCAAAAATGATTCAGAAAGAAATTACTTATCGAAGTTTCACAAATTACCGAGATCCCAGTTTTCTATACCGAAATTCGAGAGCCAATTCGTACGCATGTGCTTAATTATCACCAGGTCAATTAAGTTGGCCATGCATGCATACACGTAACATGCAAGCCCTTAACTCCGCCCAGCTCAGCCCTGGGCATGCATGCACCCGTCCGGCTGGCCGGTCGATCCAACGATGAATTATGAATCGAGCTGCTAGATTAACGAGAGCTAGCTACTCGTCCTCGATCGATCCAGGCCCCCGCGTCGCCAAAACTTAATTCCAAAGGTGGTACTGCAGTAGCCGTAGCAGCTGGCCTGGTCCTCGTGATTGATTACTCGATGATGCTATCTAGCAGTGTGGCTTGAGGTGCACTGTGTCTGCCTTAATGGTAATGGCTGGGCAGTCTCCGGTTGGTAACCTAAGCTAAGCAACTAACCATGCAGTGGCGAAGCTAGCTCATGAATCCATTAGGTTCAGTGTGTTGTTTGTGGTGTGTTTTCGCTCTAATAAGAAGTGACAATGATTAAATTAGTGAAGGATTTCACATATTTTATTGGGTTCATGTGAACCCAATGCTTATACTGCAGCTTCGCCACTGTAACCATGGAGAACCCAGGTTTACTGGAAAAAAATTTGGGAATAAGTGACTAAATATTTTACCCATGCTCTTGAAGAAGATGACATGCATGCATATGGAGCAGATGCGATCGATGCCTCCGTCGACTCTGGCATACAAGCAAGTTGAATTGCGCGACGATGTTGAACGTTGGAAGATGGAAAACAACTGCCTTGCACATAAATAGAACGTGCATTTGGTCCAAGTAAACAGAAGCATTCAGATTCTGCGTATGCGGGGCTTCAATGCTGTCAATTTAAGCCATGCACCAGAACCTCAGCAGGTGTCAGCGTGAATGGAAAATGCAGTTTGTTTATGGAGGGGTAAATGCAGATCCTTTGCAAATCATTGTGGAGCCGCTCCTCGTGTTAGTACTAGTAGGCAGAGGTCCTGAATCACACTAAGTAGTCCTGCTCCTGCAACAGATGGCTGAGTTAAGTCCAAGAATAAATTATCAGTTACCTAGATTTCAGAAATATATATATGCATGATGGTCAAAGAAACGTGCAGTTGATCTTCACCGACTCTGGGTATGTACTGTGATGCTAAGGAGAAATTGTAGAACACTATTTGATTTGTCATGCAAAATATTCCATGATTAGTAACGCAATTTTTGATTTGTTTATTAACAATATTATTCATATAAACTAACACTGACACTTTCATTTATTCCTTCCGTTCGAAATTAGATGACTTGTGTTTGTCTAAATATGAATGTACCGGACATCTTTTAGTATATAAATACATTTGTATTTAGACAAACGCGAGTCATGTAATTTCGAATGAAGGGATTAGAAGTTTGTGCATATGTCCAGAAGTCCACTATATATATTTTTTTGGACGGAAGAGCAGATACCGCTATCAAATGACTAAATACCACGAAACATGTCGAGGAGTACTAACAAAACAAATTGTGCAAGAGAAAAAAAACTGTTCCATACCCCCCAGAGGAAATGGGAGTTACTACTAATGGTCGCTCTTACCATTACAACATGCACGTATCTTTCATGTCAATCCATAACTAGCACTTCATTATCTGCTTCTTTTTTTTACGGAACCTAGAGGGCGAGGAGTTCCCACGTTGCATTATAGAAGAAATAGTTGAACCAGTTTAGGAAGGGAAAACCGGACCCAAACCCCACACAGTGCGCGACTAATTGACGGGAATCGGCAAAAACCCACTCAAACTCTAGAAGGGATTAAGCACATCATCGGAGCCGGAAACTAGGGTCCCTAGGCCGAAGACCTTTGGAAACACCTCATAACCGACGAAAACAAGCAACACAACCCCGAGAGCACTTACGCAACAGAAAGAGGTCGTGGGCCTTGCCTTAAGAAGACAGAAACTAAACATTAACTTGTACCAACTCCCGAATTGCTTGGAGTGTCGTCGGTAAAATATACTGCTTGCACAACCGTAGATAAGGCTTCATCTTCTCTTGCACATCTTTCTCGTAGTCTTCCTTTGCAGTCGTGTCCTTTGGAAGATCTCCGAAAGCCTCTGCCAATCTGAATTCAGCTCGCTTGGCCGCAGGGATGGTGCAATCTTTGTTCTTCATTTCCAACCTGCCACTTTGCCTCCCAACCAATGCATCGAGCAAATAAAGCGGTGCAGTGCAACTATAGTTGTGCAAAAGCTCATCCAATAAGGTGGGCGGGGACTGGAGTAGCGACACTCCATTGCCACCAAGAGAGATGACGGGCTCGAAAACGTTCGAGTTGTCAGACTCTCCAGCGATGTCAGCTCCATGGGCATCTCCGCAACTGAGCTGATGGGCAAAGGCCCCTCAGCCAGCTCCACACCCTTGCAAGCGGATACAACATCATCAACCATGTGGTGCTCCTCTAATTCTGGAAGCATGAATTCCATTGGAGCAGAATCCACATCTGCACCATCCCTCTACCCAACTCAGTTGAGAAACCTGCCCCAGCAACCGCACTGGAATCCTTGTCTTCAGACACGAGTGCCGCAGATTCCTCATTCTCGCCCGGAGTCAAGGGATCCGCGAAAGCAATCCTTCCGCCAAACTCCTTGATACGTCATAAACGTATCCTTAATTTCTGATGCTCCATGTTGTTTTCTTATTGTTTCCCACATGTTTGTTATACACTTTATGTCATTTTTATCGATTTTCCGGATTAACCTATTGACAAGATGCCACAGAGCCAGTTCGATGTTTTATGTTGTTTTTAGTTTCAGAAAAGTTGTTCTGGAAATATTCTCGGAATTGGAAAATTCGAAGCTCGGAAGTCTTAGAATTCCCAAAGGTTCCACGGAGTCCCGAAGAGACCCGGAGAGAGGCCTCAGGGGGGGCCACACCATAGGGCGGCGCCCCCTGGCCGCGCCATGGGGTCGTGTGCGGCCCCCCCGGCCTCCACCGCCTTTGCCCTTTCGCCTATTTATACACCCCCCCGAGACGTAAACCCTAGAAATATTCCACTTCGTCCTGAAAAACACCCCAGGCCGCCGTCATCGTCATCCCGAGATCGGGAGGGTTCTCGAGCTCTCCCCGGCACCCTATCGGGAGGGGAATTCATCACCGGAGGGGTCTACACCACCATGCCCTCCTCCGAAGTGATGCGTGAGTAGTTCATCCCTGGACTACGGGTCCATAGCAGTAGCTAGATGGTTGTTCTCTCCACTTTGTACCTCATGTTTAGATCTTGTGAGCTGCCTAACATGACCAAGATCATCTTTATGTAATGCTACATGTTGTGTTTGCTGGGATCTGATGAATGTTGAATGTTATCTCTTCTGATTATCAATCTATCATGTTATCTTCATGCATATGTTATTTATGATCTTGCATGCTCTCCGTTATTAGTAGATGCTCTGGCCAAGTAGATGCTAGTAACTCCAAGAGGGAGTATTTATGCTCGATAGTGGGTTTATGTCTCCATTGCATCTGTGCTCGAGTGACAGAAACGTGACGGCTGGAGGATGTGTTGTTGCCATTAGGGAGAAAACAATGGTGTTTACCTAGTTTACATTGTTTACATTACACACTTTGCTTACGGCGATAATATGTTGCTTGCAACTTAATACCCAACGTTTGTTCGGATGATAATCGGAGGGTGGATTATTAGACATAGATGCAATTGGATGATGGTCTATGTATTTTGTTGTAATACCCGCATGAATCACATAGTAATCTTTATGTCTTGCATATGCACTACCGTGCAGCCTTCATTTTTGTCAATTGCCTAGCTGTAATTTGTTCACCACACATGTTATTTATCTTTCAAGGAGAGACACCACTAGTGAACTGCGGACCCCGGTCCATTTTCCTCATACTGATAAAACACCTACTCCTGTCATACTGTTACTACTGTTTTCACACCATACGTTTAACCTCTTTGTGTTCAGCAAAGCCGGTGAGATTGACAACCTCACTGCTTCGTTGGGGCAAAGTGGTTTGATTGTGTTGTGTAGGTTCCATGTTGCTGCTGAACCGGTAGTGCGCCCTGCCATCTCAGATGCTTCAACCTTCTGAAGTTACTCCTTTCTCCTACTGGTCGATTCAACCTTGGTTTCTTTCTGAGGGAAACTTGCTGCCGCACTCTTCATACCATCCTCTTGAGTCTCCCAACGAACGTGTGTTCACACACATCAAGCACTTTTCTGGCGCCGTTGCCGGGGAGGAAGAGAATTTCTGAAGGGGAGTCTCTCACTTCCAACCTCTTTACTTTGTTTTAGTTTTTCTTAGTTTATTTTATTTTTTCTTCTTTGCTTTTCTTTATCAAAAACACAAAAAAATAGTTCTTATTCTAGTTGTTATTTTTTGCTTTAGTATGCTTGCTATCGATGCTTGATGCCTTTGAAACTAGATCTAATTGGCAAGGTGGGTTCACGGATGAACAACAAAAATATTATAAGGAACAACGCTTGTCACAAAAAGGAATACACTTATGGAAACAAATTAATAAATTGCATGACTATGCTAAAAACTTGTGCTCTACTTATAATGTTACTTATTGCTTTGATAAATCTTGCTGCTGTAGGAGGTATAAACACCTCCCTTTTTAATGTGAGTATAATGATGATGTTACCATATTTTATTATGTTAAGGGAAATTATGAATTATATGATTTGGAACAAATTGAAGAATTTATTGCTTGGAAGGGTGCATTCGAAATTTCCTATTTACTTGAAAGTATTGAAGATGCACCTTATAAATACGAGATTTATGCTATACTTGAATATTGCTTTGATAATTACAAGGATAGTAATTAGTACACAATGGAATATATTAATAAATTCTCTCAACCTAAGGAAGATACTAATGCCTTGCAGGAGCCTATGGAAGAAGAAATTGCTGAATCTGGAAGCTCATTGGATGAAAAGGAGGAGGAGAGTGATGATCAAGAGGAGGAAGAATGGAGCTACCCATGTCTACCTCCCAATGATAGTAACTCTTTATATCATACATTATTTGCTGAAATTGATACTTGCTATACTTGTGACCTTGATTCTACTATGAATGAAATTTGTGAGAATGATATTGCTACTGTTATTTATGATAATCCATTCTACTTGGATAAATCTTATGATAATGCTCTTGATGATTGTCCTATGTTACTTGATGTTATAAATTATAATGCTACTGCAAATAGGATAGCTCTAATGTGTCCTATACCTTTTATGATTGATCAATCATCTTGCTTTGCTATTGCTAAAAGTGGGGAAAAGAGGAGCCGATTTTAAATTTTGATCCCACTGTTTTTTTAGCTTGATATGAATTGTGTGCTTTTAGACCATGACAAACATGCTTTATGTGATAATTATGTTGTTGAGTTTGTTTATGATGCTACTGAAAATTATTATGAGCGAGGAAAATATGGTTGTAGGAATTTTCATGTTACTAAAACACCTCTCTTTTTGTTGAAAGTTTTGAAGTTGCTCTTGTTCTACCTTCTCATGATTTATGGTTTGAGTTTCTTTAATTTATTTATTTACAAGATCCCTATGCATAGGAAGTGGGTTATACTTAAATTTGTTTTATACTTTCTTTTTGATGCTCTATTTTTCTTAATTCATATTTCTTATGTGAGCATCTTTGTCCTTTTTTGCCTAGCTGAAAGGCGTTAAAGAAAAGCGCTACCGGGATACAACCTGTTTTATTTCGCTGTTTTCTTTCAGTTTTATTTTGTTTTATTTGGTGTGCTTTGCGCCTGGGTGTTGTCTATTTCCTTAGCAACCCCGTTGCATCTTTTATTTTGTGTTTTTGTTGAGCCAAGTAAAGCCACAAGTGGAAAGTTGAGCCTATATTTCGGATTTCTGCGTAGGAAACAGATTTCTGCTGTCCACTATAAATTCCGTTAAAAATCACAGAAAATTCAAAATGAACTGAGCTTTTTTGTACTTAATCCTGAGTTATATACGCAACTCTTTCTACAATACCATTTTTTATTTTAGCAACAGAAGATTTTTAAAAAAATCGATCTTTACCTGTTGTTTTGTTTTTGACAGATTTCTGCCATTTATCGCATTTGCATCTTAATCTCTTTCTATTGGTGTTATTTTGAGAAAAAAGTTTTTAAAGAAGTTGTGACAGTAGCTAATGTGTTTTTGAGTGTTAGACTTGTGTTGAAACTAAACCATGTGGATTTATTATTTCAATTGCACTAACGTTGCTAATGAAGATTGTGAGAATTTTGATGTGAAGGAAGTTTTCAAGGGTCAAGAGAAGAGAATTGTCGTGGGATGATCACGGAAGATGTTACCAGGGGTAACTGATCTTGGGGCAAGTCGACACAGGCGTTTGGGAGAGGGTTTAGCTCAGAGGAAAACATGATGGAATTCGATCTAGTAGCCGGCGAGGAAGTCGCCGAGTCTCCGATCTTACTTTATTAACTCGATCTCTTGTGTACAATGGATACTCGATATTCGGCGATATGATTACTACTTGGATCTCTGCAAAACTAAGCCTAGGAGCCGGTTTATAAAACACCCGTACCCCTACCTGGCTTGCCCTCCAAGGCGCAACTTGAGTCCTACCCGAACACCGCTTACAAATCCTAGCTTTCCTTACTGCAACCCACAATCCGGGTTACGAGTCCTACAAACTTCGGGCCTTCCAGAAGTGTCTTTATCCTTAGCCGGATCTTGCACAGCGTCCTTTGGGCCGGGTTATACCTTGGAATTGGCCTACCGGGTTATTATCTCCCCATCAGTAGTCCCCAGAATAGCTTGGGCTTCTTGAGATTTTCTTTGAAGCGCACGCTATTCCCTGCAAAAATATCAAACTCACCATTTCATGGAGGCCGGGTTAGATTGCTTTGATAAACAGCTAGGCCTAACTCCATGGTGGCCATATAGTAGCCCGGCTTTTCTCCAAACCCATTGCTCGTTTTTCCGATCCGGTAATCACGGAAAAGATTTGTCTCACATCTGTCCCGGAAATCTCGTCTAACATTTAACGTACATCTCGGAAAATCCGGGCGGATACGTTTTATCCGTAATTCCCGGCTCTCGCCCACTGACCTAGGTTTATCCTGCCGCACTCTATAAATAGGTACTTAAGGGTTAACCTAATCCCAACGACTCATTCCTCCTTCTTCTTCTCTTCGCTTCCGTGCTAGAACTCACGGAGCACCATCACAGAAACCCCGCGCTCGTCTTTGGATCCATCCCGTTGCAGGCTGCGCTCCGCCGCAATTCGTCCCGCGCCGCCGTCGACCCTCACCGCCGCATCTGTGAGCATCTGGCCGGCAGTCACAAAGGAGCATTCCTATCGCGTTATTCGCCGCCGCCACGCGCTACTCCGATCTCTTCTGGTAAGCTTCTCGTATCCAGTAATTTGACCTTGCAATTTCTAGATTCGCTCCAGATTGGATCTAGGTCGACCCGCGAGCCATTGCTCTTACCGCGCTGAATTAAACCGCTTAGATACTTGCTAGCTCCTTCAACAACTTATTGGATGATCTCACACCACCCCCCTACCGCTATTAATCTCCAATTTCTTCGTAAAATCATTCGCAAGTTCTCCTAACCTAGATCCATTTCGTCCAAACTTCCGCGCATATCATTAACACCCGGAAAATCCTCCTTTTCCAGTTTATTTGCTTGCAGTAGAGATATGGGCAACCATCCGTGCACCCCAAACTCACCTCAACACGTAAGTGACCAATGATTTCCACAGCCGTACTCAATACCCGGACACCTCGCAATCTTTGCTCCGTGATGCGTTACCCAGATATTTTTTAGTCTTCACACTTTCCTAATATTTCAAACTCGGATAATCCAATACTTCCGAGTCTTATTTCCTGCACCTCTTTTTCTCGCGTGTTGCAGGTTAACCCCATGGCTCCAAAAAGGCAAGGGAAACAGCCGGCTCCGGTAAAGGCTACCCAAACCATATCGGCCAATTGGGGTCGATCTACAGCAACAAAGGCCAAGTTGGACGAGCTGGCCGAATTAGGAATTCTCCCCTCTCAGAAGGACATACACTGGGGGGCACCAGGCGACGAGACCCGTCCCACACCTGCCGGCAGTGAGGTAATTTGCTTCATTGAGCACGTGACCCGGGGATTCCGTCCTCCGGGTCACCCTTTCTTCCGGGAGGTCTTAAACCACTACGGTCTCCGGGTATTTGACATAGGGCCCAATTCTATGCTAAATATTACCCACTTCATCGTTCTATCGGAGTCATACTTGTGCGTTCCGCCAAGTTTGACCCTTTTTATTGAACTATTCCAGTGCAAGCCGTGCCGCGAAAGCGGTAACGGAACACTTCTTACTTGTGGCGGGGTATCCATCCAACGCCGCAAGCACTCACCAATGCCAACCCTCAACTTAAACTCCCACGTCAAAAACTGGCAATTGTCTTTCTTTTATTGCCATGATACCTCCCCGGACGGCGAGAGGAAGCTGCCGGGTTACTCGGAGAGTCTCCTCGAGCCTTCCGAATCTTTCAACGCCTTTGCCCCTGACTCGGACAGGGAGGCGATCCAGCCTTTGCTGGCTAAGTTGGCTGTTCTCTCGGCCCAAGGCCTTCTTGGGCTCAACTTGGTGAAGACCTGGGTGGACTTCCGGATCCAACCCAACTCCATCCGCGCCAAGTTGATGCACGAGTACTCGGGGCACACCACAGACGCGCTCCGATACTCCACTAAGAACTTCGCAACCGGCGATACCATCAAGACCATCAAAGGCTTCCTGACTGAGAAGTTGGAAGTGATAAGAAATATCGCCGGGTTACCCCCATTCACTCGGGAAAACCTAGCTCCAGCAGTAAGACCCGGTTCCCATAACTTATTTCAATACTTTAACTTGGTACTGCTTCTGATTCTCGCTTTCATCTCCTCGATCATAGGCTGAAGATCCCTTCTGGAGGATCGAAACCTCCCCTCCGTCCAGAGACCCGGAAGAGGAGGACGAGCCGGCCGATAATGATGGAGGTGCTTTCCCAAATCTCACATTCGCCTTTTACCTGTACTACTTTCCTATCACCCATCTTTCTTCTTTTCTGATACATACTTGATTTTCAGGGTTGGAGGACGAGGAAGAAAAAGAAGAGGATGACCCGGAGGCCACCGAATCCGACCAGGAAGCCACAGTCGGAACCAAGAGGAAGGCCAGAGGGGTGATTGCAAAGGTTCCTTTCTCTTTCATGTCTTCTGAGCCTTACTCCTTCGAAACTATGCGTAACCTTAACGAACGGTTGTCACACTCACCATTCTTGAAGGATCTCCTCTCGGCTAAGCGCAGGGTAACCCGGAGTTCCCCGGGGGACGATCCCCTTAACCCGGGTATCCCCACTTCACCTGCTCACCGAGCCAACACTCCTCCACCTCAGCCCTCCAAACCTCCTCAGCGCCATCCATCTCCTAACCACCCACACGCTGGGCAATTTCGGGTACCACAGCCAGTACCTTTGACAACTTCGTCCGCCTCCAGCAGCGAGCTCCCGCCGGATTATGCCATAAACACCGGGTAAGCGTCCTTTACTTGATATCCTTTTACACTTATTAAATTTTTAATATGTACTACTAACCACTCTTTCCTTTTTCCCCTTTTAGTGCCCAAGTGACCACCAGTGACCCGGACATTCCTGAAGCGGAAAGGCAAGGAGGGGAGGAGCCGCACATCAACACGGATGCTGCAGCTGATGATGAGGCTGAGGACGGGCAAGAACAAGACCCCTTCAAGGACCCAGCTAAGCCGGAGACCGCATCCCCCAAATCCTCTGAAGAGGTAGATGAAGACATTATCTTAGAGACCAAGTCGGGCTCTCCTAACCCGGATACTCAGACGGTCCGGGTTTCGACCCCAAAAGTCGGAAAGCTCCTTCAACCAGAAGACCAATCTGCTGGTCCTTCACGAATTTGTCCTGAAGACATGACATTTGCCCAAATGCTTGATGCCCTCTACACCTTGAGGTCCGACGAAGAAAATATTCTAGACGCCTTGATAACAAAGCACAAGGTAAGTCCGAGTAATATCATCTGCATCCTTATATAGTCCCCAAGTTCTGAGTGAATTGCTGATTGATTTGCTTGGAACTTTGTGCAATGGCTCCAATTAACCCTTTTCCTTGTGTTATCCACCTAGGACTTTGCTGCGCAATCTGAGAAGAAACTGGCCAAAGCTGCCAAACGCATCGAGAAGGAGATAGCTCTGCGCGAAGCAGCTGAAACTGAAGCGCGTAGAAGCGGAAAAATCACAAGGAAATACAGAAAAAGGGCTCATGTGGCTGAAGATAGGCTGACGACTCTTTCAGTGCAGATTGCTGATATCTATCGCGTCGCAACTGGTGCAATTTCTGGATTCTGACGATTATGACCCGTACTTCATTTGGTTGGATAACCGGATTTCTTACTCGTTACTTTCCTTGCTTTTCAACAGGTCCGGGTGAATCTGCCCCTGAAGAAGAAGATGATACCGCCAAACTGCAACTGATTAAAGATACTATCCAGCAACTTGGTGCCGGCGTTAGATGGATTCTTGATGAGCTACGACTGCCGTGCGCTGGGCCGGGTAGCATGAAAAAATTGCTGGAGGCCTGCTCCACCATTCCTGAATGGATTTGGCATTGGAAGCGCTCATCCTGCCGTTTTGGGGTAACCCGGGGACTCGCCCTGGCTAAAGCTTATATCCCAAAGCTAGAGCCGGCCAAGCTGATAGCCGGGTTTCCGGAGTTCAATCAGGACGGGTCCAAGTTTTCGCCGAAGGATTTCAAAGCCATTCAAAAGGAAGTTCGTCACCCGGCCAGTGTGATCGCCGATAGCCTGATCATTGACACCATTCTTCCTGCATATGATGCTAACGACAAAGTCATTAAAGCAGATCGCCCCAAGCCATTCGATATGCTTGCCCGATGGAAGGAAGACGCTGCCAAGATACGAGAGGAAGCTGCACAGAAGAAGGCTGAAGCCGACTCTGCGCCCGCTACCTCGACACCTATCGTCCCTCCACCTACGCGAGTCGGCGTTGCTGCTGATCCGAGTAGGGCTGCTACCCCAAGTGACGGCAAGGGTAAAACCAAGATGGATCCGGCGGCTTAGAGTGCCGAGTAATATCTGCCACTTCGTACGCGTTAGTCGGCCGATGTGCCGTTGAAACAATTATTATTTGAATGGTGCGCTTGTGCGCCTTTGATACTCTTTGGTGAAACTTTGTAATGCACTCTAAGTTCCTGATACACCTTGTGCCTCTTCTGGCTTAAATCTATCTACTTTTGAACTCGTTTGCTCTTGATATCCAACCTTCTTTACTCTTGATATCCAACTTTCTTTTATTTTTTATATGCAACTTTCTTTGTTCTTGATATCCGACATTCTTTACTTTTCCCTTTGTGAGACTCAGCGTCCGGGTTACATGAGTGTTTGGCAAGCGGACTTGCTTCTAAGTCCCCAAGTCCCCAAGACCCGGATGTTTGGGTTTGTTGGAAATCAAACAACTAACCAATTTTTCTCTTCCAAGATCGCGAGTCCCCCTGACCCGGATTTCCGGGTCTAGGGCACGTGACTTTTAGAGGAGAACAAATTGCCTGCTGCTAAATTCGCAAAGATCCCAGAGTCGTTTCACATGGGGTTTGAAGTTATGCTTAATAATCGTTGAGTTTCCGGCTATTAGCCTTGTACTCTACATAACTTGTGGTTTAGATGAACCTTTTGACTATCTTGTACTGTAAGCCGGCTTTCGCGTGGATACCATGTTATTACATCTATACGAAAACGGGGTCAGGCAAGTCCCATTGGGCTTCATGGCTGCCTGTAATCGTAAGCGAACAAATCATGCCACTTTAGTGCGAGTCACATCAAGCTTAAGTAAGAATAGCCAAGAAATTTGGACTTCTTTGTCCGGTTATAAGATTGCAGCCGTACTCGTTTGCGAGTAATCGGCCCTTATAACTCATAGGCATCAAGGCCGGGTCTTTTGAGTTTGCAACTGCGCTTATCCAAGCAATCAGCCCTCAAGACCTAAATATACGCATCATGCTGAAAGTATAAGACTCAATTTATAACCACCTCTATTCTCGATAATCACCTCTTTATTTGATATGAAAAATTAGGTCAGCAAGCCGCCTCATTAAAAACCCGTCCAGTCCCCAAGGGTGCCCTGGATGGGAAAAGAGTGCGTCTGAAACCTGCTGCCTGTTACATCGTTCAATTCCACGAGCCAACATAATCCTTGCTAAGTATAATATGGGCGTAGCTGAGCCACGTTCCATGGTCTGTCCCTTTCTTGCATAGACGAAGTGGTATGAGCGGTGTCATTAACCGTGGTCGATTCTTCCCTTGCGTCTATCAAGTAATATGACCCATTATGCAATTTCCTGCTTATGATAAATGGTCCTTCCCATGGTGGTGATAACTTGTGTTTTCCTTCGTTTGACTGAACCAGGCGCAGAACTAGGTCTCCCTCCTGGAAAACCCGGGTTTTCACACGCCGGCTATGATACCTCCGTAGATCCTGCTGATATATCGCTGATCTTTCCAGGGCTTGTTCCCTTTGTTCTTCTAACATATCCACGGCGTCCTGCCGGGTCTTTTCGTTCTCCACTTCAACGTAAGCCGACACTCGCGGTGAATCATGAATAATGTCACTCGGTAACACCGCCTCCGCGCCATATACCATGAAGAAGGGCGTCATCTGAGTAGATCTGTTAGGTGTTGTATTGATACCCCAAACCACAGGAGGAAGTTCTTCGACCCATGCGCCAGCAGCCCTTATACAGGGGACTCGTAGGCGTGGCTTTAGTCCGCGAAGCAGTTCTTGATTCGCCCTTTCTACTTGTCCATTGGCCTGTGGATGAGCTACTGATGCTACGTCAAGCCGGATTCCGTTGTTACCACAGAACTTGTCCATCTCGCCAAGGGACATGTTGGTTCCGTTGTCGGTAATTATGCTGTGAGGATACCCGAACCGATAGATAATTCTTTTCAGGAACTTGACTGCTGTAGCCGCTTCACAATTAGTAACTGGCATAACTTCTACCCACTTGGTAAACTTATCGATAGCTACCAACAGATGTGTCTTTTTGCAAGGTGACATATGAAAGGGGCCAACCATGTCCATACCCCAGACGGCGAACGGCCAAGTTAACGGGATGGTCCGTAATTCCATAGCCGGCACATGGATTTGGCGGGCGTACCTTTGACATCCGTCACACCTTGCTACCAATCGTTCCGCATCTGCCAGAGCCGTGAGCCAGAAAAACCCGTGTCAGTAAGCCTTGGCCACAAGTGACCTTGTAGACGCGTGATGCCCACAATCACCTTCATGAATTTCCTTGAGGATCTGTCGGCCTTCCTCTGGTGTCACACAGCGCAGGAAGACCCCCGTGGCGCTTCTCTTATATAACTCCCCATTAATAATAGAATATCCCTTTGCTCGTCGCAAAATTTGCCTTGCTAATACCTCCTGCTGCGGCAACTCGCCTCGTGATAGGTAGGCCAAAAAAGGTTCTGTCCACTCGGGAATAGCGCGTACAGTGGCCACGAGCTCCAAGCCCGGGTCTTGATTTGCTAGCTCTTCCTCAGACTCGGTTTTAACTGATGGTCGCCATAATTCGTCCAAAAATACGTTAGGTGGAACCGGTTCTCTGCGCGAGCCGAGTCTGGCTAGGGCATCGGCTGCCTCGTTCTTTCTCCTGTCTATATGCTCCACCTCATACCCGGAAAAACATCCAGCCACCCTATCGACCTCCCTGCGGTATGCCGCCATAGTTGCGTCCTTTCTATCCCAAGTTCCTGATACCTGTTGTACCACAAGATCCGAATCTCCAAAGCATCGTATCCTCCTAATGTTCATCTCCTTAGCTACTTTTAAGCCATGCAATAGGGCCTCATACTCGGCTACATTGTTGGAACAATCAAAATGAATCTGTAATACATAACTCAACTTGTCTCCTTTAGGTGACGTTAGCACCACTCCAGCTCCTGAACCCTCGTACTGTTTCGATCCATCAAAATGCATGATCCACGACTCGGAATTTGGAACCATGGTAGCCATGCCTGTGTGTGTCCAATCATTAACAAAATCCACCAAGGCCTGTGATTTGATTGCCGACCTAGGCTCGTAGCTGATGTGATAATCCCCCATCTCTATCGCCCATTTGGCTATTCTTCCGGTTGCATCCGAGTTTCTGATGATATCCGACATTGGTATTGAGCTGACTACTATTATAGGGTGCTCCTGGAAGTACGGCTTTAGTTTCCGGCTGGCCATGAAGACCCGAAAACCAGCTTCTGCCAATGCGGGTAACGCTGCTTTGCTTCAGACAATACCTCGCTGACATAATAAACCGGCCTCTGAACCGGGTAACCCTTTCCGTCCTCTTTGCGTTCCATGACCACTACTGCACTGACGGCTCGGGGGCCAGCTGCAACATACAACAACATAGGTTCTTTAGGGCCCGGGGCCGCTAATACTGGTGCTTCAGATAACTGCTTTTTTAGTGCCTCGAATGCCTCATCCGCTTCTTGATCCCATACGAATTTGTCGGATTTCCTCAAGAGCCGGTACAAGGGTATTGCCTTTTCTCCCAACCTAGATATAAACCGGCTCAAGGCTGCTACGCAGCCTGTGAGCTTTTGGACCTGCTTCAGATTTTCCGGCTTTCTCAGATTTTGGATAGCTTTGATTTTGTCCGGGTTTGCCTCAATTCCTCTCTCGGAAACAATAAAGCCGAGTAACTTCCCAGCTGGAACCCCAAATACGCATTTTGTCGGGTTGAGCTTCATCTGATATCTCCTTAGATTTTTGAACGTCTCCTTTAGATCGTCTATAAATGTCTCTGCCTTCCTGGTCTTGACAACCACGTCATCCACATAAGCATGGACATTGCGTCCAATTTGGTCTTCGAAGCACTTCTGAATGCACCGTTGGTAGGTTGCGCCTGCGTTTTTCAGTCCAAACGTCATTGTTTTGTAGCAGAAGGCTCCAAAAGGGGTTATGAACGATGTTTTCTCCCAATCCTCCCTTTTGAGCTTAATCTGATGATATCCCGAATATGCGTCCAGGAAACACAACAAGTCACTCCCAGCTACTGCGTCTATTATTTGGTCTATCCTTGGTAGTGCGAACGGATCCTTTGGGCAATGCTTGTTGAGACTTGTGAAATCAATGCACATCCTCCACTCGTTGGTCTTTTTCATCACTAGAACCGGATTTGCCAGCCAGTCCGGGTGGAATACTTCCATGATGAAGCCGGCTGTTAATAGCCGCGCAATTTCTTCGCCTATTGCTTTCCTTCTTTCCTCATTCATCTTTCTCAGCCCTGCTTCACGGGCCTGGCCTTGGGATCCACATGTAAACTATGCTCTGCCAATTCCGTGGGGATACCCGGCATGTCGCTGGGTGTCCAAGCGAATACGTCCGCATTTGAACGAATAAACTCCACCAGCGCCTTTTCCTGTTCGCTTTTCAAATTAGACCCTATAGTAAACTGCTTGGTGGGATCACCTTCAACAAAATCTATTTTCTTGGTGTCCTGTGCTGCCTTGAATTTCACTCTTTCATCCTCAGAATCCGGCCTTCTCAACGCTGTTCCATCATCCGGATCCACCTGAGACCGGTAATATTTGAGTTCTTCTTTTCTGCAAGCTTGCTCAGCCATCACTGAATCTCCTTCATCACACTCAGCCGCTATATCCCGACTTCCATGTATGGTGATGGTCTGCTTAGGACCCGGAATGTTTAGCTGTAAATATACGTAACACGGTCTAGCCATGAACTTAGCATAAGCCGGTCTTCCGAACAACGCATGGTAAGGACTACGCAACTTGACCACCTCAAACGTGAGCCACTCAACTCGATAATTATCCACTGATTCTCCGAAATCAACCTCCAATGTGATCTTTCCCTCAGGGCGCGCTGAGTGACCCGGCACAATTCCGTGAAAAACTGTTGAACTTTTCTGCAGCTGGGATTCTTTGAGGTTCATGCGTAAGAAGGTTTCCCAATACAAGATGTTAATGCTGCTTCCACCATCCATCAAGACTTTTTTCAACTCGTAACCATTGACCTGCGGTGCGACCACCAACGCCAAGATTCCTGGGCGTTCTATTCCTTCCGGGTGATCCCTTCTGCTCCACGTTACCTCTTGTTCCGCCCATCTCAGGTATCTCGGAACGGCCGAGGAAACCGAATTTACCGTTTGCTTTAGTGTTTCTTTATCCCTGCTAGAAGTTCCTGTAACATGCACATGATATTGTCCTTTTAAGTCAAACGTACGTACCATACCGATGAAGATGTTGACCTCGCCGATTGTCACGACAGATCCGGATTCAAGGTGATCCGATTCTGGCCCCCAGCCGGAATCGTCCACCATCTTCTCTCCTTCGTGGTCGTCGTAGATCTCACCGACGACGAGGTTCTCCATGCTCTTCCGAGCTTCTCCCGTGATGTAAACACCTTTGGACGCAGGCCCCACGGTGGGCGCCAACTGTCGTGGGATGATCACGGCAGATGTTACCAGGGGTAACTGATCTTGGGGCAAGTCGACACAGGCGTTTGGGAGAGGGTTTAGCTCAGAGGAAAACATGATGGAATTCGATCTGGTAGCCGGCGAGGAAGTCGCCGAGTCTCCGATCTTACTTTATTAACTCGATCTCTTGTGTACAATGGATACTCGATATTCGGCGATATGATTACTACTTGGATCTCTGCAAAACTAAGCCTAGGAGCCGGTTTATAAAACACCCGTACCCCTACCTGGCTTGCCCTCCAAGGCGCAACTTGAGTCCTACCCGAACACCGCTTACAAATCCTAGCTTTCCTTACTGCAACCCACAATCCGGGTTACGAGTCCTACAAACTTCGGGCCTTCCAGAAGTGTCTTTATCCTTAGCCGGATCTTGCACAACGTCCTTTGGGCCGGGTTATACCTTGGAATTGGCCTACCGGGTTATTATCTCCCCATCAAGGATGATATGATGTGATCAAGAAGAGTGAAAAGCCTAAACTTGGGGATGACCCGGTGGTACATCCAAGCAAATTCCAAGAATACTCAAGCGTCTAAGCTTGGGGATGCCCAAGGCATCCCCTTCTTCATCAACAAATTATCAGGTCACTTCTAGTGAAACTATATTTTTATCCGCATCTTATGTGCTTTATTTGGAGCGTATTTTATTTTTTGTTTTCAGTTTGCCTTTGATTTTTCTTTCATTTTGTTTTTACTTTCATAATAATCTTGTTTGGACCCCAGCATTCTTTTATTGGAGAGTGACACGCTCCGCTTTTTCTTGAGAATACGTTGTATTCTTAGTCTCTGTTTGACTGTTGCATTTATTCACCTCCTGTTTTGCATGCATCTCTTGTTAGAGCTGTTAGTTTTAGTATTATTATTTGAGTACTCTCATGTTTTCTTGCTGTATCATAAAGTTTATTTTTGTTAAAGCATGTTTTGTATGGTGTTTGTTGGGAGAAACAAAAGAAAACTATTGTTTGAAGTAGAATTTATAACAGTACTAGTAGAAGCTTGTAAAGAATGTGACTATGACTTTTTCATGCCATGAGAAATGTTATTTTAGTTTTAAAGCCTTGTGGTTATTGAGTAGCATGAATAACCTCAAATAGCTGAGAGTGTTTAATATGTACTGAAAGATTCATGAGTTGTTTTTGTCATAGTAAAGCATCAATATATGGTATTCTCTTTCGAATGTTTTATTTGGTTGACTTGGCGCATGGTCACACCATGTTTATGACTACAAACCAGCCACGAATAGCCTCCATGACCACTTAGTTTTTGAACTTGTGATACTGCTTATGTTTTAATTAATGATGCTTATGTCCCTATGCATGATTATGGCTCTTATGCTCTCTTGATTTTTCGCTCCCAGTATTATGCTAGCCTCCACCTGTACTGAGTATGAGCTCTAATCGTGCATCCAAACTCCCTTAAACCCAAGTTTTACCATTGTGTCCAACATACCTACCTACATGTGGTATTTAACTGCCATTCCAAAGTAAATTGCTCATGTGTTACCTTTAAAACCTTCAAAATTACTCCTGCTTTATGTTCGTGTTTTTGCTCACGAGGACGTAAATAGAGAATCTTTATCTCACTAGTTGATTTGATTTCACACCCTGGACTAGTGGCTTCATCCACTTATCCAAATGATAGAAGAGCTGGCAGCGGGGTGCCTAGCCCCAAATTAATGCATACAAATTCTCTTCACTATTTTTTTCCCTGATTTATCAGTCAAAGCATAATTATCTAAATAAAAGAGAAAGAGGGATGACCTTCTATACCAGTTGCATCCTTCACCATGGGAGCCGCTCTTGTGAATCCAGTTGACTTGTGACGTATTGTATTTTCTGTTTACCATTCGTTGACATTAGCATACATCTCCCAAAATATAGACATTCCTCCACAAGTGTCAAACTTTTAATACCTCTGTTTAATAAAATAAAAGCTCTAGCACATGAGTGATCCTTGCTTCCCTCTGCGAAGGTCCTTTCTTTTACTTTTATGTTGAGTCTCCATCTTCTAACTTTATGCATAGTTGAGAGAGCACTTTTGCCATTCTAAGTTCTATGTGCATATGTCCCATAAGCATCAATAATTACTTCATGATATGATATTATTTGTTCTTAAATTATTTGTTCTAGTCTTCCTCTTGAACTTTGAAGGTGTCCTCGCATTTATGTTTTGCCCCACTCTTAAGGACTATCGAAATATCACTTTGCCATGCTTTCTCTATACCTGAAACAAATGTTTACCTTTCTTTGCATTATTATTCATGATCCTTTATTTGAGTTACTCTTCGTGATGCAAATAATTGCTATGCTTTATTATTAAAGTTTTATTTATCATGCATGTGTTTAAAGTCTTATGATCTCATCGTGCATATGCTTTTACATTAGATTGATCAAGTTTGTGTTAGTAGCATGTCACCTCAGAAATTATTGTTTTATCGTTTACCTACTCGAGGACGAGTAGGAACTAAGCTTGGGGATGCTTGATACGTCATAAACGTATCCCTAGTTTCTGATGCTCCATGATCTTATTATGCCAATTGCTGCATGTTTTCTTCCTTATTTATAGCATTTTTATACGTTTTCTGGACTTAACCTATTAACAAGATGCCATAGAGCCAGTTCCCTGTTTTCTGCTATTTTTTTGTTTCAGAAAAGTTGTTCTGGAAATATTCTCGGAATTGGAAAATTCGAAGCCCGGAAGTCCAATTTTCCCCAGAAGCATCCAGAAGACCGAAGAGGAACCGAAGAGGGGCAGCAGGGGGGCCGCACCATAGGGTGGCGTGGCCCCCCTGGCCGCGCCAGCTAGGGGTGTGGTCCCCCTGGAGGGCCACTGCTTTCGCCCTTTCGCCTATTTAAGCCCCCGGATGGAAAACCCTAAACACCTGATCAAAATCCCCGAAAAAGTTCTGCATCCGCCGTCACTGTCAACCCCAAATCGGGGGATTCTGAAGCTGTTTTTGGCACCCTGCCGGAGAGGAGATCATCACCGGAGGCCTCTTCATCACCATGCCTGCCTCTAGAGTGATGCGGGTTCGTAGCTGTAGCTAGATGGTTGTCTTCTCCTCATATGCTCTCGTGAGCGGCCTATCATGATCGAGACTGATCTTATGTAATTATCTGTGTTGTGTTTGCTGGGATCCGATGAATATTGACCTTATGCCAAGTTGATTATAGTCTTTATTTGCTTATGTTATTTGTGATCTTGCATGCTCTCCGTTGCTAGTGGTTATTCTGGCCAAGTAATTGTTTGTGACTCCAAGAGGGAGTATTTATGCTCGATAGTGGGTTCATGCCTCGTTGTTGCCTTGCTCGAGTGACATAAACGTGAAGGGGGAGGATGTGTTGTTGCCATTAGGGAGAAAATAGCGGTGAGAGTGCCTGCATGCATAATCATTGCTTACATTACACACTTTGTTTAATGCAATTATCTGTTGCTTGCAACTTAATACATGAGGGGGTTCGGATGATAACCTGAGGGTGGATACTTAGTCATAGATGCAGATGGATGTCGTTCTATGTATCTTGTTGTAATGCCCACACTAAATAGCATAGTAATCTTCATGTCATATTGTGCACTACGGTGCAACCTTTATTTGTCAATTGCCTAGTTGTAACTTGTTCACCCAACATTCTATCTTTTATGGAGAGACACCACTAGTGAAACTACGAACCCAGGTCCATTTTTCCACACTGTTAAACAAACCACAACAATTTCCTGCTCTCTTTACTTTCTGCAATCATACACTGTTTTTCCACACTATACGTCTAATCTTTGCTTTCAGCAAGACCGGTGAGATTGAAAACCTCACTGTACTGTTGGGGCAAAGTATTTTGATTGTGTTGTGTGCAGGTTCCACGTTGTTGCTGACACCGGTGAAGCGCCAGCACCACCGTCAGTGGCATCAACCTTCCGAAGATTCTCTTTCTCCTACTGGATTGATAACCCTGGTTCTTAACTAAGGGGAAAACTTCTACTGTTGTGCTCATCACACCTTCCTCTTGGGGTTCCCAACAACGCATAGAAAGGATTTAACTCTGATACCAATTGAAAGTACAAGGATGCCGCCTAGAGGGGGTGAATAGGCGCTTTAAAATAATTACGTTTTAGGCTTGAGTAAATGCGGAATAAAACTAGCGTTTAATTTGTCAAGCACAAAACCTACACAAGCGAGGTTTACCTATGTGCACCAACAAGATATGCTAGGCAGATATACAACTATGTGATAGCAAGATAGATGACTTCAAGCAAGATGGCTATAACAAAGTTAAATGCATAAGTAACGAGCTAGAGTATAGAAATAACCAAAGCACAAGGAGACACCATTTTTGATGAACTTGAGCTTGACATGAAGAACATGACAAGCTCTAAAACCTTAAATGTAGAAAACCCAAATAAGAACCAAGAAGGATGATGCCAAGTATGCAAAGGTTTGAGCTCTCTATGATAGATACGATCAAGATATGCATTCAAGAGCCCCTCTTGATAGTATGGTTATCTATCCTATAATCCGATCTCCCAACTAGCATAATGAGACCGGTAAAATAGAAACCCTATCTAAGTCATACCTTTGCCTTGCGCAATCCAATTGAGCTAGACGATGATGATCTTAATCACCTCAAGTTGGACCACCTTTCTTGATTGCACTTCGCTTCGTGAAGACTTGTAAATTGCTTCCCCATAAGATAATATTAGAGAGCTTCTCACATGGCCATCTTCACTTTACCATAATATCCATATGGGTGGAAATCTTTGCACACCTACTTGATCAACCAAGTATCTTCTCTTTATTCATGATGATTATGACTCGAAGGTAAACATGAATGTTCACACAATATCCTTCAAGACATGCTTGTAATATGGTCAATAGTAGCATGACAATTCTTCCATTGATCATATATATATTCATTAAGTGATGATCTTGATGAGCTTCTCACATGACCATAATATCCATATGGGTGGCAAGCTTTGCACACCTACTTGATCAACCAAGTATCTTCTCTGTATTCATGATGATGATGACTCGAAGGTAAACATGAATGTTCACACAATATCCTTCTTCAAGACATGCTTGTAATATGGTCAATAGTAGCATGACAATTCTTCTATTGATCATATATATATATATATATATATATATATATATATTCATTGAGTGGTGATCTTGATAGCATACAACCTTGAATCCAACACATGGAGTTCAAGTGGTGCCAATGGACAGATCGATAATAATGTCTCAATGCAAACATTAGTCCATAAGGATTGTCATTAATTACCAAAACCATACATGGGGGAACCATACACTTTCAATCTCCCCCATTTCGGTAATTGATGACAATCCCTTTTACGAGGGTTTATATAATGAATTAATCAAACATGCAAAGAAATACACATGGATGCATGAGAATGGATGGCAAAAATGCTTAAGAACAAAACCAAAGCATTAAACCAAATTCCCTTAAACCCTCTAAACTTCTCCCCCATTGGCATCCATTGCCGAAATGGGCGAAAAAATGTAGAAGGCCAATATATTAAGAGCTCCCCTACCATTTTTGCATTTCTCATAATATGAGTGAAAACAAATGCATATTCTATGACGAATAGATGGGGGAGATCAAACTATATTGAGGATCCAAAGATTGCAAATAAGATTATATTCCTTTAACACTTCTTCCAAGAGGAGGAGCACAAACAAAGGATCCGAAAAACCAATGGAACCAAAGATTTTATGATTTTAGCAAAATAGTGTTCTAAAGAAAATAATGAAGCTCCCCAATGTTCATGCACTATTTAGAGTTTATTTTGCATTTGAATACTAAGTGCACAAAGATGGGATCATCACTCCCCGAATATCCTATAAAACACAAAACAAGTGCAAGAGAGCATAAAAAGCAAACTAGGCATAGCACTTGAAGAAAATAAATGAATGATTGATCAAAAAGATACCAAATGAACGGAACACCAAGATAAAAGGCTCAACCATACATAAGTAAACCAACATGCCCACCGAGGTCAGGATGGCAATGGGTAGGGTATGGGGCGGGTAGAGCAATACCATACCCATACCCATATAGTCAACGGGTAGAAAACTCTACCCATACCCGTGCCCATGGGTATGAAACTCTACACATACCCATACCCGGCGGATACCCGTACCCATTGGATACCCAACGGGTACACAAGCTATTATATACATTGATAGCACATTTGACAAAAATATCAGTTCGATCCATTGTATGCCTCGTCGCGGGAATTTATCTCCTTAATTTGAGTATTTGGAAGATGAGAGGATCAATGAGTGATTGTAGTTTGTGGAGATTTGTGACACGAGGCGATTACGGGGACGCTTCGACCGACCCTTCGCCTGGAAGCTGAAGTCATGGCCTTGTGGGATGCTTCCTGCTGGGCTACATATGGTCAAAGTGACCCACATGTCAGTATAAATGGGTAGGGTACGGATATATCCACGGGTACAACACGATACCCATGACCTACCCATGACTTGACGGGTATGGTACGGGTACTGCCCATGGGTATAAAAGAGTAACCATACCCTGCCCATACGGGTCGAATACCCGCGAATACCCATACCCACGGTTAAAATTGCCATCCTTACACCGAGGTAAGCATGAGAGAGAAAAAACCAAAGAAAAAACAAATGAGGGCATAAGATGAAATAATATAAGACAAGCACTCATAAGGAAAATACTTTCCGGAGTCACCAAAAATGAAAAGAGTATAAGAAGTGTGGACTCCAAAGGAATATGATACCAAAAAGAGATGTAACTCCTCTCATGTGTATAAGTTTATAAGTGGACACAAATCATGATAATATGTATCCACAAAGAAGCATGTACACACAAAATAGTTACAAAAGTGAAGAACATGATATCCAAGAGAACGTTATAAATACACCAATAAGATTTTTTCTATTGAAAGCATAGCACATAGCTTAGTTTTATCTTAAAAGGGGATAAATTAATTTCCAAGAAAAACACACCAAAGACATCACAAATACCAATAAGGGAAAAATAGATAGTTGCAATGTTTTGGAAGAATCAAGTATGACAAAGGGAGAATAATTTTACAGATAAAGAATTTTCATGCCAAGATGCAACCTACACAAGTTTGAATACAAGAATACTATGCATGAGAGATACTTGTTACCAAGATCGCATTGGAGATGTTGTTGTGGATAAGAGTTAATCTATCATCCTAGCTTGACTCCGATAAGATCATGGTGACAACACCTTCCTTGAGAATGAGGCAAGCATCCAATGCATCTCAAATGTACCTAAAACACATTTAAGCACAAAATGGTCCCCAAACACATTGGGTCCAAAGTAGTTAGACAAACTACAATGCATAGGATAAGCTCCACATAAACATGCGCATATAGATATGAAATTGAATTTCATGCATATCTTAGCCGATTTAGGATTCGGTGGAGTTTACCCTATATATTGCATCAAGAAAGTAAGCATGCCATAACAAATACTTTATTAAATATGCATGCAAAGATTTTCAAGAACCAAAAGACAAGTGAAAACGAGATCACAAAGAACCAATTGACACTTCAAAGAAACCAATTAAAAGTTACAACAAGAAATGAGATATTGAACTCCCCAAAGAGATATCAAAAGAAAGATTCATTAACGAAAAAAAGTACAATATCCAAAATATATCAATTTGAAAATAAAGCAATGAGTAAGATAACCAACTCCCAAAAAGAGCACAGTTCCAACAACTAAACCAAACCCTCAACACTTTTCATAATGGCACACAGTACCAAGACGAAAAAGGTTTGTCTTCCAAATAGACACGTCATCGGGATTAAATGCCAATTGATAAAGATCTAAAGAAAAATGAAGAAAAATAGTGTTCTAAATAATATAGGAAAGCTTCCCCATGATTTGTGCATTGCTTATAATTTTGTATTTGAATACAATATGCACACAAATGGGTTCCTTGCTTTAGCTTTACCAATTAGAACACCGACCAAATATGAGTAAACCAAAGGGATTCTCAAAGGGAAAGGAGGACAATGGGAGTGAGCACAAAAGAAATTACTTGGCAATAAATATTGAAAGGAAGAAATATCCCAAGTAAATATAAGTAATACATTATACCACAAAATATTATCACTTGTCAAGGACAAGGAGAGGAGTTATTACTCGGTGGTATGTTGCATACATATTCATGATCATATTCACAAAACAAAATCTTACAAAAAGGATAGGAATGAAAACACCATGCTTAAATAGATATTCTTGGTGGCTTCAATAGTCAATGATCATGCAAAGCAATGATTAATATATCAAGAAGCAACCGGTTCCGAGAAGGTAAATACTAGTGCTAATTTGTGGAAAACCGCACCAAGAAACTCTCTCACAAACAAGATACCAAAAGATGAGCAAATAAAATCATTTAAGAAAATTGAAACTTGTTTGAGCACACATGCCACATAGGAACAAGATAATTAACAATATCAATTCTATGTGGCAAAACCTTAAATGTTCACATTCTTTAGGCTTGTAATATGCACAAAGCGTATTACTCCCCCATAATGTGATAATCTGTATCTTCTTAGCAAGAGGAAAACAAACTCCAACTTGAGATAATTAATAGACATTATAATTTGAATTTCTCATGAGTATGACATACCACAAAGAGACTAGATAATATTGAAATATCAACACTATGTGGTATTCCTCATGTACACACATTTTAGGATTGTGAAGTGCCAAAGGCATATTAGTCTCCCAAAATGGGATAGTCCATTAATCACTCAAAAGAGCCAAATAAGATACAAACAAGATGCAATTAGGCTCAAAGCAAACTCATACATACATTTTGTGCGAACCGACAAACACATACTAGATTACTCAAGGATAAGTAAGCAGTAAGCACAAAATACACTAAATACAAGCAAGGTACAAAACCAGTACATGCAAAGGGGCAAGAAACTTTCAATGTATATATATAATGTAATAAATACAAGTTACCGCAAGAAGGAGCATGGAATATGAGATAGAGACGTGATAATCCAAATGACTTGGCTTAAGGAAAATATACGTGATGAAGATCCCTTAATTCTTCATGATATAGCCAAGTCTCCAATGCCCTCCGATAACACCGATTGATCAAGTTTGAGCTTGTTGTTCCCCAAAAAAGTTGGGTCCTAAGAGGTTAGTCACAATAGGCTTGGAAACCCAAATGGTTCTTTTCTTGACACCACTTTGAGTACCAACATATTTGGCAAACACATTGCCCACATTATCCTTCCGAATGGAATACACATCATCAATTATGATAGGGTTGGATAATGTACCATTAGTGCATGAAGAAGCAAGATGGCCCTTTTCACGACATAAGTATCAACAACGACTCCTTCCATTCTTCTTAGTTGATTTCTCAACTTGAGAAGAATTAGCTTGAGTCTTCATGGGAAGAGGCCTTTCTTCAACTTGAAGTTGAGGTTGAGGTTGAACTTGTGACCGCTTCCCTTGTTGCTTCTCGCTAAGTTTCTTATTCTTCAAAGGGCATGATCTAACATGATGCCCTTCAACCTTGCACTTGAAGCAAACAATCTTGGCCAAATTCTCGACTTGTTCATGGCCCTTCTTCTTGTTGACCTTGGACTTGTTCTTGTGATTGGAAATGAATCCAAGTCCTCTCTTGTTATTGGGGGATTTTTGTACACTCAACATATTGTCAAGTGTGGACTTCCCTTTATGACACTTCTCCAAGTCTTTCTTCAATGAAGTGACTTGGGCCTTGAGCTCTTTGATTCCCTCTACATGGTTAGTATCAACACAAGAGCTAGAGGAAGTAGATGCATCATTATTAGAGAAACAAGGTAAGGAAAGCAATTCATCATAAGATGTGGGAACATTATGAGAGGATGAATTACTAGGACTAGAACAAGGAAATATAGTATTTAAAGTAGATATTGTGCCTTTGTCCACATGAGGCTTACAAGATGTTACCTTAGTTAAGATAGCCTCATGAGCTAATTTTAGCCTCTCATGGGAGACTAGAAGATCCTCATGAGAGCTTGAGAGATTTTCATGAGTTTCTTCCAATTTCTCATAATTACTAGTTAGAAACTAAAGTTGAGCACGTAGCTCAACATTCTCCTTTAATATGGATGCTTCACAAGAAATAGAGTTAGTATCACAAGCATCATCATTTTTAGCTTTGAGGTCATTATCAAGAGCAAGAGATAATTCATTGTCCCTTCTAAGTTTAGAAACGCTAATAGCATAAGTTTCTTCTAGACTATATAGTTTCTCTTCAAGAGAAGATCTAAGGGAACGCTCTTTCTCAAGAGCCTCTTCAAGCTCTTTGTCATTGCTAGAATGACCACCATTATGAGTTTCCAAAATCACTATGATCTCCTCCTTTTCATCTACAAGAGAGTTAGCCTCATCAAGTTGTTCTAGGAGAGCATTCACATTTTCTTTGGTCTCACCAACAAGGCTTGCTAACCATAAGCCTAATTTCTTAGACTCGTCATCAACCTCCTTACCAACATCATCACCACTACTATCATCATAATATATATTGGGGTTCAAAGTGGAAGACACCTTTGAATCCTTGGCCATAAGGAAAAATGTGGTAGATGATGATGAATCATTACTTGAGGCATCACTCAAGTCCACATCTTGTTCCATAGAGAGTTGAGTTTCCTTTAAATTGTTAGCCATACAAATACTAGAGGAAACACAATCATTTTTATCATGGGAACAAGATAAAGCAAGCATATCATCATGAGATTTAGTCAAGCAATGACGACATGATATGCAAATACCATCAACACAAGAATGTAAAACATTTTTGGTGCTAGTTGTGTCTAAGTCCAAAGATGAGGCATTGCAATAATATAGAGATGAAGGATCATCAATAATAAGCTCACTATAATTATTGAAAAGACTATCACTACTCACCATCTCATTAGTTTGTGGCTTACCACATGTTGGTGAAGTAGAAGAAGTTGAGAACACATCACGACCGGAAGTGGAGGGATAACAATCGTCCTCTTCAACATTGGACGCACCATATTTATCTTGAAGATTTGTCCATAACTCATGAGAATTCCCGATAGGAAGAGTGGTTTAATAACTACAAGGCTCACAAGAAGGAAAAACACATTAATAGCAAGAGCATCGAGAGATAAGTTTTTCTCTTCCTCTAAAGTTGATTTTGAGGATCCTTTGGAGGAGAAAAACCCATCTCTAAAATTTGATCCATACGTGGGTCCATGACCCGAAAATAAATAAGCATGCGAAATTTCCAAACATCATAGTTTGTGCCATCGAAATGAAATGTGGGATCGTGCACTAATTCACTAAGCGAATCATTACTCTCAAGGTGGTGAAGCCTAACAATGAGAGCCCTGGCTCTGATACCAATTGAAAGTACAAGGATGCCGCCTAGAGGGGGTGTAATAGGCACTTTAAAATAATTACGGTTTAGTCTTGAGTAAATGCGGAATAAAACTAGCGTTTAATTTATCAAGCACAAAACCTACACAAGCTAGGTTTACCTATGTGCACCAACAAGATATGCTAGGCAAGATATACAACTATCTGATAGCAAGATAGATGACTTCAAGCACGATGGCTATCACAAAGTTAAATGCATAAGTAACGAGCTAGAGTATAGAAATAACCGAAGCACAAGGAGACACCGATGTGATTACCGAAGTTCGTTCCCAATGGAAGTATGTCTTCGTTGGAGAGGTGGGGAGCCACCTAGGCGCTCCTCAATAGCACGGATGTGCACACCTTATTCTCCTTGAGATTCTACGGTGAGGGAGATGCTCGTTTCCACTATGAGGTCGACTTGAAGGCATTGACCAAACCTTACACGGGGTTGAGGCTATCTCCACAACTCAATTGGAGGCTCTCAATGAAGCTTCTTGCAACAAGGTGGAAGCCCCAAGAACTAACCGTCTAGGGTGCTCAATACACCCAAGAGGAACAATCTCTCTGGTGAGCAAGCACCCAAGAGTAACAAGCTCACGAACTTCTCTTTCACGAATCTCGTGGGGAACTCAAACCGATGCACCTAATGCAATGGCAAGAACACACAAAGTGGTCAAGAACTTCTCTCCCAAATCCCACCAAAGCAACTAATTCTATGGAGGGAGGAAAGAGGAAGAACAAGGAAAACAACAAATGAATCCCTAGATCTAGATCCAATAGGTTCCCCTCACAAAGAGGAGGGATTGATTGGTGAAGTGGTAGATCTAGATCTCCTCTCTCTTTTCCCTCAAGTGGAAGCAAGAATCATTGGAGGGATTGAGAGATAGCAAGATTTTGGAGGTCAACAATGGAGGTCAAACTTGCCCAAAAGGTTAGGGAACCATTGGGGAAGAAGGCCCCTTAAATAGGTCACCCAAACTATCCAACCGTTGGGGGCAAAATCGCGCAGGGGCGGAACCTCCAGCGAAACCACCGGAACCTCTGCCCCCCCCGGATGAGTTAGAACACCAAAAGGGCTGGAAAACTGCCCCAGGCACCGGAACCTCCGGTGGTTTCACCGGAGGTTCCGCCAACATCATCCAGAAAGGGTTTTCGGCGGAGCCAGCACCGGAAACCTTCGGTGCTGGAAAAAACTACAGAACACCCGATACGAAAACGGGCGTAACTTTTGCATCCGGACTCCGTTTTCGATGTTCTTAGGCTCGTTGAAATAGCAACGACGAGCACTACAAGAATATGCAGATAAACATCATAGTCCAAAATGGGAATATAAAACCAAATGATGAAAGGTTTGTCCTATCAATAAAGGACAACCTGTAGAAACCTCCAACAACAAAAATGCGATAAGTTTTTCATACGAAATCCATTTTTGATGAACTTGAGCTTGACATGACGAACATGACAAGCTATAAAACCTTACACGGAGAAAACCCAAATAAGAATCAAGAAGGATGATGCCAAGTATGCAAAGGTTTGAGCTCTCTACGATAGATACGATCAAGATATGCATTCAAGAGCCCCTCTTCATAGTACGGTTATCTATCCTATAATTCGATCTCCCAACTAGCATAATGAGACCGGTAAAATAGAAACCCTATCTAAGTCATACCTTTGCCTTGCGAAATCCAATTGAGCTAGATGATGGCGATCTTAATCACCTCAAGTTGGACCACCTTTCTTGATTGCGCTTCGCTTCGTGAAGACTTGTAAATTGCTCCCCCATAAGCTAATATTAGAGAGCTTCTCACATGGCCATCTTCACTTGACCATAATATCCATATGGGTGGCAATCTTTGCACACATACTTGATCAACCAAGTATCTTCTCTTTATTCATGATGATGATGACTCGAAGGTAAACATGAATGTTCACACAATCTCCTTGAAGACATGCTTGTAATATGGTCAATAGTAGCATGACAATTCTTCTATTGATCATATATATATTCATTAAGTGATGATCTTGATGAGCTTCTCACATGACCATAATATCCATATGGGTGGCAAGATTTGCACACCTACTTGATCAACCAAGTATCTTCTCTTTATTCATGATGATGATGACTCGAAGGTAAACATGAATGTTCACACAATATCCTTCTTCAAGACATGCTTGTAATATGGTCAATAGTAGCATGACAATTCTTCTATTGATCATATATATATATATTCATTGAGTGATGATCTTGATAGCATCCAACCTTGAATCCAACACATGGAGTTCAAGTGGTGCCAATGGACAGACCTATAATAATGTCTCAATGCAAACATTAGTCCATAAGGATTTTCATTAATTACCAAAACTATACATGGGGGAACCATACACTTTCAGGATCCCCGTGGCGTCGTAGGGCTGGACGAAATCACCATCTTCCCCCTCGTTGGCATCCTCCCCTTGCTGGGGGTGATGCTCAAGGTATGTTTATAGCTCACTCTTATAAAGCTCACATCCTTGCATGTTATTAAGATCAAGCAAAAGAGGTGCAGGCAAAATTACTTCTCTAACAGTTTTAACAACTCTCCACCCGGATCGTTTGGAGAAAGTTAATTCAAAAGATAAATTATGTAAGTAAGCATGGGTAGAAAGAAACTTATGTTGAACCATGGAAACAAGATTAAGCCTCTCTATAGAAAACTGAAAGTCTAGAGGGTGTGGCTCCAAACCATGCAAAGCTAGCAAGCACGAGGCAATAAGACCTCCACAAACTCCGCTCTTCTCACGGTTATGTGAGAGATGGTAAGCAATCAAAGCGCCAAAATTGTAAGAACTATCACATCTTAAGGCGGCTGCAATAAACGCCAAATCATAGACAGATAGCTTGCTAGCAGTTTTTCTAGCTAACACACATTTAGCAATAAAGTAGGCAAAGTATCGAATGCTAGGGAGTTGAATTCACTAATTTTACCACTCTCCCATGTGAAGCTTATGCCTTGGCAAATCTCTCCATATAAATCCAGTAGTGGTTTGGGCTGCCCACTTATCTTCTCACAAGACCCCCACTCAGGTACCTTAATAGCTGCACAAAAAACACTAAAAGGCAAGCTCACAACTTTATTGTAAATTTTATAATGGACCATTGGGTTAGTTGGGGACCATTTAAAACGAAAATCCCGCACCACAGACATATTTAGTTTCACATATTGGATAGGCTCATCCTCAACGAAACGCTCCAAGCCTGCATTATGCACTAGAGTGTTAAAATCCTGCAGAATTCCTGCAACTTGCATAAATTCCCGACACAGATAGATTGATGGGAACACCCTCTCTTCACGGTGCACAAGAATGACCTCATGCAACTCCAACTCATGCTGGTTTAGTTGATAAGCATTGTGCTCCATCTCTGAAATTTTTCAACAATCATCATAAAAATTAATTTCAAGCAACTATAAGGTGGAAACTACCCTAGGGACTTATATGAGAGCTAAACATACATCAAAACTATATTATTTCTACTCAAATAAAGCATGCAAACTCACATAAGCTGTCACCTACTGTGGCAAAATACTCAAGAAATACTTCACTAAACAAAAATTCTACTTGGATCATCGGAGGAGTCACATACCGGAGATCAAACACACCAAAAATCAGCACAAATGATGGGCTGAAGAGGGAGATCAAAAATCCAGAGGAAGAACACGGGCTCCAAGAAATGTTTTCAGTTTGGTAGGTGAGAGAGAAGACTTGGGCAGTGGAGAGAGTAAGTGGAGGGCCAGGGGGCCCCCACACCATCTGTTGGCACCACCAGGGGCTGGCCGCGCCACCCGGAGGTGTGCCTGACTGGTGAGTCCCCCTGGGGTCTCCCAGGTGGCTTTCTGCCTCATTTTTGACGTAAAAACAATATTATAATTTTTCTGGAATTTTTCGAAAAACTTTATTTTTGAGGTATTTCCATAATTTTAATAATTAATAAAAGCCGGGAAAACGAAGGTGAAAACATGGAAAAAAAACCAAAACCAGCACTACAGAGGTTCTATGACACTTTAATGAAAGAATATTCAGAGAAAACAAAGGTGGTAGTGGTGAAAACAAAAGTATGGGTGGTGAAAACATGCATAACCTCAGTAATCAGAGTGAAAACATAAGGAAAACATGCATAAGGATGGTGGAAAATATGATTGTACTCAAGTAATAATGTGATAACAGAAGTAAACATGGTTAAAACAATAATGGGGAAGGTGAAAACATTGTCCATTTCATTTAAAATCATTTTGTTAACAAGGGTGATCAAGTCTTGCTACCAAAATAATTTTCTATGAAACAAAACTTTGTTTCTCACTAAATACTCATGTTACCTCAACCTTGATAGACATAGTCCCAATCATAATAATTTCATATTATTTTGGTGGTGCTAGAATAGGACAATAAAATTCTCCAATCTTAATGGTATCAGTATTTTCAATGGAATTTAGACCATATTTTCTATCAATCTTCTTGGGAAAATAAGAAGTGTGCTCTTTATCATTAACATTAAAAGTAACTTTTCCTTGATTGCAATCAATAACAGCCCCTGCAGTATTAAGAAAAGGTCTTCCAAGAATAATAGACATATTATCATCTTCAGGCATTTCCAACACAACAAAGTCAGTTAATATCAGACAATTATTAGCAACTTGAACAGGAACATCCTCACATATACCCACAGGAATAGCAGTAGACTTATCAGCCATTTGCAAAGATATATCAGTTGGTATCAATTTTTCTAGGAGGAGTCTTTTATAGAGAGTAAAAGGCATGACACTAACTCCAGCTCCCAAATCACACAAAGCAGTTCTAACATAGTTATTTTTAATAGAACAGGGAATAGTTGGTATACCAGGATCTCCAAGCTTCTCAGGAACCTTGCCATTAAAAGAGTAATTAGCAAGCATAGTGGAGATTTCCTCATTAGGAATCTTCCTTTTGTTAGAGACAATATCTTTCATATTTTTTTGCACAAGGAGGCAATTTAATAGCATGAGTTAAAGGAATTTGCAAGAACAAAGGTTTCATCCATTCACAAAACTTGTTATAGTGTTCTCCTTCCTTAGATTTGTGTTTCTTATTAGGAAAAGGCATTGGTTTTTGTACCCAACGTTCTCTCTCATTACCATGTTTATTCGCAATGAAATCTTCCTTAGTATACTTTGCAACTTTAGTTTGGTTTTCAGGTTCATCTATAGGTTCTTCTTTATCAGAAGCATCATTCTTTTCATTACCACTTTCAGTTTCAGCATCAGAGATAGATATACTATTAGGATCTTTAGCAAGTTCAGAGGATTCTACAGCATGTTTATGTTTCTTCTTCTTTTTCTTCTTAGTATGAATAACATTATCATTAGTTTGCTGAGAATCTTGTTCAATTCTTTTAGGATGTCCCTCAGGATATAAAGGATCTTGTGTAGCAATACCACTTCTAGTTCTTATTTCATAAGCATGTTTTTCTTTAGAAGCATTAACTAGCAAATCTTTTTGCACTTTAGCAAGTTGATCAATTTGAGTTTGAACCATTTGAAAATGTTTAACAAGAATTTTAACATCATTAGAGGTTCTTTCTATAATACCATGCAAATTATCAATAGCTCTAGAGTTTTCCATTAGGTGGTTTTGCACTCTCTTATTAAAATTATCTTGCTTGATAACATAATTAT
Organism: Alopecurus myosuroides; assembly: GCA_028641055.1. Classification (NCBI taxonomy): domain Eukaryota; kingdom Viridiplantae; phylum Streptophyta; class Magnoliopsida; order Poales; family Poaceae; genus Alopecurus; species Alopecurus myosuroides. The sequence goes on along the minus strand of CM054060.1, from coordinate 59,451,673 downwards.
CAAATTCATCTAAACATTGATCAGGAGGTTTGTTATAGGGAATATCTCTACTATCAAAATATTGGAGAGAGTGTTCCTCAATGGTGGGTGAGTGAGGGATTGGCTTACATAATTCTTCTATAGGTGGAAGATTCTTCACATCTTCAGATTTAATACCCCTCTCTTTAAGAGATTTCTTGGCTTCTCTCATCACTTCATCATTCAATTCAATCATTCCCCTCTTCTTGGGTGTTGGTGTTGATACTGGAGTAGGAGTCGGCTTAGGCTCAATCATAGTCCAATCATCATGATTTTGGCTGATTTTAGCCATTAATTCCTCAGCTTCTTCTGGAGTTCTTTGCCTGAAAACACAACTAGCACAACTATCCAGGTATGTCCTCGATTCAACAGTTAGTCCATTATAGAATATATCAAGAAGTTTATTATCTTCTAGCTTATGCCCAGGTGTAGCCCTCACTAAAGAACAGAACCTTGCCCAAGATACATGCAATTTCTCTCCTTCCAATTGCTTGAAATTAAATATATTTTGTAAAGCATCATGTTGAGCACTAGCAAGAAAATATTTCTGAAAGAAAACATTAACCAAACCAATAGGACTATCAATAGATCCAGGAGACAAATTGTTAAACCAAGTTTTAGCTCCATATTTTAATGAGAAGGGGAATATTTTAGCAACAAAGTAGCTACGTTTCTTAAGATCATCAGAGAATAAACTACTCAAAGAGGAGAGCTCATTCATATGTTTCATAGCACTTTCATTTTCAGTACCACAAAAAGGTTCTTTCTCAACAATAGATATATAAGATAAATCAAGAGAGAAATCATAATCCTTATCCCTAATATTAATGGGAGAAGTGAAAACTTAGCATCAGGAGACAATTTATATGTAACAGCACGACTTTCAATAAGACTCATAACAGCATCATTATCCTTCATAGCATATATTTCATCAATAAGATCATCATTAAGATCAATATAGGCATCATCTAAATCATCAATAGGATTCTCTATAATCTCAGGTGAAACAGCAGGAGTAACAGGATTTTATCAGGAGTTTCAGTGTTTGCAATATTTTTAGCTTTAGAAATAGTAGCATCTAAGAAAGGACCAAGAGAACCACTCTCATCGAGCACAGTAGAAGCATCATCAAAAGTATCAGAAGTATTTTCAGATTCAGCAGAAGTAGCATGTGTAGCATGTGGTGGTGTAAGCAGCTTACTCATAACAGACGGTGAATCAAGAGCAACAGAGGTGTTCAGAGTTGTACCTCTTCTTGTAGTGGATGGTAATATAGGAAACTTTCCATCGCGAGTCTTACCCATGATGAATGATGTCAGTAGATAATAATACTCTCCGTTCAGCTCGCAAATAAATCTATGCTCCCCGGCAACGGCGCCAGAAAATAGTCTTGATGACCCACAAGTATAGGGGATCGCAACAGTCTTCGAGGGAAGTAAAACCCAAATTTATTGATTCGACACAATGGGAGCCAAAGAATATTTTTGAGCCTTAACAAGTGAGTTGTCAATTCACTTGCACCTGAAAGTACTTTTGTTCGCAGTGGTTTATCAGTAGTAACAGTTTTATAGTAGCAGCAGTAGTGAAATAATAGCAACAGTGAGATGAAAACAGCAGCAGAAGTAGTGTTTGCAGTAAATAGCGGGGTTAAATATTGTAGGCATAGGGATGGATGAAAGAGCGTTGCATGGATAAAATAGTTCATATAATGATCAAGTCATGGGCATTGCAGATAAATAAGATAAAGCACCCAAGCACTAAGTAACCATAGGCATGTGTTCCGTAATAGTCGTACGTGCTCACAATGAGAACTTGCACAACATCTTTTGTCCTACTAGCCCGTTTTCAGCAGGGCCTCAAGGGAACTACTGGTAATTAAGGTGTTCCTTTTAATAGAACACCGGAGCAAAGCATTAACACTCTGTGAACACATGTGATCCTCACATCACAGCCATCCCCTCCGGTTGTCCCAATTTTTGTCACTTCACGGCCTCGGGTTCCGGACAACAATGTGTGTAAACAACTTGCAGGTATGATCAAGAAACAATAATTATCATCGTGATTCAATAACATGTTCAGATCTGAGATCATGGCAGTCGGGCCCAAAGTGGTAAGCATTAAGCCTAACAAGTTGCAACAATGTCAATAGCACTAATAGAGGATACTAGGCACTATGCCCTAACAATCACGACATTATTACATGAACGATCTCATCCAATCCCTACCATCCCCTTCAGCCTACAACGGGGAATTACTCACACATGGATGGAGGAATCATGGATGGTCGATGGAGAGGCGTTGGAGATGACGATAGGCGATGATCTCCTCTAATTTCCCGTCCGGCAGGGTGCCAGAACGGAGTTTATGATCCTCGAATCGAGGTTCGGGATGGCAGGCGGCGCTCTGTTGTGTTTCTGTGGAATATGACGAACCCCCTCAAGTTTTAGGGTTGGAGGCTACTTGTAGTCGAAAGGGGAGTCCGAGGAGGGCTCTGGGGGGCCCACACCCTATGTTGGCGCGACCAAGGGGGGGCCGCGCCAGGGGGGTGTGGCCACCCAGTGGCTCTTCTCCTGGCCCCCTTGTGACTCCCGGGGTCTTCTGGGGTGAAAACACTAATGGGGCATTTTCTGGGCAATTTCTCGAAAGTTGATTTTTCTGCATACAAACAAGACACCAAGGTAATTCTGCTGAAAACAGCGTTAGTCCGTGTTAGTTGTATTCAAAACACACAAGTTTAGAGGAAAACAATAATAAAAGTGTTCGGAAAAGGAGATACGTTTTCGACGTATCATTCACCACACATGTTATTTATCTTTCACGGAGAGACACCACTAGTGACCTGTGGACCTCTGTCCATTTTCCTCATACTAATAAAACACCTACTGCTTTCATACTGTTACTACTGCTTTCATACTGTTTTCCTACTGTTTCCACACCATACGTTTAACCTCTTTGTGTTCAGAAAAATCAGTGAGATTGACAACCTCGCTGCTTCGTTGGGGCAAAGTGGTTTGATTGTGTTGTGTAGGTTTCACGTTGCTGATGAACCGGCAGTGCGCCCTGCCATCTCAGCTGCTTCAACCTTATGAATTTACTCCTTCCTCCTACTGGTCGATTCAACCTTGGTTTCTTTCTGAGGGAAACTTGTTGCTGCACTCTTCATACCTTCTTCTTGGGGTCTCCCAACGAACGTGTGTTCACACGCATCACTCCTCAATTAGCTCCCAAAGCCCAGAGACCTGATCAGTCCATCCCTCCACAACCGCGACCAGGTTGCGAAGTGGCAAGAACACCTCCTCCAAGCGAGCAGCGAACATGGCTTGCAACTCAGCACTTAGCGCCACAGCCCGAGCTTCAAGAATTTTCCTCAACGACCCCAAATAATCCACAGGGAAGCCTGCAGCAGATGCAGCCTCACCTAGCCCGCAAGGAGTCTCCATATTGACCGCATCCATCGTGACAGCATATGCCCATGAGCGTTGAAGTCGATCGAAAGGGGCTGGAGGCGGGGGGCTGCCATGACGAGGCGCTTGGGGCACTTCCTTTGAACGACATGGAGGTGCTGGAGGCGAGATGGAGTGGTGATGAGGCTCCTGGCAGGTTGAAAAGTGAGCCTTACACTCACTCTCACGGTGACCTAGCTGGCGGCATCCCAGGCAATAGACAGGGCCTCGACAGTCGATGACGAAGTGGTCCGGCTCCACATGTTTGCCGCTTGAAGGCAGGGGAAGGACCAGACTCCTTCCTAGACGGTAGGGAAGGCCACTTTTATGGCCTCGAGCGACGCTGCCCCCCAACCTCAACCCAATCCCTCTCCGCAAACACCCTGGGAACATCGGAGATGATCACCAACGTGAAATTCGACGGAAGCTGAGCAGTGGGAGGCGGCAGCGAGGCGGGAACTCCGGCTCCACCATGAACGGAAGTAGGCACCGGAAACACGTCCATCATGCCTTCCGGCGCATCCTCCACGCCGAGCAGGGAGTTGAGGTCGTCGACGACCATGGACTGGAGCCGAGAACACGCCAGGTCTAGAGAGATCCTGGCTGGAACCACGCCCGACGGGGCGGGACTACGGCCAGTGGCAGCGGGGACTTCTGGTGCGGGCGTAGGGAGACGGTGGGCGGTGGGTCCGGAGCGGCCACCGCCTGAAGGGACCTGAGGTGTGATGGGAAGGCCGGGGTCGCCTCCGCCATAGCAGCACTAGTGGGAGAGCTAGGCGTTGCAAGGGAAGGAGCGGAGGGAAGGTCGTCGGCGGCCGGAGAGGGGAATGGCTCGGAGAGGGAGAGGGGCTGGCTGGGCGGAGGAAGGCGGCCTCGTGTCTTCCCACTTTACAAACTGGGATATCGATAAACCCATTCAACAAATGTGAACTCTAAATCCCCACAGCTCTGAATGCCATATTCTTCCTTGTCCATTGCCTTGTGAGGACAAAGGATCACTATACCCCACGAGCATTTCATACTCCCTCATGTTTGTCTTTACAAGTCCCTTACAAAAACTCCATGCACATTAAAAGTGTAGCTGATATCTAGAGTCCATGATGCCTCGTGTCTCCCCTTTACAACTTTTACACTACTATTTGTCTTCCTGCTCTATAAACTCAGGATGCGGTAAACCCAAATGACCATTTCCCACAAAACTACAAACGCAGGTTATATGCCGACGGCCAAAATCCGTCGGCCTAGTCTTGATTGTCGTCGGCGTAATTGGGCATCGGCGAAGGCCAAATTGACGTCGGCGTAGGCCAAATTGATAGTTTGGTACGAATTTTTTAGAAAATCATTTTAAGCTACAAAACTAGTGATTATATCACAGAAACATCCATAGTTTTAGAAAATTTGACCTCTTTTGGTGAATATTTATGGTGGCCATTTTGAAGTTTTTTTAAAAAAATCAATAAGGTGAAGAAAAGCTAAAAAAAAACTACTCTGCCATGGAGTCCTTTTATGTGTACTAATTGTTATGAAAAATGGTAAACTGGTTTTTTCACAAATTGTTCAAAAAAGTCTTCACAAAAAGGTCTATCATGTTATGTATAAACATCTATAAGTTTCAAGCTAAATGACCAAGTTATGACAATCCTCACGGAATAGTTTGTGATAAAGTTCTCATATTCGACAAATAGGTGTATCTTGGTATAGAAAACAATTGTTCCGAAGGGATTTTTCCAAATATTTTTATAAATATCATTTTTCATTTTGGGTTCCTTTCACTTTTTATATTTGGATTCCTCACATTTTTCTAATCGATTTAGACATTTAATTTGTTGAATCTCAGTTTACGAATTTAAAGATATGAACTATTCCATATTAAATGAAAATAGAAAAAAAAACATAGCTACGCCGGACGGCTTTGCCGTGGGCGTAGCCATGTAGCCATGTACGTCGACGGTTAATCTAGACAGACGGCCAGTTTGCTGGCCAGCACAGCTCGATCCCTACGCCGACCCCGATAAAAAGCCATCAGCATAGGTGGTGGCCGTCAGCGTATCGCCATTTTCCTGTAGTGCATGCGCATGTCAGTATTTTCTTTTAGTCGAGGCCTTCTTTAAGAAAGTTAAATCATATACTTTCTCATTAGATTTTCTATCCGTCCCTAATTTGAAAAATACTGACAAGAAAAATATGGACAACGTTTTGTGGGTTTTACGAAAAACTTAGCAACCAACCTTTTTGAAAAATAATTTTAAAAATTCTGGAAAGACAAAAAAATGAGGGGAAATTTTCTATTATGTATTCATTCAGAAAAATCAACTGTACAAAAATGATATAGTGAGGGGTTCCTAGCCATAGGTGGCAGTCCCGCTCCTAGTGAAGAGTTGAATTTAGCAAGTTTATGGGGTTTAAAATTTGAATTCCAAACATCATGATGAAAGAGCAACTCAAACATTGTAGCTCGTCCGACAATCTCCTCAATGTATGGTTGTATATAATTTGCGTCCCATGTTAAATATCAGTTACCACTTCCTTGTTATCCGAAGCAATGTGAAGATTTCGGAGATTCAGATCAACTGCGAGACCGAGAGCTTCTCGACAAGAAAGAACATTCACAACACCCTGGTCGGTTAAACCTTCAAGCAAAAGACACTAGTAGGGGAAAAAACCTACTAGAAGTGTGCCCAAAAGGGCTACTAGAAATGCAAACCAACCTGTGGTTGGATGGTTAGGAGAGTGGTTGTACCTCTAGCCCACCAGAGTTCAAACCCCAGGTTTGATACCTGTGTGTTGCATTTAGGCGGAATATTCTTTCAGTGGGAGGCGACGTTCCCGTCGACAGCGAGGCGCCTGTGATGACTTCGTCAATTTCAAGACCCGCCGGGTCAGTTTCTTGGAGATGGTCATAGGGGTAGGGTGTGCGTGGGTGCGTTCATAGGGGTGAGTGTATGCGCGTGGATATGAGCGTATGCACGTGGATATGAGCGCTTGCGTTCGTACTGTGTTTCTCCAAAAGGGCTACTAGAAACTGAGACCCCACACGAATTTTAGTATCCCGCTGCTGTTAAATGGTACCAATGTGAGACAGTCACACGCTTGGAAAATTCCAGAAGCGTGCTTGTGGGGTCGCTTGCTCCTGGTAAAGAAAACACCATAAGCGTTTGTACATAGGCGCACGCTTCTATTATATTTTCAGGAACTAAAAAAAATACCGCAGTAGAAATAATTACCGTATTGGACCAATACTGCATATATTTAATTTCGCATAACATGATAAGTTTAACAGAAAAGTATGTCTCGCTAGATACTATGTATACGTATAAAGGTTTGTGTCCATAAATAGATATTACATAGCATGCTTAATATTTAAACTTTTTCCATCTTATTCACTAAGAGAAGAATATCATGCTTGTACTTCGGCGAATCATCTATAAAGATTATCTTTTTTTAGCCCAAAGTTCCAAACACTAAAGGCTTTTTTGAACTTGAGATACGCGTGTGTCGAGTACCGGAGTAGGCATATACCTTGTGTCACATACTAGGGTTTGAAGGAAGAAAACAAATATGCGCTGGTGTACTCGACGGTTAACAGGGTGGCAAGGTTTACCCAGGTTTGCGGCTCTCGTAGAGGTAAAATCCTTACTCCTTGTCGTGGTGGTATCACGGCAGATACCATGGGATGGCTAAAGTTGGGGCCGATGGACGCTGGAGGTGCTCGGGGAGGGATCACACGGCGAGTAGCCGCGTGTGGTAGATCACAAACACTGCAAACAACAAGGTCTTACCCAGGTTCAGGGCCCTCGTGTGGAGGTAACACCCCTACTCTTGCCTCTCTCTTTATATGGTGTTTACCGAGTAGCCACAGTACAATTCAGGCCTTCAGCCGAGTAGCCACTCTACGCTCAAGTTCTCTATGTGAGTAGTGAAGCAATCCAGTGTGTCTGTAAGGACCCCAGACCGGCAGTCTGAAACCCTACGTATGCATACATTCACGATCCCAGAAAGATCAGTCGTGAACAACATACACAGTTGGCACACAGAAATACATCATCCATTACACGAATACATAAAGGTATTACATAAAATATCACATGATCAAGTTTAACGCAACTGCCACATGGGGCAGGCAACTTATCAAACACAGCGGAAGACAAATAAAACACAACGTAGTTGAGCCCAAGTCACGCCTTAACCTACAGGCTGCTGACCCGGAGACGATCCTAGTTCGCAAAGCCGTCAACTCCGTACTTCTCTTCATAGATATCCTTCGGAGGCTCCTTCTCCAAATCTGATAAGTAGATACCAGGGGCGAAACCATAATGAGTACATTTGAATGTACTCAGCAAGACATCCATCATGTCACTTACCAACATGCAAATATGCTTATATGGTGGAATAGGTAGGCTATAAATATGGTTCACTATCAATGGTGTTCATATATGATGACACCACAGTTGCAGTCAGGTTAATCTGTATCTTCGTTGAAGAAGATACTTCAGAAGAAAATAATCTAGTTTTATTTCTCTTGTAGATATCACATGTACAAGAGGTTTCGTTAAGTTTTGTTAAAGAAGGTTTTCTCTTTGCAAAACTTCTTGGAATCAGTTTCCAGAATTCTTGCTTAGAGTAGAAAAGGTTTTCTTTGCAAAACATTTTGTTTTGTATAACATCATCTGGCTTTTCATCATCGACGATACCTCCACGGTATACGTTTCCATTCTTTCCGAACTTCACAAGTTCAACACTTCCTTTCCAAAATTTCCTTTTCAAAACTCCTTTTTGAAAACATTGACACAATGCTAGCTACATGGCCATTCAACTGTCCATATCCGAGGACGCGGCTATCTCGAAATAGTTTTACTCTGCAGAGGTGTACACATTTCCACCAGATCCAGAATCCGCCATGAAACACCCATGGACTGTCCTCAACCTATGAGAACATCAGATAACTGATCTTGACTATCCACTATGTACAAGCTAGAACATGTCTATCTCTTCAATTGGGTTTCCCCCTCCCCGGCAAGCCGTGTCGCACACCGCCCAGACAGGAGGCCCAACTGCTGCATCCGGAGGGAAAATTAATCCCCCACTTTAGATGTCCCATATTCCCCACTCCTAGCGACATTTCGGTTCGGAGGATCCCATCCCCTATAGCACTTGAGATAGTACACATACTAACCATAACAAGTTTTTAATCAAGCCCCTACCCATATCGGGGTAAAGTGGCAGTACGGTAAAGGTTGTCCAGCGAAGACTAGGTTATGTGTCATTTTTGAAAACACCACTTTCTCAAAAATGACCACTTCCACATTCCTCCGGAGAACAAGGATCCGCCTTTTCTCCGGTTTTTTCCGTAAAGCCTTGGTTTGGTAGAATCACAATTTTAGGGTGTCCACTTAGGGACTAATATATTTGATGGTAATAAATACCATATGGTGGCCTATAGGCTTGGTATTACCAAGTTTAACTATTGGCATGATAGTAACCTATAATATAGTATAGTAGTAATTTCCACCTCAAAAATAGTTTTGATAATCAAGTTTTTGTAAAACTTCAGAGGTAAAACATGCATGATAGATAATGGTAAGTATTGTATCAGCAAGCAATCAGGATGGCTTGCCTGGTATCTCTTGTGTCCCTGGTTCTGGAGTGACTGGATCTTGAAACAGAGCTTCACGACACTCCCTTCCTCTTCGTTTTCTAACGTCGTAAAAGGAATAAAGGACACACATTCAGAACCAATCAAGGCAAGCAACAATGCATAACCATACATACAGCAAGGAAATCTAATAATAACCAATCACACAATTATTAATGGAGGCAAACAATCAAACAAAACTATTTGGCAGAAATGCCATTTAATAAGACAGCTCAAGGTTGGAGGAACATATCTCACAACCTTAATATCATGGATTCAGTGGGTGTGCCACTCTCATACCAAGATATTAATAAGCCCAAAATACACTTAGTTTCACAAGGGTGAGACTACTGAAAGTATATAAAACATGCACAAAAATAATTATGGCAATGGGTCTATCAACCACACAACAAAAAGAATAAGGTAGCTAAGCTACTAAGTCTAAATTCTCATCAAGAATAAAGGAGACACATGATTTGAAAAAGTTACTTTTACAAATCAGTGAGCCTACACAAGTGCAACAAGTCAATACATTCATCACAAAACACACAACTTCTCATAGTGAGAATAATAGAAACACTGACTAAAAGGAGGAATCCTATAGTCATGCTTCTACTAAAAATTTGCTATGCAAGCAAGCATAATAAATAAAGTACTAAAATGCAAACAAGTAACCATGTTATCATAATGGGAATGAAAACATGTCCTCATGCAAGGATACACAATTATCCACCCAACACAAGTTGGCAGGAAAAATAATTCAATACAAAAACTGCTAAGGAATCTAGTACTACTCAAACATGAAGAATCAATTGATGCATTTCAATAAAGCAATTGAAATACAACCAGAGGGTCCATGTCATAAAAACAGTAGTGAAAAACACCCATACTTGCTATAACAAAAATATCCCATTTAGCAAAACAATGCATCAATTTGCAGGGCAACTCCTACATGCTAGTAGTAATAAAAAGGGCATTACTAGAGGAATCAAACAACACTCCAAAGATGGATTTTTCCTAGCAAGCCACACATTATTACAACCACTTACAAACAGAAGCATACCCATTTTTGTTTAGCACAAAAATTCCCAAAGCAAAAATACTAGGCACTCACTAGTTATGAAACTATATAAAAGAAATGCATCTAGTTTGGGGAAATAATGTTTCCACCAAAAATGCAATGACACCAGTGGGTGTTCCACTAGCATAACAAAGAATTAAGAGGTCATAAAGCCTCTGGTCATACTTGACAAAAATTAGCAAAATACTAAACTAGCATCTAGCGCAATAACAATACTAGTAGAAAATAATAGGGTGCTAACATAAGCAAGGTAATGCTACTCATGCTATTATTTCCACACAAGTGAAAACTTTAGGGGTCAATTACTCATAACAACCTTATAAAAATGCTACTGGTCCTATGAATACAACACAAAAATATGTGGTTTTACAACCACAAATTCTTATGTCAAAAATTCCACACATGAGGGAATTTTTCCATAACATTCTCATAGTAATGATTAAGCTACTCATGCTTTTATACCAACTCAAATGCAAGCTAGCAGAGGTGATACTAAAAAAATATAAGTACCAACATGGTACTGAATCTAATATCTCAACACAACAATTCAATCACTTGCACACAAATTAATCAATCAAAATTTCTATGCAAGTATTACTAGAGAATAATCAAATGTTAATAACCAAAAATCATATTTCTTCTCAACTCAAGTCCACACAATCTAACATGCTAAAATAGCTAAGTAACACTTAGAAAACAAGTTCACACAACTTATACATGCTAGAAAACAATATTGCAACACAAAAATATAATCACACAATTTAAATAGTTAGAATGCCAAAATGGCAGAAACAGGTGAAACAAAGATCTGTCCACCAAATTTTATAGGATGCTCTAAAAATTAAACCCTTCTAGGATTGGATAGTCCTAAACATATACAAGACCATCCAATTGAGTTTGCATCAAAAATCATTTTTTATTATTTTATAAAAATCACCAAAGTGCTCTCTGGTGTTTTACCAAATTGCATGCCATTTCAAAAATACAATGAATTTGGAAACTAGGTTAAATGCTCCTGTTAGGAAATTTCAAGGGCTTTCCAATGCAATTGGCCTCACTTCATTCTGAGTTGTAAAATAAAAATGGTGCTCATTTTGGTGTTTCTGGTACCTGTTGCCAAATCATTTTTCATTTCAAATCTATTCACCCAAATGTAGATCTACAAAGTGGAGGTGGTTTAGATTTAGTTGAGGTACCACTGTAAATTTTAGTTTGGTCAAAAACATCTTTTAGGTTGCCTTTTAGAGCCAAAAGTAACCATGCACTTTTCTGTCAAAAAATAAAAGGAAAAATTTCACAGTTGGGCCAGATCTGGACTGGGCCGGCTAGATCTACGTTTACCGTGGGGGAAGCTAGCCACTGAGGCTGACTCGCGGGCCAGCCGCCACGCGGGCAGCCACGCGGGCGAGCGCGGGCCCACTAGCGAGTTTGACTGCGCTTCGCGGGGTCAAGGCCGCTGCTGGCGCGAGCATGACGTCGTCACCGCGTCACTCGCCGGCGGGAGAGCTCCGGCGAGGCCCTAATTTCCGCGTCTGAGCACCATTTTGCGAAACGAAAACTTCCACGCGTTGGTCTCGACGAGGGCTACCAAGAGGGCGCAGCCTCGCTTCCCGGAAGTCGCCGGAAAAGCGGCGGCGACGGCGACGCACCACGACCGGACAGCAAGGACGGCTCGGTGTTGATTTAGGACGAGAGAGAGAGGGGAAAACGGTCGGGGGGATTCCCCTGCTCACCGTGAACGTCATGGAGGACACGGAGAAGGTGGAGGAGGCTCGAGGGCGCGGCGATCCCTCGCCGGAGTTCGGCGAGCTCGGAGAGGAAACGTGGATGGCGCGGCCACCACGCGGCCCTTTGGCCCGATTCCTTTTGCACCGATGCTCAGCAAGGCGATGCGGAGGGAATAGGGTACACGGTGGCCGGCGGCGAGCCCTCCACTGGCCGAATCGACGGCGACCTCCATAGCTAGGGTTTCGGTTTGGGGCCAATTAGAGAGAGAGGGAAGGGAATGCTCAAGGGGGAGAGAGAGGGGGCATGTGGGAGACATACCACATGGGGGGCCTCTTTATCCCCTCGAATTGCTTCCAATCGAAGCAATGGGCATAGGTCTCCTGTACTCTACAGAGAGGCTAGAGGTTGAAGATGGTGTGACTCGGATTACACATTGGTCCCTGAAAATTTACAACTAGGTCCTTCTCTTCTCTGAAAAAGGATGTTTTCACTAAGCAAACAAGGTTTAAATTTTAAATCCTTTTGCCCAAAATTCTAATTAGTTAAGATACACAACATATGTGAAAATTGGCTCAATAGAAGGAACTTGATAATTCAAAGTTGTCCAAATTTGAATTTTTACATAAATGGACATTGAATTTATTAACCTACTTAGGAGCTTCCAAAAATGATAATTTTTGGCACACATTCCTTATTTGATGTGTTCCTTATGTGGTAGAAAAATCAAGTCATTTAGAGTTACTTCATAGAACAAACTTGCTCAAATTCCAAAAAGGTGCTGTCAAGAAAACAGGGGTTTTTGGCAACTTAAATTATTCAAAAACTTGTGCCCTTTTGGTTTTCATCCTTATTTATGATATAGAGCATGTGGTATTTATTTCATGGTATTTGGAAAAAGTTTGTAGAACAAACTTGTTCAAAATCCCAAATGTTGCTGTGGAGAAAATTCATGTTTTCAGGGCTTTAATGGATTCAATTCTTGGTCTCCTCTTGTGTGTGTTCCTTATTTGATATAAGGAAGCAATGGTATGAATTTCAAATCATTTGAGGAAAGTTTCCAATAGTAACTTGTTTTAGTTTTCTGTTTCTAGAAATATTGGAATTTCTATTTAATAAGGCACTTGGCTTTTCTTTAACAATGCTTTGCCAAAAAATTTATGTGACTAGAGATAGCAAGTTAATGCTCTCCAATAATATTGTTTTTAAGCTAGCAAGGTTGGAAAAACATTTTGATAATATTTTGGTGAAGCATTTAAGAATGCCTCCTTTTCTGATAATCTTTTAGGGAAATTTAATTAAGTGTTTCCTCTTTCTTAATTTAGGTCTTGGAATAATATTCAACAAGTATTGGATTCATAAGATGTTTTGGAAAACTCTTTGATCAATATTTACTTTAGAAAATATTGCCAAGGGCATTGGAACAATATGTTGAATATTTTGTTTTCAATTTCTTAGCCATGTAAGTTTATATAATTAGTTTGTTTAGTTGCACTCAAACAAATACAATCAAAGTTTAATTGTCACAATCAAAGTTTAATTGTCAAGCAATTAGCAAAACAACTGTGTTAACAGGTATTCCAAAATTGGGATGTGACAGGTCTTCCCCCCTTAAAAAGAATCTCGTCCCCGAGATTCACAAGCGAGGACTAAGGGAGGGCCAACAAACACAATGTTAGTGTTGGAGTGCAGGTGCTTCCCCCCTTTGACTTTCCTTGGGAGGAGGGGTACTTCACTAAATTAGAAAATTCTTTCTAAAAAGTACACCAGTACTGTTTTAGGTCCAAAACTTTTGTTTCCTGGTTTGAACAAAATTTTAAGGTTAGTACATAACTACCTGGAAATGTACCGTCACTTATTACAAGAGTTCTTAGCTATATCCCACATCTTACATAACACATATGGAGTGGTGTACCACTCTCATAACAAGGTATATAAGAAGCTAAAAATATAGCTTGTGGGTGCAAAGGTTAGGTTGCTAAGGTAAAACAAACAGACAGAACAATACCCATGGAAGTGGTTATTACCCACCACAAGCAACTATCACTTAAAATGTTCATGATTTTAGTTGGATGTTTTAGTTTCATAAGATACTCTTAAGCACAATCATAACACAATTATAAACTCATGCTAAGGTAAAACATTTAAACAAAATCCAATAAGCAAGCAAACAACACCACAGATGAATAGACTATTTATTCACTAGGTTATTGTTTATTAGAGGTTTTGGAATCCATCAATCATGAACAATTAGCAAACAACCAGTAGCTAAAAACCAATTAATCCAATCATAAAGATACTCTAACACACCATCTTTACACAAGATGAAACTCCTATTACACAGGCATAAAAACAGGACTGCACAAATAACACACTAGTATGAAAAAAACTACACCAGCATGCTATAAGAGATAATCATATCCTATAACCATAGAACATGCAACTAAATAATTCATGGCATGATAACAGAAGTAATAACTTCCTAAACATGCTATATCAACACATATGCTCGTAAAATAAAAAGAGGGTAATACTAGAGCAAAAATCACCATTTTCTAGTGGTGAAACTAGTTTTCGCGCTAGAGAAGCAAACAATGCTATCATGATGTTTAAACTTAAACAAGCAAGTCATGAATATAAGCGTACCTAATAACATTACACAAAACTTACTCATGTTAGTAAGCACAAACATCAAAACAATCCCATGAAACAACTATTAAACATGCAGAAATTTCTTCTAGCAATTTCTGTTCTTCTTTAACAAATTACTAGCAAACAAGCAAGGTATAACTCACACAACCAGTAGCTATGTAATTAATGAAAAGTTATCTAAATCTTTTCAAAAATCCATACACTCAATTTAAAATCATTCACAAACAATCTACCAATCAAGAGGAATTTATTTTATTTGCGAACAATTTAATTTTAGCACACGATAGTGAAACATTTCTTAACATGATACCCCTAAGGAATATTATGCTAACAAAAGGATCACACCTAAACATATTAGTATTTACTAATAAGAAATAAACTTCTCACTTTCATAGGTGAAAAGAAACGATTATATTTTCCATGGTGGAAAATAGAAATCAATCACAAAGTCAAACATGCTATCCTCACACATGTGTAGGGTTGGGGATTTTCATCCTCAAGCCAAAACACAATGGGACCAGTGGACTATGGCCTACTAATACCAAGTAAAAATAGGTACTAAGCCTCTGGTTACTCATGAAAAACTTTGCATACAAGATAAAAATATAAGGCTATTTAATCTAGTGAAGCGATACTAGTGCATAATGATAGTAATGCTTACACATGCTTTATTATTAAGAGACATGCAAGATAATAGAGGTACAAGCATAAAAAAAAACAGTACCTAAATGGTACTGGACTCAAGGAAAAACATAGCACAAAATCTACTAAGAAAGTATACACATATCTAGTTCTCACAATACTTCCAGATAATAAACTAGAAGGTAACAAATGCTATTTCATTTTTATTCGAGCTCCAATCATGCACACACTTTCTAGGGTAGATTTATTGTAAGAAAACAACATAATAACAAGTCCTAACAAGTCCATATAAGTTAGGAAGCAAGATTGAATAAAACACAAATTTATTTCAATCAAGAGGACACAAAGAAACAACAACAGGGAAACTGATGTTTTCTAGATCTATCATAATCATTCCATCGTTCCCTTAATTTCTAAACCCCGAATTTTATAGTAGTTACAACGTCTACTAAGATTTGGTTCCCAAAGTAGATACACATGATATCCTATTGACTAGTAAACGAATAGGTCATCATCTTATTTTCTCGTGACTTCTCCTTTTTACCAACTAGATTAAAAATTGTCGTAAGTCACTTAATTCTTCGGTTTAGAAAGAGTTGTCAGTAGTTCGCATGCTTTGGTTAGGTGTCAACCTAAGATTAGGCAAAACATGTTAGTCTTGTTAGTTTCCTATTTAATTATGTTTGTCCGACAAGATACGACTAGCGTCATCGTACGTCGAATATTGAATTGTGCTCTTTGGATTGGCTTTTGAGGGGTTGCGCATCATGGCATGTGAAGACTTCTTTTGCACCTTTCTCCATAGGAGGGAGGTATATAACTTTTAAAAGGGTATTTCTCTAGTTTGGCCTTTTAAAAGGGAGCAAAAAAAAAGTGCGACATTTAGCCAACATGGTAAAAAGAGTCTTTTGCAAACAGACAAAACACAGAGGTTTTGGTCAGTATTGGTTGGTTTTCTTCACGCCTTTTCTTCTTTGAGGGTTGTCATTTTTGGAGCTTTATCTGTTGGAGTGCATCACTGGTAGCAACGCTAGCAGCTCGTGTGGCTTGATGGTCCTCTATTATTAGGCATAACGGTGCTTTCATTAATTGTGGGGGAGATGGTGGTGGTTCACGACGAGTCGCTTTATGAAGCGAAAACAAGTATAAGTCTAGGCAACAAATTCTTGTTTTTGAATGCTATACAAACATTTTTGCTTGCAAAAATTTAACACGAGGCGATTCGAAAACAAGAGCGGGGCAATCACAAATCTGCAAAATTTGAGCACCCCCCAAACATATAGAAGCCTAGATGAACCAAATTCTACACCACACAATAGCACAAAGTCCTACGGACACACATAAACAAGCCAAAACACACAAGCAAGGCTCCATTGGAGCTACGTCGGGGAAGGCGACTCATGGAGTCATCGCTAATTTACTCCAAACTAGACTGATCCAAAATCCTAGAAGTGGCTGAAGAACTATATCTACTTCTGACCATCATCACTGTAGAGTTAGGCAATTATTTTGGTCTTCTCGGGACATCGGCAAGTGTACAAGTTTTTGGATGGAAACAAGATAATAGAAGTAAAGTTTCGAGAAAACTTTATGCAACAAATTGTTTTTGAAACTCCAACTATCTTCTGGACAGAAAACTTCAAAGACGAGAGATGTTTCAAAAACAGAGCGGAGCAGTTGCAAACAAGTAAGAAATAAACTCTTAACCGAGAGAGATACTAACTCTGTAAGGCCCGCCCTTCGAACCACTGTTCAAGGACGCCCTTGATATGCATTTAGAATCTTTTGAAAAGATCAGAAGGAGGGAAAATATACTAAAATTCCCTTAGATAAAAATAATGTAGATAGTAAATAGATTTTTACTCAAAAATACTTTTCTTTCCTATCTGACGTCCATGCTAACTAAGGTCTCCTAAGGTCAGGATGGCTCTGATACCAACTCTGTAAGGACCCCAGACCGGCAGTCTGAAACCCTACGTATGCATACATTCACGATCCCAGAAAGATCAGTCGTGAACAACATACACAGTTGGCACACAGAAATACATCATCCATTACACGAATACATAAAGGTATTACATAAAATATCACATGATCAAGTTTAACGCAACTGCCACATGGGGCAGGCAACTTATCAAACACAGCGGAAGACAAATAAAACACAACGTAGTTGAGCCCAAGTCACGCCTTAACCTACAGGCTGCTGACCCGGAGACGATCCTAGTTCGCAAAGCCGTCAACTCCATACTTCTCTTCATAGATATCCTTCGGAGGCTCCTTCTCCAAATCTGATAAGTAGATACCAGGGGCGAAACCATAATGAGTACATTTGAATGTACTCAGCAAGACATCCATCATGTCACTTACCAACATGCAAATATGCTTATATGGTGGAATAGGTAGGCTATAAATATGGTTCACTATCAATGGTGTTCATATATGATGACACCACAGTTGCAGTCAGGTTAATCTGTATCTTCGTTGAAGAAGATACTTCAGAAGAAAATAATCTAGTTTTATTTCTCTTGTAGATATCACATGTACAAGAGGTTTCGTTAAGTTTTGTTAAAGAAGGTTTTCTCTTTGCAAAACTTCTTGGAATCAGTTTCCAGAATTCTTGCTTAGAGTAGAAAAGGTTTTCTTTGCAAAACATTTTGTTTTGTATAACATCATCTGGCTTTTCATCATCGACGATACCTCCACGGTATACGTTTCCATTCTTTCCGAACTTCACAAGTTCAACACTTCCTTTCCAAAATTTCCTTTTCAAAACTCCTTTTTGAAAACATTGACACAATGCTAGCTACATGGCCATTCAACTGTCCATATCCGAGGACGCGGCTATCTCGAAATAGTTTTACTCTGCAGAGGTGTACACATTTCCACCAGATCCAGAATCCGCCATGAAACACCCATGGACTGTCCTCAACCTATGAGAACATCAGATAACTGATCTTGACTATCCACTATGTACAAGCTAGAACATGTCTATCTCTTCAATTGGGTTTCCCCCTCCCCGGCAAGCCGTGTCGCACACCGCCCAGACAGGAGGCCCAACTGCTGCATCCGGAGGGAAAATTAATCCCCCACTTTAGATGTCCCGTATTCCCCACTCCTAGCGACATTTCGGTTCGGAGGATCCCATCCCCTATAGCACTTGAGATAGTACACATACTAACCATAACAAGTTTTTAATCAAGCCCCTACCCATATCGGGGTAAAGTGGCAGTACGGTAAAGGTTGTCCAGCGAAGACTAGGTTATGTGTCATTTTTGAAAACACCACTTTCTCAAAAATGACCACTTCCACATTCCTCCGGAGAACAAGGATCCGCCTTTTCTCCGGTTTTTTCCGTAAAGCCTTGGTTTGGTAGAATCACAATTTTAGGGTGTCCACTTAGGGACTAATATATTTGATGGTAATAAATACCATATGGTGGCCTATAGGCTTGGTATTACCAAGTTTAACTATTGGCATGATAGTAACCTATAATATAGTATAGTAGTAATTTCCACCTCAAAAATAGTTTTGATAATCAAGTTTTTGTAAAACTTCAGAGGTAAAACATGCATGATAGATAATGGTAAGTATTGTATCAGCAAGCAATCAGGATGGCTTGCCTGGTATCTCTTGTGTCCCTGGTTCTGGAGTGACTGGATCTTGAAACAGAGCTTCACGACACTCCCTTCCTCTTCGTTTTCTAACGTCGTAAAAGGAATAAAGGACACACATTCAGAACCAATCAAGGCAAGCAACAATGCATAACCATACATACAGCAAGGAAATCTAATAATAACCAATCACACAATTATTAATGGAGGCAAACAATCAAACAAAACTATTTGGCAGAAATGCCATTTAATAAGACAGCTCAAGGTTGGAGGAACATATCTCACAACCTTAATATCATGGATTCAGTGGGTGTGCCACTCTCATACCAAGATATTAATAAGCCCAAAATACACTTAGTTTCACAAGGGTGAGACTACTGAAAGTATATAAAACATGCACAAAAATAATTATGGCAATGGGTCTATCAACCACACAACAAAAAGAATAAGGTAGCTAAGCTACTAAGTCTAAATTCTCATCAAGAATAAAGGAGACACATGATTTGAAAAAGTTACTTTTACAAATCAGTGAGCCTACACAAGTGCAACAAGTCAATACATTCATCACAAAACACACAACTTCTCATAGTGAGAATAATAGAAACACTGACTAAAAGGAGGAATCCTATAGTCATGCTTCTACTAAAAATTTGCTATGCAAGCAAGCATAATAAATAAAGTACTAAAATGCAAACAAGGAACCATGTTATCATAATGGGAATGAAAACATGTCCTCATGCAAGGATACACAATTATCCACCCAACACAAGTTGGCAGGAAAAATAATTCAATACAAAAACTGCTAAGGAATCTAGTACTACTCAAACATGAAGAATCAATGGATGCATTTCAATAAAGCAATTGAAATACAACCAGAGGGTCCATGTCATAAAAACAGTAGTGAAAAACACCCATACTTGCTATAACAAAAATATCCCATTTAGCAAAACAATGCATCAATTTGCAGGGCAACTCCTACATGCTAGTAGTAATAAAAAGGGCATTACTAGAGGAATCAAACAACACTCCAAAGATGGATTTTTCCTAGCAAGCCACACATTATTACAACCACTTACAAACATAAGCATACCCATTTTTGTTTAGCACAAAAATTCCCAAAGCAAAAATACTAGGCACTCACTAGTTATGAAACTATATAAAAGAAATGCATCTAGTTTGGGGAAATAATGTTTCCACCAAAAATGCAATGACACCAGTGGGTGTTCCACTAGCATAACAAAGCATTAAGAGGTCATAAAGCCTCTGGTCATACTTGACAAAAATTAGCAAAATACTAAACTAGCATCTAGCGCAATAACAATACTAGTAGAAAATAATAGGGTGCTAACATAAGCAAGGTAATGCTACTCATGCTATTATTTCCACACAAGTGAAAACTTTAGGGGTCAAGTACTCATAACAACCTTATAAAAATGCTACTGGTCCTATGAATACAACACAAAAATATGTGGTTTTACAACCACAAATTCTTATGTCAAAAATTCCACACATGAGGGAATTTTTCCATAACATTCTCATAGTAATGATTAAGCTACTCATGCTTTTATACCAACTCAAATGCAAGCTAGAAGAGGTGATACTAACAAAATATAAGTACCAACATGGTACTGAATCTAATATCTCAACACAACAATTCAATCACTTGCACACAAATTAATCAATCAAAATTTCTATGCAAGTATTACTAGAGAATAATCAAATGTTAATAACCAAAAATCATATTTCTTCTCAACTCAAGTCCACACAATCTAACATGCTAAAATAGCTAAGTAACACTTAGAAAACAAGTTCACACAACTTATACATGCTAGAAAACAATATTGCAACACAAAAATATAATCACACAATTTAAATAGTTAGAATGCCAAAATGGCAGAAACAGGTGAAACAAAGATCTGTCCACCAAATTTTATAGGATGCTCTAAAAATTAAACCCTTCTAGGATTGGATAGTCCTAAACATATACAAGACCATCCAATTGAGTTTGCATCAAAAATCATTTTTTATTATTTTATAAAAATCACCAAAGTGCTCTCTGGTGTTTTACCAAATTGCATGCCATTTCAAAAATACAATGAATTTGGAAACGAGGTTAAATGATCCTGTTAGGAAATTTCAAGGGCTTTCCAATGCAATTGGCCTCACTTCATTATGAGTTGTAAAATAAAAATGGTGCTCATTTTGGTGTTTCTGGTACCTGTGGCCAAATCATTTTTCATTTCAAATCTATTCACCCAAATGTAGATCTACAAAGTGTAGGTGGTTTAGATTTAGTTGAGGTACCACTGTAAATTTTAGTTTGGTCAAAAACATCTTTTAGGTTGCCTTTTAGAGCCAAAAGTAACCATGCACTTTTCTGTCAAAAAATAAAAGGAAAAATTTCACAGTTGGGCCAGATCTGGACTGGGCCGGCTAGATCTACGTTTACCGTGGGGGAAGCTAGCCACTGAGGCTGACTCGCGGGCCAGCCGCCACGCGGGCAGCCACGCGGGCGAGCGCGGGCCCACTAGCGAGTTTGACTGCGCTTCGCGGGGTCAAGGCCGCTGCTGGCGCGAGCATGACGTCGTCACCGCGTCACTCGCCGGCGGGAGAGCTCCGGCGAGGCCCTAATTTCCGCGTCTGAGCACCATTTTGCGAAACGAAAACTTCCACGCGTTGGTCTCGACGAGGGCTACCAAGAGGGCGCAGCCTCGCTTCCCGGAAGTCGCCGGAAAAGCGGCGGCGACGGCGACGCACCACGACCGGACAGCAAGGACGGCTCGGCGTTGATTTAGGACGAGAGAGAGAGGGGAAAACGGTCGGGGGGATTCCCCTGCTCACCGTGAACGTCATGGAGGACACGGAGAAGGCGGAGGAGGCTCGAGGGCGCGGCGATCCCTCGCCGGAGTTCGGCGAGCTCGGAGAGGAAACGTGGATGGCGCGGCCACCACGCGGCCCTTTGGCCCGATTCCTTTTGCACCGATGCTCAGCAAGGCGATGCGGAGGGAATAGGGTACACGGTGGCCGGCGGCGAGCCCTCCACTGGCCGAATCGACGGCGACCTCCATAGCTAGGGTTTCGGTTTGGGGCCAATTAGAGAGAGAGAGGGAAGGGAATGCTCAAGGGGGAGAGAGAGGGGGCATGTGGGAGACATACCACATGGGGGGCCTCTTTATCCCCTCGAATTGCTTCCAATCGAAGCAATGGGCATAGGTCTCCTGTACTCTACAGAGAGGCTAGAGGTTGAAGATGGTGTGACTCGGATTACACATTGGTCCCTGAAAATTTACAACTAGGTCCTTCTCTTCTCTGAAAAAGGATGTTTTCACTAAGCAAACAAGGTTTAAATTTTAAATCCTTTTGCCCAAAATTCTAATTAGTTAAGATACACAACATATGTGAAAATTGGCTCAATAGAAGGAACTTGATAATTCAAAGTTGTCCAAATTTGAATTTTTACATAAATGGACATTGAATTTATTAACCTACTTAGGAGCTTCCAAAAATGATAATTTTTGGCACACATTCCTTATTTGATGTGTTACTTATGTGGTAGAAAAATCAAGTCATTTAGAGTTACTTCATAGAACAAACTTGCTCAAATTCCAAAAAGGTGCTGTCAAGAAAACAGGGGTTTTTGGCAACTTAAATTATTCAAAAACTTGTGCCCTTTTGGTTTGCATCCTTATTTATGATATAGAGCATGTGGTATTTATTTCATGGTATTTGGAAAAAGTTTGTAGAACAAACTTGTTCAAAATCCCAAATGTTGCTGTGGAGAAAATTCATGTTTTCAGGGCTTTAATGGATTCAATTCTTGGTCTCCTCTGTTCCTTATTTGATATAAGGAAGCAATGGTATGAATTTCAAATCATTTGAGGAAAGTTTCCAATAGTAACTTGTTTTAGTTTTCTGTTTCTAGAAATATTGGAATTTCTATTTAATAAGGCACTTGGCTTTTCTTTAACAATGCTTTGCCAAAAAATTTATGTGACTAGAGATAGCAAGTTAATGCTCTCCAATAATATTGTTTTTAAGCTAGCAAGGTTGGAAAAACATTTTGATAATATTTTGGTGAAGCATTTAAGAATGCCTCCTTTTCTGATAATCTTTTAGGGAAATTTAATTAAGTGTTTCCTCTTTCTTAATTTAGGTCTTGGAATAATATTCAACAAGTATTGGATTCATAAGATGTTTTGGAAAACTCTTTGATCAATATTTACTTTAGAAAATATTGCCAAGGGCATTGGAACAATATGTTGAATATTTTGTTTTCAATTTCTTAGCCATGTAAGTTTATATAATTAGTTTGTTTAGTTGCACTCAAACAAATACAATCAAAGTTTAATTGTCACAATCAAAGTTTAATTGTCAAGCAATTAGCAAAACAACTGTGTTAACAGGTATTCCAAAATTGGGATGTGACAGTGTCGACCCTCGCACAAGAGGAGGCAGGACACCTTATATACTGGTGCCCAGCCGGATAGAAAACAACTATAAGGTACGACTTGACGTGACAGGAGCACTGCAGAACAGAGCACGCTTCCGGCTTCTCGCTGACGCTTGCACCGTAAGTCGTTGCGCCGTTCGGAGATGGGACCTATCCACCCTTGTCAGTGAGATAGGGTAGGCCCCTAGCCCTGTCCTGTCCCCTCTGTCAGTGACAGGACTTGACAGGCGCCTACCGCACTGTAGCCACGCCGGAGCGCGGATAATCACGCGCTCCGTAAGTTGAACCGCACGTCGTACAGACGCAGGATACACGGGATCCTTTGTCAGAACGGCTCCATTGACTTCTGGCCCGAGTAGGAAACCACTCCCTCTACTCGGACCAACTCCTCTACTCGGAGGGATGTAACTTCCTTGATTCTTCCTTCTGGCTATTGGTGTGTACGGCCGGTTAGCTGTCTACCGGGTAGCGAGTACCGGGTAGCCAGCCCACTTAGTCAAATAGCTCCTTTGATCTTTCCTTTAGCACTAGCCTTACCCCTACTCGGGGGTAACCCCCCGACATTAGTCCCCGAAGCTGGTAGAGTCCTGCGAACTTGTTCACTGGGCCCTGCCAGCTTTAGAACAAATCTTGTCTTCATACTGTAAAAGCCCGAGTAGCCTCTCCATGTAGCCCTTAACTCTTGCTTGAATCTCTTCTCCTCCGAGTAGCACTGTCTTTCTTCTCTGATGCCGAGTAAAAGGACTTAGCGAAATCTCGAAACACAATCCCGCTTCAATGGTGCGAATTCGCCTCCGCGTGTCGCTACGGGGCACGTGTCACGCACCCGTACCCCCGACGCCTCGCTGCCTGGAATACTGCAGGCCACGCGCCAATAACTGCACCTCGGGCCCACTAGCATGTTATGTCACTTCTACCGCAGTAAATCACCCACGATCTCGACGTGGGATTAACTGCGCCCGTTACGCGCGCGATATACGCTATGTGCGTTTCTAACCGGCGCGCAGCCCACGCCGCACGATCTCTGTGCACGATTGATCCCACTTATTTCGCTGGTAACGGCCACTCGAGGGAGCGGGATAAATACCCCCTCGCCGCTCCCTTTTTCTCTTTCCTGCTCTCTTCCACCTCTTGCCCCTTCGTCTTTCCGCCGCCGCCGAGCGCTCCGCCACCGCAAATCACTGCTGCGCCGCTGCTCTACGCGCCGCCAGAGAGATCCCGAGAGAAACTCCTCCATTCCAATCTCCAATCTCGCACTAATCTTCCCGCTTCCATGGCTCGCGGAGAAGATGATGCCGCCGCCCGCGCCGGATGGGAGGGTTCCGATGTCACGGCGGAGGACTGCCAGTGGCTAGTCAACACCCGCCGTGTCCCTCCCGGCGTGAGGTGCGGGCAGCCGGATAACGAGATTATCCCCACGCCGGAGAAGGACGAGTTCGTCGTCTTCCTCGCGCACTTCAAGCGCGGATTCGGCCTCCCCATCTCCGACTTCTTCTCCGAGTTCCTCGGGAACTTTGGGCTTCAACCACATCACCTTCCCCCCAACGCCATGGTGATGCTCGTCTTCCACGCGGTGGTCTGCGAGGCTTTTCTCGGCGTGTACCCAACTATCCATAGTTGGGCACGCTACTTCTTCTTCCGCAAGCAGAGTATCCCCAACCCGGGACACACGGAGAGCGCCCGCTCGATGACGCAGACGGGGTGAGCCATGATGCTGCAGCGAACCACCGGTAGCCACCCGCGCGTCAAGGGATTGGAGACTGTGCGCAAGTGGCAGCGCAGCTTTCTCTATGTCAAGAACATCGCCACCGAAGAAGGGAAGCCAATCCAGGACCGGATAGGGCTCCCTAAGTGGAAGAACGCGAGGCCAACCCAGCAGAACTGGGGTTACAACCCGAAGAACAAGATCGAAGATGTTGTTCAAATCGAGGCGTGCCTCGCCGAGTTGAAGGAAGAGGGATTCCGCCGCGATGATCCCATCGCGTGCTGGATCTCGCGCCGAGTGCTCCCGCTCCAGCGTTGCTCCCACAAGATGTGCTACATGGGAGGGAGCCGGGACTGCACGAGAACCACCACCTTTGAGCTGAGCACTGCTGATGTAGCCATCTGGGCGAGATCCATCGCGCAGACATCCCTCTCCGACACCTGGCAGTACGGCTTCATGTCGTACAGTCCCCTCAAGGGAATCGAACAGGTTAGTCTTCTGTGCTTTATCTCTGCACTCTGATACCGAGTAGGTGGCTTTCCAGCTTAGTATGCTTAATCTTTGCATGCTGCACCGAGTAGAACATTACAAACATCATGTTGGCTTTATGTGCTTTGTATTTGCATGCCGTGTCGAGTAGAAAACCTTAGCAGAATATGATTTGTGTTTGCATGCTAAGTCGGGTAGAACTCCTTAGGCTAATATGCTTTGTATTTGCATGCCATGCCGAGTAGGATCTCTTAGCCTTAAATGCTTTGTGTTTGCATGCTACACCGGGTAGAACTCTTTAGGTTATAACTCAACTTACGCGTGCCATCTGTTTGCCTTTCCAGCATATCGATCGCCAGGCAGAAGAAGATGTCGAGGTCTTCGAGTCCAATTGGGACAGTGACAGAGAAGAGGACGACGAGACCGCCTACGACACTCAGGACACCCTCTGCATCCCTCACGCCAACCAGCCTGGTAAGCACCAAGTTGATGCGTCTATCCGGGACTGGTCCGAGGACGACGAAGGTGACCCAGTTCACCTCTCTGACCGAGAGTAGTGCAATCATACTTCCTTTTTTGCTTCTCAATCTCTTTTTCTCTTCTACCCCGCAGAGGATCCTGAGCTGAGCGAGGAGGACGAGGAGCCCATGGATGTCCAGCCTCTCTCTGTGGCTGCTCCCACCACTCGGAAAAGGACGGGCAGTGGTGCCCAAGCACATGCTGCCAAGAAGCCCAAGAAGACCGAGAAGAAGAAGACCACTACTGCCAGAAGGCAACCCCCCACACGCAAAGGGTAAGTTGTTCCAACAGAGTTCCGCTCTGCTCCTGCTTCTCGCTATTCTGTTTCTTTTTATGCCTTTCTCCTTCTCCTTTTCTGAACTCTTTCTTTCTTCTCATCCAGCGATCCATTGGATGCTGATGCGGCCGCGGCCCCCACGCGTACCAAGAGAAAATCTGTCATAGACATCGAGAAACTCGTCGATCTCTCCGAGGACGAGGACGAGCCAGTGCAGCAGGATAGGACGCGTGCGCCCTCTCCGGTGAAGCTGGAAGAAGAAGACACGGGCGCCGAGAACACGGGCGCTGGTGACCAAGATGCGCAGGACATGGAGCAGCAGACCTACGCGTACCAGAGTGCACAGGATGCTGCTCAGGATGAGACGCCTCCCTCTCCCCCAGCTACCACAGCCGGGGAGAATGCTGAACAAGAAGCCGAGAACCAGGACGTGCCGCCCTTGAGCGGCCGGATGACGACACCGAGCAGCAGCAAGAACAAGCTGCAGCTCAAGAAGACCCCGCGGCCAGGCCGCGGGTAGCAGAACAAGTTGACGCAAGACCTGATCCCGCTGCCGAGCAGCGGGTTGAGAAGACTGTGGTGGAGCCCGTGCTCCAGAGCCAAGTGCAGCCAGACGCTGCGCAGGGTAGCCGGCCCCTTGTGCCGCCTACCCAGTAGGCTACTCCACCAACCGCACCGAGCCCTCCACCAAAGCAGAAGACGACCAAGACTGCTTCTGAACTTATGCCTCCACCAACCTCACGCCAAGCGCCTCCGTCCGCTTCTCGGGCGGACACCGGCAAGAAGACCGCCAAGCCTGAAGCTACAACTGCACGGAAGAATCCACCGCGCAAAGTTGTGCAGCTCGGAGATCTGATGCCACCACCCAAGGCACCAACGAGCTCGCAACTCACCACTGGCGTTGCTGGTGGATCCTCTGGCCCAGTCGAAGGGTCAAGTGCTGAAGGTGCTGCTCGGGCACAAGGCAGCTGGCCATCATACCTGCTGTCTGTGTCCAAGCAACACAACATCTCCCTAACCAAAGGCGAGAAGCGGCTTTCCGCCTTGGTGGAAGGCCAGGCCAAGGCAGTGGATGCCAAGCTCAAAGCCAAGAAGCCCATTGAGTTCTTCTCGCGTGAAGCCAGTGAGGACGACATCTAGTCCCAAGGGATAACCGCGGTCGTGGACCGGGTTGGCTTTATTGACAAGGTCTGGGAGAGTGACGCCCTCGGCATGGAGAAATGGAACGGCAGCGTGCTGGGCGAAGTTGCCACTACCGCGTCGACTGGAACAAGGCCGACATCGGCACTACTCCAATGACCATTGCCTCCGACACCTGCACGCTTGCCGGGAAGTTGTTCTACCTTCGCAAGGCCGCCGAAGACGTGGAGCAAACATACGCCGTAAGTATTTCTTGTTTCCCTTGCTTTTTTTTTGCTTTTCCGAGTTGCAGTTTTTCTTTTCTTCTTCTTTTCTTAGCTACTCCCCAGTCCCCGAGATTCGGGCCGAGTAGGCGGGTACTCAACCAAGTTGCCGTCTTCTCGGGCCAAATCTTCCACAATTTTTCTGACTCCTTTTCTTCTTCTTCACAGAATAGCCTCCTGAAGAGGACCAACCTGTTCCGGCGGCTGCTCTGGAATCACAGCATCGCCAAGAAGCGCATTGCGGCTCTTGAAGCCGAACGCAAGGATGATGCCGCGTTGGAGCAGGCGGCACTGGACCGCGCTCTCCAGCTCTCTGAGATTGAAGGTAAGCTTTTAGCTATTCGGTTTGTGCGTTTTGTGTTTACGCCCGTGTTTGCTTTTTGCTATAACTCTGTTTACTCTGCAGGCAAATTCAAAGAATTGCAGGAGCAGCATGAGCACTGCCACGTCTTCTCTTCCTCTGCTGAGAGAAAAATCAAGCACTTGGAAGGTGAGTTGCCAGCTTCTCGGTCATTGCATCTTCCTTTACTTGGTTTCTCTGCTAACCCTGTTGTTCTCTCTGCAGAAGAATATAAGAAATTTCGGGAGGAGCATCTCAACTGCTTGATGCCTGCAGAGGTGCAGCAGCAGCTGGCCGCCCGAGATGCAGAGCTCAAGAAGGAGCGTGACGTCGAGCGCGCCGAGTATGAAAAGATGCAAGTGAAGTTGAAATCAGCTCTCGAGGATGCCTTGGAGACCGAGACTACTGCCAAAGCCATAAAGAAGGCGCTCGAGACAGAGATCCATGTGCTGAAGGATCACAACTCACAACTTATGCTCCAGCTCGCCACTGCACGCCAGGTTGAGAACCGGCATATTGCTGACGAGGAGGATTGGAAGATCAAGCTGGACGCACTGCTGGTGGATCTTAGGCGTAAGTTTTCTCTTCTCTGCATCTGGCTACTTCTTTTCTCCGCTACCTGGCTTGCTTTTCCTCTCATTCTTTTTTCTTGGTTTCATCTCTAGATATCTTCCCTGCTCTCCGTGCCGCCAGCACTCCTGCTCTTGAAAAAGCATAGCAACTCCGAGCCGCATCCGGGATGCCCGTCGACACCAAGTCTAGCGTCAACGACAACCTCCTGAACATCAAGACCCAGCTTCGCCAACTCAGGAGCTTGGGCACCACCATGGTGTCCACTGCCTACAAGATCCATGACCTGTTCTGGCCGGATGAATCCGCGCCCAACATCTTAATCGACATCGCCGTGAAGCTGGATGGTGTGAAGGCCGAGTTGAAGAAGTGGCGCGGCTCTGCAGCTCGGGCAGGAGCGGACCAGCTACTTCACTTCATCACGAGCTGGTACGAGAACCACGACCTCGACCGGATCCTCGAGATGCGCGAAGATTCCAAGTGGAGCAAGGATCCCGAGTGCGTTGCCCGTCGTAAGAGGGTAGCCTACGAGATAGCCTCCTACGCGGACACTGCCACCTTCATCGAGGGCCTCCCCGAGCCAGATACTGAAGCTGAGGACGAGGACGATGAAGATGAGGACACCGAGTCAGATGACTTGAGTTTCTTCGAAGAGGGTGCCGCGAAAGGAGCTGCCGCGAAGGGAAAAGGCAAGGCCAATGTTGATGCTGACGTCGAGAAGACTGACGCGGACAACATTGCCACGAACGACACTGCAGCTGCCTGAAAAACTCATCTTAACTTTTTATCAGATCCCCGGGATGCCGGGTGCACATGTATCAAACAATTAAGTCTTTTGTTGCTACTCCATTTTATTCTCAGTTGAAGTTCTTAGCAACTCTGGCTCAATGCCGGGTTGCGTTAATATGCAAGCCCCCGAGTTGCATTTTGTATCCGCTCTTCCTTTTTATCTCAGCTCTTACCTGCAACTTGTTGCTTTGTTGGTAGTCGAGTCACAAGAGTTCAAAGTAGGAGTTTCAAATACTTAGCCACTTAGAAAAATTCATAGTAACGCTGCCCACCACTTAGCCGAAAAGGAAAAACTGTAAAAAACACTCTACTCGGTTGCCACACGCTTCCTTTCCTTTGCAATTTTTCATGTGTTCATTGACTCTTTGGCTTGTTCTCTGGCTTGCCATGAAGCCGGGTTGCGGACAGCAGAAGAGTCGCAGAGTGTCCGGTGAGTTTAAACACACTACTTTGTATGCTTTTGAAATTCTAAGTTGTTCAACCGAATAGACAAAGCAAAACAGAGTAAACACAAGGAACAATTTGGACGAGGGCAGTCCCCGAGTTCAATTTCAGATTGCCGATTAGGAGTTTTAACTCGGATAAGGAGATACATACATAGTTTGCTCATGAGTGAAAACGTCGAAGTAGAGCTACATTCCAAGGGCGCTTGGATTCCTCTCCAGCCCTATCCGGCATGTTCTTCTGGGGTGGCTGTGCGTCGATAAGATAATATGCATCATTGTGTAATGCCTTGCTCACAATGAATGGCCCTTCCCACGGAGGAGAAAGCTTGTGCATCCCGGCTATGCGCTGCACAAGCCTAAGCACCATGTCTCCTTCTCGGAAAACCCTTGGGTTCACTTTCCGGCTATGATAACGCCTCAAGTTTTGATGGTAAACAGCTGAACGTGACAGAGTTAGCTCTCTTGGTTCTTCTAGCAGGTCAACGTCATTTTCTCGAGCTTCTCTAGCCTCTGCCTCCGTGTAGAGCATTACACGGGGCGAGTCATGCTCTAGGTCAGTGGGCAGCACAGCCTCAGCTCCATAAACCAGGAAGAATGGCGTGTATCCGGTTGACCGGTTAGGGGTAGTCCTTAGACTCCACAACACCGCTGGCAACTCGTCTAGCCAACACCTAGGTGTTTTCAGCAGCGGCTCAATCAGCCTTGGCTTTATGCCTGATAGCACCATGCCATTTGCTCTTTCCACTTGCCCATTGGAGGCGGGATGCGCAACAGATGCAACATCTAGCCGAATATGCTTATCTCTGCAGAACCTCGCAAACACACCCTCAGCAAAGTTTGTGCCATTGTCAGTGATAATGCTGTGCGGGTAGCCATACCTCAGGATCACATCCTTCAAGAAACTCACAGCAGTGACTCCATCACACTTCCGAATAGGCTTCACCTCAATCCACTTGGTGAACTTGTCCACCATGACCAAGATGTGAGTCATGTTGCCTCTAGCCGGCTTGAAAGGACCCACCATATCCAAGCACCAAACAGCAAATGGCCAAGTAATGGGAATGTTCTTCAACTCGGAAGCTGGCATATGAATCTTACTTGCGAATCTTTGGCAGCCATTGCACTTTCTCACAATATCTTCAGCTTGCTTCAAGGCAGTGAGCCAAAAGAAACCATGCCGAAAAGCCTTGTTGACCAAAGCCCGAGAAGAGGCGTGATGTCCGCATTCTCCTTGGTGTATCTCCACCAAAATTTCTTCTGGCTCTACACAGCGCTGCAGCACACCGGTTGGACTTCTTCTATACAGCACATCTCTGAAGATTGTATAGCCCTTGGATCTTCTCTGAATTTGCCTCGACGTAACCTCGTCACTCGGCAAGGTGCCGTCCTTTAGAAAGGATAATATGGGCAGAGCCCAACTCGGTGTCCCCCGGATGGGAAACACTGGTTCGTCCACTTCCATTGGATCAGCCACCACTTCTTCTTCTTCTGGGGAGGGGACGAGTCCTCGAGATCTCGTGCACGCAGCAAGAACTCCCTCAATGAATGCGACAGTCCCCGAGTTGGGAGGGGATGTCCCCGAGTAAGAAGGGACAGTCCCCGGGTTGCAGGCGCCAGTCCCCGGGATGGAGACGGCAGTCCCCGGGTTCTCTTTTGCAACCTCCCAGTCAATCTCCATGGGAACAGCTTCTTCACCAGGCAGAGAAGGAACGAATATAGACTCCGAGTTGGGGGATGGCTTGATAGATGGCTTTCTCAAATGCTCCAAGGCAACTCCAGCCGGGATGTATTGCCGAGAAGACCCCAACTTGGACAGTTCATCAGCTGCCTCATTCTCTGCTTGGTGTATGTGCTTGACCTCACATCCTTCAAAGAAACCAGTCATGGTTTGCACCAAGAGCCGATATGAAGCCATGTTGGCATCCAGAGCATCCCAGGTGCCTGAAACTTGTTGCACAACCAGATCCAAGTCGCCATAGCATATAATGCGCTGCACGCCAACCTCCTTGGCCACCTTCAAGCCATGTACTACGGCCTCGTACTCTGCTACATTGTTGGATGCCTTGAAGTGAATTTGCAGTACGTACTTGAGTTGATCACGCTTAGGTGACGTGAGCACCACGCCAGCACCCAAGCCTTCCTTCACCTTGGAGCCATCAAAGTGCATCTTCCAGTAGTTGGCTACCGGAGTAGGAGGCTCATATTGCACCTCAGCCCAATCCACCAACAAATCTGCTAGGATCTGAGACTTGATGGCCTCTCTTCTCGCATACGTAGGAGCGTACGCGGCCAGCTCAATTGCCCACTTGTCTACTCTGCCACTTGCCTCCTTGTTGCCCATGATGTCCGAGATGGGAGCAGAACTCACCACAGTGATTGGATGCTCTTGGAAATAGTGCTTCAGCTTCTTGGCGCCCAAGTACACGCCGTAAGTCATGTTCTGGTAATGTGGGTAGTTTTGCTTGGAGCTGGACAGCACCTCGCTGAGATAATATACTGGCCGCTGTACAGTCTTGCCTTCCTCTTCTCTCTCCACTACAATCACAACGCTGATCACTCGGTTAGTCGCAGCAATGTACAACAGCAGTGGCTCTTTGGGTAGCGGACTAGCCAAGATGGGAGCGCTACCCAGCATGGCTTTCAGCTCCTTGAATGCCACATCAGCTTGCGGTGTCCAGACGAACTTGTCGCTCTTCTTCATCAACTGATACAAAGGCAAGGCCTTGCCCATTCTGCCCAGGAAGCGGCTCAGATAAGCCAAGCAACCAGTGAACTTTTGCACATCCTTCAGTGATCTCGGCAAAGACATGCTCTCTATAGCCTTTATCTTTGAAGGATTGGCCTCAATGCCCCGACTGGATACCAAGAAGCCGAGTAGCTTGCCAGCCGGGACGCCAAAGGTGCATTTAGTCGGATTCAACTTCATGTTGTACTTGCGTAAGTTGGCAAATGTTTCCTCAATGTCACTAAGCAGAGTATGTGTTTTATTCATTTTGTTGACAATGTCATCTACGTACACCTGCACATTTTTGCCAATTTGATCATGCAAGCATTTCTGCATGCATCTCTGATAGGTAGCCCCAGCATTCCGCAACCCAAAGCACATGACACGATAGCAATAAGCCCCGTACGGGGTGACAAAAGCAGTCTTTATTTGATCAGCAGGGTTGAGAGCTATCTGATGAAAACCAGAGTAGGCATCTATGAAAGACAAAAGCTCACAACCAGCAGTGGAATCGATCACCTGATCTATGCGGGGTAGCGGAAATGGATCCTTGGGGCAGGCCTTGTTCAGGTCGGTGTAGTCCACGCACATGCGCCAAGCGGTATCCGCCTTGGGGTCCTCCTTCTTCTTCTCAACCATAACCGGGTTGGCTAGCCAATCCGGATGCAAAACCTCCATGATAAAGTTGCTTATCAGCAACTTGGTGATCTGATCACCGATAGCCTTCCTTATCTCATCGCCAAAGCGGCGCATCGCCTGCTTCACTGGCTTGGCATCATGCCGCACATGTAGGGAGTGCTCAACCAACTCCCTCGGGACGCCTGGCAGATCTTCATTGGACCAGGCAAACACGTCCCGATTCTCACGGAGGAAGTGGATGAGCTCGCTTTCCTATTTCTCTCCCAACCCGGCGCCAATGATGGCAACACGGTTTGGGAACTCAGGATCAACCTGGACCTTCTTTGTCTCCTGGGACGCCTGGAACACAGTCCCGTACTAGGAACTCGGCATGCCAGGCGCGCCACCCTGCGCTGCTTGCGCCATAGCCACCACCTCGTACATCTTCTTCTTCTCGGCAGCAATGACCATGGATTCTGCCAGCTTGGAACCAGCAGAGGCACACTCCATGGACTTCTTGTAGTCACCCGAGATGGTGATCACTCCATTGGGACCAGGGATGTTCATCTTCAAGTATGAAGCATGGGTTGAAGCCATGAACTTGCTGAGAGCAGGCCTACCGAGTAGGGCATGGTATGGGCTCTGGTGGTCAACCACCTCGAAGGCCAAGCTCTCAGTGCGGCAGTTCTCCCTGGTGCCGAATAGGACGTCTATCCAGACGCGACCGATTGGAGAGCAAGACACTCCCGGCACAATGCCATGGAAAGTGGTCCTGCTGGGTAGCAGTATGTTCTCGTACATCCCGAGCTTCTCGAGTGTGTCTCTGTACACAATGTTGATGCTGCTGCCGTTGTCAATCAGCACCTTGCTGAACCTGACATTCTTCTGAGCACCCAAGAAGGTGGGATCCACCACCAAAGCGTAGCTACCCGGGTTGGGCATCACCTTAGGATGATCAGCTCTAGACCATGTGATCTCTTGGTTGCACCAGTGCAGGTAGTGGGGCACAGCAGGAATCACAGCATTGACCTCCATCGCACGCCTGTGCTGAGACTGCTTGTCGGAGGGCTCAGAGGTGAAGATCATGTAGCTCTCGTGGTGTTCCTGGTACTGGTTGCGGTCTCCACCGCCATTGTTGTCGTTGTTGTTGTTACCTTGGTTGTTGTTGTTGTTGTTGTTGTTGCGGGTGTAGAAGTTGCGGTAGCGGTCGTTGTTGTTGTTGCGGTAGCGGTCGTTGTTGAAGTTGCGGTTGGCTCCTAAAGCCACCTGGTTCACGTTCTCTCTTCTCGGGAAGGCTGCAGGCCGAGGAGCAGGTGCCCGAGCTGGCTGCACATTGGCATTCACAGCTGGCAGAGGAGGAGGAGGAGGCAAGCCCTCATTCTTGATCTGTTCCCACCAGCTGCACTGCCGAGTAGTGTGGTTGGCTGGCCTGGCAGGATGCCGAGTATGGAAGCTGCATGGCCCATCCCTCATGCTCCCAAAGACAAAGTTCGGAGCTGGATCCGGGTTGCCGCTACCCTGCTGGGGAGCATTGTACGGCTTCTTGATGCCTTGGCCCTTATTCTGGTTTTGCCCGTACTGGGCTCCAGCAGTTTTTTGCCTTTGGCTACTCCCAGCAGCCGTAGTCACAGCATTCACCTCCTCGGGATCATACCGAGTATCAATCCGGTCACCTCTACGCTTGTTGCGGAAATCATTGCGCTTGTTGCTGTTGTAGTTCTTTCTCGGCTCGGGGGAGTCCATCAGAGGCTGATTTGGGTCGCCGAGCGCATACATGTCCGCGATCTTGATGGTTTCAGCGAGAGTAATCGGCATCTCGCGCCGCAGCTTCTGCCACAACATGATGCCATGCCTGCAACCCTGCGCAAACCAAGTGATAGCCTGGGCCTCATTCACAC
This sequence comes from Alopecurus myosuroides, assembly GCA_028641055.1. NCBI lineage: Eukaryota > Viridiplantae > Streptophyta > Magnoliopsida > Poales > Poaceae > Alopecurus > Alopecurus myosuroides. The sequence goes on along the minus strand of CM054060.1, from coordinate 59,416,640 downwards.
CTTCACAGGTGTTCCTCAAGGTGCTCCACCGAGTAAGGTACTCGCGATCGGTCTCGTCTTCCCGCTGCTTGCAAGCGAAGAACTGCTGCGGCCTATTCGGCCTCTTGTAAGTGCTGGTGAAGTTGCTGATGAAGGCCTCCGAGAAGTCCAGCCAGCAATTGATACTGTCCTTGGGCAGGTTGTTGAGCCAAGTCCGAGCTGGACCCTCAAGCATGTGCGGAACATACCGCACAGCCCATCTCCGGTTGCCGCCTGCAATGTGCACGGCCGTGACATAGTCACTCAACTAGTCTTCTGGCTTGGTGCTGCCATTGTAACACTTGGTCCCCCTGGCCAGCTGGAAGTGGTTCACTGATGGCTCGTTCATGATGCGAGGGCCAAAGCACTCTGGGCCAGGCGGCCCCTGTTCTCGAGTTGCGCTGACAGGTTGATCCGGTCCAGCTGGAACCTTGCGTCACTGGGCTCCAGCATGCGCTCACCCAGGCGATCAGCAATATTCCTTGGGTCAGCATAGCCGGCTAGCCCCATCGCCGAGTAGCCATCATCATACATGTTCTCCTGCACAACAGCGGGTTGCACCACAGGGTTGGCTGCTGGCGCAGCCGCACGCGGCTGTGCTGCAGCCGACTGATGCGTCCTCTGCCGAGTAGGCTGAGCAGCAGGACGCCGAGAAGGCCCCGCGTTGTCTCCGTCATTCCCCTTGCTGTGAGCTTTATGGGCTTGATAGCATGCTCCTGCAGTAGTGTGTTTCTGACCGGACTCTCGCGGCACAGCGCACTGTTTCGCAGCGAGAGCCGGGTCGTACACCTGCATCTGTCTGCTCTTCCCAGAGCGCACACTCTGGTCCCTCTCGCGGCTGGGATACGGCGATGAGGCCTGATCCGTAGATCTGACCGCATGCGAGTGCACAACCTGAGAAGCACCGGCACCCGGATTGGCCTTCTGGAACTCGTCATTCTGCCTAGCAGCCTCTAGCACTAGCTCACTGAGCCTTTCCTGCTGCCTAGCGCGCGCGTCGCCGGCAAGATTTGGCAACTCAGTAACTACAGCCTCAGCAGCTCTAAGTGTTTTGGCGGGGGTGCTGTATCTGGGCCTGGTAGTGGTGTTTGCGGTGGCAGATTGGCTAGGAGCCTCTACCACTGTCGCCATCTCGGCGCCTAAGTTGCGACGTGTAGCGCCTACTTTGCTAGACTTCCTAACAACAGGAGTAAAGCCATGGGCCTTGTTGTACTCGTTCTGGTCTAGGCTAAGCTCGAGCCTCACCTTCTCAACCTCCAGGTGCTCAGCGGGCAGCTCCTGGCGCTGTCGGTCGAGCTGCGCCATCATGGTCAAGAGCTCGAGCTCGGTGGGAGGCGGCATGCCCATCCGCGCAGCGGATGCCTGTATCGTTGGTGTAGTGGAGAGAGGGATGTTGGAATCCTTCTCATAGGGCTTGTGGGTCCTCCCGCCAGCACTCGGGCCAGCGAGATCCTCGATGACCTCCGCGGCAGCAGCCGCGCCCTTCCCGGCATCGGTAGCCAGGCCGGTCATCATCACCTCCACGCTGTCCGCGGAGCAGCCCACCGGCCTTCCGCGGGCAGCGAGCACGGCAGGAGGATCCTCCGCGACCAGAACCTCCTCTGGAAACTCGCGGACGACAGCGGTGGCGACGTAGACGAGGTGCGAGCCGAAGGAGAGCACCGAGCCGCCTGCCGGAATGGGCCTCCCGCCGAAATCTCCGGCGTTGTCGGTGACGAAGTCGAAGGAGCCGAATCTGTGGACAAGGCCACATACCACGCGCTCCCCGGTAGAAGAAATGAGTCCCGTCCGAACATGGACTCCAGCCAGCGCCTCTGTCTGCCCCACGGTGGGCGCCAACTGTCGTGGTGGTATCATGGCAGATGCCATGGGATGGCTAAAGTTGGGGGCGATGGACGCTGGAGGTGCTCGGGGAGGGATCACACGGCGAGTAGCCGCGTGTGGTAGATCACAAACACTTCAAACAACAAGGTCTTACCCAGGTTCAGGGCCCTCGTGTGGAGTTAACACCCCTACTCCTTCCTCTCTCTTTATATGGTGTTTACCGAGTAGCCACAGTACAATTCAGGCCTTCAGCCGAGTAGCCACTCTACGCTCAAGTTCTCTATGTGAGTAGTGAAGCAATCCAGTGTGTCGACCCTCGCACAGGAGGAGGCAGGGCACCTTATATACTGGTGCCCAGCCGGATAGAAAACAACTATAAGGTACGACTTGACGTGACAGGAGCACTGCAGAACAGAGCACGCTTCCGGCTTCTCGCTGACGCTTGCACCATAAGTCGTTGCACCGTTCGAAGATAGGACCTGTCCACCCTTGTCAGTGAGATAGGTTAGGCCCCTAGCCCTGTCCTATCCCCTCTGTCAGTGACAGGACTTGACATGCGCCTATCGCACTGTAGCCACTCCGGAGAGCGGATAATCACGCGCTCCGTAAGTTGGACCGCACGCCGTACGGACGCAGGATACACGGGATCCTTTGTCACAACGGCTCCATTGACTTCTGGCCCGAGTAGGAAACCACTCCCTCTACTCGGACCAACTCCTCTACTCGGAGGGATGTAACTTCCTTGATTCTTCCTTCTGGCTATTGGTGTGTACGTCCGGTTAGCTGTCTACCGGGTAGCGAGTACCGGGTAGCCAGCCTACTTAGTCAAATAGCTCCTTTGATCTTGCCTTTAGCACTGGCCTTACCCCTACTCGGGGGTAACCTCCCGACACTCCTGCTTGTATGTATTATTTTAACGAGGACTACAACGAGTGCAACAATGGATGCGGTGGAGAGATTCGATCTCGCACAACTCAAAGGCTATGATGGGTGGAATAATCGATACCCTACCAGGAGGTTCTCCCAGGCTTTATATAGGATGCTGGGTCTCGGAGCTGTTGATGTGTGCCTTTACTGGAGGCTAACCTTGGTAAACCCCAAGAGAAAAGTTGTGAAGAGTGCAGCAGCAAGTTTTCCCTTAGAAAAGAAACCAACGTTGAATCGACCAGTAGGAGGACAAGCAATCTCTGAAGGTTGATGCAGCTGAGGTGGCAGGGCGCACTACCGGTTCAGCAGCAACGTGGAACCTACACAACAAAATCAAATCACTTTGTCCCAACATAGCAGTGAGGTTGACAATCTCACCGGTTTCGCTGAACACAAAGAGGTTAAACGTATGGTATGGAAAACAGTAGGAAAATAGTATTAAAACAGTAGCAACAGTATGAAAACAGTGTGAAAGCAGTAGGTGTTTTATTAGTATGAGGAAAATAGACTGGGGTCCACAGTTCACTAGTGGTGTCTCTCCGTGAAAGATAAATAACATGTGTGGTGAACAAATTACAGCTGGGCAATTGACAGAAATGAAGGTTGCACCGTAGTGCATATGCAAGACATAAAGATTACTATGTGATTCATGCGGGCATTACAAAAAAAATACATAGACCGTCATCCAACGGCATCTATGTCTAATAATCCACCCTCTGAATATCATCCGAACAAACGTTGGGTATTAAGTTGCTAGCAACAGATTATCGCAATAAGCAAAGTGTGTAATGTAAACAATGTAAACTAGGTAAACATCGTTGTTTTCTCCCTAATGACAACAACACATCCTCCATCTGTCATGTTTCCGTCACTCGAGCACATATGCAAAGGAGGCATGAACCCACTATCGAGCATAAATACTCCCTCTTGGAGTTACTACCATCTACTTGGCCAGAGCATCTACTAATAACGGAGAGCATGAAAGATCATAAATAACATAAGCATGACGATAACATGATAGATTGATAATCATAAGACATAGCATTCAACATTTATCAGATCTCAGCAAACACAACATGTAGCATTACATAAAGATGATCTCGATCATGTGAGGCAGCTCACGAGATCTAACCATGAGGTACAAAGTGGAGAGAACAACCATCTAGCTACTGCTATGGACCCGTAGTCCAGGGATGAACTACTCACGCATCACTTCTGAGGAGGGCATGGTGGTGTAGACCCCTCCGGTGATGAATTCCTCTCCCGGCAGTGTGCCGGAGAGAGCTCCAGAACCCTCCCGGTCTCGGGATGACGATGACGGCGGCCTCGGGTGTTTCTCGAGACGAAGTGGTATATTTTTAGGGTTAATATGTCGGGGGGGTCTAAATAGGCGAAAGGGAAAAGGCGGCTGATGGAGGGATGATAACCCGGTAGCCCAACGCCAAGGAGTAACTCGGCCCAAAGGACGCTGCACAAAGACCCGACAAGGGATAAAGGAGCTTCTAGAAGGCCCAAGATCGTAGGCCTGGTAACCCGGATTGTGGGTTCCGGTAAGGAAGTTTAGGGTTTTGTAAGCAGTGTTCGGGTAGGACTCAGAGTACGCCTTGGAGAACAGGCCAGGGATCCGGATGCTTTATAAGCCGGCCCCTAGGTTAGGTTTAGAAGAGAGATAATTAGGGCAATATTGCTAGGTATCGAGTATCCAGTGTAACACAAGAGTTGAGATTAATATATCGAGATCGGAGACCCGGCGACTTGCTTGCCGGCTTCCAGATCGCATATCATCATGTTTTCCTCTGAGCTAAACCCTCTCCCAAACACCAGTGCCGTCTTGCCTCAAGATAAGTTACCCCCGGTAACGTCTGCCGTGATTATCCCACGACAGTTGGCGCCCACCGTGGGGCCTGCGTCCAAAGGTGTTTACATCACGGGAGAAGCTCGGAAGAACATGGAGAATCTTGTCATCGGCGAGATCTACACCAACCGCGAAGGAGAGAAGGTGGTGGACGATTCCGGTTGGGGGCCAGAGTCGGATCACCTCGAATCCGGATCTATCGTGACAATCGGCCGGATCAGCGTCTTCATCGGCATGGTACGTACTTACGATTCAAGAGGACAATATCATGTGCATACTACAGGAACTTCTAACAGGGATAAAAAGATACTGAAGCAAGCGGTAAACTCGGTTTCCTCGGCTGTTCCGAGATAGCTGAGGTGGTCAGAGCAGGACGTAACATGGAGCAGAAAAGACCACCCGGAAAGGATAGAACACCTGTAACATCCCAAGTATGAAAAACAGCCATTAGAATGTTTGCTCTCTGTTATTTTATGTTTGGCATCATGGCATCATGTTGATTGCAATTGTTTTGCTTGTTTTCATTTTTTTCCAACTGTTTTCATTTGTTTTCCTTTGTTTTCTATTTGAATTTCAACTCAAATTTCAAACCTTTGTTTCATACTTGTGATGTTACAATTTCTAAAAAGATATTTCAAAATAAAACAATTGTTTGTTTCCATTAAAGTGTGATTTCAAAACTGTTGTGTTGTTTCTATAAAAATGCATCCAATAACCAAACCCTTTTCAAATTCAATTATAAATTTCCTCCAAACAACAACCATGTTGAAATTATGAAAATTGCAAAACAAAACTCTCCAAATAAAATGGTTCAATTAACACTTCCAATTGTTTCCATGAAATAATAATAAGCTCAACTCTTATTTGTCATTTAATAATCCACCTAATATAAATTGCATTCAAAACTCAAATTCAAATCATCAAACAACACCCCAATTGAATATGTGCAAATTACCAAACATTCTAATTTTTTGTTTCTATTTCAAACTCCAAGGTTCATGCCATTTAAAATTTTGTTTCAAAGAATGTAATTAATAATAAAATCCATCCAATTTGAATTAAATTACAAACAACACCATAATTCAACTTATTTGAAATGCCAAACTTGCATTTGGTTACCAATACTTTGAGGAGCCAACCCAAATTTTTCTAATATTTTTGCTAACCCAAAAACTCACCTTTCTCTTCCTTTTCCAATTCAGCAAAAAAAAATAGAACAAAAATGTTAAAACATCAAGGGAGAGAGAGAGCAGCACCCTCAGCCCAACACCACCCCAGCCCACTTCTTTTACCCTAGGCCCGCTTAACCTTCTTCTTCGTACGACAATCATCAGAGGGGCACCACGTCGACATGGCAGAACAGCAACGGTGATCCTCCTCTCCCCCCTCCCTATAAACCTAAGCTCCTGCCCTAGGGTTCCCCCCACCCTTCCTTTCTCCTCCTTCCTCCCCCCAGCCGCCATCTTCTTCCTCCCACCTCTCTTCTCCCTGCTTCCCTCTGTATCTCTGCAACCTCCACACCCCACCGAAATTCCCTCCTCCTGCCGCCGGTGATCGCCGCCCCACGGCCACCTCGAGGTTCATCTGGCTAGGGGAATGGAACCGCCACATCACGCACTCCATCTTTGGTGAAGGCGCCGTGGTCCGAGGAGGCTCCCGGCGGCCGCGGCGTCGAGGTTTGCCGCCGGCCAAGCCCCTGCTCCTCCCTGCCCGACCTGCTCCTGTCTGCCCCAAGGTGAGCTTCCCCTCCTTCCCCCGCCTCCCCTCTTCTTTCCTCCCTCTCCCTACCCCTCTAGGTCACCACCGCACCCCACAGCACCCGCCCGGCGCCCCATGGCCGCAGCGGCAGCAGCTCTCCCGCGACCTCCGATCTGCCATCGATCGCAAACTAAACCAGGTTCAGTACGTGCAGAAAAGGTTCAGTAAACCGCGCCACAACAGCTTAACCCCCCCCCCCCCCCCCCCGCACCCTTCTGTTACAACCGAGCGCATCCATCCCACTGGTTAGGCACCCTATGCGCAGCCAGGAGGTGGGGGGTTCGAATCCCCCCTCCCTCAATAAAACCAACATTTTTTATTTCCAATTGTTTTGGTCACATAACTTCTTAGAATCACACATAGGCCCCTGGTAATTAATTCCAAACCCCTGTAAAATTATTTCCAAGTCCCAAATGAATTAAAAATGGCAGATTTGCACCTTAACTTGTAAAATGCATAAGTAATTCATCCCAACTCCAAATTCAACATTTTTAATATGTTTTCTGTACCAAATTAAATGTTCTATCCAAATATAAAATTTGTTTACTGTTTTGAATATTTTAAATTGGTGAAACATTTGAATTCTTGTTTAAATCACTTAATTTTGCAAAATTCATAACTTGTTCATAAAAATTCCAAATTCCACAAACTAAATGTGTTTTCCAATCAACTTTTCATGTACTTTCCAAATATAAATTTTGTTTGCTGTTTTGAATAATTTAAATTGCTGAAAATAACTGTTCCTTGTTTAATGCATTTAAAATTGCCAAAATAATAACTTGCTCATTTTAAATCCAATTTCAACAAATAAAATATGTTTTCCATGCAAAATTAAACCACCTTTTCAAATATAAAATTTGTTTCATGTTTTGAATAATTAAAATTGGTTAAATGATTTAAACCTTGTTTAAATCATTTAACATTGTCAAATTCATAACTTGATCAAAACAAATTCTTTTGGGACATATAAAATATGTTTTCAACCCACAAAAGCATAACCTTTTCAAATATGAATCTCACTTAATGTTTTGCACAAATAAAAATTCAAATAAGTTCATGTTTGAATTAAATTCATTTAATTCTTACTTAAACTTGTTTAATTCAAAAATAATTTATTTGAAATCCTTTTTCATCAAGTGAAACATGTAATCCACCCAAAATTGTGTGTTCTTATCAAATATAAACTTTGTTATCTGTTTTGAACAATTAAACTTGATGAAAACAACAAATTTTTGTGTGACACCTTTAAGGAACCAAAATTTCCTAACTTAATGAATGAATTTCCAAACTTGGTAAACCTTATTTCCAATTGCTTCTATTGTTGTTATTTTGTTGTTTTCCTCATCCATGCATCATGCTAATCCACTTTCACATGTTGCTTAGTCGTAAAACAATTAATTCAACCATAATTCATGGGTTTTTCATATGCAACTCAGTTGCATGTGGGTCCATTTAATCATGTTGTTACCACATCAACTAGTTTATTTTGATGCATCAAATAAATGGTCATGCATCATCCCATGTTTGTGCACTATGCCATGTTATTGATTGTTTATCTTTCTGCATTGTTTGTTTGCTTCTTCTCGGATACACGACGACGTTGAGACCGACGATACTTACGACACCCCTTCTAAGGATCTAGCTCAGTACCAGGCTACTGGGTTTGCAGGCAAGTATTCACTCACATGAACCATCGTGTTCCTCTCAACATTGGTTACCGATACTTTCCGTTGTCTATTCTGCTAGCCCTATGAATAGTTGCTTCTGTTACGAATCTATCACATGAATCCCTTAACCCTGATATTGCCTCACCTCCACACCTATAACCATTGCTTGTGCCCGTGTCCTATTAGCATGCTTAGGGTTTTTTTGCTCGAGTCTGTTACCCGTTACTTTCTGTTACTATTTCATTATGTTCTGGGGGCTCGATGTTTAATCAAACAATCATGCTAATGTTATTGTTAATAATAATTTGATGATAAGGCACCGGTAGGAGGCCCTGTGTGGTTTTGAGGCCTGCTAGTGTCGACCCTAATAGGAAAAGGGTCTTGTCTACTGATCCATGATGAGCGCACTAACCGCATGTGGGAAGCGAGTATGGGCGCCCCCCTCAATTTGATTCGATTCGCATCTCGTCCAAATCGCCTCATTTAGTTCGTGTTTTCCATTTGCCGCATGCATGTTTTTGCGAGCCCAGGCCAGGGTGGAACTTTTGTAGTCGGCATATAGGGGGACACGTTCTTAGAGTGCTATGAGGGTCCCCTTTCTTTGGGGCTCGATTAGCCGTGCGCCCAAGGTTCTTTGGGCTTGATGCGAAGAAGAGTTGAGTTGTGTAGAGTGCCCCGCTTGGTGGGAGGCATCCCATCTGGCGGGTTATTCTTGCGTGTACGGCCAAATTGGTGCAACCCTGCAGGGATAAATCTTCTCGAGAAGCCGTGTTTTCCGCGGTTATGGACTACTTGGTGAAAGTACTGGCTAACAAGTACTCAGGACAACTTAAACCTAATGATTAAACAACCTTACACCCAATGATTAACAACTTGACTAGTAATAGGCTTATTGACACAATAATCTGAACCATCATTAATCCAACTGTGTGAGTTATCCTAGGATTGCTTCTTGGGATAAGGGGCGAGATCCAGGATGGGTTTGTTTGGAGTTAGCTATAGTTGGTTACGATACGCGATCTTATCTCCTTTCTGTTAGCCGGAAGTGGTAGTAACTCTGTAGTTGGTTAGAGCAGCCAGTTGCAGCATCTTTTATATATCCCCTTCCTTCCGTTGAACCCAAAGCATCTGTGCTTGGTGTTGACGGGTTACACTTTGGTGAACTGTGAGTCTTGCTTGCCAGTACGTTTATGTACTGACCCCTTTGGGGCTGTGGTTTCCGCAGACTACGTTTCCGAGGATCTACATGGTGGCTACTACGTGGAGTATGACGAGACTGCTGACGAGTAGATAGCGGACCCGGGCAGGATCCGAGACTTCGTGGATGGGCTCCGTCTTTTCGTTTCCGTCCTCTTAGGCCTATTTGGATCTTGTATGTACTCAGACATTTTGGATGCTTCCGCTGTGATGTAATGATGTATTGTTGGGACATGTGTCCTCTGGATGATTGTATTTGCTATCTCTGCTCTAATGAGAGCTATTTGCAACTTATTTCAATCTTTTGTGTCGTAGAGATCTGTTGTGATATCACTTGTTCCAATGCCGTTGACGTACCATGTGTGTATGTTTTGAAGTACGTCAACGGAAGTATCTGGATTTCTACGGGATGGTTTGCGCAGACGATGAATAGTAAGAGAATGGTTGTCACACGTTTACGTGTTGGCCTGCTCATATTGAGATGCGGGTGCCCGTATGCCCCGTAAGCCATTTATCTACTGTTTAACGGACTGTGAGTATCCCCTAGAAGTCCGGGTGCGACAAATGGTATCAGAGCCTGTCTGCCTGTAGGATCCCTTTTTACTGGTCGCAGTTGAGTCTAGAAACTATTTTGTAGCTATATAGGAAAAATGAAACGTGAGAGTAGGAATTCTGTTCTTTTTCTTCTTTCCCCACCCACCCTCCCTTTTCTGGTAAGGAAGTGCAACGTTGTTTTTCCCTTCTCGTCTAAACTTTCAAGTTAGGATTTCACGAATCCTGGTTTCTCTAGGATGGTTATATCTACTAGACCATAGGAATGGAGGTGGTTGTGACATGATTTATCATGTTGCCTACTCATGATTGAGAACGTAGGCATGTAAGCCCCGGAAGCAGATCCTCTATTCCTTAAGCAGTAGATATTGATCCTTTAGAAGCCCGGATGGGTTTTTCCGTAGTACCTCAGGAGTTTTGTTCTCGTTTTCCCCGATGTTGATATCCTGTTCTTCTCAACATCCTTTTCGTCCGTTGAAATCTTGTTGTTGTTTTCCATTTCAGTTCTTCTACCGGCGTCTAATCAAAACTTCCCAAATATCAAGTCTATCTGGCCAGAAAGGTTGTTGTTGTTTCGAAAACTACCAGGCTATGAGAGCTGGCATTCCTATCACCTGGGGTTGTTTCGAGGAAGCATTCCTGAATCACCACATTCCAGATAGTCTATTCCCCAAATGAATCAAGTTCCATCCAGCTATACACCCTCCATACAAAACCTCTCCCTTTACTTGAAAATATTCCGGTGGTTTCCAATTTCCCTGACATCTTTCCAGAAGAGTTGCCAGGAATGCCTATCGTCTTGAACTTCCAGAAAAACTATCCAATGTGCACGATGTGTTTCACGTGTCACAGCTCAAGAGGATCTTCGCAAGAAGTATCTGAACCTTTTCTTTTCTCAGTAGGAATCTCGGGGCGCGATTCCTTCAAGGGGGGGCGTTTTGTAACATCCCAAGTATGAAAAACAGCCATTAGAATGTTTTCTCTCTGTTATTTTATGTTTGGCATCATGGCATCATGTTGATTGCAATTGTTTTGCTTGTTTTCATTTTTTTCCAACTGTTTTCATTTGTTTTCCTTTGTTTTCTATTTGAATTTCAACTCAAATTTCAAACCTTTGTTTCATACTTGTGATGTTACAATTTCTAAAAAGATATTTCAAAATAAAACAATTGTTTGTTTCCATTAAAGTGTGATTTCAAAACTGTTGTGTTGTTTCTATAAAAATGCATCCAATAACCAAACCCTTTTCAAATTCAATTATGATTTTCCTCCAAACAACAACCATGTTGAAATTATGAAAATTGCAAAACAAAACTCTCCAAATAAAATGGTTCAATTAACACTTCCAATTGTTTCCATGAAATAATAATAAGCTCAACTCTTATTTGTCATTTAATAATCCACCTAATATAAATTGCATTCAAAACTCAAATTCAAATCATCAAACAACACCCCAATTGAATATGTGCAAATTACCAAACATTCTAATTTGCTGTTTCTATTTCAAACTCCAAGGTTCATGCCATTTAAAATTTTGTTTCAAAGAATGTAATTAATAATAAAATCCATCCAATTTGAATTAAATTACAAACAGCACCATAATTCAACTTATTTGAAATGCCAAACTTGCATTTGGTTACCAATCCTTTGAGGAGCCAACCCAAATTTTTCTAATATTTTTGCTAACCCAAAAACTCACCTTTCTCTTCCTTTTCCAATTCAGCAAAAAAAAATAGAACAAAAATGTTAAAACATCAAGGGAGAGAGAGAGCAGCACCCTCAGCCCAACACCACCCCAGCCCACTTCTTTTCCCCTAGGCCCGCTTAACCTTCTTCTTCGTACGGCAGTCATCAGAGGGGCACCACGTCGACATGGCAGAACAGCAACGGTGGTCCTCCTCTCCCCCCTCCCTATAAACCTAAGCTCCTGCCCTAGGGTTCCCCCCACCCTTCCTTTCTCCTCCTTCCTCCCCCCAGCCGCCATCTTCTTCCTCCCACCTCTCTTCTCCCTGCTTCCCTCTGTATCTCTGCAACCTCCACACCCCACCGAAATTCCCTCCTCCTGCCGCCGGTGATCGCCGCCCCACGGCCACCTCGAGGTTCATCTAGCTAGGGGAATGGAACCGCCACATCACGCACTCCATCTTTGGTGAAGGCGTCGTGGTCCGAGGAGGCTCCCGGCGGCCGCGGCGTCGAGGTTTGCCGCCGGCCAAGCCCCTGCTGCTCCCTGCCCGACCTGCTCCTGTCCGCCCCAAGGTGAGCTTCCCCTCCTTCCCCCGCCTCCCCTCTTCTTTCCTCCCTCTCCCTACCCCTCTAGGTCACCACCGCACCCCACAGCACCCGCCCGGCGCCCCATGGCCGCAGCGGCAGCAGCTCTCCGGCGACCTCCGATCTGCCATTGATCGCAAACTGAACCAGGTTCAGTACATGCAGAAAAGGTTCAGTAAACCGCGCCACAACAGCTTAACCCCCCCCCCCCCCCGCACCCTTCTGTTACAACCGAGCGCATCCATCGCACTGGTTAGGCACCCTATGCGCAGCCAGGAGGTGGGGGGTTCGAATCCCCCCTCCCTCAATAAAACCAACATTTTTTATTTCCAATTGTTTTGGTCACATAACTTCTCAGAATCACACATAGGCCCCTGGTAATTAATTCCAAACCCCTGTAAAATTATTTCCAAGTCCCTAATGAATTAAAAATGCCATATTTGCACCTTAACTTGTAAAATGCATAAGTAATTCATCCCAACTCCAAATTTAACATTTTTAATATGTTTTCTGTACCAAATTAAATGTTCTATCCAAATATAAAATTTGTTTACTGTTTTGAATATTTTAAATTGGTGAAACATTTGAATTCTTGTTTAAATCACTTAATTTTGCAAAATTCATAACTTGTTCATAAAAATTCCAAATTCCACAAACTAAATGTGTTTTCCAATCAACTTTTCATGTACTTTCCAAATATAAATTTTGTTTGCTGTTTTGAATAATTTAAATTGCTGAAAACAACTGTTCCTTGTTTAATGCATTTAAAATTGCCAAAATAATAACTTGCTCATTTTAAATCCAATTTCAACAAATAAAATATGTTTTCCATGCAAAATTAAACAAACTTTTCAAATATAAAATTTGTTTCATGTTTTGAATACTTAAAATTGGTTAAATGATTTAAACCTTGTTTAAATCATTTAACATTGTCAAATTCATAACTTGATCAAAACAAATTCTTTTGGGACATATAAAATATGTTTTCAACCCACAAAAGCATAACCTTTTCAAATATGAATCGCACTTAATGTTTTGCACAAATAAAAATTCAAATAAGTTCATGTTTGAATTAAATTCATTTAATTCTTGCTTAAACTTGTTTAATTCATAAATAATTTATTTGAAATCCTTTTTCAACAAGTGAAACATGTAATCCACCCAAAATTGTGTGTTCTTATCAAATATAAACTTTGTTATCTGTTTTGAACAATTAAACTTGATGAAAACAACAAATGTTTGTGTGACACCTTTAAGGAACCAAAATTTCCTAACTTAATGAATGAATTTCCAAACTTGGTAAACCTTATTTCCAATTGCTTCTATTGTTGTTATTTTGTTGTTTTCCTCATCCATGCATCATGCTAATCCACTTTCACATGTTGCTTAGTTGTAAAACAATTAATTCAACCATAATTCATGGTCTTTTCATATGCAACTCAGTTGCATGTGGGTCCATTTAATCATGTTGTTACCACATCAACTAGTTTATTTTGATGCATCAAATAAATGGTCATGCATCATCCCATGTTTGTGCACTATGCCATGTTATTGATTGTTTATCTTTCTGCATTGTTTGTTTGCTTCTTCTCGGATACACGACGACGTTGAGACCGACGATACTTACGACACCCCTTCTAAGGATCTAGCTCAGTACCAGGCTACTGGGTTTTCAGGCAAGTATTCACTCACATGAACCATCGTGTTCCTCTCAACATTGGTTACCGATACTTTCCGTTGTCTATTCTGCTACCCTATGAATAGTTGCTTCTATTACGAACCTATCACATGAATCCCTTAACCCTGATATTGCCTCACCTCCACACCTATAACCATTGCTTGTGCCCGTGTCCTATTAGCATGCTTAGGGTTGTTTTGCTCGAGTCTGTTACCCGTTACTTTCTGTTACTATTTCATTATGTTCTGGGGGCTCGATGTTTAATCAAACAATAATGCTAATGTTATTGTTAATAATAATTTGATGATAAGGCACCGGCAGGAGGCCCTGTGTGGTTTTGAGGCCTGCTAGTGTCGACCCTAATAGGAAAAGGGTCTTGTCTACTGATCCATGATGAGCGCACTAACCGCATGTGGGAAGCGAGTATGGGCGCCCCCCTCAATTTGATTCGATTCGCATCTCGTCCAAATCGCCTCATTTAGTTCGTGTTTTCCATTTGCCGCATGCATGTTTTTGCGAGCCCAGGCCAGGGTGGAACTTTTGTAGTCGGCATATAGGGGGACACGTTCTTAGAGTGCTATGAGGGTCCCCTTTCTTCGGGGCTCGATTAGCCGTGCGCCCAAGGTTCTTTGGGCTTGATGCGAAGAAGAGTTGAGTTGTGTAGAGTGCCCCGCTTGGTGGGAGGCATCCCATCTGGCGGGTTATTCTTGCGTGTACGGACAAATTGGTGCAACCCTGCAGGGATAAATCTTCTCGAGAAGCCGTGTTTTCCGCGGTTATGGACTACTTGGTGAAAGTACTGGCTAACAAGTACTCAGGACAACTTAAACCTAATGATTAAACAACCTTACACCCAATGATTAACAACTTGACTAGTAATAGGCTTATTGACACAATAATCTGAACCATCATTAATCCAACTGTGTGAGTTATCCTAGGATTGCTTCTTGGGATAAGGGGCGAGATCCAGGATGGGTTTGTTTGGAGTTAGCTATAGTTGGTTACGATACGCGATCTTATCTCCTTTCTGTTAGCCGGAAGTGGTAGTAACTCTGTAGTTGGTTAGAGCAGCCAGTTGCAGCATCTTTTATATATCCCCTTCTTTCCGTTGAACCCAAAGCATCTGTGCTTGGTGTTGACGGGTTACACTTTGGTGAACTGTGAGTCTTGCTTGCCAGTACGTTTATGTACTGACCCCTTTGGGGCTGTGGTTTCCGCAGACTACGTTTCCGAGGATCTACATGGTGGCTACTACGTGGAGTATGACGAGACTGCTGACGAGTAGATAGCGGACCCGGGCAGGATCCGAGACTTCGTGGATGGGCTCCGTCTTTTCGTTTCCGGCCTCTTAGGCCTATTTGGATCTTGTATGTACTCAGACATTTTGGATGCTTCCGCTGTGATGTAATGATGTATTGTTGGGACATGTCTCCTCTGGATGATTGTATTTGCTATCTCTGCTCTAATGAGAGCTATTTGCAACTTATTTCAATCTTTTGTGTCGTAGAGATCTGTTGTGATATCACTTGTTCCAATGCCGTTGACACCATGTGTGTATGTTTTGAAGTACGTCAACGGAAGTATCTGGATTTCTACGGGATGGTTTGCACAGACGATGAATAGTAAGAGAATGGTTGTCACACGTTTACGTGTTGGCCTGCTCATATTGAGATGCGGGTGCCGGTATGCCCCGTAAGCCATTTATCTACTGTTTAACGGACTGTGAGTATCCCCTAGAAGTCCGGGTGCGACAACACCCGGGAGTCTTAGCATTAGTAGTGGCACCGCAAGTTAATGGTTATGAGTTGAAGAAGGTCCTAATGGACGGTGGAAGTAGCATCAATATCCTATATTGGGAAACCTTTTTACGCATGGGTCTCAAGGAGTCTCAGCTACAGAAAAGCTCAACAATCTTTCACGGGATAGTTCCGGGTCACTCAGCGTGCCCCGAGGGAAAAATCGCATTGGAGGTAGCTTTCGGAGAATCAAAGGACAATTATTGAGTTGAGTGGCTCACTTTCGAGGTGGTCAAGTTGCGCAGTCCTTATCACGCGCTGTTCGGAAGGCCGGCTTATGCCAAATTCATGGCTAGGCCGTGTTATGTGTATCTGCAGCTAAAGATCCCAGGTCCTAAGCAGACCATTACCATACATGGAAGCCGGGATATAGCGGCTGAGTGCGATGAAGGAGATTCAGTAATGGCTGAGCAGGCTTGCAGAAAAGAAGAACTCAAGTATTACCGGTCTCAAGTAGACCCGGATGACAGAACAGCATTGAAAAGGCCGAACACCGAAGATGAGAGAGCAAAATTCAAAGCAGCGCAGGATACCAAGATGATAGCTTTTGTTGAAGGCGATCCCTCTAAGCAGTTTGCTATAGGGTCTAACCTGGACAACGAGCAGGAGAAGGCACTTGTGGAGTTTATCCGTTCTAATACGGATGTGTTCGCCTGGACGCCTAGCGACATGCCGGGTATCCCCACAGAATTGGCAGAGCACTGTTTACACGTAGATCCCAAGTCAAAGCCTGTGAAGCAAGGCTTGAGAAAGATGAACGAGGAAAGAAGGAAAGCAATAGGAGAAGAAATCGCTCGCTTGCTAACAGCCGGCTTTATCATGGAAGTATTTCACCCGGACTGGTTAGCGAACCCGGTTCTCGTAATGAAAAAGACCAATGAGTGGAGGATGTGCATTGATTACACGAGTCTTAACAAACATTGCCCAAAGGATCCGTTCGCGCTACCGAGGATAGATCAGATCATAGACGCAGTGGCTGGAAGTGACCTATTATGCTTTTTAGACGCATATTTCGGGTATCATCAGATCAAACTCAAGAGGGAAGATTGGGAGAAAATATCATTTATAACCCCTTTTGGGGCTTTCTGTTACAAAACCATGACATTTGGGTTGAAGAACGCTGGCGCAACTTATCAACGGTGTATCCAGAAGTGCTTCGAGGACCAAATCGGACGCAACGTCCATGCTTATGTGGATGATGTGGTTATCAAGACCAGGAAGGCGGAGACATTTATCGATGATCTAACGAAAACGTTCAAGAAATTGAGGAGGTATCAGATGAAGCTTAATCCGACAAAGTGCGTGTTCGGAGTTCCAGCTAGGAAATTACTCGGCTTTATCGTTTCCGAGAGAGGAATTGAGGCAAACCCGGATAAAATCAAAGCTATCCAAAATCTGGAAAAGCCGGAAAATTTGAAGCATGTCCAAAAGCTCACGGGCTGTGTAGCAGCCTTGAGCCGATTTATATCCAGACTCGGGGAAAAAGCAATACCCTTGTACCGGCTCTTGAAGAAATCCGATAAATTCGTATGGGATCAGGAGGCGGATGAAGCGTTCGAAGCACTAAAGAAGCAGTTATCTGAAGCACCAGTCCTAGCGGCCTCGGGTCCTAAAGAGCCCATGTTGCTATATGTAGCAGCTGGCCCCCGAGCCGTTAGCGCGGTAGTTGTTGTGGAACGTAAAGAGGATGGGAAAGGTTACCCGGTTCAGAGACCGGTCTATTACGTCAGCGAGGTATTATCAGAGGCAAAGCAGCGCTATCCGCATTGGCAAAAGCTGGTTTTCGGGGTCTTTATGGCTAGCCGGAAACTGAAGCCGTATTTCCAGGAGCACCCCATAACAGTGGTTAGTTCGATACCAATGTCGGATATCATCAGAAACTCGGATGCAACAGGAAGAATAGCCAAATGGGCGATGGAGATGGGGGATTATCACATCAACTACGAGCCCAGGTCATCAATCAAATCTCAGGCTCTGGTCGATTTCGTTAACGATTGGACGCACAAAGGCATGCCCACCATGGTTCCAAACTCCGAGTCTTGGATCATGCACTTTGATGGATCCAAGCAATACGAGGGATCAGGAGCTGGAGTAGTGCTAACATCACCCAAAGGAGACAAATTGAGTTACGTGCTACAGATTCACTTTGATTGTTCCAACAACGTGGCCGAGTATGAGGCCGTATTGCACGGCTTAAAGGTAGCCAAGGAAATGAACATTAAGAGGATACGATGCTTTGGAGATTCGGACCTCGTGGTGCAGCAGGTCTCAGGAACATGGGATAGAAAAGATGCAACTATGGCAGCATACCGCAGAGAAGTTGATAGAGTTGCCGGATGTTTCTCCGGGTATGAGGTGGAGCACATAGACAGAAGAAAAAATGAGGCAGCGGATGCACTTGCCAGACTCGGCTCGCGCAGAGAGCCGGTTCCACCTAATGTTTTCCTGGACGAACTATGGCGACCATCAGTTAAAACCGAGTCTGAGGAAGAACTGGCAAATCAAGACCCGGATTTGGAGCTCGTGGCCACAGTACGCGCTGTTCCCGAGTGGACAGAGCCGTTCTTGGCTTACCTATCACGGGGCGAGTTACCACAGCAGGAAGTATTAGCAAGACAAATCCTGAGGCGAGCAAAAGGATATTCTATCATCAATGGAGAGTTATACAAGAGAAGCGCAGCAGGAGTCTTTTTGCGCTGTGTAGCACCAGAAGAAGGCCGACAAATCCTCAAGGAAATCCATGAAGGTGATTGTGGGCATCATGCATCCACAAGATCTCTTGTGGCCAAAGCTTATCGACATGGTTTTTTCTGTCTCACGGCCCTAGCAGACGCGGAGCGCTTGGTGGCAAGGTGTGATGGATGTCAAAGGTATGCTCGCCAAACCCATGTGCCGGCTATGGAACTACGGACTATCCCGTTAACTTGGCCGTTTGCTGTTTGGGGTATGGACATGGTTGGCCCCTTTCACATGTCACCTTGCAAAAAGACGCACCTCTTGGTGGCCATTGACAAGTTCACCAAGTGGATTGAGGTTATGCCAGTTACCAACTGTGAAGCAATTACAGCAGTCAAGTTTTTGAAAAGGATTATCTATCGGTTCGGGTATCCCCATAGCATAATTACCGACAATGGAACCAATATGTCCCTTGGTGAGATGGAGAAATTTTGTGGTAACAATGTAATCCGGCTTGACGTAGCTTCAGTAGCCCATCCACAGGCTAATGGACAAGTGGAGAGGGCAAATCAAGAATTGCTTCGTGGATTAAAGCCACGATTGCGAGTTCCTTGTGTCAGAGCTGCTGGTGCATGGGTTGAAGAATTACCTGCAGTGGTTTGGGGTATCAACACAACACCTAACAGATCCACTCAGATGACACCGTTTTTCATGGTTTATGGTGCAGAGGTGGTGTTGCCGAGTGATATCATCCATGATTCACCTCGAGTCTCGGCTTACGTCGAGGTAGATAACGAGAAGACCCAGCAGGACGTCGTAGATATGTTAGAAGAGCAAAGGGAACAAGCACTGGAAAGATCAGCCATATACCAGCAAGATTTACGGAGGTATCATAGCCGGCGCGTGAAAACCCGGGTCTTTCAGGAAGGAGACCTGGTTCTACGCCTGGTATAGTCAAACGAAGGAAAACACAAGTTATCACCTCCATGGGAAGGACCATTTATCATAAGTCGGAATATGCACAACGGATCATATTACTTGATAGACGCAAGGGAAGAGTCGGCTACAGTTAACGACACCGCTCATACCACTTCATCTATGCAAGAAAGAGACAGACCATGGAACGTGGCCCAGCTACGTCCCTACTATACTTAGTATAGATTGTATTGACAAGTGGAATTGCACGATGTAACAGGCAGCAGGTTCCAGACGCACTCTTTTCCTATCTAGGGTACCCTTGGGGACTGGATGGGTTTTTAATGAGGCGGCTTGCTGACCTAACTTTCTCATATCAAATAAAGAGGCGGTTATTCGTATGTTCTTCACTCTTGGTATGTTGCATATATTTAGGTCTTGGGGGATGATTGCTCGAATAGCACAGTTACAAACTCAATGACCCGGCCTTGATGCCTATGAGTTATAAGGGCCGATTACTCGCAAACGAGTACGGCTGCAATCTTATAACCGGACAAAGGAGCCAAAATTTTCTTGACTTTTCTTACTTAAGCTCGATGTGACTCGCACTAAAGTGGCATGATTTGCTCGCTTACGATTACAATCAGCTATGAAGCCCAATGGGACTTGCCTGACCCTGTTTTCGTATAGACGTAACAACATGATATCCACGCGAAAGCCGGCTTATAGTACAAGATAGTCAAAAGGGTCATCCAAACCACAAGCTATGCAGAGTACAGGGCTAACAGCCGGAAACTCAACATTTATCAAGCATAACTTCAAAACCTATGTGAAACGGCTCTGGGTTGGGGCTTAGCAGCAAACAACTTGTTCTCTTGGAAAGACCACACATCCCAGACTCGGAATTTCGGGCCTTGGGGACTGAGGACTTTGAAAAAGATAAAGTTGCTCAGTTGCTAAAACTCAAAAAACCCAAACATCCGAGTCTGGGGGACTTGGGGACTTAGAGAAAAGTCCGCTTGTCAAAACCCATGAAACTCGGAAACCAAGTCTCACAAAAGGAACCATAAAGAAAGTCGGATATCAAGAACAAGTGGGCTCAAAAGTAGATAAATTTAAACGTTCAGAAGAAGCACAAGGTGTATCAAGAACTTAAAGTGCATTACAAATTTCAGTACTAGTATCAAAGGTGCACAGGCGCACCATCAAAAAAATGATTGTTTAAACGGCCCATTGGCCGAGTGACGCATACAAAACGGCATCAGGTAGCAGGTATCACTTGGCATTCTGGGCTGCGGCATCCATCTTCTCCTTGCCCTTGCTATTACCCTTGGTAGCAGCAACACCTGGATCAGCAGCAGCGCCGGCTCGTGCAGGAGGAGGGACGACGGGTGTGGAGGTAGCAGGCGTGGAGTCGGCTTTGGCCTTCTTCTTTGCGGCTTCCTCCCTCAACTTGGCAGCTTCCTCCTTCCACCGGGCTAGCATATCGTACGGCTTGGGAAGGTCCGACTTAACCGCTTCACCATCAGCATCATATGCAGGGACAATGGAATTGACATCCAAGCCGTCGGCAATCACGCTGGCTGGGTAACGAACTTCCTTCTGGATGGCCTTGAAATCCTTAGCGGAAAACTTGGACCCATCACGGTTGAATT
This sequence comes from Alopecurus myosuroides, assembly GCA_028641055.1. Classification (NCBI taxonomy): domain Eukaryota; kingdom Viridiplantae; phylum Streptophyta; class Magnoliopsida; order Poales; family Poaceae; genus Alopecurus; species Alopecurus myosuroides. The sequence goes on along the minus strand of CM054060.1, from coordinate 59,395,854 downwards.
CCGGAAACCCGCCCATAAGCTTGGCTGGCTCGAGCTTAGGGAAATAAGCTTTAGCCAGCGCAAGCCCCCGGGTTACTCCAACCCGGCAGGACGAGCGCTTCCAATGCCAAATCCACTCGGGAATAGTGGAGCAGGCGTCCAGCATTCTCTTCAGATCGACATGCCCAACACCCGGCCACCGTATTTCTTGGAGGATCCATCTGGTTCCGGCACATAGCTGCCGGATAACGTTCTTGATGGTTTTCAGCCTGGCAATGTCATCTTCCTCCGGCATTACTTCATCCGGACCTGCAGAAAGAAATGAGAACACGAGTAAGGAAACCCGGCTATTTATCAAAAGGGATTATGAATATTATACTAAGAATCATACCGATCAAGGCGCGATATGTATCAGCAATCTGAACAGAAAGGTTCATCAGATTATCTTCGGCTGCATGAGCCCTCCTCCTATACTTTCTCGTGATCTTTCCACTCCTCCTGGCCTCAGCCTCGGCTGCCTCACGCAAAGCCACCTCCTTTCCAATGAGCTTGGTGGCCTTAGCCAATTTCTTCTTAGACTGGGTCACGAAAGCCTGGGTGGAGATACAGGAAATAATTAGTCGGACACACTATGAAGTTCCAAGCAAATTATCAAGAAATTCACCTGGAACTTGGGGACTAGATAAGGATACAAGCAATGTTATTCGGATTTACCTCATGTTTTGCTATCAAAGCTTCCAGGATATTCTCTTCATCGGCCCTCAAGGTGTAAAGGGCACTAAGCATTTGGGAGAATGTCATGTCTTCGGGCCCGACGCCGGAAGAGTCGGCAGCTTGATCGTCTGGATGAAGAGTTTTTCCTGACATTGGGGTCGAGACCCGGACCGTCTGGGTCTCCGGGTTTGGGGAACCCGTCCTCGTCTCTTGGATCTCAATCTCCTCATCCACGTCCTCGGATGACTTTGGAGACCCGGCTTCCTGGTGAGCCGGGTCACCAAAGGGGCCTTGTCCCTGGCCGTCTCCAGCCTCACCGCCTGTCGCGGCGTCTACATCATCAGTCGGCTCCTTCGTTCCCCGGTTATCTGTTTCCATGTTCTCCGGGTCACTAAGTGTGACTTGGGCGCTAAGGAAAAAGGAGAAAAGCAGTTATCAAGAGTAGTTGAAAGTTATCAGGTATGTAAGGGCATCATGTAGCAAAGACTTACCCGGTGTTCACAGCGTAATCCGGCGGGAGTTCACTACTGGAGGCCGATGAGATTGTCATAGTAGTTGATAGCGGAACCCGGAGCTGCCCGGCCAAAGGATGGTTGGGGGAGGGGTGACGCTGAGGAGATTTGGAAGGGCGAGGAGGAGGAGTACCGGCCCGACGGTTAGGCGAGGTGGACATACCCGGGTTTAGGGGATCGTCGCCCGGTGAACTCCGGGTCACCCTACGCTTGGTCGGGAGAGAGTCCTTCAAGTGCGATGAGTTGGATAGCTATTGGTTAAGTCTGTGCATGTTATCAAAAGAGTAGGGTTCGGAAGACATGGTGGAATAAGGAACCTTGAACACCACTCCTCTGGCCTTCCTCTTGGCCCCGACTGTTATTTCTTGATCGGACTCGGTGGCCTCGGGGTCCTCCTCATCCTTCTCATCTTCGTCCTCCAGCCCTACAAGCCGAGTATGTATCGATGGAAAAAGTTAAATGAGAGGAAATTTATGCAAGCGAAGATGACACAAGATTCGGATAAATACCTTCATCATTGTCAGCCGGCTCGTCTTCTTCCTCCGGGTCTTCGGTAGTAGGAGAGGTTTCAACGTTCCAGAAAGCGTCATCAGCCTGAGATAAAAACAGGAAGGTGAGAATCGGCAGTTGTATCAAGTCAAAGGCGTGTGAATAAGGTTACATGTATCGAGTCTTACCGCTGGGGCTGGATTTTCCCGGGTGTATGGCGGCAACCCGGCGATGTTCTTGATCACTTCCAACCTTTCCGTCAAGAAGCCCTTGATGGTTTTGTTGGTGTCGCCGGCTGGGTAGTTCTTGGAGGAATACCGGAGTGCGTCCGTGGTATGCCCCGAGTAATCGCACATAAGCTTTGTGCGGATAGAGTTGGGTTGGATCCGGAAATCCACCCATGTCTTGACCAGATTGAGCCCAAGGAGACCTTGGGCGGATAAGACAGATATTTTTGAGAGAAGGGGCTGGATTGCCTCCCTGTCCGAGTCAGGGGCGAAAGCGTTGAATTTCTCGGAAATGTCGAGGAGGCCTTCCGAGTAACCCGGCAGTTTCTTCTCGCCGGGTGGGGAGGTGTCGTGGCAGTAAAAGAAGAATAACTGCCAGTGCTTGACGTGGGAATTCAGATTAAGGGTTGGCATCGGTGAGTTCTTACGGCGTTGGATGGATACCCCGCCGCAAGTGAGAAGCGCTCCGTCACCGCTTTCGCGGCATGGCTTGCACTGGAAGAGTTCGATAAAGAGAGCCAAACTTGGCGGAGTGCACAAGTATGACTCGGATAAAACAATGAAATGGGAAATATTCAGCATAGAGTTAGGCCCTATGTCAAATATCCGGAGGCCATAGTGGCTCAGAATATCTCGAAAGAAGGGGTGACCCGGAGGACGGAACCCCCGGGTCACGTGTTCGACGAAGCAGATTACCTCGTCGTCGGCAGGCGTGGGCCGGGTCTCATCACCCGGCACCCTCCAATGGATATCTTTTTGAGAAGGGAGAATCCCTAACTCGGCCAGCTCTTCTAACTTAGCCTTCGTGACCGTGGATCGTGCCCAGTTGGCAGATATGGAGTTAGAGGTCTTGGCCTTGGCGGGCTGCTTCCCTTGCCTTTTGGGAGCCATGGGATCAACCTGCAAAACACAAGGCAAAAAGGTGCAAGAAGTAAGATTCGGAAACCATGAGCTATCCGAGTATTTGTGAATGGTATCAAGAAAGCATGGGAGTTAAGAATTATCCGGGTGTCATTCTAGAAGGCAAGGTTACAGGTTATCCGGGTATCAAGCATCATTATACAAACTATGGGGTACTTACGCATTCAAAGGTGTTTGAGGAAGACGGATGATTGCCCATGTATCTACTGCAAGCAAAAGAACCGGAAGAAAAGGATTTTCCGGGTGTCAATGACATGCGCGGAAAATTGGGACGAAATGGATCTAGATTGGAAAAATTGCGGGCGATTCTACGGAGAAATTAATGGTTAATGATGATAGGAGAGTGGTGTGTGACCGTCAATCAAGCTATTGGAGGAATTAACAAGCATCTAAGCAATCTAATCCGGCGCGGCAAGAAAAACAGCCCGCGGGTTGACCTAGATCCAATCTGGGATAAATCGAGAAATTACAAGGTTGAATTGATGGGCACAAGGAACTTACTGAAGGGGATTGGAGTAGCACGCGGCGGCGGCGGATAGCGCAGTCTAAATGTCCCTTCGCAACTCCCGGCGAGCCAGACGAGGACGTGGCGACGGAGCTCAGCGGCGGCGTGGAGCGGCTCGGAGATGAACGTGGCCGGTGGCGGTTTTGCTCCGACAGGAGGCGTGAGGTTTTCGTGGTGGTGTTGCGCAAGCGCGACAAATGAGGAAAGGGAAGGAGCTGGAATGAACCGTAGGAGGGTTAGGTTATCTCCCGGGCACCTATTTATAAGGTGCGGGCGGATAGACCTAGTCCAACGGGTGGGAGCCAGAAATTTCGGAATAACGGATACCTGCCTGGATTTGGTGAGATATGCTTTAAGTGCTGGACGAGATATCCGGACAGAGATAAGGAGGAGATCTTCTCCGCGATATCAGGATCAGTTATCGAGTGAAGTAAGCCGGGTCTTTGACATTCTTATCAGGGCGCTGACCCGGAGAAAGTAAAGAAGGACCTAGAGAAAGCCGGGTTATTATATGGCCACCTTGGAGTTAGGCCTAGCTATTTATCAAAGCACCTTAACCCGGCCTCTACGGACTTGTACGTTTGGTATTTTTACAGGGAATAGCAAGCGCTTCAAGGAGGATTCCGTGAAGCCCAAGCTATTCTGGGGACTACTGATGGAGGGATGATAACCAGGTAGCCCAACGCCAAGGAGTAACTCGGCCCAAAGGACGCTGCACAAAGACCCGACAAGGGATAAAGGAGCTTCTAGAAGGCCCAAGATCGTAGGCCTGGTAACCCGGATTGTGGGTTCCGGTAAGGAAGTTTAGGGTTTTGTAAGCAGTGTTCGGGTAGGACTCAGAGTACGCCTTGGAGAACAGGCCAAGGATCCGGATGCTTTATAAGCCGGCCCCTAGTTAGGTTTAGAAGAGAGAGAATTAGGGCAATATCGATAGGTATCGAGTATCCAGTGTAACACGAGAGTTGAGATTAATATATCGAGATCGGAGACCCGGCGACTTGCTTGCCGGCTTCCAGATCGCATATCATCATGTTTTCCTCTGAGCTAAACCCTCTCCCAAACACCAGTGCCGTCTTGCCCCAACATAAGTTACCCCCGGTAACGTCTGCCGTGATTATCCCACGACAGCGGCGGAGGCCTGGGGGCCCCACACCACCCCATGGCGCGACCATGGGGCGCGCCGCCCTATGGTGTGGGCCCCCTGTGGCCCCCCTCTGGGTCTCTTTGGGACTCCGTGGAACATTCGGGAATTCTAGGACCTCCGGACTTCGGATTTTCCAATTCTGAGAATATTTCCAGAACAACTTTCTGAAACTAAAAATAGCAGAAAACATGGAGCTGGCTCTGTGGCATCTTGTCAATATAGTCCGGAAAATCGATAAAAATGACATAAAGTGTATATCAAACATGTAGGAAACAACATGGAACATCAGAAATTAAGGATACATTTATGACGTATCAGCCGTACCCGAGCATGTTACAAGTTATGTACACGTCGGTTGTACTTCTTTACTTGTGTTGCAAGATGAAGCTTTGGTAGTCCTTTGTTTCGCCTTCTAGAATGAATATGGCGATTCTTCTTGTTGGGTCATGATATGTTGCAAACGTATCTATAATTTTGATGCTCCATGCTTGTTTTCTATCCAATACTCTTACGTTATAATCATGTTTTCAAATGTTTGCCTTTGTTTTCCGGATGTTTTCATTAACTAACCTATTAACAAGATGCCCTAGGCCGGTTTTTGTTTTTTGTTGTTTTTCTATTTGAGAAAATTTCTGAAGAAAATATTCTCTGAAAGGCTGAAAATCCACGTAAGATATTTTTTACCCAGAACGAAGACGGAGTCCATAGGAGACCCAGAGGGGAGCAGGGGGCCACCAGGAGGGTGCCAGACGCACCCCCCCCCCCCGAGGCCACGTCTTGTGGGCCCCTGGACACCGCCTCATCGCCTATATATTGCCTTTAACCCTAAAAACATAGGGGCAGAGTTATTTTCCACGAAACTTATAGAGAGGCATCGGCACCTCAAAAGTTCAATCTAGGGCTTCTGGAGTCCTGCTCCGGCATCCTGCCAGAGGGGGAAATCATCACTGGAGGCCTCTACATCGCCATGATCGCCTCAGACATATGCATGATTAGTTCATCTTAGGACTACCGGTCCATAGCATTAGCTAGATGGTTGTTCTCTCCCCTATGCCTCCATTTTTAGAGTCTCGTGAGCTGCTCACATGATCGAGACCACCGTTATGTAATTTTGCATATTGTGTTTGCTGGAATTCGATGAACCATGAGATTATGATTAGTTTGTTCATGTCAATCTGAGATGCTTCAATTATATTTGTAGAGAGTTTTAATCTTGTCTTGCAATACTCTCCGGTGTTTATGATTGCCTTGGCCACGTAGTTGTTTTCACCTCCAAGAGAGGGTTTATATACTAGATAGTGGGTTCATGCCTCCTTGTTGCATGCGCTTGAGTGACTGAAACATGCGGGGGGGGGTGTTTTTGCCACTAGGGAGAAAACATCGATGCTCTTGTCTATGGATGAGAACCACTTCTTACATTACATATTGTTCTTAATGTATTTTTCTGTTGCACACATAACAATCACTTCGTTGTTGCAAATTAGTACCAAGGGATTTGCTGGATAGCTTTCTTGAGGTGGACTTTTATATATGGATGCATGCTGGATAGTGGTCCATATGCCTTGACGTAATGCCTAGAATGTTATAACCCATGAACTATATTTTGTCATAATACTATTGTTATACGTTCATGATTTGTCAATTGCCCACATGTAATTTGTTCACCCAACATGTTTGTTTTACTTGAAGAGACACCACTAGTGAATATATTGCCCCCGGTCCTTTTTTCGTTATATTTGCAACCTTCTTTTAAGCACTTTTCATCATTGTTTTCTCGTTGTTCCATTTTTACCTTTATTGTTTTCCAAGACTCTATACGTTTAATTCTCCTATTTTCAACAAGACCGAAAGATTGACAACCTTCTGGAAAGTTGGGGCAAGAGAGAGTTTGTGCTTGTGTGCAGGTTCCACGCTTGGTCATCATCGATAAACGACACCGTTGATACAAGTAACCTTCTTCAAGACTACGAAGTCCTACTGGTTCGATAAACTCTGGTTCCACACTGGGGGAAATTTACCCTAGACTACATCATATCTTCCGCCTGGGGTCTCCTAATGAGTGTGTGATCATGTCAGCATTAAGTACTTTTTCTGGCGCCATTGCCGGCGATTTCGAAGTCATCATTAGCAATAAGTCTCCCGTCAAGTACATGCCAGTACTTTTTCTGGCGCCATTGCCGGGGACTTCTAGTTTGTAGCAAGGGGAGTCTCACACTTCCACTGTCTTTCCTTCTTTTTTTGTTCTTGCTTAGTTTACTTTTGTTTAGTCTTGTTTTCTCTTTATAAAAAACCTAAAAAAACTAGTTGTCTAGTTTCTAGTCCATTACTTGTTTTCTTATTTAGTTTTCGCCTTCGTGTTAGTTTTTGTTGATGTTTTACTAAGATGTCTATCCCTAAATTTGCTATGAAAGATCTTAAAGTAGGAAAATGATTCATAATTGGAAGAAATAATATTGAAGAATTCTTTAACCATGATAATCGGCTTCGTGATTTTAATGACAAACCTGTAGTTAAACTTGCTCATAACTACATGATCGCTATAGCTTATTTGGTTGTGATGATAGAAGCTAGGCTTGTCAACCTCAATCCTATTAAGCAACAAATGTTTCTTAACCTTGATAGCATGTTGATGACTAACGTTGGTAGAACCCAAGTGCAAGGTGTGAAGAGTGCAACAGCACGTTTTCCCTCAGGAAAAGAAACCAAGGTTGAATCGACAAGTAGGAGGACAAGCAATATATGAAGGTTGATACAGCTGAGGTGGCAGGGCGCACTACCGTTTCAGCAACAGCATGGAACCTACACAACACAATCAAATCACTTTGTCCCAACGTAGCAGTGAGGTTGTCAATCTCACTGGTTCTGCTGAACACAAAGAGGTTAAACGTATGGTGTGGAAAATAGTACGAGAACAGTATGAAAGCAGTAGCAGCAGTATGAAAGCAGTAGCAGCAGTATGAAAGCAGTAGGTGTTTTATCAGTATGAGGAAAAAGGACCGGGGTCCACAGTTCACTAGTGGTGTCTCTCCGTGAAAGATAAATAACATGTGTGGTGAAAACATTACATCTGGGCAATTGACAGAACTGAAGGCTACACCGTAGTTCATATGCAAGACATAAAGATTACTATGTGATTCATGCGGGCATTACAACAAAAAACATAGACCGTTATCCAACTGCATCTATGACTAAAAATCCACCCTTCGAATATCATCCGAACAAACATTTGGTATTAAGTTGCAAGCAACAGATAATCGCAGTAAGCAAAGTGTGTAATGTAAACAATAACATCATCCTTAGACAAAGCATTGTTGTTTTCCCCCTAATGGCAACATCACATCCCCCATCCGTCACGTTTCTGTCACTCGATCACAGATGAAAAGGAGGCATGAACCCACTATCGAGCATAAATACTCCCTCTTGGAGTTACTAGCATCTACTTGGCCAGAGCATCTACTAATAACGGAGAGCATGCAAGATCATAAATAACATAAACATGAAGATAACATGATAGATTGATAATAAGAAGACATAGCATTCAACATTCATCAGATCCCACCAAACACAACATGTAGCATTACATAAAGATGATTTTGATCATGTTAGGCAACTCACAAGATCTAAACATGAGGTACGAAGTGGAGAGAACAACCATCTAGCTACTTCTATGGACCCGTAGTCCAGGAATTAACTACTCACGCATCACTTTGGAGGAGGGCATGGTGTGTAGACCCCTCCGGTGATGATTTCCACCTCCGGTAGGGTGCCGGGGAGAGTTCCAGAACCCTCCCGATCTCGGGATGACGGTGACGGAGGCCTCGGGTGTTTCTCGAGTCAAGGTGGGATAATTTAGGGTTTACGCCTCAGGGGGATTATATAGGTGAAAGGGCAAAGGCGATGGAGGCCTGGGGACCCACACCACCCCCTGGCGCGGCCAAGGGGGGCGCGCCACCCTATGGTGTGGGGCCCCTGAGGCCCCCCTCCAGGTCTCTTCGGGACTCCGTGGAACCTCCGGGGTTTCTAAGACTTCCGGGCTTCGAATTTTCCCATTCCGAGAATATTTCCTGAACAACTAGTCTGAAACTAAAAACATCAGAAAACAGGGAACTGGCTCTGTGGCATCTTGTTAATAGGTTAGTCCAGAAAATCGATAAAAATGACATAAAGTGTATAGCAATCATGTGGGAAACAATGAGAAAACAACATGGACCATCAGAAATTAAGGATAAGTTTATGACGTATCAACATCCCCAAGCTTAGTTCCTACTCGTCCTCGAGTAGGTAAACGATAAAAACACAATAATTTCTGAGGTGACATGCTACCAACATAAACTTGATCATCAATTATGTAAAAGCATAAGTAAGCTGAGATCATAGAACTTTAACACAAGCATGATAAATAGAACTTTAATAATAAAGCATAGCAATCACCTTACATCATGAGAAGTAACTCAAATAAAAGATCATGAATAACAATGCAACAAAAGATATACGTTTGTTTCAAGTATAGAGAGAACATGTCAAAGTGATATTTCGCTAGTCCTTAAGAGTGGGGCAAAACATAAATTCCAGGACACCTTCAAAGTTCATGAGGAAGACTAGAACAAATAATTAGAGGACAAGCAATAACACATCATGAATCAATTAATAATGTTTCTGGGACAAATGCACATAAAACTCAGAATGGCAAAAATGCTCTCTCAACTATGCATAAAGTTAGAAGATGGAGACTCAGCATAAAAGTAAAAGAAAGGCCCTTCGTAGAGGGAAGCTTTGTCACTCATGTGCTAGAGCTTTTATTTTATTAAACAGAGGTATAAAAAACATTTTAAAGAGAGGTGTATGCTTATGTCAACGAATGGTAAACAAAAAATTCAATATGTCACAAGCCAACTAGAATTCACAAGAGTGGCTCCCATAAAAGGACGCATCTGGGTAGAAGGTCATCCCCCTTTCTCTTTTGTTTACACAATTATGCTACTGATAAATCAGGGGAAAAAATAATGAAGAGAATTTGTGTTATTAATTTGGGGCTGGGCACCCCGCTGCCAACTCTTCTATCATTTGATAAGCGGATGAAGCCACTAGTCCAGGGTGTGAAATTCCAATCAACAGGTGAGATAAATATTCTCTATTTACGTCCTCATGAGCTATAACAAGAGCAAAAAACATGAGTAATTTTGAAAGTTTTAAAGCTAACACATGAGCAATTTACTTTGGAGTGGCGGTTAAATACCACATGTACGTAGGTATGGTGGACACAGTGTGAAAACTTTGGTTTTTGGGAGTTGGATGCACGAGTAGAGCTCATACTCAGTACAGGTGGAGGCTAACAAAAGACTGGGAGCGACAAATCAAGAGAGCATAAGTGCCAAAATCATGCATAGCGACATAAACATCATTAATCAAAGCATAAGTGGTACCACAAGTTCAAAACCTAAATGATCATGGAGGCTATTCGTGACTGTTTCATAGTCATAAACATGGTGTGAGTTTGCGCCAAGGTCAACCAAATAAAACATTCAAAGGAGAACACCACAATATTATGCTTCAATATGACAAGAACAACTCATGATTCTTTCAATGGCACATTAAACACTCTCATCTATTTGAGACTGATCATTCTACTCAATAACCATCGGGCTGTAAAACTAAAATAACATCTAGCATGATATGAAAAAGTTCTAGCCACAATCTATACAAGCTTCTACTTGCACCGTTAAAAATTCTACCTCAAGCAGCAATTTCTTTTTCCAACAAGCACCATACAAATAATGCTTTAACAAAAACTCTCTAAATGCTACAAAAAGAAAACATGAGAGGACTCACATAACACTACTAAAACTAACAGCTCTGAATAAGAGATGCAATGAAAACAAGAGCTAAACAGAAATTTTTGTAGTGACTAGAAGAAAAACTAAGAATACTAGCATAACAAGTATTCAAATGAAAAAGCGGAGCGTGTATTTATCCCAAAAAAAAAGAATTCTAGATCCAACCATATTATTGCAGCAAGGAAAAGAAAAGAAAACGAAAGAAAAAAAGATGCTCCAAGTAAACTCATATGATGTGACCGAATAAAAATATAGTTTCACGAGAAGTGACCTGAAAGATAGTTGATGCAGAAGGGGATGCCTTGGGCATCCCCAATCTTAAATCATTGAGTCTTCTAAAAATATGCTTGGATGAACCACAGGGGAATCTCCAATCTTTGACCTTGCACTCTTCTTGATCACATGTATCACCCCTTCTCTTGACCCTTGAAAACTTCCTTCACACCACACTCAAACGGTAATTCGCATTAGAGGGTTAGTGCAACAATTAAAAATCTAATTGTTCTGTATGGCACAAGTGATATTGATACTTTTAAACATTAGCTATAGCCACTTATGTTTCGTGAAGCAAATAAACCCACTTGACATCGTAAAAGAGCAAATGCAAGAAAAATGACATAATCTGTCAAAACCAGAACTGTCTATAAAGACGATTTTTTTAGGCACTTAGGTTGCTTAGATCGAAAAACTTAAAGAATGAAAAAGTTGCAGAATTAGCTGGGGAATAAGCACAAATAAATTTAGATCATTCTGATCTTCCAGGATTTTATACAATTTTTTACGGTGGACAGCAGAAATCTGTTTCCTGCGCAGAAATCCGAAAACCAACTCCAACTCTCGTCAGAAACCTTACTTGGCACTACTAAAACATGAAAAGAAAGATACAAATGAGTTTCTACAGAAGTATACAACCCCTTGACACAAAGAAAACATAGAAAAACAAAGCAAAAATAAAACCATGGGTTATCTCCTAAGAAGTGCTTTTCTTTAACGCCTTTAAGCTAGGCCCAGAAAAGTGGAATCAAGTATTTTCAAAAGGAGGGGCATTCAGATTGTTTCGAGGCTTACGTTTACCTTTCTTACCCTTATTCTTGTTTTTAGGGAACTGATGGTCTGCACATGATTTTGGAGTAAAATTCATGGTACCTTTCCCCATATCAATAGTTGCTCCCAAGAGCTTCAGCAGAGATCTTCCAAGGGTAATTTGTCCTCCTCCTAAACATTCAATAACAAGATAATCAGTGAAGACCGTTTTTCCTAAGATCTTTGTAAACACCCCCTCAGCTATCCCAATGGGAATATAGTGGTGCTATTAAGGAGAGGAATTTCTTCCCCTCCCTCAGCAAGTCCCCAAAGGTTCAAAGATTCATAAATCTCTTTAGGCATAAGACAAAATTCAGACATAATATCACAACGAGCATGAAAAGTTTCACCATTAATAGTAACCTTCATAGCAGGGATTATATTTGAGGCTTCAGAGTTTATTGGAACATGATCAAGGTGTTCACGAATCCGATTATGACCCTCACTTAAACAAGAAATATGTGTCTCAAGAGTGTTCAATCTAGCATAAATACTTGCAAAGGCCTTATCAGAGCTACTAGGTGAGTTGAAAGTGACAATTAATTTTTTAATAGCATCAAAAGCTTGATCTTCATCACAATGAAGGAAATATCCTCCAACCACAGTATCCAAAACACAACTATAGTAAAGAACAAGTCCCAAATAAAAACTACGCGGAAACAGGCTTAGAGTCATTTTAGGTTCAGTTTTGCAATAGGAATAAAAAAAAACTCTAGACAAAGCTTCCTTGAAACTCCCATCATTCCTTTGTTTGAAAGTGGAAATAATTTCCTCATGTGATAAGATAACAGGAACAGGAGTATTCATTTTAACAAGACTAAAAACAGGAATAAAACTACAACTAGAATAGGAACTAATTTTTTTGTGTTTTTGATAAAGAGAAGCAAATAAGACAAAATAAAATAAAATAAGCAAAACAAAAACAAAGTAAAGAGATTGGAAGTGAGAGACTCCCCTTGAAGAAATTCTCTTCCTCCCCGGCAACGGTGCCAGAAAACTTTTGATGGTGCCTTGACGGGAGCCTGCTTTCTCTTGAAAACTTCATTCCCCGGCAACGGCGCCAGAAAACTTTGTTGATGACTAACGTTGGTAGACCCCAAGTGCAACGTGTGAAGAGTGCAGCAGCAAGTTTTCCCTCAGAAAAGAAACCAAGGTTGAATCGACCAGTAGGAGGACAAGCAATCTCTGAAGGTTGATGCAGCTGAGCTGGCAGGGCGCACTACCGGTTCAGCAGCAACGTGGAACCTACACAACACAATCAAATAACTTTGTCCCAACGTAGCAGTAAGGTTGTCAATCTCACCGGTTTTGCTGAACACAAAAAAGTTAAACGTATGGTGTGGAAAAAAGTAGGAAAATAGTATGAAAGCAATAGCAACAATATGAAAGTAGTAGGTGTTTTATCAGTATGAGGAAAATGGACCGGGGTCCACAGTTCATTAGTGGTGTCTCTCCGTGAAAGATAAATAACATTTGTGGTGAACAAATTACAGCTGGGCAATTGATAGAAATGAATGCTCCATCTTAGTGCATATGCAAGACATAAAGATTACTACGTGATTCATGCGGGCATTACAACAAAATATATAGACCGTTATCCAACTGCATCTATGACAAAAAATCCACCCTTTGAATATCATCTGAACAAACGTTGGATATTAAGTTGCAAGCAACAGATAATCGCAGTAAGCAAATTGTGTAATGTAAACAATAACATCATCCTTAGACAAAGCATTGTTGTTTTCTCCCTAATGGCAATAGCACATCCCCCATCCGTCACGTTTCTGTCACTCGAGCATAGATGAAAAGGAGGCATGAACCCACTATCGCGCATAAATACTCCCTCTTGGAGTTACAAGCATATACTTGGCCAGAGCATCTACTAATAACGGAGAGCATGCAAGATCATAAATAACATAAGCATGAAGATAACATGATAGATTGATAATCAGAAGACATAGCATTCAACATTCATCAGATCCCAGCAAACACAACATGTAGCATTACATAAAGATGATCTTGATCATGTTAGGAAGCTCACAAGATCTAAACATGAGGTACAAAGTGGAGAGAACAACCATCTAGCTACTTCTATGGACCCGTAGTCCAGGGATGAAGTACTCACGCATCACTTCGGAGGAGGGCATGGTGGTGTAGACCCCTCCAGTGATTATTTCCCCCTCCTGCAGGGTGCCGGGGAGAGCTCCAGAACCCTCCCGATCTCGGGATGATGGTGACCGCGGCCTCGGGTGTTTCTCGGGTAAAAGTGGGATATATTTAGGGTTTACGCCTCAGGGGGATTATATAGGCGAAAGGGCAAAGGCGATGGAGGCCTGGGGGCCACACCACCCCCTGGCGCGGCCAAGGGGGGCCGCGCCACCCTATGGTGTGGCCCCCCTGAGCCCCCCTCCGGGTCTCTTCGGAACTCCGTGGAACCTTCGGGATTTCTAATACTTCCGGGCTTCGAATTTTCCAATTCCGAGAATATTTCTAGAACAACTTTTCCGAAACTAAAAACAGCAGAAAATAGGGAACTGACTCTATGGCATCTTGTCAATAGGTTAGTCCGAAAAATCGATAAAAATGACATAAAGTGTATAGCAAACATGTGGGAAACAATAAGAAAACAACATGGAACATCAGAAATTAAGGATACGTTTATGACGTATCACATGTAAAAAGGAAAATAAAGAGATTTTGTGTTGAATACTTTACTCTTGGAATTTAATGACATTGCTATGGAAGCTAGATTTTTTTTGCTCGTTATAAAATGCTTGGCTATGGTTTTTCTATCAAACATACTTTCAAAACTTTAGATATTGATAGAATGAAATATGAGGGTAAAACTGAATGCGGAGAAGAAATTAATATCCATATACCATTCAAACTTTTGGCAATATCTCAGGCATTAGAATGAAAAATTTGGTTGGGGTGTTCCGGAGAATCTCTTTGATGAAAATAGTAAATGGCGGGGGGAGGGGGGCGACCCCCGGTAGGTTCATGCTAGGCGTTAAATGATATCCAAGTGTGGACCGGGTCATGGTTGACTGACATAGCAAGGACCGGCATATGGCCGGTATAGTCATACCGACATACCCTGACCGACATACATGAAGTATGTCGGAATAACCTTGCAGTATCATGTTTTGAAGCCGACATAAGGAGGGTATTTCCGATCTCAACTGTAGGTCAATGGATGTATCACATCCCTGCTGTTGCAGAGCAGGAACAGGCGGCATGGTGCAAATTACTAGGCGAAAAGGTGTCTTTCATACCGATGACTGCGTATGTTCGTGGGAGCAGTGGTCGGGTATGGGGGTGGCCACGTCTTGTCTAGGACAGAGGCGACCAAGCTTGCAGAGATGATGATGTACGTTGGACTTTGGTAGTCGTAGTTGGTAGTTCTATGCTCAGTCACAGTGCTCTGTACTTGTATCCTAGGCACCAGTATATAAGGTGCCTCAGGCCCTCCCGAGTGGGGGGCGGCGAAAAATGACGCAGTGAGACACTCAGTAGTTCACTCACCTTCTAAAGAGAGAGCTTAGCTCTGGTACTAGCTTCTTCTTCCTCCTCTAGCTAATACAACTCCACGAGCACCTCTGTAACCCGGATTATATCCCATATACACTCAGACAGGCAGGAGTAGCGGCTTTACCTCCTCACGAGGGCCCTAAACCTGGGTACATCGTGTGTGTTTTTGTGTCTTCCGTGTGCGCTCTTCAGCGTGCTATCCCTTCTCGGTTCCAACAGTGTCCATCAGCCCCCAACTTAAGCCATCCTATGGCATCTGCCGTGACACCACCAGGACAGTTGGCGCCCACCACGGGGCCAGCAGCGGCGTTGGCTGGAGTTTCCATCCGGACGAGATCCATCATCGTCTCGGGCAAACATGTGGTCTATGGCCTTGTCCATAGATTCGGTTTGCTAAGTTTCGTCAGCGATAATGATGGATGCTTTGATAGCAGGCCGCTCCCGCGGGGCGGCTTCTTCGTCATCTTGAGCGGTCATCTGGTCTACGTTGCAACCGAGGTCGTTTGTGAGTATCCCGAAAGGGTTCATGTGGCCGCATATCCTCCTGCGGTCTGCGTGTTTTGCGGCCGGCTATCACTCGCCCCGCGAACTACGCAGAGGGCATGATGACCTCGACAGCTGCTGATGCTGGCAAAGGTATTGCTGGTGGTGCCGATGCCGGTGTCAAGCCCGCCATAACGGTGCGTCCGCCGTTGGAGAAACCCGAGAACCGCTCGGACTATGCCGGCCCATCCAGAGTGCCGGTGACGCTAGGTTCTCTTCAGGACGCAATTGAGAAGTTGAGCGTGTCGGTCACTTCCAGCGCAGATCCTACGCAGACGCATGCTCAGTTGGAGGAACGTCAGAGCATACTCCAGGAGGCCATCGAGGTAGCTCGTGTCAGGAAAGAGTTCAATAACTCCGTCCATGTGTATAACAAAGCTCATGGCTTTACTCTAGTAGCAAATAAACCTATTTGCATAGATGTCGTAGGTAACCTAGGTAGAGACCTCAATGTTGAGTTTGCTAGAGATGGTAAATCTAGATCTAGTAGGACTGCTAGTCACATGTCGGTTGATAGGCCTAAGTATAGCACCCCTGCTAAGAACCTTAGGGCAATAGAGGCAGCTGCAGCCGAGTTATCTAACTTATCCGGTGAAGAATGTCGTAAGCAGCAGGACTGGTAAATGAGTTGCTATTTGTTGCTAACCGTCAAAATGAGGCCTTCTTAAGACAAATCCAGGTGCTGGTGCGTCCCAGGTCGTTCACTCGGCTCGTGGTGCCGGTGGAAAATCTGGTGGCCAGGCTTCATCGCAACATGTTGATGGAGGGCGTGACCGGAGTGTAAACTCCGGCATAAACAAGCAAATGCAGCCATATGATCCGATTTATGCTGGAAAGCAGCTAGCCGTCAAGGCCATGCCGGTCAAAGCAATCGTGGTGCCAACCGAGGTCATCCGGTTGGGCATGATCGTAATCTGGCTAACCGAGGCTAGCCACCTCGGTATCCGGTACCGAACCCTGCTCAGCAACAACATGGTGCGGGCGTGCTTCTCAGCATCAAGGAGATGATCAGGTGGTCAACCGGTATGATGATGGTTACTCGGCTATGGAGAGAACCGGGTACCTGAGATATGAGCGGCTGGTGTCCGAGGGTGCACTCGGATCCCGGCTGGGACCTCGCCATCTACCGGCACATGATGCCCGTAACAAGCTTGACAGATTCCATCTGTCTGAACTTCTTGAGGAACAAGGCCCTCCTTTCCCTACTTGTTTTGGACCCCGGATTATGAGGAGCCGCTGGTGCTAAAATTTCAGCTCGCCCGGGGTACAAAGACATATGACGACAGTACTAAGCTAGAGGACTGGTTGAAAAATTATGTCACATCGGTGCATATCACTGGTGGAAATTTCCGATGGGAGGTGCGGTATGTCCCGCAGATGTTGGAGGGTCCAACCCGGATCTGGCTGAACAATTTGCCAGAGAACAACATTGATTGCTGGTTGGATTTCTCGGATGCTTATGTCAGCAACTTCACCAGCACATACCAGAGGCCGAATCACCCTCAACAATTCTCCATGTGTAGGCAAAGGGAGGATGAAACTGACCAAGATTACTTGACAAGATGGAGCACAATGCGCAACTCTCGTGAAGGGGTGATTGAGTCGCAGGACATTGCTTGGTTTGCTCAAGGGTGCCGACATGGCAATAGCCAGCATCAAAAGAACATTGGTTCTCAATGGGGGTGAAACCAAGATAGCAATAAATAGTGTAATGACCAGAAGAAGCCTTGAGACGATCAACAGAGATTCACTTTTGAGATGATGGTCGATGGGCCTTGCAGCTACCACACTAAGCATCCCAGCAGACCGTCAAACCATACTACTCGGCAGTGTAGCTAGTATGAGCGCATAAAAAGGGAAGGGGGAAATCTACCACCTCCACCACCACCGCTTACGGGTGCAAACACTCAAATCTTGAATGCACCCCAAAGCATGTGGACAATAGGAGGAAGCCAGAGGATGTCAATCGAGGTGGCTCATGGAGCCAACAACAACAACGCCTGTCCTGGCCGCCGGAATGAGTACCAGGAGCATCACCAGAGTTACATGGTCTTTGTGGCCGAAGCAAATGAGAAGCAGAGCTAGCATCAATGTGTAATGGAGGTGAATGCAGTCATGCCGGCTATGCCTAAATTCATGTACTGGTCCGAGCAAGAGATTGCCTGGAGCCTTGAGGATCATCCCAAGGTTATGCCTAACCCAGGAGGCTATGCACTGGTGGTGGACCCGACATTCATCGGGCCCGACATTAATGGCAAGTTCACCCGGATTCTCATTGATAATGGGAGCAAGATCAATATCATGTACCGGGATACTATGCTCAAGTTGGGCATCACTGAGAAAATGATGCAGCCAAGTCGGACTACCTTTCATGGTATTGTGTCGGGTGTCTCTTGTGCGCCCATGGGAAAAATATCGGTTGATGTCTTATTTGGCACCAGAGAAACTGAAGAACTGAGAGCCTTCAATTTGAGGTGGTTGACCTCGAAAGCCCATACCACGCCTTACTTGGAAGACCAGCATTGGCCAAGTTCATGGCATCCACTCATATCACCTACCTATGAAGCTTCTGGGTCCAAATGGTGTGATCACCATCTCGGGCGACTACATGAGATCCATGGAATGTGCCTCGGCTGGCTCACGCTTGGCCGAGTCCCTGGTTATCACTGTAGAGAAGAAGATGATTCATGAGGTGGTGGCACTGGCGCAGTCAGCTCAACCCGGTATGCTGATACGTCATAAACGTATCCTTAATTTCTGATGTTCCATGTTGTTTTCTTATTGTTTTCCACATGTTTGCTATACACTTTAGGTCATTTTATCGATTTATGAACTAACCTATTGACAAGATGCCACAGAGCTAGTTCCCTGTTTTCTACTGTTTTCAGCTTCAGAAAAGTTGTTCTAGAAATATTCTCGGAATTGGAAAATTCGAAGCCCGGAAGTCTTAGAATTCCAGAAGGTTCCACGGAGTCCCAAAGAGACCAGGAGGGGGGGCTCAGGGGGGCCACACCATAGGGCGGCGCGCCCCCCTTAGCCGCGCCGAGGGGGTGGTGTGGGGCCCCCAAGCCTCCACCGCCTCTGCCCTTTCGCCTAATTAATCCCCCCGAGACATAAACCCTAGGAGGATCCCACTTTTTCTCGAGAAACACCCGAGACCGCCATCACCGTCATCCTGAGATCGATAGGGTTTCGGAGCTCTCCTCGACACCCTCCCGGAGGGGGAAATCGTCACCGGAGGGGTCTACACCACCATGCTCTCCTCCGAAGTGATGCGTGAGTAGTTCACCCTGGACTACAGGTCCATATCAGTAGCTATATGGTTGTTCTCTCCACTTTGTACCTCATGTTTAGATCTTGTGAGCTGCCTATCATGATCAAGATCATCTTTATGTAATGCTACATGTTGTGTTTGCTGGGATCTGATAAATGTTGAATGATATGTCTTCTAATTATCAATCTATCATGTTGTCTTCAGCTTATGTTATTTATGATCTTGCATGCTCTCCGTTTTTAGTAGATGCTCTGGCCAAGTAGATGCTAGTAACTCCAAGAGGGAGTATTTATGCTCGATAGTGGGTTCATGCCTCCTTTTCATCTGTGCTCGAGTGACAGAAACGTGACGGATGGAGGATGTGTTGTTGCCATTAGGGAGAAAACAACAATGTTTTGTCTAAGGATGATGTTATTGTTTACATTACACACTTTGCTGGCTGCGATTATCTATTGCTTGCAACTTAATACCCAACGTTTGTTTGGATAATATTCGGAGGGTGGATTTTTAGTAATAGATGCTGTTGGATAACGGTCTACGTATTTTGTTGTAATGCCCACATGAATCACATAGTAATCTTTATGTCTTGCATATGCACTACGGTGCAGCCTTCATTTATGTCAATTGCCCAGCTGTAATTTATTCACCACACATGTTATTTATCTTTGACGGAGAGACACCACTAGTGAACTGTGGACCCCGGTCCTTTTTCCTCATACTGATAAAACACCTACTGCTTTCATACTGCTCTCATACTGTTCCTAATGTTTTCCTACTATTTTCCCCACCATACGTTTAACCTCTTTGTGTTCAGCAAAACCGGTGAGATTGACAACCTCACTGGTTCGTTGGGGCAAAGTGAATTGATTGTGTTGTGCAGGTTCCACGTTTCCGCTGAACCGGTAGTGCGCCCTGCCATTTAAACAGCTTCAACCTTCTGAAGTTAATCCTTCCTCCTACTGGTCGATTCACCTTGGTTTCTTTCTAAGGGAAACTTGCTGCTGCACTCTTCATACCTTCCTCTTGGGGTCTCCCAACTAACGTGGGGTCACACGCATCAAGCACTTTTCTGGCGCCGTTGCCGGGGAGTAAGAGAATTTCTGCAAGGGGAGTCTCTCACTTCCAATCTCTTTTCTTTGTTTTTTGCTTAGGTTATTTTATTTTGTCTTGTTTTCTTCTCTTTATCGATAACACAAAAAAATTAGTTCTTATTCTAGCTGTAGTTTTATTCCTGTTTTTAGGCTTGTTAAAATGACTACTCCTGAGAACGCTAAGTTGTGTGACTTTACTAGCACCAACAACAATGACTTCATTAGCACACCTATTGCTCCACCTTCTCCTACTGCTGATTTTTATGAGATAAAGCATGTCATGTTAAACCTTGTTATGAGAGAGCAATTTTCTGGTGTTAGTACTGATGATACTGTTGCCCATCTTAATAATTTTGTTGAACGATGTGAGATGAGAAAATATAAATATGTAGATGGATATATTATTAAACTGAAATTGTTTCCTTTCTCTTTGAGAGGAAGAGCTAAAGAATGGTTGCTGTCTTTGCCTAGAAATAGTATTGATTCTTGGACTAAGTGCAAAGATGCTTTCATTGGAAAATATTATCCTCCTGCTAAGATTATATCTTTAAGAAGTAGCATTATGAATTTTAATCAACTTGATAATGAGCATGTTGCTAAAGCTTGGGAAAGAATGAAATTTTTAGAAAAGAATTGTCCCACTCATGGACTGACTAATTGGATGATCATCCAAACCTTTTATGCAGGTCTGATTTTTCTTCGAGAAACCTTCTGGATTCAGCTGCTGGAGGAACCTTTATGTCCATGACCTTGGGGTTAGCAACAAAGCTTCTTGATGATATGATGGTAAATTATTCTGAGTGGCACACTGAGAGAGCTACAACTGGTAAGAAGGTAAATTCTGTTGAAGAAACCTCCTCTTTGAATAAAAGACTTGATGCTATTATGTCTATGCTTGTGAATGTCCATGCTCCTATTGATCCAAATAATGTTCCTTTAGCCTCTTTGGTTGCTCAAGAAGAGCATGCTGATGAACTTCATTAAAAATAATAATTTCAACACCAATGCTTATAGGAATAATTTTGGTAGCAACAATTATAGGCCATATCCTCCCAATAATAGCAATTCTTATGTTAATTCTTATGGTAATTCCTACAACAACAACAAAAGTTTACCCTCTGATCTTGAGAACATGCTTAAGAATTTTATTAGTACACAAACTGCGTTTAATAAATCTGTTGAGGAAAAGTTTGGCAAAATTGTTGTTCTTGCTTCTAAGGTTGATAG
The DNA here is from genome assembly GCA_028641055.1 of Alopecurus myosuroides. Lineage (NCBI taxonomy): Eukaryota > Viridiplantae > Streptophyta > Magnoliopsida > Poales > Poaceae > Alopecurus > Alopecurus myosuroides. The sequence goes on along the minus strand of CM054060.1, from coordinate 59,374,780 downwards.
CCTTGCTCTTGATGTTGATTTTCTGAAACTAAAGTTTATGCCTCATGATGTTAAGGAAAGTAAAACTTTGAATACTATCCAAATTTGAATTGATGATAATGTCAGAATATTACCTGAATTGCATGCTAGATGGGAAACAGAAGATGAAATAGCTAGAAAGAATAATATAGCTAATGTTTGCACCATTACCAACACTAGTAAAACTAAAGCTTCTCATGCTATAAAACCTTCTACTATCAATGCTAAAGTAATTAGTGTTGGAAACACTCCCACTTCTGCTAGTAAAATTGCAAAACTGCTAAAAATGCTTATAGGAATAATTTTAGCTGAACTGCTTATAGGAATAATTTTGGTAGCAACAATTATAGGCCATATCCTCCCAATAATAGCAATGCTTATTTTAATTCTAATGTTAATTCCTATAACAACAAAAAAAGTGTACCCTCTTATCTTGAGAACATTCTTAAGAATTTTATTAGTACACAAACTGCGTTTAATAAATCTGTTGAGGAAAAGTTCGGCAAAATTGATGTTCTTGCTTCTAAGGTTGATAGCCTTGCTCTTGATGTTGATTTTATGAAACTAAAGTTTATGACTCATGATGTTAAAGAAAGTAAAACTTTGAATGCTATCCAAATTTGAATTGATGACAATGTTAGAATATTAGCTGAATTGCATACTAGATGGAAAAGAGAAGATGAAATAGCTAGAAAGAATAATATAGCTAATGTTTGCAACATTACCAACACTAGTAAAACTGAAGCTTCTCATGCTATAAAACCTGCTACTATCAATTCTAAAGTAATTAGTGTTGGAAACACTCCCACTTCTGCTAGTAAAATTGCAAAACTGCCTGAAACTGCTAAAAATGCTCCTGATAAAAGTGTTAATTTTTTTATAAACATGGGAGACAATGGTCTCATTATATTTGATAAAAATTATCTTGATTTATATGATTGCAACATAAATGAAGTGATTAAGTTCTTACAAAAGCTTACTAGTTGTCCTAATGCTAGTGCTATGAATATGGCTTTCACAAAACATATTACAAATGCTCTCATGCAAATTAGAGTAGATGAATTAAGATGTGAAGCCTCTATCCCTAGGAAGCTAAATGATGGTTGGGAGCCTATTATTAAAATGAAAGTAAATGATTTCGGTTGCAATGCTCTATGTGATCTTGGTGCTAGTATATCTGTTATGCCCAAGAAATTCTATGATATTCTTGATTTACCACCATCGGAACCTTGTTATTTGGATATTCGTCTTACTGATAATGTTAGAAAGAAACCTTTGGGGGAGAGTTGATGATGTTCTTATCATGGTTAATAATACTCTTGTCCCTGTTTATTTTCTTGTATTGAATATTGAATGCAATGCTTCTTGTCCAATTGTTTTGGGAAGACCTTTTCTTAGAACTGTTGGTTCTGTTATTGATATGAAAGAAGGGAATATTAAATTTTAGTTACCACTCAAAAAAGGTATGGAACACTTTCCTATAAAGATAATTAAGTTGCCTTTTGATTCTGTTATTCGAACAAGTTACAATTTGGATGCTTCTTCACTTGAAAATACTTGATTCCACTTTTCTAGGCCTAGCTAAAAGGCGTTAAAGAAAAGCACTTCTTGGGAGATAACCCATGGTTTTATTTTTTCTTTGTTTTTCTATGTTTTCTTTGAGTAAAGGGTTTGTATACTTATGTAGAAACTCCTTTATATCTTTCTTTTCATGTTTTAGTAGTGCCAAGTAAGGTTTCTGACGAGAGTTGGAGTTGGTTTTCGGATTTCTGCGCGGGAAACAGATTTCTTCTGTCCACCGTAAAAAATCGTATAAAATCCTGGAAGATCAGAATGATCTGAAACTTTTCATGCTTATTCCTCAGCTAATTCCTCAACTTTTTTGTCCCTTAAGTTTTTCGATCTGAGCAACGTAGGTGCCTCCAAAAAATTCTTCTTTACAGACTGTTCTGGTTTTGACAGATTGTGCCATTTTTCTTGCATTTGCTCTTTCGCGATGTCAAGTGGATTTCTTTGCTTAAAGAAACATCAGTGGTTGTAGCTAATGTTTAAAAGTATCAATAGAACTTGTTCCATACAGAACCAATGGATTTTTAGTATTTGCACTAACCCTCTAACGCGAATTACTGTTTGAGTGTGGTGTGAAGGAAGTTTTCAAGGGTCAAGAGAAGAGGTGATATATGTGATCAAGAAGAGTGCAAGGTCAAAGCTTGAGGATTCCCCCGTGGTTCATCCAACCATATTTTTAGAAGACTAAATCATCTAAGCTATGGTATGCCCAAGGCATCCCCTTCTTCATCAACTATTTATCATGTCACTTCTCGTGAAACTATATTTTTATTCGGTCACATCATATGAAGTTTACTTGGAGCGTCTGTTTGTTTTTATTTTGTTTTCCTTGCTGCAATAATATAGTTGGATCCTAGAATTCTTTGTTTGGGAGAGAGACACACTCCACTTTTTCATTTGAATACTTGTTATGCTAGTATTCTTAGTTTTTCTTCTAGTTGCTGCAAAAATTCCTGTTTAGCTCTCGTTTTCATTGCATCTCTTATTCAGAGCTGCTAGTTTAGTAGTGTTTTGTGAGTCCTCTCATGTTTGCTTGCTGTAGCATTTAGAGAGTTTTTGTTAAAGCATTTTTTGTATGGTGCTTGTTGGGAAAAGAAACTGCTGCTTGAGGTAGAATTTTTTACGGTGCAAGTAGAAGGTTGTATAGATTGTAGCTAGACTTTTTCATATCATGCTAGATGTTATTTTAGTTTTAAAGCCATATGGTTATTGAGTAGCATGATTAGCCTCAAATATCTGAGAGTGTTTAATGTTCCATTGAAAGAATCATGAGTTGTTCTTGTCATATTGAAGCATAAATTTGTGGTGTTCTCCTTTGAATGTGTTATTTGGTTGACTTGGCGCATACTCACACCATGTTTATGACTATGAAACAGTCACAAATAGCCTCCATGATCATTTATTTTTTGAACTTGTGGTACCACTTATGCTTTGATTAATGATGTTTATGTCGCTATGCATGATTTTGGCTCTTATGCTCTCTTGATTTGTCGCTCCCAGTCTTTTTCTAGCCTCCACCTGTACTGAGTATGAGCTCTACTCGTGCATCCAACTCCCAAAAACCAAAGTTTCCACATTGTGTTCACCATACCTACCTACATGTGGTATTTAACCGCCACTCCAAAGTAAATTGCTCATGTGTTACCTTTAAAACTTTCAAAATTACTCATGTTTTTTGCTCCTGTTTTAGTTCATGACGACGTAAATAGAAAATATTTATCTCACTTGCTGATTGGACTTTCACACCCTGGACTAGTGGCTTCATCCGCTTATCCAATGATAGAGGAGCTGGCAGTGGGGTGCCCAGCCCCAAATTAATAACACAAATTTTCTTCACTATTTTGCCCCTGATTTATCAGTCAAAGCATAATTGTGTAAACAAAAGAGAAAGAGGGATGACCTTCTACCCAGATGCGTCCTTCTGTGGGAGCCGCTCTTGTGAAGTCTAGTTGGCTTGTGACGTACTGTATTTTCTGTTTACCATTCGCTGACATAAGCATACACCTCTCTTAAAATATTTACACTCCTCCACGGTATGTGATTGTTGGCAGGCACCCGAGGATTCGGTTAGCCATGGTTTGTGAAAGATGGTTGGGAGGAGTGTCAAGTTTTTATACCTCTGTTTAATAAAATAAAAACTCTAGCACATGAGTGATCTATGCTTCCCTCTGCGAAGGGTCTTTCTTTTACTTTTATGTTGAGTCTCCGTCTTCTAACTTTATGCACAGTTGAGAGAGCGTTTTTGCCATTCTGAGTTTTATGTGCATTTGTATCAGAAACATTATTAATTGATTCATGATGTGTTATTGCTTATTCTCTAATTATGTGTTCTAGTCTTTCTCATGAACTTTGAAGGTGTCCTGGCATTTATGCTTTGCCCCACTCTTAAGGACTAGCGAAATATCACTTTGACATGTTTTCTCTATACTTGAAACAAACGTATATCTTTATTTGCATTGTTATTCATGATCTTTTATTTGAGTTACTTCTCATGATGCAAGTTGATTGCTATGCTTTATTATTAAAGTTCTATCTATCATGCTTGTGTTTAAGTTCTATGATCTCAGCTTACTTATGCTTTTACATTATTGATGATCAAGTTTATGTTGGTAGCATGTCACCTCAGAAATTATTGTGTTCTATCGTTTACCAACTCGAGGACGAGTAGGAACTAAGCTTGGGGATGTTGATATGTCATAAACGTATCCTTAATTTTTGATGTTCCATGTTATTTTCTTATTGTTTCCCACATGTTTGCTATACACTTTATGTCATTTTTATCGATTTTCTGGACTAACCTATTGATAAGATGCCACAGAGCCAGTTCCCTGTTTTCTGTTGTTTTTAGTTTCAGAAAAGTTGTTCTGCAAATATTCTCGGAATTGGAAAATTCGAAGCCCGGAAGTCTTAGAATTCCCGAAGGTTCCATGGAGTCCGAGGAGACCCGGAGGGGGGCCTCAGGGGGGCCCACACCATAGGGCAGGCGCCCCCTTGGCCGCGCCAGGGATGGTGGTGTAGGGCCCCCAGGCCTTCACCGCCTCTGCCCTTTCGCCTATTTAATCCCCTCGAGACATAAACCCTAGGAGGATCCCACTTTTCCCGAGAAACACCCGAGGCCGCCGTCACCGTCATCCCGAGGTCGGGAGGGTTCTGGAGCTCTCCCCGGCACCCTGCCGGAGGGGGAAATCATCACCGGAGGGGTCTACACCACCATGCCCTCCTCCGAAGTGATGCGTGAGTAGTTCATCCCTCGACTACGGGTCCATATCAGTAGCTAGATGGTTGTTCTCTCCAGTTTGTACCTCATGTTTAGATCTCGTGAGCTTCCTATCATGATCAAGATCATCTTTATGTAATGCTATATGTTGTGTTTGCTGGGATCTGATGAATGTTGAATGCTATGTCTTCTGATTATCAATCTATCATGTTATCTTCATGGTTATGTTATTCATGATCTTGCATGCTCTCCGTTATTAGTAGATGCTCTGTCCAAGTAGATGCTAGTAACTCCAAGAGGGAGTTTTTATGCTTGATAGTGGGTTCATGCCTCCTTTTCATCTGTGCTCGAGTGACAGAAACGTGACGGATGAAGGATGTGTTGTTGCCATTAGGGAGAAAACAACAATGCTTTGTCTAAGGATGATGTTATTGTTTACATTACACACTTTGCTTATTGCGATTATCTGTTTCTTACAACTTAATACCTAATGTTTGTTCGGATGATGTTTGGAGGGTGGATTTTTAGTCATAGATGTAGTTGGATAACGGTCCATGTATTTTGCTGTAATGCCTGCATGAATCACATAGTAATCTTTATGTCTTGCATATGTACTACGGTGCAGCCTTCATTTCTGTCAATTGCCCAGCTGTAATTTTTTCACCACACATGTTATTTATCTTTCACGGAAAGACACCACTAGTGAACTGTGGACCCCGGTACTTTTTCCTCATACTGATAAAATACCTACTGCTTTCATACCGCTCTCATATTGTTCCTACTGTTTTCGTACTGCTTTCCACGCCATATGTTTAACCTCTTTGTGTTCAGCAAAACCGGTGAGATTGACAACCTCACTGCTTCGTTGGGGAAAAGTGAATTGATTGTGTTGTGTATGTTCCACGTTGCTGCTGAACCGGTAGTACGGCCCTGCCATCTCAGCTGCTTCAACCTTCTGAAGTTACTTCTTCCTCCTACTGGTCGATTCAACCTTGGTTTCTTTCTGAGGGAAACTTGCTGCTGCACTCTTCATACCTTCCTCTTGGTGTCTCCCAACGAACGTGTGTTCACACACATCATATGCCGGGTATGACTAGCCCGCATCAGAGTGCGGCATTTCAGGCATCGAAGGAGACAAAAAGATCCCAGTTGATGAGGCATTCCCGGGTCTTGCCATCATTATCGATGCGAGGTTAACTCACAAATAGGAAGGCGAGCTTATCCACTTCCTCCGTGAGAATCGGGATATCTTTGCATGGTCTAATCAGGACCTGCTAGGTGTCCCGAGGGAGTTGGTTGAGCACTCATAACATGTCAGTCCGGAAGAAAAGACAGTGAAGCAACCTCTCCGACGCTTCACCGCAGATAGGAGAAAGGCTATTGGTAACGAGATAGCTAGGTTGCTCGCAGCTGGCTTTATCATGGAGGTGCTGCACCCGGACTGGTTGGCTAACCCGTTCCTGGTAGAAAAGAAGAAAGATGATCCGAATGTGGCCATTGTGTGGTGGATGTGTATTGATTACATGAACCTGAACAAGGCATGTCCTAAAGATCCATTCCCGCTGCCTCGGATTGATCAAGTGATCGATTCTACGGTCGGGTGTGAATTGTTGTCTTTTGTAGATGCGTATTCTGGTTTCCATGAGATACCTTTGAACCGTGATGATCAAATAAAGACATCCTTTATTACCCCGTATGGGGCTTATTGCTATCGTGTAATGAATTTTGGTTTGAGAAATGCCGGTGCCACTTATCAGAGATGCATGCAGAAATGCTTGCATGATCAAAATGGCAAAAATGTGCAGGTGTATGTCGATGATATCGTCATCAAGACCAAGGAGAAGAATACTATGTTGGATGATCTTAGAGAGACATTCGCAAACCTGAGAAGATTCTGGTTAAAGCTTAACCCGACCAAGTGTACATTTGGTGTGCCGGCAGGAAATTTACTCGGTTTTCTCGTGTCAAGCCGAGGCATCGAGGCAAATCCGACCAAAAACAGTGCTATAGAAAGCGTGAAGCTTCTGAGGTGCCTCAAGTATGTTTAGAGGTGCAATGATTGCCTGGCGTTCTTGAGTCGCTTCATTGGTAGGATGGGAGGGGGAGAAGGCATTGCTTTTGTACCAGCTGACGAAGAAAACAGACAATTTCGTCTGGACGCCGCAGGCGGATTCGGCGTTTGATGAACTGAAGAAAATGTTATTTTCTGCGCCGATATTGGCCTCGCAACTGCCCAAAGAGACAATGTTGCTCTATATTGCAGCCACTAACCGAGTTGTTAGTGCTGTGGTGGTGGTAGAGCGAGAAGAAGAAGGAAAAACAGTGTAGAGACCGATATATTATTTGAGCGAAGTGATCTCCTTATCGAAGCAAAATTACCCGCACTACTAGAATATGACACATGGTGTCTATATGGCGGCCAAGAAACTGAAGCATTACTTCCAAGAGCACCCTATGACAGTGGTGAGTGCAGCCCCTATCTCGGAAATTATTGGCAACAAAGATGCAAGCGGCCGAGTAACCAAGTAGCCCATTGAGCTGGCGTCTTACACGCCACAATATGCAAGGAGAGATGCCATCAAATCTCAGGTTTTGGCCGACTTCCTTGTCGATTGGACCGAGATGCAATATGAGCCACCATTGCCTGACTCCAATTTCTGGAGAATGCATTTTGATGGGTCCAAGATAAAAGATGGTCTGGTGTTGGCGTAGTTCTTACCTCGCCTAGCACGATCAGCTGAAGTATGTGTTGCAAATTCATTTCTCTGCATCTAACAATGTGACCGAATATGAGGCACTGGTCCATGGGCTAAATGTGGCTAAGGAAATCGGCATTCGCCGGATAGTGTGTTATGGTGATTCGGATCTTGTGGTCCAGCAAGACTCTAGCAACTGAGATGCCTTGGATGCCAACATGACACCATATCAGTTTCATGTCCATAAAATCTTCGGGTACTTTGATGGTTGCGAGTTCAATCATGTACATCAGGCAGAAAATGAGGCTGCCGACATACTGTCCAAGTTGGGTTCATCCCGGCAGACCATTCCAGCCGGCATATCACTCGAGCATATTCGGAAACCATCCATCAAGCCATCATCTGAATCCAAGTCAATATTTGTCCCTGCAAATCCGGAACCTGATATCGCCCCAATGGATGTGGATATGGGCTGCATTTTGGAGAACCCGGGGACTGCTCAGCGGAACCCGGGGACTTATCTGGCTTATCTGTCCATGTCGGATGAGGAAATGTCGGTAGAAGCCATGGAGATCGATGAGCCCGCCTTTGCTTCTCGTGTTGTGCCATTATGGGCCCAGCCTATGATGTCCTATATGATGGATGGTAGCTTGCCGAGTGAAGAGGTCTCGACAAGGCAAATACAGAGATGATCTAAGGCTTTCACCATCATCAATGGTGAAATGTATAAGAGAAGTGTCACCAGCACGCTTCAGTGTTGTATCGAACCGAAAGAAGGGCAAGAAATTCTCACGGATATTCATCAAGGAGAATGTGGTCATCATGCTTCGTCAAGAGCCCTGGTTCACAAGGCATTCCGGCATGGATTCTATTGGCCCAATACTTTGCAGCAAGCAAATGATATTGTCCAGAAGTACAACGGATGTCAGAGGTACGCCAGCAAAATTCATATGGCTGGCTTCAACACTCAAAACTATTCCCATTACCTGACCGTTTGTTGTTTGGTGTGTGGACATGGTGGGACCCTTCAAGCCTGCTCGAGGTAACATGACACATATGCTGGTTATGGTGCACAAGTTCACCAAGTGGATAGAAGTGAAACCAATAAGGAAGCGTGACGACCACACGGTCGTATCCTTCTGAAGGATATAATTCTGAGATATAACTATATCGCATAGAATTGCAACAAGTCTGCCCGCTGCCTTGCAGCAATTGGAGCATGTGAATCAAGCAGCTTCCAGAGGGTTTGGGTTGATGATCTTCCTAGTGATGTAATCAGGGCCATGTACAGCGTTTCTGCCGTTCATTTCGGGTGTGTTTGGGACAGCTCCACTCCACCAATTTTCGGTTGGAGCTGGTGAAGCTGTCCCAAACGCAGGAACTCCAGCGTACAGGCGGAGCGGAGCTGACAACCCGACACGTTCATTTTAGTGGAGCCAGCGAATAGGTGCTTCGCCTGCTCTACTTCAGGTCTAGCGACCTGAAATTACCCACCACTGCCATTATGATGAGCGATCTTTTTTTTTGTTCTTATCTCTACTGACTCCTTGGATTAGAATCTTTCCCCCAATGACAGGAGACTAGGGGGCGCCGCCGTCAATCTCTCAGTCACGACCCTCCCTTTAGAGCCTCCCCGGCGACCAACGAGGCTCTCTCTCTCCCTCCCCTCCATTGTACGTCCCTATTCCCTGAGGCCACCAGCCAGCCGACTCTCTCCCCGTCGCCCCCTGCTTCTCATCACGCGACCCGCCGCTGACTGGAACAAAGTCATGTCGCCGTTTTCCTGCAGCTGCAGCCCCGCCGCCCCATGCTTCTCATCACTCTTCCAGCTGCATCCTCTGTGCAGACTAGACGCCAAGTTCCTGCAAAAAGATTTCGTTGCCTCCTTCTCTTCAGGCCACCGCCTCCTCTCACCTCTAGCTCCCCGCATGGCATACAAAGCAGATCCGTATGGTAACACTATGGTCAGACTGTATATGCAGTTTTTGAGAGTGGTATACTGTGGTGCAAGATAGAAATGTGTGTGGGTTCCCGAGCGTGCAATGTCTTCTAGAGACAGTGCGACTGGCTCTCATTTATCTCAAAGAAAATGCTTACCGATAAGCACTCTTCGGTACATGGATCTGTAACAGGTAGAAAGGAGGACGAAAATGAAGGTTTTTTTTTTGAAAGATTAATCTAGTCTATTCACGACAATCTACCTAAAATCTGGATCTGGTTTTACTTGCAAGTCAAACGTTTTTTACAGCTCCAGAGTTCATAACATGGAGTGAAGTTTAGATATAGAGTGGAGCTAAGTGGAGTAGAGCCCTCCCAAACACACCCTTCGTTCTTAATGGAATGCATTCCATGTAAAAAAAAACGTAACGTGCGGGATTTTTTTCCTTTTTTTTTGCGAAGTGAATCTCTAGAAAAAGAATTTGTAGAGTTGGTTCTAGCGCAGTGCACGGAGGCAGATCTTCGCCTACGGCCCACGTATGAATTGGGCCACAGTCTCAGGCCTGCAACACTCAAAAGCTCAGTTTCGTTGGGGCCGTACTTCCAAACCCACCGCGGGCCCTCCTTCGTCCAAGCGGTGCCCCAACTGCCCAACACACTTGCTCCCGGTTCTCGCACGCCGTCATGGAACCATCGCCGGAGCATTCGCCGCCCACCACCACCCCCGCCTCCGTCTTCTCCGCTGGAGAGCCATGGCCTCTGGCCAACTCCTCCTCTCTCTTCCCCCTCTTCCCGCTCTCCGCTCCCGCCGAGGTGTCCCAGTTTCTCCCGAACCCTAGCTTCTCCTTCGACGCCTCCTCCCTCAACATCCCGCCCACTGCCTCCTCCTCCCTCCCGCCTCCGCTGAGCCCTTCGTCGGATGAGGAGCCGGCGCCGAAGCCCGCGCCCGCGAAGTACAACCTGCTGCCCTCCTCACCGTCGCCTCCGACCTCCGACGATGAGAGGGGGTCGAGGCGGAAGGACAGGAAGAGGAGGAAGCGGAGGAGGGACCAGGAGCGGTATGGTGGGGCGGCTGCTTCGCGGAAGCCGGGCGTTCACGCCTGGGCTGGGTCGGAGACCAAGCTGGTCAAGGATTACTACGTCGACGCCAAGGGTGATCAGGATAACTTGGCGTTTGGATCCATCTACAGGTAGTTGGTTGCTTATGTACTGTAGTATGTAGCTATGATGTGTACACTGAATTGCTGGATACTGAAGCTTTTGTGTGGACTGCTTATAGGTTTGCACGTGAATTTATTGGTGTGTTTTGTTCTAGTAGGAAACGCTTAGAGTTTCTGTTCAAATTTGCAATTTGATGCAGGTGTGCCAGAGTGATGTGTAAGGTTGCTTATGTTTAGCGTCTTATTCAAAGTTATTAGCATCGAGTGTGATCTCCTAGATGCAAAAAACACATGCTTAAACTCATTTCCGAGATCACTACATGCTTAAACTCATTTCTGAGATCACTAAAATTTGCCAGACAGAGTTAATGATAGTGATGGACATGGAGTGATAGTTTAAATTATTAAACCCAGTGTAGGTACCCATGCCAAGTTAGACGCCGGGCTGGTTACTTTTTACAAAATCAGATAATTCTGTCAAACAGGAAAATCTTCTATCATCATATATACCTACAGTGGAACTCTCTATTTTTTTTTTTATCTTCTAGGACTTGCTACATCTGGAAGTTCTTAAAATCAGGCTATTTCAAAACGTTCTAGAGTAAATCTATCCGGGTATTGTCAAGATCTTTTTTATCAAGGGCAACGTTTAGTTTACTATTCTGTGGTGCCTTGTGATTGCCAGTTCAATATTTACTTGTATAAATGCGAGCAAACAACACGGACTTTGTACATTAAGGAATTGAACCTGTAGCTGCTATCTGCACATGATACACCGGACCCTTTATTATTTAGAAGTCTTGTCTGGTTACGACCAAACTTGGGAGCCGCTATCAGGGTGAGAACTTTAGAATTTCTTTGTCTTATCCAATTCAAGTGCGGTAGCCAAAGAGGGGGAGTTTACAACATCAGTGCTAATTGAAGCTTGTTCTGGATAGCAATTCGACTGATATGGTCAAAGTAACAATGTAAGCAATATGTGGAATTAGGTTATCATCATGCTATAAAAGTTTTATGTAGCCTCTTTGGTAAGAATGTCAATGCTTGATAAAACGATGAAGTTTTCCACTTTTTAGTTTTTACCTGGCACAGAAGCTTCTTTTTTGTTACTCAAACTTATTCAGTTATCTTATTTGTTCTATTTAAGTCTAACACCACATGGTAATATGCAGAATGGATATTGCACGCTACAAGCCTCAGATGACACTGGATGCACGTGGTCTGAATCGACGTTTTTATAGTTGTGGACATGCTTCATCACATATGGATCTTGATTCAGATTTAGATGGATTGGATAGCAAAGTAAAAGTTGGAGGTCGTTACTTCTCAGCAAAACATGCTGTTTTAGAAAGAAATAAGGGTTTCAAACACCTGAAAGTGTTGAAAAGAGATGCTGCAGTTCTCCCTGAAGATTTTATCCCTGTAGAGACACCATCCATTCCTGCGAAAAGTGCTACTGTGCAACTGGAGCTTGAGGAATCCTGGGAGGATGAAATACTTAGGAGGACAAAAGAATTCAATAAGATGACACGTGAATGTCCCCATGATGAAAAAATTTGGTTGGCCTTTGCTCAATTTCAGGTATCACGATTTTATAAGAATATATCTTTCGCTAGGCAGTGCATATTGTATACTGCATAGCTGATTGCTTTTACAGCATATGTTAAGTTACAAACAGAAATTTAAGCTATCAAACTGTTCTCTAGAGTTTTACTATAGCTAACATTCCCCTCTCCCGACTTATAGTTAAGAAGTCTACTGAAGAGATATCCTCTGCTTTTGAATTGCAGGACAAAGTCGCCAGTACTCAGCCACAAAAGGCAGCACGTCTGCAAACAACTGAAAGAAAGATTAGTATATTGCAGAAGGCTCTGGAGCTCAATCCAGATAACGAGGAATTGTTGCTTTGCCTTCTGAAGTCATATGGTGAGAGAGATAGCACTGAGAGTCTTTTTAGTAAATGGGAGAAAATACTTATGGAACACCCTGACAGTTGTAAGTTGTGGAAACAATATCTAATTCTTTGCCAAGGCGAGTTCTCCAGATTCAAAGTATCTGATACAAGGAAGTCTTATACATATGCTGTAGAGGCTATATCGGCAGCTTGCACCAAGCTATGTAGGCAGGTTCAGTGTTTCGCTGTGCATATTTCAGCTTTTATATCTGTTCTCCACCCCCTTCTCTCCCTCTCTTTGCATGAATGTGCTCTAGTCATAATTTTATTTTTGTTCTGATATTTTCCACAGGATAATCAAAATGCCGATCTCAAGGCACAACCTTCATTAATTCAGCTTGAACTTGGTTTAGTGGATATATTTGTGAACCTATGTCGGTTTGAATGGCAGACAGGACATCGAGAATTAGCAACCGGGCTATTTCAAGCTCAAATTGAATTTAGCTTATTCTCCCCTCCACTTTCCCTGTCCACTAGCAGTAAGCAAAGGCTCTTTGAGCACTTCTGGAATAGTGGTGGTGCCAGAATTGGAGAAGATGGGGCTCTTGGGTGGTCTACGTGGTTAGCAAAGGACGAGGAGAGTCGACAAAACATGGTTATGCAAGAAAATACCCAAGAGCCTGACGGTGGAGCCTGGAGTGGTTGGTTTGATCCCTCTAGAGCAAATGCTGAAACAAATGATATGTCTAACAAATCAATAGAACCATCAGCATCTGATGGAATTGATGGAGAAGACCCTGATGCTGAGGACACACCTTCAGAAGATGATGTTGAATCTTTGCTAAAAAAGCTTGGCATTGATGTAGACACCGAGTACAGCAGCGAAGTTAAAGATGCAAAAACATGGAATAGATGGTCCGCAATGGAGTTGTTGAGGGACAATGAACAATGGATGCCTGTTCATGAAAATTCTGGTACTTCCTATTTTCCCTTGTGTTGGTACATTGATAGGTGACTCTGTAGAGTTTTCTATTGAACTCAATGCTAACACTGTATGCTGTTTTCAGGAGTAGGACCAAGTCGGTCTGATGATGCTTCAACTGGAGACGTTAATGACCAGCTTTCCAGAGTAATCTTGTTTGAGGACGTAACTGAGTTTCTGTTCTCTTTATCTTCAGAAGAGGCTCGTTTTTCTTTGATATGCCAATTCATTGATTTCTATGGTGGCAAAATTTCTAGATGGTAAATCCTCTTAGTTCTACCTGATAAGCTGTGGTCATCCTTTTTGTATGAACATAACTAAATGATATATTTTATTGCCTTACAGATTGCTTAAATTTTTTATGCTTACATGGCTGAACAAAAAATATTGGTAGCGCTACGAGGCTAAAAATCAATATGATTAAATCTGTAACCATATAATGGAAAGCATGAGATGTATGGTATAACTGCAGCTTCCCTGATGGGTTTCATTATTATTTTGGTCATATAGTGTGTTTGTCTATTAATTTTTTTCATCGTGCACATTTCAGTATGTAGAGTAGATTCTGAGTCGACAGCTGGGTGATTTGAATTTTATCCTAGTTATAAGGAGCTTATGGCAACTTGTTTAGTCCTTAAAACCTACATCGGTAAGAAGTTGTGCACTGGGTTGCACCATGGATAGTTTGTTTGTTTTCCTTATTTTGGTATCTATTTGTTTGTATAATTATCTTTCGGTGTTAACCACCGTATATTTCTAAACTCCAGGACTTATCTTTCAGTGTTTAACAGTATTCTTAAATTCCAGGACGTCCAGCAACAGTTCAAGTTGGCTTGATAGAATTATGAGCCTTGAGAGGATATCAAATGATATTTTGGAAGATCTTAGCACCGTATATGACCTTGTAAACAAGACTCAAGATTCAAGTCATTACAGATTGGAGTCGTTATCAGGGAGTATGCACGATCTTTCTCAAAGACCTGGCCTGGTGAAATTTCTGCAAAATGCAATATTGCGTTCCCTTGATGTATTCCCTCGTAATCATATCTTGGAGGAAGCTGTCCTTGCGACCACCCAAATGTATACGGCACAAGAGAACACTTTGTCTGCTCCTGCTAAAGCATCACGGGCTTTGGCCAAAAGTCTGCTGAAGAAAGACAGACAGGTATGCTTTACCCTCTTCCGTTTTTGTGCATCAGTTTGCTGTAGAGCATAAACTCGCTAGTTGTGCAGTAAATGACAGAATGAAGTTTGCTCTTGTATTTCTAGTCACCTAGTTCGTATGATACAGTTTTGCTAAGTGATATCACTGATGTAATCTGCATCGATTAGTAGGCTAAGCACATCATGTAGTTATGGAACCAAAATCAAGCAAATGCAATAAGAAGTTGTAGCAGAAGTCCTCAGTTCAATAGCAGCTCTTTATATTTTCCAGTAACCAGTTTAATAATCCATCCATTATCTTGTTCTAAGCGTTGTTATTGTGAGAATTCTCCGTGTCCATCTTTCCCTTTGTACATATAATCTACAGTTTTTTTTAACAGAACTTATATATAGCAGTAATCAGTCTTAACCATATGTATCTTGTAACATTGCATATTAATAGAAGAAATGTAAACAGTGTAACTTTGTTGTGGTCAGGATCTTTTGCTTTGTGGAATATATGGCCGAATCGAGGCTAGGCATGGGAACATTGACCAAGCAAGGAAGATATTTGACATGGCACTGATATCTACCGAAGGAGCTACACAGGTACCGTATGACCATAAAATAAATATATTTGAAGCTTGTATATTCAGTTCCAATCAGCGTTATTTGCTGTGTGGTTGCGTAATGCTGCTGCTCTAGCATCTTTTGTGTGTACATAAATCTGTCTCTGGAGGTGCATGTTGCCATCTTCATTCTGAAATAGGACTCTTTAGAGATTGACGCGATCTCACTGTACGACTTTGCCCAATATTTTTAATTGTACATTAGTCAACAATATTAGAAAATGTTGATTTGAAATTAGTTTGATAACAATCATCATTATGACTTACATTTTGTGGTCAAGCTCTTAAATTTTTATTGCATGCATTCAAGCATGAGTTCTATTTTGGAAGGGATTTGGTAACAACTAAGAAACCAGGTTTCTGACGTTAAAAGCTTCTCCTGGTCTTTGCTATTGTTGGCAGGATCTCGTCAGGAAAGCTCCTATTCTTTATTTTTGGTATGCTGAGATGGAGATAGCAATATCTACTTCAAGAAACGATTCTGAATCGGTGCATCGTGCAATTTACATTCTTTCCTGCTTGGGGAGCAACATCAAGTATACTTCTTTTGGTGGTCCTATATCACGTCC
The DNA here is from genome assembly GCA_028641055.1 of Alopecurus myosuroides. Lineage (NCBI taxonomy): Eukaryota > Viridiplantae > Streptophyta > Magnoliopsida > Poales > Poaceae > Alopecurus > Alopecurus myosuroides. The sequence continues at coordinate 59,358,965 of CM054060.1, read as the reverse complement.
ACTTGTATTAAGGGCTCGTCAAGGATTTAAAGAACAGATTAGAAGCTTGCGATCTGCATTTGCATGTGGTTCTTTAAAAGAAGAATCAGTTGCTTTGATATGTTCGGCATCCTTGTTCGAGAGCATGACTTCTGGTTATACTTCTGGTCTTGAAGTGATAGAGGAAGCCTTTCCATTTTCAGGTTCTTCATCCTCTTCTCAATTTTGTTCTGGATATATTTGGATGATATCAGTTGAAGCCGTTACTTGTTGCTCCTGTGTGAAGTGGATGTACTTGTAATTCTTTCATTGTACGGAGTGTCAGTTATTTTCGCTATTCCTTTGCATGTCACCTTCGTTTTTTCAATTCCTGTTGGTCGAAACATAATAAATACTATCATGGTCCTATGACATGAACGCTATTTTTTCTTCCTCCTTCTCATGTATAGCTATCCTCCCTTGTTAACTATTGACAACAAAATATGCGCTTGTATTTAGGGTTCTTGTTAGCTCTGATACTAAATCGCTATCTTGCATAAGGAATCACACTGTTTTACACTGGAAATAACAAATTTCTTTTGACTGTTCGCATGGGTCAAGATGGATGGATCCTTTTGACTGCTCTCAAGTTTTTTTTCAGTTTCCACTACGAGTTAAAATTACTTTGTTGTATTTTACTGTTGAACTTGCCATTTTGTTTAACTTCTGCATCATTGTTCTGCTGTTCTTTTGAATCAGATTCAGTATTTTACCTGTTGTTCTGCAATTCCTGTAAACATTGTAATTGTTCTTGTATCAAATTTGCAATCATTAAAGCATTGTCTTAGTGTGGGAACATTGTTTTTTCAGAGAGCAACCATACCTTGGAATTTGAAGAGTTGTGGATGTATTATATCAACCTGCTTCAGAAAAATCTGAACCAGTTGAGTCTCTCAAGGGTTTGGCCGAGCATATTGAAAGGAGTACAGACATATCCGTACAATCCAAAATCGTATGCATCCATGTTAACTGTGGGCTGTCTTTACAGTGTTCCCAATAATCTGCGTCTCACACTTGACAAATGTAGTCAAAGGTAAGGTTACCTTATTTCCATGATTTTTTTCTTCTAAAAAAACTGTTTTGTATCTAGTATAATGTAATATAAATGCAACTTCTAAGGAACTGTCTGTCTAGTTCTCCTTTAATGTGGATCCTCTACGATACTCTGTTGTTTGTACACATATACGGTGTTTAAAGATGGAAAATATATGTAGCTTGTGAGCTTTCAAGTCAACACAGTATACAAATGAGCTTTTGTTCTATTCATGCAAATTTGTATGACAGTATGAGTTTGGATGGCCTTGCATTCTTTCTATTGACTGCTTATTTTTCAACAGGGACCCTTCCATAATTGCCTTGCTATTCGCTTTGTCCTTTGAATTGAGTAAAGCAGGATCTTACAATAGAATACACAGTCTGTTTGAGAGAGCTCTAGGTGATGATAAGTTACAGAAGTCTGTTTTATTGTGGCGCTGTTATCTAGCTTATGAGGCAGAGATAGCCTGTAATGCTTCTGCAGCACGGCGTGTGTTCTTCAGAGCTATACATGCTTGCCCATGGTACGTCAGTTACATTACATATGGACATCAGAGCATAAGGATGCCATTTTACTTATTGCTATCCACTCAAACCTTTATATTATATTAAATATAATATGTGAGAATATCGAGCATACTTAGAGAGGCAGTGTTTTACAATTGATTGTTGATATATCATGAATTTGAGTAGTTCATGAAATGCTAGCCTGGAACGTTAGCAGCTTCTGCTTTCTTTTGTTTGCTTCGTTATGTGAATGCCTAAGTGGTTTTAATTCTATGTGTATCCTTTTGTACCATTTAAACAGTAGATTTTATTGTCTCTTTGGGGCCTCAAAGAGACTTGTGGTGGTTTAATTTTGTTGCTGTGGATGGTTGCATTTGTCATCTCACAATCATGCTTCACAGGTCTAAACGATTATGGCTTGATGGGTTCCAAAAATTGAGCTCAGTTCTGACTATGAAAGAGTTGGCAGATCTCCAGGAAGTGATGAATGGCAAGGAATTGTTCGTTCGCACCGACATTTATGAGATACTGTTACAAGATGAAGCTGAAGATGAGTAGCTGTGTATTTGGAGTTCCAGATCTGTCACACATGACAATCGTTTAAGCTGGTAGTTTCCAAGATAACAACCGACAACGAAAGTCACCTCTGAGGTCTGCATGCATCTTGTAAACGGTTGCAGTCTTTGGATTGTAAATATTGCCGGTTATAACTATCCCTTATTTTCCGTTCCTTCCAAGACACTTTTGCCCAGGTTTGTTGAACTTTAGTTCTCCCATTTGATCCATGATTAAGACAAACAAATATAAAATGGCTTCACTAGGCTTGTTTAACCACAGGGCAAATCATTCTGAAAAGTTCTTATGGCAAGTATTGAAGGCAATTATAAAGCAGTGAACATAAATTCGACCATGAGATTGTTTTGAAAGAATGGAGCAACATAGGCTGTTGGAGATTCATGTTAACAAAGCGCGAAGCTACGGCTACTTCAGGCAAGCGAGCCATGTATTTTGCAGGAAGCAGGGCTTCCTGTTTCTCCTTTGTGTCTATACAATTTACTTCTTTCTCATGGTTCTTCTGGTGAAGCAGGTTAGCGGGCATTGTGTGGTATCCCTGACTCTTTCTTGGCCGTTGAATGAAAAGCTTGGTTTGTTGAAGGCTTTTAAGGGTTTCTCTGCAAATTTGTAAAATCATTAGCTTTGCACTGAACTGAATCGGCCCTTGGTCGGATTAAAATGAAAGGGCATCGAGTAAACTGCTAAACCCATGCTTCAATGGCTAAACTGATCCAGTAAATTTGACCTTTAGAGACCAGTCTCAATAGGCTCAGAGAACAGGAATTAATAATAAGGACAAGCAGTGGCTAGATGACGGGTGTGGATACTTTTCAGGATTTTATGTCCGGATCTGCTTCAGTAATTGAATGCTATTTGTGCATCCTTTCAGGATCGACAACTGGATCTTCTCCAGTAAGTGAATGTTATAGTTGCGTGATGTGTTCCCATAGTTTTTTTTTACAGTATTTCTCAACTTGCTGGAGTCTGTTGCATGAGATAAGTTCTCTGCACCACGCCATGTGGTAAGACAGCTGCTGGAGGCCAGGTCGCCCTCTCAGCTGTTGGCATACGGTAGCTGTTCATATACGGAGTACCACTATACGGCAGACAGATATAGCCCTATTTGATGGTCCCGATTTCCAGTGATATCAGAAGCTCAGGACACACGGTTGTTGGCTTTGTTATTACTCACCTGCTGTCCGTGCCCTAGTTCATGATCCAGCACACAGTTCAATCATCTTTGTCAGATCATGGGGCCCTGGTGGTGCTGTGTGCACAACAAATGTCGTATACGAACTCGCAATCCACGGGCACAGCGACAGTGATACGCTGACAGGTAATACAAGTCTCCACATGGCAACTTGTGCGCAGTCTAGTACTCCTAGAACTGAGGGCACTCATTTAATTTGAGTCCGCTAATTCGGTAGGTGTTGCCCACACAGGCGCCTCCTTAAAAAGACTCAAAGATTGTATGCATAAACACATTGCATTCATCAAACTACACTAGCATTTTTAACACTTGACGACACATACATGGCATTGAAATTTAAACTACACGACGGTGGGAAATTTAAACTAGATCTACTATCCTAGACGCCGCTCGGGCCTGCCTCGTCGTCGCTCGCTGTCATGTTGGAGAGCCAGCGTCGTTGTCGTTGGTCGTCGGCGCAGCGAAGTATGACGGGGAGGTAGACGAACCCTGCCATCTGCGATAGCCTGCACTACTCCGACCTGACTTGCACCCCCATCTGTCGTGGTGGTGTCACGGCAGATGCCATGGGATGGCTAAAGATGTGGGGACGATGGACGCTGGAGGTGTCCGGGGAGGGATCACGCGACGAGTAGCCGCGTGAGGTAAGATCCACACAACACAAACAACACGATGTACCCAGGTTCAGGGCCCTCGTGAGGAGGTAAAACCCCTACTCCTGCCTTTCCCTATGTATTACGGTGTCTCACCGAGCAGCCACAGTACAAATGGTAACGCTACCGAGTAGCCCCTTGCCCCTCTCCGAGTAGAGCTAGGTCAAGGACTTAGGGTTTCTAGGATTTCTAGTGAGGCACTATGGGAGCATATGAGCATTCCTCTACCTCTACCTCTCGCAGGAGGCGGCGGGGCACCTTATATACATGGTGCCCAGCCGGATACGTCCAAATCCTAGACAAGTGTCGACATAGTGTCCACACTGTCCTTTCTCCGAGTACCCGCTGACAGCTTTGGTCGTTGGTCTTGGCTGCTTCTGTAAAGTCGTTGGGCAAAACTAGGGGACAGACTGGTATCACTGTACCTAGTCACAGAGTAGGTCCCCCTTATCCTGCCACCGACTGCTTCCATGCTGTCACTGTCAGACAGACCGTCCCCACGTGAACAGTAGTTCGAATGCTGCCAAGTACGGACCCAGGATACGCGGGATCCTGTGTCAGAACGGCTCCTTTGACTTCCTGCCCGAGTAGTTTCCCGCCAAAGGTTCCCGCCAATTGTACTCGGGCCAAACCTTCTACTCGACATGGTAGAAACTGATTGATATCTCCTTCTGATCATCTTGAGGTGAGACCGGGTAGCAGTCGACCGGGTAGCGAGTACCCGGTAGTCGGCTACTCGGCCAAACCTCTCTTCTGTAAGCGGCCTTTACCACCTGTCTTTACCCTATTCGGGGGTAACCCCCCAACAGCAGTCCCCGAAGCTGGTTGAGTCTTGCGAACTTGTTCACTAGGCTCTGCCAGCTTAAAACCAGCCTTTGCATCCCAGCCATCGAACCTCAAGATGCCGAGTAGGTCCTCCGAGTAGCTATCCGGAAAGTATCTTGAGTCTCCTCTTTCCGAGTAGCACTTGCTTTCTACTCTGTATCCGAGTAAAAAGACTTAGCGAAATTTCGCAAACTGAGCCTCTGCAGCGCAGAGCAACATCCAGCGCTTCACGCAGGCACTGCCTACGTGTCAAGCATCCACGACCTTGTCGTTTGGTTGCCCAGGACACGACGCCACGTGTCCAGTTTTCACGCCGTGGGCCCACCGGCCGTCATGTCCCATTACGCGCATTTACTGGCCACGATCTTGTAGTGGGATCCAATGCGGCCGTTACGCGCGCGGTTCTCGCGTGTGTGCGTTTCTAGCCGGCCACAGGACCCACCACACGCCACAATCGATCCCACTCCCGTAGCGGTAACGGTAATCTCGCCGAGGAGGTATAAATACCCCCGCGGTAACTTCCTTTTCCCCTTCCCTGCTCATTTCCTCTTCTTCCTCCCGTTCTTCTCCGCCACCGAGCGCTCCGCCGCCGCACTAGCCTCTGCGCCGCCGCGGACTCGCTCCACCACCAACCCCGTCTGATTTCCGATTCTTCCACTCGCGACCATGGCCAAGTCCTGCTGGGCCGGTTCTTCCATCACCCAAGCCAACCTCGCCTGGCTCGTGAACGAGAGAAGGGTTCCCCCCGGCGTGGAGTGCCGGGCACCCAACGACGAGGTCGTGCCCAAGCCCAGGGACGGAGAGCGCGTGGTGTTCATGTCCCACTTCGAGCGCGGATTCGGGCTGCCAGCATCGGACTTCATGCGTAAGTTCCTGAATCACTTCGGGCTGCAGATGCACCATCTGCCGCCCAATGCAGTCGTTTTCCTCGCATACCACGTCGTGGTGTGCGAGGCCTTCCTCGGCATCAGGCCCACCGTGGAGACGTGGCTCCACTACTTCCATCTCCGCCAACAATCCGTCGGGAAGAAGGACAGCGCGGGCGTTGCCCGCGCCACCGACGTCGGCTGCGCCATGATGGTGCAGCGCAACGGGACGAACCACCCCCGCATCCAGGGGCTGGATTCCTGCCGAATGTGGCAGCAAACGTTCTTCTACGTGAGGAACGTTGCCGCCGCTGATGGAGGCCCCGTCGACGATCGGATCAACCTGCCCCCTTGGAGCAAGCGTGCTCCACTCGGGTCGAATTGGAAGGAGAAGCCCGTCAACGACGAGAACGCCACCGAGATAGAGACGCAACTCGCCTGGCTGAAGACGCATGGCCTCAGGAATGACGACCCAGTAGCGTGCTGGATCAAACGCCGGGTGCTTCCTCTGCAGGAGCGATGCCACCTCATGTGTTACATGGGAGGGCCTCGCGATTGCACCAGGACCACCACCGTCGAGATCGACGATGCTGACGTTCCCAGGCTTGCCAGGAACATCCTGAAGACCAGCCTCAACGAGAAGTGGCGGTACGGGTTCCTCCCGTTCAGCCGTAGGACTCCGATCTTGCGGGTACGTCTCCCTTACTCTGTTTTCATCTCTGCCTTCCGAGTAGATAGCTTCTCCTTTCGCCTCGACTGGCAATCGCCTTGTGCACCGAGTAGGACACTTAGCTAAATCGCCTTAGGCTTAGTGTGCTTTGTGCCTGCACGCCTCGTCGAGTAGGAATTTTTAGAAAAAGGCCTAGGCTTAGTGTGCTTTGTGGGTGCACGCCTACCCGAGTAGAGTTCTATTCTGGTACTCGGCTAACTTGTGATCCTTCTCTGCCTTTCAGACTCTTACTCGCCAGCTCACTGAAAGCAGCGAGGTCTTCGAGGACAACTGGTCCAAGGATCGCGAGGAGGATGATGTACCCCCCTCTGATGACGCGGAGCAGAGCAGCCCCGTTCCCGAGAAGCGCGACGTCCTTAACACTTGGGCGGACGATGGCTCCGACGGTAATAGCATCCTCATCTTGCTTGTTTCCGGGAAGCATCAACTCCTTGTATTGCTATTTCTGATTCACTTCTTCTTTCCTTTGAATTTCTCAGATGAGGCCGCTGCGGAGAAGGACGACCAGGATGAGGACGAGAACGATGGTGATGCGCCCCTTGTCGTCAAGCCTCTGTCGGTTGCCCCTCCCGAAACTCGCAAACGGACAGGCGGCGAAGCACAAGCGCCTCCTGCCAAGAAGAAGAAGAAGCCCGCCGAGGAGGGAGAGACCTCCGAGAAGAAGAAACTCACCAAGCTCACCACGAAGAGAAAGAGGAAACAGCTCTCTTCCACTACCGCGTAAGCCTCCTTCCCGGTCGTCTTTCTTCTCGCGCAGTGCCATTTTCCCCATTTTCTTCCAATTCCTGATTCCCTTCTCCTCTTTCCGCAGAGCTCCCCTGGACGTGAACGCCGCTTGTGCATCCGGCCAAGCCAAGGAAACTCCAATTCCTCTGATCAATGTCGATGACGACGAGGAGGACAACACTGCCCACGCTGCTGCCGCCAAAGCACCGATCACTTCCGCTCAGGGAGCAGGATCAGAAGCGGCAGCTCAGGACGCTGCCGTCCACCTCGAAAGACCACCTTCTCCTCCGGCTAGCAATGCCGAGGAGGTCCGAGACCAGGATTTGCAAGACACTGCCGCCCCCGAGCGGCCTGAAGTAGAACAAGAGCAAACCAGCACAGAGGCTGGTGCACGAGACAATCTTGCTGCCGAGCAGCAAGTAGGAGACAACACCGCTGCGGACGCCACCGTCACGGATGCTTATCCGTTGCCGGGCGGCGCTCCGAGTAGCGCCCAGCTAGTGACTGCACTGGACGATGGGTCCGTAGCGCCACCAACTGCGCAAGACCCTACACCGCCGACATCTTCCTTGTCACCACAGAGTAAGAACACATCCAGCCCTCCTGGGCGAGTAACCAGGCAACGGGCCCTTGATGCTCTGAGGGATTACTGCTCCGAGAAGGGCCCTTCTGAGAAGGTGACTGCCGACAAGGTGGCTGCCGAGGAGGCCAAGGCCAAGGAGGAAGCCGCCGAGAAGGCCAAAGCCGAGAAAGAAACTGCTGAGAGAGCCAAGGCCGAGCAGAAGAAGGCCAGGGCTGAACAGAAGAAAGCCGAGAGGCGAGCTGCCGAGGAAGCAGTCGCCGAGAAGGCAAAAGCCAAGACAGAGGGGAAGAAACCCGAGGATCCCGAGAAGCAGAAGATCGAGAAGGAGCAGACGAAGAAAAGGGCCAGGGAGCAAGGCGCATCCGCAGGCGGAGCACTCGTGATCCGCGACTCCGGCCCGATTCCTGCTGCACTCTCTGCGGGCGCTCGCGCTGCTGGCCAGCCCTGCTACCCGGAATATATGATTGAGGTTAGCCACCAACACCGCATCGGCTTCCCTCCCCAAGATAAAGCTGTAGCTATTCAGAAGGGGAGGAAGGCAGTAGCCAGGAATACTCCTCCCTTCGATCCAGCCCAGAATAAACCCGTCAATATTGCTTCTCGGGGACCCCAAGACAAGCCAATAACCTCCAAGGGTCTTGAGCAGGTACTGGATACTGTCGGCTATATCAGCGCTAAGTGGGACAGCGGGGTTCTCGGAGAGGAGAAGTGGCACGGCTTGACCCTTGGCCCCGTCGACCACTACCGCGTGGAGTGGAACAAGATCGACCTGGGACACCAGCCCATGTCCGTCTCCACCGACACCGCCACCCTCGCAGCCAAGATGTTCTTGCACCGCAAGAACGCCGAAGATATCGAACAGAGCTACGCAGTAAGTCTTTTTGCCTTTTCCGAGTATAACTTTCTTCTCTTCTACCCGCCTTTCTTCTTTCTCACCATCACTCCCAGTCCCCGAGATTTGGGTCGAGTAGGTGGATACTCTCCGAGTAGCCTCCTACTCGGGCCGAATCTTCTCTGCTTTGCCTAACTCATTTTCTTCTCGGTTTTCAGGATAGCGTTCTCAAGCGGACCAACTTGTACCGCATCCTACTTTGGAACCACTCCATCGCCAGGAGACGCATCGCCGCACTGGAGAAAGAGAAGGCAGATGCCGAGGCCGCAAGCAAAAACGCCAATGAGAGCAGCCAGCAGCTGGCTGAAGTGCAGGGTAGGCCTTTTAGCTATGCGGTTTCTGCGTTTTATTTTTACGCCCGCTCCTGCTTTCTTTGGCACTAACCTTCCCTTCTCTGCAGCTAACCTGAAGGCCCTAGTCGACGAGCACGAGAAGTGCCGCGCTTTCGTGGCGAACGCCGAGGCCACCATAAAGAAACTTGAAGGTGAGTTTGCTGTTTACTCGGTGCTGTCTCGAATTTGTTTCTTCTCTGCATATCTGCTGACCTTATCTATCTTTCCGCAGAAGATCATAAATCATTTGCTGAGGCGCACCAGGATTGCATCAAGCCAGCGGAGGTGGAGAAACAGCTGTCTGACCAGGCCGTAGCCCTGGTGAAGGACCACACCACCGAGATGGAATCCCTGCAGCTCCGACTTCAGCAAGCACTCCAGGATGCCGTTACCATCGGCGCAGAGAGAGACAGGGCGATCTCCGAGAAGGCCAAGGCCGAGACCACCTTCCGAGCCAAGGAGAAGGCCCTCGAGTCTGAGTGCGAGACTCTGAAGAAAACCAATGCCGATCTCTTCGCTCAGATGACCACTCTTCGCGGAATCCAAGACAAACACATTGGCAACGAGGAGTCCTGGAAATCCAAGCTGCAGCAGCTGCACCGCCAATTGATCGGTAAGTTTTCTTCTTCCCTGCATCTTTTCTTCTCGGTCTCTCTCTTCTTGGTTTTTGAAGTTGCCATTTGCTATTTCAGATATCTGGCCTGCTCTTGATTCCACATCTGCGCCTATTCTGGCCACAAACCGAGCACTTCGCCTTTCGAAGGGCGAGGCGGCAGATACCAGTTCCGAGATCGAGGACGTCTTGCTGGTGCTCAAAAGCTTCTTCGATCAGCTAGTCGGTGTTGGAACCGACTTGGTGCACGTGGGCTTTGAGCTCCACAGGTTGTTCTGGCCTCATGACCCCCAGCCAAGAAAGATGCGGGATCTCGCCCACAAGCTGGAGGAAGCGAAGGCCGAGCTGAAGAAGTGGCGAGCCTCTGCAGCCCGTGCCGGTGCAGATGTGATGCTTCTCTGCATGGCGTCTTGGTATGAGAACCTTGACATGCAGCGCGTCCGCGGGAAGCGTAATAACTCCAAGTGGGAGAATGATGCCGCTAGCGTGGCCTTGCGCAAGCAGATCGCTTATGAAGTTGCCGAGTGTGCCGAGACGGAGGTCTACATCGACGGCCCCCCCGAGCCGGACACTGATTATGAAGACGAGGAGGAAGCCGATGTGGAGGACGACGAGGACGACGAGGAGGACATGGACGAATACTTCGCATCTCCCAGGAGCAAGGCCGGGAAGGGGAAGAGCGCCGCCGTCTCGGGTAGCGATGAGGAGGAGCATGCCCACATCGACAGCGAGCCACTCAACTTCGGCACCTCCTCGGGTGCTGCTCTTGACGACACGGTGCCACCTCCTAGCCACACCGCTGGCTCCTCTTCGGCTCCAGGCCCCATCTCGGTGGCCACAGCTACATCCGAGCAGACGGCCACCCAGGATGATGTTGAGATGGAGGAGTCCGCCGCCGTGCAGACGGAAACGGACGCCACCAACAACGAAGAAGCTGCCGAGAAAACCACCGCCGAAGAAACTGCTACCAAGACAGTCGTCGAGGAAACAACTGCCCATGCCAGCGCCGAGAACCTTGCCTCCTCAACCTGAGGCCACCTGCAACTTTTTTTTAACTTGAACATTTATCAGATCCCCGGGATGCCGGGAGCATATGTATCAAACAATATTTGTTTTCGCTCGCTACCCAGTTTTTATGCCCACTCAGTTTACGTTGACATTAATCAATTTGAACGACAGTGGCTCAATGCCGAGCTGTGTTCCCATGCGAGTCCCCGAGTAGCTTTTCTTATTCACCCTGTCTTTTCATCTCTGCTCTACCTGCGACTTGTCGCTTGTTTGGTATTCGAGTCACAAGAATCAAGGAACAAGGCTGCAAATACTTAGCCGCTAGAAAACAATCATGATAACGCAGCCCACCACTTAACCGAGAAGACGAAAACGAGGAACAAAAAGTAACCGACAATCTACTCGGTTCCTGCACTTTTTCTTCCTTAGTGATTTTCGTGTGCTCATTGACCTTTTGCTTGTTCTCTTGCTTGCCATGAAGCCGGGTTTCGGACAGCAGCAAAGTCGAAGAGTTGGCATATAGGTTTAAACACAGTACTCAATGCACTTTTGAGTTCTGAAGTGAAGCAACCGAATAGACAAAGGAACGAGCCGAGTAAAAACACTTAGAGCAATTTTGGACGAGGGCAGTCCCCGAGAACAATTTTAGATTGCAGAGTAGAATTTCAACTCGGATGAAAGGGTACATACACATCTTTGCTTACGAATGAAAACGACGAAGTAGAGCTATATTCCAGGGACGCTTGGTTTCCTCTCCAGCTTTATCTGCCCTGTTCGCCTGCGATGGGCGCACATCTACAAGATAGTACGCGTCATTGTGCAGCGCTTTGCTGACAATGAAAGGCCCTTCCCATGGAGGAGACAGCTTGTGCATCCCGGCTGTGCGCTGCACAAGCCTAAGGACCATGTCTCCTTCTCGGAAAACCCTTGGGTTCACCTTTCGGCTATGATAGCGCCGCAGGTTTTGCTGGTAGATAGCCGAACGTGACAGAGTCAGCTCTCTTGCTTCTTCAAGCAGGTCAACGTCGTCTTCTCGAGCTTCTCTCGCCTCCACCTCAGTGTAGAGGGCTACTCGGGGGGAGTCATGCTCTAAGTCTATTGGCAACACGGCCTCAGCCCCGTATACCAAGAAGAATGGCGTGTAGCCGGTTGACCGGTTAGGGGTAGTCCTTAGACTCCACAACACCGCTGGCAACTCTTCTAGCCAACACCCAGGTGTTTTCAGCAGTGGCTCAATCAGCCTCGGCTTGATGCCTGCCAGTACCATCCCGTTTGCTCTTTCAACTTGCCCATTGGAGGCAGGGTGCGCGACTGACGCAACGTCTAGTCGGATATGCTTATCTCTGCAAAATCGCACCATTGCCCCCTCTGCAAAGTTGGTGCCGTTGTCGGTGATGATACTGTGCGGGTAGCCATATCTCATGATCACATCTTTCACAAACTTCACAGCTGTGACCCCATCGCACTTCCGAATAGGCTTCACCTCGATCCACTTGGTGAACTTGTCCACCATGACCAAGATATGTGTCATATTGCCCTTAGCCGGCTTGAAAGGACCAACCATATCCAAGCACCAAACAGCAAACGGCCATGTGATAGGAATTGTTTTCAACTCGGATGCTGGCACGTGAATCTTACTTGCGAACATCTGGCAGCCGGCGCACTTCCTCACAATGTCCTCAGCTTGCTGCAATGCAGTGAGCCAGTAGAAGCCATGCCGAAAAGCTTTCTTGACTAAAGCCCGAGAAGAGGCGTGATGCCCACACTCTCCTTGATGTATCTCCACCAGGATTTCTTCTCCTTCCTCTGGGCTTACACAGCGTTGCAGCACACCAGTGGCACTTCTCTTATGCAGCACATCTCGGACTAAGGCGTAGCCCTTGGATCTTCTCTGAATCTGCCTCGCAGTCACCTCATCTTCAGGTAAAGTGCCGTCCCTTAGAAAGGATAATATGGGCATTGCCCAACTCGGTGTCTCCCGCACGGGAAACACTGGTTCGTCCATTTCCATTGGGACAGGCTCTGGTGGTTGCACAGGAGGAGTAGGAGCGCTTCTCTGCAGCCCAGATCGATTGGCGAGAACTTCTTCAATGAATGCAACAGCTTCAGGGTTGAGGGCGGCAGTCCCCGAGTAAGGAATGGCAGTCCCCGGGTAAGGAACGGCAGTCCCCGAGTAGGGAATTGCAGTCCCCGAGTAGGGAGCGACAGTCCCCGAGTAGAGAGCGGCAGTCCCCGAGTATAGGACGGCAGTCCCCGGGTTCCCTGCAGCACTCTCCCAGTCAATCTCCATTGGGTCAGATTCCTCACTTGGCAGAGAAGGGACAAAGATGGATTCCGAGTTGGGGGAAGGCTTGATGGATGGCTTCCTCAAATGCTCCAAGGCAATCCCTGCCGGGATGGACTGCCGAGAAGATCCCAACTTGGACAGCTCATCTGCTGCTTCGTTTTCTGCTCGGTGAATGTGCTGGAACTCACAGCCTTCGAAAAACCCAGTCATTGACTGCACCAGGAAGCGATACGACGCCATGTTGGCATCCAAGGCATCCCAGGTACCCGAGACTTGCTGCACCACCAGATCTGAGTCGCCATAACAGATAATGCGCTGCACGCCAACCTCCTTTGCTACTCGCAAACCATGCACAACTGCCTCGTACTCGGCTACATTGTTGGATGCCTTGAAATGGATCTGCAACACATACTTGAGCTGATCTCGCTTGGGTGATGTAAGCACAACGCCAGCACCAAGGCCTTCTTTCACCTTTGAGCCATCAAAGTGCATCTTCCAATAGTTGGAAACTGGAGCAGGAGGTTCATACTGCATCTCGGCCCAGTCGACAAGAAATTCCGCCAGTACCTGAGACTTGATTGCTTCTCTTCTCGTATACGCGGGAGCGTACGCGGCTAGCTCGATCGCCCACTTGGCTACTCTGCCACTCGCCTCCTTGTTACCCATGATGTCCGAGATGGGAGCTGAGCTCACGACAGTGATGGGATGCTCCTGGAAATAATGCTTCAGCTTCCTGGCGCCCAGGTACACACCATAGGTCATTTTCTGGTAATGCGGGTAGTTCTGCTTGGAGCTCGACAACACCTCGCTCAAATAGTACACAGGGCGCTGCACACTCTTGCCTTCTTCTTCTCGCTCCACCACTATCACCACGCTGACTACTCGGTTAGTCGCGGCAATGTATAGCAGCATAGGCTCCTTGGGTAGCGGACTAGCCAAGACAGGAGCGCTAGCCAACATTGCTTTCAGCTCATTGAATGCTACATCCGCTTGCGGAGTCCAGACAAACTTGTCGCTCTTCTTCATCAGCTGGTACAGAGGCAGAGCCTTCTCGCCCATTCGGCCCAGAAAACGGCTCAGTGATGCCAGACAACCCGTGAACTTCTGCACATCCTTCAATGATCTCGGCAAAGACATGCTTTCAATAGCTTTTATCTTAGACAGATTGGCTTCAATGCCCCGACTAGAAACCAGGAAACCGAGTAGCTTTCCAGCTGGTACACCAAAGGTGCACTTACTCGGATTCAGTTTCATTTTGTACCTGCGTAGGTTAGCAAAGGTTTCCTCCAAGTCGGCAAGCAGAGTATGTGTTTTATTCGTTTTGATGACAATGTCATCTACGTACACCTGCACATTCTTGCCGAGTTGGTCGTGCAAGCATTTCTGCATGCATCTCTGATAGGTTGCACCCGCATTCCTCAGGCCAAAACACATGACACGATAGCAATAAGCCCCGTACGGGGTAATGAAAGCAGTCTTTATTTGATCAGCAGGATTGAGTGCAATCTGGTGGAAACCAGAGTAGGCATCTATGAAAGACAACAGTTCACAGCCGGCAGTGGAATCGATCACCTGGTCGATGCGAGGTAGCGGGAAAGGATCCTTGGGGCATGCCTTGTTCAAGTCGGTGTAGTCGACGCACATGCGCCATGCAGTGGCAGCCTTGGGATCTTCCTTTTTCTTCTCGACCATGACCGGGTTGGCTAACCAGTCCGGGTGCAGCACCTCCATGATGAAGTTACTGATCAGCAGCTTGGTGATTTGATCACCGATGGCCTTCCTTCTCTCGTCCCCGAAACGGCGCAAGGCCTGCTTCACGGGCTTTGCGTCAGGACGCACATGCAAAGAGTGCTCAACCAACTCCCTCGGGACTCCTGGTAGATCTTCATTGGTCCAGGCGAACACGTCCCGATTCTCACGGAGGAAGTGGATGAGCGCGCTTTCCTATTTCTCGGCCAGCCCGGCACCAATGATGGCCACGCGCTCCGGGAACTCGGGGTCAACCTGGACTGTCTTGGTCTCCTTGGCAGCTTGGAAAGCAGTACCATGCTGAGTACTCGGCACGCCTTGTGCGCCAGCTTGTGCGGACTGAGCCATGGCCACCACCTCGTACATCTTTTTCTTCTCGGCAGCAATCACCATCGATTCCGCCAGCTGAGAGCTAGCAGAGGCACACTCCATGGACTTCTTGTAATCTCCCGAGATGGTGATGATGCCATTGGGCCCGGGGATCTTCATCTTCAGGTAAGCTACATGGGTAGAGGCCATGAACTTGCTCAGAGCAGGCCTGCCGAGTAGAGCGTGATAGGGACTCTGATGATCCACCACCTCAAACTGCAGGCGCTCTGTGCGGCAGTTCTCCCGAGTACCGAATAGCACATCAATCCACACTCGGCCAATCGGGTTGCATGAGATCCCGGGTACAATGCCATGGAAAGTGGTCTTGCTGGGCAGCATCATGTTCTCGGCCAGGCCAAGCTTCTCGAGTGTGTCCTTGTACACAATGTTGATGCTGCTGCCGTTGTCGATCAGCACCTTGCTGAACCTCACGTTCTTCTCGGGGCCCAAGAAGGTGGGATCCAGCACCAAGGCATAGGCACCCGGATTGGGCATCACCTTGGGGTGATCCGCCCGAGTCCACCTGATCTCCTGGTCGCACCAGTACATGTAGTGAGGGACAGCCGGAATCACTGCATTGACCTCCATGGCCCGCCTATGCTGTGACTGCTTGTCGACTGCCTCGGAAGTGAAGATCATATAGCTCTCATGGTGCTCTTGGTACTGGTTAGGGCCATTGCCCCCATTGTTGCCGTTGTTGCCATTGTTGTTGCCCTGATAGTTGTTGTTGCCTCTGTTGTTGTTGTTGCGGTTGTAGTTGTTGTTGTTGTTGCGGTACCTCTCGTTGTTGAAGTTCTGGTTGGCTCCTAAAGCCACCTGGTTCACGTTCTCTCTTCTCGGATAGACTGGCGGCCGAGCTGCGGGTGCCCGAGTAGGCTGAACAGTGGCATTCGCGGCTGGCAGAGGAGGTGGAGGAGGCAAGCCATCACTCTTGATCACATCCCACCATTCGCATTGCCGAGTAGTGTGGTTCGCAGGCCTTGAGGGGTGATGAGTGTGGAAGCTGCATGGACCATCCTTCATGTCATCGAAGACAAACTTCTTCGGCTGCTCGGAGTTCCCGCTACTCGGCTGCGCAGTGCGGAACGGTTTCTTGTTGCCTTGGCCCTGGTTCTGGTTCTGCCCGTAGGCTCCAGCAGGTTTCTGCCTTTGGCCACCACCGCCTCCAACATTCACTGCATTCACCTCCTCGGGATCATACCGAGTATCTACTCAGCGCTTGTTGCGGAACTCGTTGCGCTTGTTGCTGTTGAAGTTTCTTCTCGGCTCAGAGGAATCCATCAGTGGCTGAGTAGGGTCACCGAGTGCGTACTGATCCGCAATCTTGATGGTCTCGGCCAGGGTGTTGGGCATTTCCCTCTGCAATCTCTGCCACAGCATGCTGCCATGTCGGCAACCCTGCGCAAACCAAGTGATGGCCTGCGCTTCATTCACACCCTCACAGGTGTTCCTCAAGGTGCTCCACCGAGTAAGGTACTCGCGGTCCGTCTCGTCTTCTCGCTGCCGGCAAGCCGACAACTGCTGTGGCCTATTCGGCCTCTTGTAGGTGCTGGTGAAGTTGCTGATGAAGGCATCCGAGAAGTCCAGCCAGCAGTTAATGCTGTTCTTGGGCAGGTTGTTGAGCCAAGTGCGAGCTGGACCCTCTAGCATCTGCGGCACATAGCGCACCGCCCATCTCCTGTTGCCGTTCGCGATATGGACCGCGGTGACGTAGTCGTTGAGCCAATCTTCAGGCTTGGTGCTACCATTGTAGCTCTTGGTGCCTCTCGCGAGCTGGAAGCCCTTCACGGACGGCTCGTTCATGATGCGCGGGCCAAAGCACTCGGGGCCAGGAGGACCCGTGCTCTCAAGCCGCGCCGACAAGCTGATACGGTCCAGCTGGTGCCTTGCATCTCCAGGCGCCAACACGCGCTCACCCACGCGGTCATGGATGTCATAACCAGCCATCTCCATAGCCGAGTAGCCATCATCATACCTATCCACCTGCATAGCAGCAGGCTGCTCCACCGGGCTGGCGACTGGTGCCACCGGGCGCGGCTGCTGCCTCTGCCGAGTAGGCGGAGCTGCGGGTTGCCGAGAAGTACCCGGGCGTGCGGCTTCTCGGACACGGCTTTGAGCTTGATGGGCTTGAGAGCCTGCTCTTGCAGCGTTGTGTTCCTGCCCGGGCTGCTGCGGCACAGCAACCTGTTTCGCGGCAGCAGCCGGGTCATACACCTGCATTTGCCTGTCTCTTCCCGTACGCCCGCTGCGGCTCTTCTCGCGGCTAGGATGCGGAGATGAGGCTTGATCGTTAGATCTTGCCGCGTGCGAGTGAACCACCTGCGAAGCTCCAGCTCCCGGGTTGGCCTTCCGGAACTCCTCGTTCTGCCTGGCGGCCTCCAGTACCAACTCGCCAAGCCTTTCCTGCTGCCTGCGACGCGCCTCTCCCTCTAGGCGCGGCAACTCGGCAGCCACAGCCTCCGCAGCCCGCAGCGTCTTGGCGGGCGTGCTGTACCTTGGCCTTGTGAAGGTGTTCGCGGTGGCGGACTGCGCGGGCTCCTCCGCAACAGTGGCCATCTCGGCGCCCAGGTTGCGCCGGGTAGCGCCTACCCTGCTAGGCCTCCTGGCAACCGGCGTGAAGCCGTGAGCCTTGTTGTACTCGAGCTGGTCTAGACTCAGCTCAAGCCTGATCTTCTCCAACTCCGCCTGCTCGGCGAGCAGCTCCTGGCGTTGCCGCTCGAGCTGCTCCCTTACGGCTAGGAGCTCGACGTCGGTGGGAGTGGGCATGCCGGTTCGCGCTGCAGACGCGGGGATGACCGTAGACGTGGAAGGCGGCAGGTTGCTCTCCTTCTCGTAGGGCCGGTGAGTCCTGCCACCCGCGGGCGGGTCGTCAACCTCCTCGACGACGGCCGCAGCGCCAGTAGCAGCTGCGCCAACGTTGGCCGCCACGCCCGTCACCATCACCTCAGCGCAGCACGCAGAACTGCATGCAGGCCTTCCGCGAGCAGCAACAACCGCGGGAGGATCCTCCGCGTCGTGCACCAGCTCGGGGTAGGCGTCGTTGGCGACGGTGGCGACGTAGACGAGATGCGAGCCGAAGGAGATCACCGAGCCGCCCTCCGGCATGGCCTTGCCGCCAAAACAGCCGGCGTTGTCGGTGACGAAGTCGAAGGAGCCGAATCTGTGGACAAGGCCACAAACTACGCGCTCTGCAGATGAAGATCCCGTCCGAACAGAAACTCCAGCCAGCGCCGCTGGTTGCCCCACGGTGGGCGCCAACTGTCGTGGTGGTGTCACGGCAGATGCCATGGGATGGCTAAAGATGTGGGGACGATGGACGCTGGAGGTGTCCGGGGAGGGATCACGCGACGAGTAGCCGCGTGAGGTAAGATCCACACAACACAAACAACACGATGTACCCAGGTTCAGGGCCCTCGTGAGGAGGTAAAACCCCTACTCCTGCCTTTCCCTATGTATTACGGTGTCTCACCGAGCAGCCACAGTACAAATGGTAACGCTACCGAGTAGCCCCTTGCCCCTCTCCGAGTAGAGCTAGGTCAAGGACTTAGGGTTTCTAGGATTTCTAGTGAGGCACTATGGGAGCATATGAGCATTCCTCTACCTCTACCTCTCGCAGGAGGCGGCGGGGCACCTTATATACATGGTGCCCAGCCGGATACGTCCAAATCCTAGACAAGTGTCGACATAGTGTCCACACTGTCCTTTCTCCGAGTACCCGCTGACAGCTTTGGTCGTTGGTCTTGGCTGCTTCTGTAAAGTCGTTGGGCAAAACTAGGGGACAGACTGGTATCACTGTACCTAGTCACAGAGTAGGTCCCCCTTATCCTGCCACCGACTGCTTCCATGCTGTCACTGTCAGACAGACCGTCCCCACGTGAACAGTAGTTCGAATGCTGCCAAGTACGGACCCAGGATACGCGGGATCCTGTGTCAGAACGGCTCCTTTGACTTCCTGCCCGAGTAGTTTCCCGCCAAAGGTTCCCGCCAATTGTACTCGGGCCAAACCTTCTACTCGACATGGTAGAAACTGATTGATATCTCCTTCTGATCATCTTGAGGTGAGACCGGGTAGCAGTCGACCGGGTAGCGAGTACCCGGTAGTCGGCTACTCGGCCAAACCTCTCTTCTGTAAGCGGCCTTTACCACCTGTCTTTACCCTATTCGGGGGTAACCCCCCAACACCATCTGATGCACCTCCGCCTGCCGCGAGAGCGAGCGGACGCGCGCGCACCTCTCGGCGCGCCTCATGGTCTCATCCGTGTATTGTAGTATCTACTGCCATGTTGCCTCATAGGCCATCTCTTAAGCTTCGCTGGCTCGATAGAAAGCGTCGTCGACCCGGACGCGGTGGATGCTCGCCACGTTGTTACGACAGCCTCCTGCGTGTGCCGCGCCGCATTCAGCTCCTCGTGGGCTGCTTGTTGGCGGCCATGAAGGCGACAACATCTTCTTCCCTCTGCGCGATGAGAGGCAGCTGCTTGCGCGGACATACTGCTTCCTCTATGTTGTCGCCTCCCCGAACCCCGACCTAACCTGGCGGAAATTCTCCTCTTTGCGTCATGTGGCAAACGAGTTGTACACCAAGACCTGGTCAGGCCACAACGAAAGGCGTTGCTCCGGCTCTGGCTCCTCCTGTGGCTGCCACCTCCTGTTGCGGCTGCTCCTCCTCCTTCCCATCATCGAGACCCAATCGAAAGAGTCGTCATCACTCCCGTCGTCGTTTAACAACGTGCCCCCCTCCCCACCACGATGCACCATCTGCTAAGAAAACGTGAACCACGAGGTATGGACGTTGCATGCCATGGTGTCGTCGAGGGGAGACTACAACGATGATGTGAAGTGTCTACGACGAGAGGGTAGCTTTTATAGCTGGCCGTTGTCTGGGCGGGAAGCGGCTGGAACCTCTGGGCTGACACGCGAGCACACGTCGCGTGGAGTAAATGATGGCAACACGTCCCCGCAGCGCTGGCCCTCCCGACACATGGTCACGTCCCGTCCCGCGGAGGCATAAATGCTAGGCTTGCGGTAGTGGCGAACCGCCATCCCGTTGGTCAAGTCTCCTCGTCGCCATTACGCGGGCGGAATGACCTCCTCCATAGCGCCTTTAACCGCCTCCAGCGAATGGTATGTGTCTATTACGAGTTGGCCTCTCCTACCGGGTGGACCGTCGGAACAATGTCCAGTTTCCGCATGTCTCCCGAGGCACCGGACACAAATTTGCTGAGGGCCTTTGCAAGATGGCTCCATGGGCGACTTTTGAGTCCGGACGGGTGCCGGTGTAGATGCTCTTTGGGGGCTCCGATCACCAAGTGGCTGGTGTTTATTTTCAGCAGGTTTGAGCTTGTCAGAACAAGCAGAGTTAAAGCCTATGCACATTTACAAGGGTTGCTACCAGCCTACCACTAATCTCATGACGAGTCCACATCACAAGTAGACGACTTGACCTATCAGCTAACCCATCATCGTTGAGCTATATACATATATATTCAGCCTCTTGTTCTGATGATGGTTATGGTGCCCTTCCCTCCCGTCCTGATCTTGGTGAGGCTCACCACCGCCTTCCCGGAAAGACCAGGCCCGTGAGCCGACGACACGACGGGGCTGCACGCGAATTGGCCGACGGGGTGCCGCACCGGCCTCGCCGGCCGCTTCAGGATCCGCCGGTTGACGTCGCTCAGCGTGTCGCCGTCCAGCCCCAGCGGCTTCACGACGGCGAACGGGTACATCACTCCGGCCCTTCCTGCTCCGTCTCTCTTCCCTGCACGTCGGCCAGAAAAAAAATCGTTGTCACGCACCAACGTCGAAACAAAAAAATGGCCCCTCCTAGAAACTGGTCCTACCACCGATCCCCCCTGACAGCGGCAGTGGTTCAGTTGAGCGCACACATGCGCGCGCGGGCACTAATTGCTCACCGGTGGGTCAGCCACAAACCTGGCAGCGAGGAAGAGGACGAGGAGGACGCCGGCTCGCAGTAATGGCTGCCACGCCCTGTAGTTGCCTTTTGCAGTGGTGGCCATGACCCAGGAGGAGGAGGATGAGCTCGTCCGGTGGCGGAGAAGCGAGGAGGAGGAGGAGGAGGGCCCCCCGCTGCTGCCGCCTCTTCCTCGGCCTCGGCTTCTCCCTCGCCCTGCCCCTGCCCCGCTTCCACGCCCTGCTCCTTCTCCCTGCCCGATGCGTCGCCCTGCTCTGCACAAAACCAAAACAAACAACGTCGCTCCATTTAGTTATTAAATACAGTGCGTACTGTCGCCGTGTCGCTCCACCGATCAGTCTTCAGAGCAAAGTAGTTACTCCAGTGATGATTCCAGCGCCTCATCAATGCTCCTCTTGCAGAAACCTTACCCGCTCAATCATCTTCGGATTTTTGCTCTACACGACCTATGAAAACTAATCAAACGGGGGCTGTGGATGGATGCATCGAATCACCTGAGGTGGCGAGGCTGCTGGGCTCCTCCTCCCTGCCCGGGACCATCTTGTTCAAATCGTGGAGGAGATCTCCCTCGCCGCCGCTGCTAGGATCCCAGAAGCTCTGTGCGGAGGGCAAAGAAATTAGAAGAAGAAACAAGCGCAAGGCGACGAGCTGGAAAAGAGTGGAAGAAGACAACGTGCAGGCCCCGGGGGCACTGCTCGCTCGCTCTGAGGAGACACTCGGACAAGACCCAAAACTACTAAACTAGTGTACTTCTAGTACTTTATCTTTTACTACTGCGTACTACTACGTCCATGAGCGTGACAACGAGGTTACACCATTAGCAGTAATTCCCTCCCTAGTGTTAATCAAATTTACTACTGCTGCTACTAGAGAATATACCCTCGTTGACGAAAGAACAGACGCCTAAAAAGTGCTTCACGGTTCACACACGGGTTCTACCTACTGCATGATGGTGCTACAGTTTCAGTAGTAGTAGCTCCGGCGCCGAGATATCTTATCAGCATAGCACGGCGCAAATGGACATCGATCAATGCCTAGGTTCTTGGCGCATCTCTAGTTCTCTACAGATCATCATCGGCTCCTAGCTCCGTCCTCTGCTCACTCACTACTACACTCTAGCTACCCCGAGCATAGTAGAGCTTACCTGAAGAAGGCACTGCAGGTCTTCGCTCGCCATGGCCGGCGGGCACCGCGGCGGAGCTTCTGTCGCCGCCGCTTCCTCCGTCCTCCGCCGCTTGCACCGGTCGCTCCAGTCGGCGACGGCGTCCTGCAGGTAGCCGCTCGACGCCTCCGACGACGACGACACCGGCGACTCCAAACCTACTACGCACGCGATGCCCCAAAAACCAACCTCAATAAATATCGCCACACCCAAATAGCCAACGCACGTGAAGGCGTAGTAGACTAGGCATGCGGTGCAGCAGTAGGTTTCTTACACGAGGGCATGGCCGTGAAGGCGTCATGAATGCCGTCTCGGGCGGCGTCGGCGGCGGCGTCGTCGCCCAGCGTGCAGCGTAGCAGCTCCCACTCCCAGTCCAAGTCCAAGTCCGGGAGAGGAGGAGGAGGAGGGAGTACGAAGCAGGAGGACTCGTAGTGGTAGCTGTCGAGAGCCATGGGAGGTGGCGTCTGCGTGAAGCTGGCCAGAGTGAAGTGAAGTGATGTGGCCTCTCCATGGGTATGGGTCTTAAATAGGGGGCTCTTTTCTATTGGTTTCCTGGCATGCGCCAAAAGCCGTGTCCAGTTTGGGTGGATGGGAATGGCCGCCGCCGTACGTAGAAGTGTAGTAGATTTTTTTTTTGAGATTAGGGAAGAAGAAACAGGCGAGCGACCGGCCGGTCAATGCGAAAAGAATGGATAGATTAACAAGCAAACAAAAGAGCAAAGGGGAAAAGTTGCGATTGCCGCATGTAGCCACTCCACTTTCCTCGTGATTCGCTATGTTTGATCGCCCTCCCTCCTTTCCATCAGCATCGAGTACCTACAAAAGTATTTGAATTGATTGAAAGGCAAAAGGGGTCTTGATTACAAACAAAGTATTACTTACATATGTAATGATTTTTATTTTGACATGCACGGGAAAATAAAAATGGAAATACATAACTTGCTTAATGTGTTAATTTTAAGAGAAAATGGATGGAATAGAGCACGTCATCCCTTAGACCAGTTTCAGTAGGGTGTCGTCCGTAGAAAATAGGATTTCCGCCCCAAACCTCCTATCCCCCCCTTGATTCAGCGCAATGGCAAGGGGCGCATATGACCTTCGGGAGAAGAGGGGCAAGGGATGCCGCTAGATATAGAGGCATCAGATGGGCAATGGGCCATCTCCTCTACATACATGCGCCTTGGATGTGGTCATCGTTGCACAACATCCGGGGGGGGGGGGGGGGGGGGGGGGGGAGGCCGGCGAGGAGTATATGACCTCCGCACCACTGCCTCGAAGGAATGGAAGGGCCGATGATGGAAATTTGCACTCATTATTTATTGGATTTAATCCTTATATATTATTTTTTTTAGAACATCTTAATCCATTAATTGGTACCTTTTAGTGTTTTGTTTTCTTTATTCTACGTTTTTAGGATTACTAGGTGGAATATAACTCACAAGGAGTCAAGGACTACCACGCTGACCATAGCCAAACTGGATCCATTTGTATGACAAACATATGTAAGGACATTGGAACATTATGAATGACCCAAAATTGTCAAAAGATAAATTTAGTATATGGAGATTTTGGGGCTCGATATGATTCCAACAGCTACAATGCCACCTCAATCAGAATCTGTATGATCATTTGGTGGGCAAATTATTGAGCACTACACCGGTCCACAAGAGAAGTTGGCCACCAGTATGACCAACATATTAGAACTAAGCATACTAGCCTCTCTACTAAACGAACCGAGTCACATAATCACCCATGAAGTTTCCCGTTTCAATAACGATCTGTGCATGATTTGTTCCCTTTGATTCCTTAAATTATATAAACACTATATACAAGATAGCCTTGAACACCTTGAGGTCCTTGGATCTAAGTAGTATAGGGAGATAGAGGAAGGATACAGAACCCTGGTCTATATACCGATCCAAGTGTGATTGACCCTGGAATGCCCAGCCACTCTCCATTCTTCCCAAACGATATCTCCAACTCCCCAAGATCCATCTCCATCATAGAGGAAGGAGAAAATACTAAGAACCAATATCCA
The DNA here is from genome assembly GCA_028641055.1 of Alopecurus myosuroides. Lineage (NCBI taxonomy): Eukaryota > Viridiplantae > Streptophyta > Magnoliopsida > Poales > Poaceae > Alopecurus > Alopecurus myosuroides. Next base: position 59,334,875 of record CM054060.1, on the reverse strand, counting down.
TCGTTGTCGTTGCCTCTATCATCAACTCCAACATACTCAAAAGTTAGGGAGAATGGTGTATTCTTCTTGCCATTCACAATACAACATCCTAAACGTGTCTTGCTTATGTGTATCTCAAAAGTTAGGGAGAATGGTGTATTCTTCTTGCGATTCACAATACAACATCCTATGGTGTATTCTTCTTGCCATTCAGAATACAACATCCTAAATGTGTCTTGCTTGGCCTTCCATGCCCTCCCTTAATTCACTCAATACTCGAAAAACATGAACACCACTTCTATCAAGCCCCAAGTGTTTACCTTGGATGTGCCCTTATGGTATTTTCACATTTGTACACGTTGAAAATCAGGGACGGGAGGAGGGGGTAAAAGAACATTTCTTAATCCCTTTAGTTTTGTGTGTTTGTTAACAGCATAAGCGATATCTCACCGTGTTCTACATGTTTAAGGTACACTTATTAACAGCACAAAGCGGTGTCAACTTTATGGTGAAGGAGAAAAAGATCATTGCCTGTTTTTCCTGCCCTACTGAGGTTTCTGTGGCCTGTCGGAATAATTTCAAGAAATCCCGGAATAATTCTGGCGTTCCAAAATAGATTCCGGATTGGCCGTGAAAACCTCCGTTGGCATCCAGATTCATTCCGGCCAATTCCGGCGTGTTGGAGTCATTCCGGATCCATTCCAGAATGAACGTGAAAACCTCTGTAAGCATCCGGATTTCTTCGAAATATTCTGGCTGGGCGGAATGATTTCGGAAATTTCGGATTGATTCCGGAATGGTCACGAGAAACAAACAAAAGCCAATTTTGAAGGGGACCTATAAATAGAAGACCCCTTCTTCTCCAAAGAGCTAGCTCGTCCAGCATTGAAGACACCATTAATTTACCTCACCAAAAGCTAGATTTCTCCCATCTCCTCCACCCAAACTCATTGATATTTGGAGGAGTGACGGATAAGGCCAATCCGTTCTTCATTCCCCTCTCTTGCTTGAGGGATTTGTGTTTAGGGTTTCCTTATGGAAAACCGAGACCTCTTGTTACTCACTTGTTGTGTGTAGGAGATTCTTGGTGTTCTTGAGAGCCCCCCAATTTGGCTGTGAGCGTGTGCGTCAAACTCATTGTAAAGGCCCCGGTTTCCGCCTCAAGGGAATCAATAGTTGAAGTTGAACTAGGACTTCATGGCGAGGCTCATCGGAGAATAGGGTGAGGCCTTTGTGGCGTTGAGTAGGTCTTTGTGGTGAAACTCACACCCCTCCAACGAGATGTACTCCCCTCAAAAGGAGGAACTCGGGAATACATCCTTGTCTCTGCGTGCTTCCGCTATCGGTTCCTTCTATTTTCTTTACCTTTACTTTGTGTTTATATCTTGCTTATTGTAGCCCTTGTCATATAGGTAAATTCACCGTAGTTTCCTATCTAGAGAAATTACCTTTGTGTCAAGCCTAAATCGGACAAGTATTAAAATTTGGAAGTAGGGTCTATTCACCCCCCCTCTAGGTGTCCATACTATCCGTTCAATTGGTATTAGAGCCTCGACTCTTATTTTGGGCTTAACCGCCTAAGAGTTAGTATGGCCATCGGAGAGGAAGCTACCGTGCCCGTGGCACCGGCCACCATGGATGATCTCAAGGAATTGCAAAATTTCTTGACCTCCTCCACAGAGACCAAAATGAAATACTTGCGTGAAATGATAGCGCAACTCTTGAAGGCCAAGGACATGACATCCCTGATACGTCAAAAACGTATCTCCTTTTTCGAACACTTTTCTTATTGTTTTCCTCTAAACTTGTGTGTTTTGAATGCAACTAACACGGACTAACGCTATTTTCAGCAGAATTACCTTGGTGTCTCGTTTTTGTGCAGAAAAATCAACTTTCGGGAAATTGCCCAGAAAAGACTCCATTGGTCTTAAAACACTGGAAGACCCGGGGAGCGAGAAGGGGGCTACGAGAGGGGCCACACCACCCCCTAGCGCGCCCCTAGGCCACACCACCTGGTGGTGTGGGCCACCCAGAGACCCCCTCGGACTCCTCTTTCGACTATATATTGCCTTCAACCCTAAAACCCGAGGGGTTCGATCATTTTCCAGAAAGAAGTCCGTAGCTCCGCCGCTATCGCGAATCCTTTTATGGGGTTCAGAAACTCCGTTCTGGCACCCTGCCGGGACGGGGAATTGGAGTAGATCATCGCCATCGTCATCATCAACGCCTCTCCATCGACCATCCATGTTTCTCCCATCCATGTGTGAGTAATTCCCCCGCTGTAGGCTGAAGGGGGTGGTAGGGATTGGATGAGATTGTTCATGTAATAATGTCGTGATTCTTAGGGCATAGTGCCTAGTATCCTCTACTAGTGCTATTGACATTGTTGTAACTTGTTATGCTTAGTGCTTGCCACTTTGGGCCCGAGTGCCATGATCTCAGATCCGAACATGTTATTGAATCACGATGATAATTATTGTTTCTTGATAATACCTGCAAGTTGTTTACACATATCGTTGTCTGGAACCCGAGGCCCGAAGTGACAGAAATTGGGACAACCGGAGGGGATGGCTGTGATGTGAGGATCACATGTGTTCACGAAGTGTTAATGCTTTGCTCCGGTGTTCTATTAGAAGGAACACCTTAATTAGCAGTAGTTCTCTTGAGGCCCCGCTGAAAACGGGTTGGTAGGACAAAAGATGTTGTGCAAGTTCTCATTGTGAGCACGTATGACTATTTACAGAACACATACCTATGGTTACTTAGTGCTTGGATGCTTTATCTTATTTATCTGCAATGCCCATGTCTTGATTATTACATGAACTATCTTATCCATGCAACACCCGTTCATCTATCCCTATGTCTACAATATTTAATCCCATTGTTTACTTCAAACACTGCTGCTGTTGTTTTCATTTCACTGCTGCTATTATTTCACTACTGCTGCTACTATAAAACTGTTACTACTGATAAACCACTGCGAACAAGTCCACTTTCAGGTGCAGGTGAATTGACAACTCACTTGTTAAGGCTCACAAATATTCTTTGGCTCCACTTGTGTCGAATCAATAAATTTGGGTTTTACTTCCCTCGAAGACTGTTGCGATCCCCTATACTTGTGGGTTATCAAGACTATTTTCTGGCGTCGTTGCCGGGGAGTAGGGATGAAAACGGAGCGGATACGGACGAAACTGAGTGGTGCCACATTTGTTTTCACATTTTTGTGCGGAAGCAGAAACAAATACAGAAACCCCGGAAACAAATACGAAAACAGATATTATCGGAAACAGATACAGAATGAATACGACACAGACACGGAACTTAAAACGGATGTTTTCCGGAACCAAGAGGCCCCGTGAATCATGTAGGAAACCTCAAGAAATTTTATTATATTGTCAATTTGATAAGATGAAATCAAATATAAGCTGATATCATGATTATATAATATAATGTGCATAGCTTATCAACTTTGGCAACATCAAAATTCCTACTGCCGGCTACAACCCTAGTGCAACGGTGAACTGACAAGCTAGGAACATGTCGAGTGGTAGATGACATGCGAGTACGTAGGTCCTAAGAATGGCCACTTCACATATTTTTCAGACATGTTGCTTCATATCTTGGGTTGGGCCTAAATATCCGACTAGAACTTTTGGGCATGCAAGGTTGCGCTAGCACAATGCAGTAAAAAAACGGAAAGTTCCATATTGCCGAAAGAAGAATTTCCATTTCCCTGGTCGTTCCGCCGGAATACGTTGTTCTGTTTCCGCATAAAATTTTCCGTTTCCGTTTCCGTTCCGCAAAATTCTGTTTCCGTTTTTCCACGGAAACGTCGAAAAGTTTCCGTACCGTTTTCATCCCTACCGGGTAGCATAGCTTTATTTGCAAACTCACCGGAGAGTACTATTATCTACTTCCAATCATTCATCATGGGTAAGACTCGTGATGGAAAGTTTTCTATATTACCATCCACTACAAGAAGAGGTACAACTCTGAACACCTCTGTTGCTCTTGATTCACCGTATGTTATGAGTAAGCTGCTTGCACCACCACATACACATGCTACACGTGCTACTTCTGCTAATTCTGAAAATACTTCTGATACTTTTGATGATGCTTCTACTGTGCTTGATGAGAGTGGTTCTCTCACTTCCTTTCTTAGATGCTACCATTGCTAAAGCTAAAAATATTGCAAACACTGAAACTCCTGATTAAAATCCTGTTACTCCTGCTGTTTCACCTGAGCTTAGAGAAAATCCTAGTGATGATTTTGATGATTCCTATATTGAACTTAATGATGATCTTATTGATGAAATGCATTCTATGAAGGATAGAGATGTTGTTATAAGTCTTATTGAAAGTCGTGCTGTTAAATATAAATTATCTCCTGATGCTAAGTTTGCCACTTCTTCCATTAATATTAGGGATAATGATTATGATTTCTCTCTTGATTTATATTATATATCTATTGTTGATAAAGAACCTTTTTGTGGTACTTGAAATGAAAGTGCTATGAAACATATGAATGAGCTCTCCTCTTTGAGTAGTTTATTCTCTGATGATCTTAAGAAACATAGCTACTTTGTTGCTAAAATTCCCTTTCTCATTAAAAGATGAAGCTAAAACTTGGTTTAATAATTTGTCTTCGGGATCTATTGATAGTCCTATTGGTTTGGTTAATGCTTTCAGAAATATTTTCCTGCTAGTGCTCAACATGCTGCTTCACAAAATATATTTAATTTCAAGCAATTGGAAGGAGAGAAATTGCCTGTATCTTGGGCAAGGTTCTGTTCTTTAGTTAGGGCTACACCTGGGCATAAGATAGAAAGTAATGAACTTCTTGATATATTCTATAATGGACTAACTGTTGAATCTAGGACATACCTGGATAGTTGTGCTGGTTGTGTTTTCAGGCAAAGAACTCTAGATGAAGCTGAGGAATTAATGGCTAAATAAGTCAAAATCATGATGATTGGACTATGGTTGAGCCTGAGCCGACCCCTATTCCAGTATCAACACCAACACCAACACCCAAGAAGAGGGGAATGATTGAATTAAATGATGAAGTGATGAGAGAGGCCAAGAAATCTCTTAAAGAGAGGGGTATTAAATCTGAAGATGTGAAGAATCTTCCACCTATAGAAGAATTATGTAAGCCAATCCCTCACTCATCCAACATTCAGGTACACTCTCTCCAACATTTTGATAGTAGAGATATTCCCGATAATAAACCTCCTGATCAATGTTTAGATGAATTTGATAATTATGTTATTAAGCAAGATAATTTTAATATGAGAGTGCAAAATCATCTAATGGAAAACTCTAGAGCTATTGATAATTTGGATGGTATTATAGAAAGAACCTCTAATGATGTTGAAATGCTTGTTAAACACTTTCAAATGGTTCAAACTCAAATTGATCAACTTGCTAAAGTGCAAAAAGATTTGCTAGTTAATGCTTCTAAAGAAAAACATGCTTATGAAATAAGAACTAGAAGTGGTATTGCTACACAAGATCCTTTATATCCTGAGGGACATCCTAAAAGAATTTAACAAGATTCTCAGCAAACTAATAATAATGTTATTCATACTAAGAAGAAAAATAAGAAGAAACATAAAACTGCTGTAGAATCCTCTGAACTTGCTAAAGATTCTAATAGTATATCTATCTATGATGCTGAAACTGAAGTGGTAATGAAGAGAATAATTCTTCTGATAAAGAAGAAATTGAAGAGGAACCTAAAAAGCAAACTAAAAATACAAAGTACACTAAGGAAGATTTTATTGATAATAAACATGGTAATGAGAGAGAACCTTGGGTACAAAATCAATGCCTTATCCTAATAAGAAACACAAATCAAAAGAAGAAGAAGATTACAACAAGTTTTGTGAATGGATGAAACCTTTGTTCTTGCAAATTCCTTTAACCGATGCTATTAAATTGCCTCCTTATGCAAAATATATGAAAGATATTGTCTCTAACAAAAGGAAGATTGCTAATGAGGAAATCTCCACTATGCTTGCTAATTACTCTTTTAATGGCAAGGTTCCTAAGAATCTTGGAGATCCTGGTAAACCAATTATTCCCTGTTCTATTAAAAATAATCATGTTAGAACTGCTTTGCGTGATTTGGGAGCTGGAGTTAGTGTCATGCCTTTTACTCTCTATAAAAGACTCCTCCTAGAAAAATTGACACCAACTGATATATATTTGCAAATGGACGATAAGTCTACTGCTATTCCTGTGGGTATATGTGAGGATGTTCCTGTTCAAGTTGCTAATAATTGTCTGATATTAACTGACTTTGTTGTGTTGGAATTGCCTGAAGATGATAATATGTCTATTATTCTTGCAAGACGTTTTCTTAATACTACAGGGGCTGTTATTGATTGCAATCAAGGAAAAGTTACTTTTAATGTTAATGATAAAGAGCACACTGTTTATTTTCCCAAGAAGATTGATAAGAAATATGGTCTAAATTCAATTGAAAATATTGAGACCATCAAGATTGGAGAATTTTATTGTCCTATTCCAAAGCCACCCAAAGAATATGAGACTATCATGATTGGGACTATATCAATAAAGGTTTAGGTAACATGAGTATTTAGTGAGAAACAAAGTTTTGTTTCATATAAAATTATTTTTGGTAGCAAGACTTGATCAACCTTGTTAACAAAGTCATTTAAATGAAGAAAACAATGTTATCACTACGTGCTCACTACGTTTACTTATTCATCTGCTCGTTTTCGCTGTGCTTCCATAAAATATATCATGTTTTCTTATCGACTATGTTCACTAATGCCCACACACGTTTTCACCTTGTTTTCGCTCGTTTTACATCGTCTACCCATGTTTTCGCTATCCCCAATCATGTTTTCCATATGTTTTCTTCCGTTTTCAGCGAGTATATGTTTAGTAGAGTGTCTTAAACTGCTGTAGTTTTGGTTTTGCTGACGTTTTCCATCATTCCATCTTTGTTTTTCAGTGATATTATTATTTATTAAAATTCTCGAAAAGTTCAAAAATAAAGTTTCTCGAAAAATTCCAGAAAAATTACAATAAATTTTTACGTCAAAAAATGAGGCAGAGAGCCACCTGGGAGGCCCCAGGGGGACCCACCAGTCAGGCATACCATGGGGTGGCGCGTCCAGCCCCTAGTGCCGCTAGCACATGGTGTGGGCCCCCTGGCCCCACACTAATTCTCTCCCCTGCCAAAGTCTTATCTCTCACCTCCCAAACTGAAAATATTTCCTGGAACCCGTGTTCTTGCTGTTCTTCCTCTAGATTTTCGATCTCCTTCTTCAGCCAATCATTTGTGCCGAGATTTGGTGTGTTTGATCTCCGGTATGTGACTCCTCCGATGATCCAAGTAGAATTTTGTTTAGTGAAGTATTTATTGAGTATTTTGTTACTGTGGGTGACAACTTATGTGAGTTTGCATGCTTGATTTGAGTACAAATAATGTATTTTTGATGTATGTTTAGCTCTCATATAAGTCCCTATGGTAGTTTACACCTTATAGTTGCTTGAAATTAATTTTTGTGATGATTGTTGAAAAATTTCAGAGATGGATAATTATAATTTTGGAGATATATTTGGGAGTGGTTCTCCTAGAAAGACAAGGCCCTCACGCTCATCCACTTTAGTGAGGCCATCATACAATGAAGATGTTATTGCACCAAGTATTGACGATGTGGGAGATGATGGTATCGTTAACCCATCTAGCTTTCCTTGCATTACATTTTTAAGAAGTGCATGTTTATTAGATGACTTTCGTATGCTTGTTGAAAGAGTTGGTCTAACCAACTTTATGGAGGATGAAAGCCCTCAGTATGCCACTCTCACAAAAACTTTTGTTGAGAGCTTTAAATTTCAGAACACACATTTTGGTCCAACTGTTGCTTTCAAGTTATATAGTAGTCCTGATTATTTGTGCTTGGTAGATTTTTGTACTATTATAGGTATCAACGCCGCTAGGACAGTGAGCAGGATTCAGGATAAACCAGCAGACCTCCAGGGGCTCTACCGAGAAATCACCAATGATGACGGTCGTTCATCCCAACGTGGGAAGATAAGGTAGACGAGCATCTGAGCACCGCAGAGTTTCACAGGCAGCAGGAGAGGCGAGACGCGCCTCCATAGGACTACAACACGCAGTACACCGGCGCATCCTCGAGCACATATCAGGAGGAGGGTTCCTCCTCAACATACTACGGGGGCGCCACCTCATGGTCCCCTCGGTGATTTATCTCCACTTAGGCCAAAAGCCTAAGCTTGGGGGAAGGTATACCGACATCACGATCATTTATATATCAAGTTCGACCGGTTCTTTGTATATCCATGTTTTCGTTTCTTTCGTTTGTTTTCGTTTTCTTTCGTTTCTCTTTGTTTTATTGCTCTGTTCTTGTTTTCCAAAGCACAAAAAGACCAAAAATATTTTTTTGTTTCTCTTTATTTGTTTCTTTAGTTGGTTTGCTTTGTCCTTCAGTTGCAGTTTAATATTCAAAACCCCAAAAATATTTAGTTTTGTTTGTTTGCTTCTTTCTATTATTGTTTCAATTGAAAAACAAAAAAAATTGTTGTTCTTCTTTTGTTTTGTAAAGTTTGTTGTAGAGTTCAATAGTCGTCCGTGACTCTATTGGAGTTTTGTTTTCATTATATATTATTCGAGCCACAAGTGAAGAGAAATAATGACGATCTATGATAATTCAAGTTGCGGTGAGAGGCTGGTATGAACTCTATTTGTCTTCATTTTGTACATATACCCATCCATGTGAGCATGCTTAGTTTGTTCATATAAGATATATGTGATTTAATGACTGCTTAATAGTTCGTGCTCTCTCATGTTTTGTTCCAATTTATTAATAGTAAATGACATGTCGTATAAATATTTGTTCGCATTGTTCTATTCGTAGAAGGGTATGACATTGTGGTAGCCTCCTCTGACTGTTTCATTTGAATCGACTTGGTACATGCTTACGCATGCTAAGACTGAAAACAAAAAGTCAATAAGCCTCGATGATTTATTTTGCCTCAGAGTTCTAGTATCAATTTTATGCCTCCGTTAATTTTGTTTTGTCGCAAGCATGATTATGATAGTTGTTGCTCTCTTGATTGTTTCTCCCTGTCTATTTCTAGCCTTCACATGTACTGAGTATGAGCTCTACCCGTGCATCCAACACCCAAAAACCAAAGTTTTCCAAATGTGTCCCTTATACCTACCTATGTGTGGTATTTAACCGCCACTCCAAGTAAATTGCTCATGTGCTACCTTTAAAACCTTCTAAAAATTATTCCTGTTTTGTGCCCCTGTTTTAACTCATGAGGACGTAAATAGAGAATATTTATCTCACTTGTTGATTGGATTTCACACCCTGGACTAGTGGCTTCATCCGCTTATACAATTAATAGAAGAGCTGGCAGCGGGGTGCCTTGCCCCAAATTAATACACACAAAATCTCTTCACTATTTTGCCCCTGATTTATCAGTCAAAGCATAATTGTGTGAACAAAAGAGAAAGAGGGATGACCTTCTACACCAGTTGCGCCCTTCAAATGGGAGCCGCTCTTGTGAAATCTAGTTGGTTTGTGACGTATTGTATTTGTTGTTTACCATTCGTTGACATAAGCATACACCTCTCTAAAAAAATGTTTTCAATACCTCTGTTTAATAAAATAAAAGCTCTAGCACATGAGTGATCCATGGTTCCCTCTGCGAAGGGCCTTTCTTTTACTTTTATGTTGAGTCTTCATGTTCTCACTTTATGCACCTTCTTGAGAGCAATGACTGTTATTCTTAGTGTAATGTGCTTGTCCCAGAACACGGTTAATTGTGGTATAACTTTGATACTTGTATCTTTGATATCTTTACTTCTAGTCTTCCCTTGAACTTCAGAGGTGCCCTGGAATTTATGTTTTTCCCCACACATAAGGGCAAGCGAGATACCACTTTATCAGATCCTATTATGAATATTACAATCTTGCAAATAGTTATGCTTCATGCTGTTTATTATTAATATGTTGTTATCTCTTCATGGTTTGCATAGCTATTAAGTGACAGTATCTTGCATGTATCTTATCATGAGAATAATTAAGTATTTGATCATATAGTGAGTGTATTTACATCATATGAAACAAATGTGTTCGTCAAAGTCTTTTATCGCACTCAGTTGTCACTGAATTGCTTGAGGACAAGCAATAAGCTAATCTTGGGGGGAGTTGATACGTCGAAAACGTATCTCCTTTTCCGAACACTTTTCTTATTGTTTTCCTCTAAACTTGTGTGTTTTGAATGCAACTAACACAGACTAACGTTGTTTTAAGCAGAAAAATCAACTTTTGGGAAATTGCCCAGAAAAGACCCCACTGGTCTTAAAACACTGGAAGACCCCGGGAGCTAGAAGGGGGCTAGGAAAGGGGCCAGAGGGGGGCCACACCACCCCCCTAGGTCGCGCCACCTGGTGGTGTGGGCCATCCAGAGACCCCCCTCAGACTCCCCGTTCGACTATATATTGCCTTCAACCCTAAAACCCGAGGGGGTTTGATCGTTTTCCAAAAAGAAGTCTGTAGCTCCGCCGCCATCACGAATCCTTTTTCGGGGTTCAGAAACTCCGTTCTGGCACCCTGCCGGGATGGGGAATTGGAAGAGATCATCGCCATCGTCATCACCAACGCCTCTCCATCGACCATCCATGTTTCCCCCATCCATGTGTGAGTAATTCCCCCGTTGTAGGCTGAAGGGGATGGTAGGGATTGGATGAGATTGTTCATGTAATAATGCCGTGATTGTTAAGGCATAGTGCCTAGTATCCTCTATTAGTGCTATTGACATTGTTGCAACTTGTTATGCTTAATGCTTGCCACTTTGGCCCGAGTGCCATGATCTCAGATCTGAACATGTTATTGAATCATGATGATAGTTATTGTTTCTTGATCATGCCTGCAAGTTGTTTACACATATCGTTGTCCGGAACCCGAGGCCCCGAAGTGACAGAAATTGGGACAACCGGAGGGGATGGCTGTGATGTGAGGATCACATGTGTTCACGGAGTGTTAATGCTTTGCTCCGGTGTTCTATTAAAAGGAGCACCTTAATTACCAATATTTCCCTTGAGGCCCCGCTGAAAATGGGCTGGTAGGACAAAAGATGTTGTGCAAGTTCTCATTGCGAGCACATACGACTATTTACAGAACACATGCCTATGGTTACTTAGTGCTTGGATGCTTTATCTTATTTATATGCAATTCCCATGTCTTGATTATTATATGAAATATCTTATCCATGCAACGCCCGTTCATCTATCCCTATCTTATCTACAATATTTAATCCCACTGTTTACTTAAAAAAATGATGTTGTTGTTTTCATTTCACTGCAGCTATTATTTCACTAATGCTGCTACTATAAAACTGTTACTACTGATACACCACTACGAACAAGTCCACTTTTAGGTGCAGGTGAATTGACAACTCACTTGTTAAGGCTCACAAATATTCTTTGGCTCCCCTTGTGTCAAATCAATAAATTTGGGTTTTACTTCCCTCGAAGACTGTTGCGATCCCCTATACTTGTGGGTTATCAATCCCCATTAGTGAAGTCCCCAGAAGAAATTCCAGATGACAAAAGTGATGAGGATGATGGTGAAGAAACTAAAAGTGAAACTCCGCCTCCTAAGAAATCTTCATCTTCTAAGGGAGAGGATGCAAATGAGGATTACAATAAGGTTCCCGGGTTGTACTCTCCCAGTCCTCCTATCCCACATCCTCATATAAACAATAGAGGCGATCCACCTAAAATTTATACACATTCTTTTGGTTGATGGAAATATTTCATGAAAACTTGTTTGAACTCTTCTTGAATTGGGGTATGAAGAGTTGTTGAAGATGGATACATGCCCGTTGATCCAAAGAACTTGACAAGAAGATAAGTGGTTGATTGTCAACTCAAATTCACTGCTTTGCACATGATTCAACAAGCCGTAGGTGAGAAGATCATGCCACACATTCAACAATTCTCAACCGCCAAAGAAACATGGGATGCTCTCGTCTCCATGTTTGAGGGCAATGAAATTATGAGGAAGAATAGGTTTTATTCCTTGAGCAATGAGGCCGAAGGGTTCTATATGCATGATGGTGAAAGCCATGCGGACATGTACGGAAGACTCAAGACCCTTGCTACCGCCTTTAGTGGTCTTAGTGCCTTTCATGTTGATGATGCTTGGATCAAGAGGAAGTATGTGAATGCCCTCATGCCATTTGATCACGTGGACTTGAAGAGCCTTGAAAGAAGACACAACTACCATCTCATGACTTCAAGTGAGGTTATGCAAGAGATGACATCCTTTCAAGTTCAAACAAAGCTTACTCAAGACACTCGTGCTCGTGCAATTGGGATGCACAAAGGAGCCTCTGTTGCTTTTAAGGCCAAGGTTATGACCAAGGTGGTGGACCATTAAGAAGATTTTTAAGCAAGAGGATAGTTGGCTCCTGTAAATTGCCAAAGGTATGATCTTGTGCTTAAGGACTTCATTGCTCTTGCCATGCAAAAGTTTTGAAAGAACCCTCCCAAGGCCAAGGCATATATTGAGGAGAAGACCAAGTCAAGTTATGGAAAGGAAGGGACTCAAAAACTGAGGGATTGTTTCAATTGTCAAGACAAGTATCACTTCGTTGCTGAGTGCCCTTTCGAGAATAGAGAAAGTCAAGGAGGGAAACTTATTCTCAAGGATAACTCAAAGCTCCATCAGAAGAAGCCCTTCTTCAAGATTAAGCCCTTTAACAAGAAACCTGTAGAGGCCCCAAACCGGATGGTCTAGAACCCCTCATATGCATACATTCACGATCCCAGGAATTCAGTCGTGAACAACATACGAAGTTGGTACACAGATAACATTATCCATTACACGAATAATAGAGTCTTACAAACAATGGTCACATGACCAAGTCTTAACAACTGCCACACAGGGCAGGCAAATGTCTAACAAGCATGCAACGGAAACTTATCAAAACACATAACGTAGATAGCCCATGTCACGCCTTCACTTACAGGCTGCTGACCGGAGCCGGGCCTAATTCGCGTAGTCGTCAGTAAAGTAGTCCTCCTCGTACTCCTCCTCGTACGACAATTCCTCAAAGTATGACCAAGTAAATAGCCAGGGACTAAATCAATATGAGTACATTTGAATGTACTCTGCAAGACATCCTCTATAAACTTACATAATGCAAATATGCTTATATGGTGGAATGGGTAGGCTATACATAGGGTTCACTACCCATGGTGTATGTAAGATAACATCATGGTTGCTTTAAAATCTCTATATCTTTGTTGAAGAAGATACTTCCAAAGAAAATAAATAGTTTTCTTTCTCTTGTAGATATCGCATGTACAAGAGGTTTTATAAAACTTGTTTTTATAAAAGAAAGTTTTCTCTTTGCAAAACTTCTTGTAGACAACTCCATCTTTTCTTCATTAGTACCTCCACGGTACAAATCCTCTTCTCCAAAAACATCCTTTTTGAAAATTGACACAATGCTAGCTACATGGCCATTCAACTGCCCATATCCGAGGGCTCGGCTATTCAGAATAGTTTTACTCTGCAGAGATGTACACGATCCACAAGATCCAATCATCTGCCATGAACTACCCATGGACCGACACAGCGGTATGAAAGCATCAGATAAATGATCCTAGCTGTCCACTCTGATCAAACTAGTATATGCCTATCCCTTCAGTTGGGTGTAATCTCCCCAGCACCAGGTCCCACCCTACCACGGCAGGAGACCCAACTGTCGCATCCGGGGGGTAACTTAATCCCTCACTTTGCATGTCCCGTTCCTCCCTCCTGGCGACATTTCGGTTCAGAGATTCATCTTCTCTATAGCATCTTGGGATAGAACACACACTAACAAGAAGAAGTTTTTAGGTAGACCTCATAGCCGTATTGAGGTAGAGTGGCAGTACGTCTTGGTTGTTTAGAGAAGACTAGGTTATGTGTCTTTATTAAAACCATTTAAAAAACAGTCCTCTTTGTCTTCTCTGGTGAACAAGGTCCGACCCTTCCACCGTGGACTTTTCATAAAGCATTTGTTTTGCAAAAGAACATTTTTAAAATGTCCACTTAGGGACTCAAGATTATTATCTTTGGTGGTATTTATATACCATATGCTGGCTAAGGGCTTGGTAACACCAAGTTTGACTATTGGAAATGTGATATATATATATATATAATATTAATAGTGATAATAGCCACACAAAAATAGTTTTTGGTAATCATCTTTTTGTAAAACTTCAGAAGTAAAACATGCATGATAGATAATGATAAGTAGTATAACAGCAATCTTTAGGATGGCTTGCCTTGGTACTGGCTTGGCTCTTGGTCTTGGTAACAACAGGAGTGGTAGTAATAACCTCCGACACCAACTACTTCTTCCTCGTGTTCTATCGTCGCAAAAATAAAATAAAGGACACACAATCAGAACCAATCTATGGAAAACAATGGTTCTAAGTAATACATACATCAATCAATTCACAAAACAAAACAACACTCAAGTTTGCAAACATAACACTTCACAAGTACACACAAAAATAACAATAATATCACTATCACTATTATGGTAGAGAAATGTTATTTCTCACCAAAAATGAAATGGAACAAGTGGGTGTGCCACTAGTTGTTCGAGACATTTAAGAGGTCCTAAGCCTCTGGTTGTACTTGTGGAAAACAATTTTCCCACCAAACAAAAATGCAAGCTACACATACTAGTGAATAACCACACTATGAATAAATAAACAAACAATGCTATTCATGCTTCTCTATGAACTTAAGTGCAAACCAACAGAAGAGAAAAAAAAAACTCATAGCCAGTACCAAAATGGTACTGGACTCAACAAAGTATCACTAAAAATCTAGGTAAGAAACCTATTAATACCTTGCTCACAAAACCTATTAAATAAAAGACTAGAAAAACAATACTAGAAAAATCCTATTTCTATTTGTTTTCCCAAACATGCACACACTTTCTGACATACTAGTACTGTAACTAAAACACATTCTAACAAAGAGCAAATCATCTAAACATGCTAGAAAACAATATTTCAACTAGCAGACAATTATTCTAAACTAAATACACAAAATTTAATTCTAACAGAAAAGGTGCTGTATCTAAACATGCATGTCAAATATAATCTAGATCTCTAAAAATTACAGAAAGCTAGGATAACACAGATCTAAGCATACACAAACTCATCCAATTGGATTCACATCAAAAAGAATTATTAAGCACTCTCTAAAAATCCTAGAAAGTGCTACTGGACAAATACCAAAATGGATGGAATTTCCAAATGGTAACTCCCCTTGATCTGAGGTTAAATTCCACTGATAAATATACTGATTAGATAACCAACACAATTTAGTTTTCTCAATTTGGTCAAACATACAAAAAGTTATGCACCATTTACTCTAACAGACAGTGTGTGGCAAAACAATTTCTACAGTCAAAATAAAGTTAGATCTACAAGTTGCATCTGTTTAAGAAAATGTATATCTACCTATACGAATTTTGGTGGATTTTATTTCTCACGTTTTCTATTTTTCACAGGATTAAAGTAAACCAGTTGTTTCTGTTATTTTCTAAAACGAAAATAAAAACACAGCGTGGGCTGGATCTACTCGCAGCGCGCGACCCGCTAAGCCAAACCGGCCCAGCACGCTTGCGCTGCGCACGTGAAGGCGCGTACCGCTTCGCGGTTTAAACGTGGTTGTTAATATCGCGATCAATGGCGTGCAGCCATCTCCCTCCTCTCGCTCTCTCTCACGACGCGACGGAGGCGCAAGCCGCCGACGAGGTTGTCGATTTCTCACCTAGGGGGCGCAATGGACAGCGACGAGTGGCCGTTGAGGTCGTGTGAGGTCGATGCAGTGCAGGGGTGCAGTCGTAGAAGGTCGCGGGAGCTCCAGTCGATGGCGCGCAACTGCGAGTCCACGACGGTTCCGGCGAGGTCCTCGGCTCTCCTGCAAGCGAATGGTCACGGGGACGTGTCGGGGTGGGTCTACGGCGAGTGGCGAGTGTGATAGACGTGAAAACGAGGGAAGGGAGCGCACGGGTCATGCCCCACCTCTGCTTCCTCTCCGCGGTGGCCGTCGGCAATTTTTCGCTCGCAGGGCTCACAGTGAGCTCGTGGCGTGTGTGGTGCGTGTCAGGGAGGTGGATTGGAGTGAGGCGAGTGGGGTGGACAAGTCGAGGGCGTGCCCGTGGCTTTATAGCCACGGCGCCGTGGTCGTGTGCATGTGGGCGCCCACAGCATGGCGTGGCGAGCTCGGGGACGCGCTCTCGTGCGCCCTCGGCGTGCAAACAACCCTTGGGGTTGTCTAGGAGGCGCGTGGGTGTGTGCTCGTGCGTCGTGCGTAGAGGGGTGAGGTGAAACAGGGAAGACATGGCGATAGTGCGCACTCTGTCATCCCTCTCATGTCGAGCTTCTCACTGCCCTCCTCTATTCCCACGTCTCTCCCTTCTTCTCTGGTCAAAATCTAAAGGATCCAAATCAAAAGATACAAGCAATAAAAGTAGTGTCATCTCCCATATTCAGCAGTTTCAGAAAATTCAGAGAAAATGACTAGTCATTTGACTAAGTGTCAAAACAGATAAAATGAGCAAAAAGTATCATCTGTTTTCATGGCTCAAATCTTTTCCAAAATATGTTTTCAAAGTATGGGATTGTTAAACATGATTTTTTACTTTCATAAACATCAATTGAAAACAAATTTGAAAATTTTAAAGGCACTGAAAACAAGGTGAGAAAACAGCTACTTTCTGTTTTTCTCTGTTTTCAAAAATTCTCTTTTTCTGTCTTATTTTTCTTCCACAAAAAGCATCAAGCAATTGATTGTTAGCTTTTTCCAAAATCCAAACCAAGATTACAATTTTTTAGTCCATATATTAGAGAACACATCCATGCCAAGAAAACATAAAATGTGATTCTCTAGCATATCGAAAACAAGTGCTAAATATAGCTACTTGGCTA
The DNA here is from genome assembly GCA_028641055.1 of Alopecurus myosuroides. Taxonomy (NCBI): domain Eukaryota; kingdom Viridiplantae; phylum Streptophyta; class Magnoliopsida; order Poales; family Poaceae; genus Alopecurus; species Alopecurus myosuroides. The sequence goes on along the minus strand of CM054060.1, from coordinate 59,317,879 downwards.
GTTTTTCAGAAACAAGTTTATATAAGGGAAACATCCAAATATTCTTTTGCCATTTTTTTTTCTTGATTCAAAGAAAGCCAAATAATGTTGTTAGGTTGAAAGAAACATTGGTTAAACCCTTGGGATAAAAATTATCCAAAACATCATATGGAAAGCATCACAGAAACATCAGGAAAAATTGATAATTGATTTTAAACAAAACTTGCTTGCATTGCATAGATACTCATAGTTCATTACATAATGTTGGATTACACAAGTGCATAAAAAAAATTGTTGGCCCACAAAATGGCTTCCTTCACTATAATACATGTGGTCCAAAATCTGGGGTGTGACAAAACCATCGTCAAGGTTTGTGCTAGTGACTCAAGAAGAGTATGATTCCGATGATCATGATGAAGAAGAAACCAAAAGTGAAGTGGCCTCTATTGCTATTGCATCTTCATCATCTCCGTCACTCTTTAAATCCCCCAATGAGAATATTCCTCAACCATACGCAAAGTGCTTCATGGCAAAGGCCACTAATACGTCTCAAGCGTATCTATAATTTATGATGTTCCATGTTGTTTTCATGCCATATGCTACATGTTTTCTATACACTTTATGTCATTTTTATGTATTTCCTGGGACTAACCTATTAACAAGATGCCACAGAAAAGTTGTTCGGGAAATATTCTCGGAATTGGACGAAACAAAATCCAAGGGTCTTAGAAAGTTGTCACGTACACGGAGTCCGGAGGGGACCCGGAGGAGGGACCTGGGCTTGTCATACCATAGGGTGGCGCGACCCACCTTTACTCGCGCCACCAGGTGGTGTGGGCCCCCTGGCCACCCACCGGTGTTGCCCTCTCGCCTATTTAAGATCCTCCTTGGGTTAACCCTAAATACGAGAGACTCCATCCACGAGAAGTTCTGTAGCCGCCGTCATCGTCAACCCTAGTTCGAGAGGGTTCTGAAGCTCTGCCCAGCACCCTGCCGGGAGGGGGAATCATCACCGGAGGGCTCTTCATCACCATGCCTGCCTCCGGAGTGATGCGTGAGTAGTTAATCCTTGGATTACGGGTCCGTAGCAGTAGCTAGATGGTTGTATTCTTCTCTTTATGCCTCATGTTTAGATCTTGTGAGCTGCCTAACATGATCATGATCATCTTATTGTAATGCTACATGTTGTGTTTGCTGGGATCTGATGAATATTGAATGCTATGTCCAGTGATTATCAATTTATCATGTTTATGTTATTTATGATCTTGCATGCTCTCCATTACGAGTAGATGCTCTGGCCAAGTTGATACTTTTAACTCCAAGAGGGAGTATTTATGCTCGATAGTGGGTTCAATCCTCCCTTTCACCTAAAGTAGAGTGACAGAAACGTAACGGGTGGGAGATGTGATGTTGCCACTAGGGAGAAAACAACAATGTTTTTGTTGTTTACATTACACACTTTACTTAAGGCAATAATCTGTTCCTTGCAACTTAATACCCGAGGTTTGATTGGATGACACTCCAAGGGGGGATTATTAGTCATAGATGCAGTTGGATAACGGTCTATGAATTATGTTTTAATGCCCGCATGAATCACATAGTAATCATCATGTCATGCATATGCACTACGGTGCAGCCTTTATATCTGTCAATTGCCCAGCTGTAATTTGTTTACCCGGCATGTTATCTATTTGTTTTAAAGAGACACCACTAGTGAACTGTGGACCTCGGTCCATTCTTTTACACTGATAATACAACCATTGTTTTCTTATTGCGATTATTGTTTTCCTCGCATTCACTGACATCACTGTTCTCTTTTCATTTACTGCAAGAAAGTACTATTTTCTACACTATACATCTAATCCTTTGTGTTAGCAAAACCGGTGAGATTGACAACCTCACTGTTTCGTTGGGGCAAAGTACTTTGATTGTGTTGTGTAGATTCCATGTTGCTGCTGAACCTGGTAGTGCGCCATGCAAACATCAACTGTCTTCAACCTTCAGAAGTGATTTCTTTCTCCTACTGGTCGATTAAACCTCAGTTTCTTTATGAGGGAAAACTTGCTGCTGTGCTATGCATACCTTCCTCTTGGGGTTTCCCAACGAGTGCACTCCTGCACCATCAGTCGCCGAGGTATCATCTTCCACCAACTCTAAGACTCAAAATGGAAAGAACAATCTTGCTAGTCTTAGTGTAGAAGATGAAATATCCTCCCTAGGTCTCTTTATGTCTAAATTGCAAGGTCAGACCAAAAGGTACTTTGATCTTCTCATGAGCCAATTGGGAGAGGTTCAAGAGGATATTGATAAGAAAGGTGTAAATGAGAGGGAGGATGCAACTCAAAAGGCATATATCTCAAATTCTCTTGAGAAGAGCATGCGATTCGAGTCTCTCTTGAAGAGAAACAAGAGGCTATTGAGGAGTCACATCATGAGCTAATGTCTAAACTCACTAAGGAACGTGACCGTGCAATTGCTAAATATAAAATGGGTAAAAAGAAAAAGGTTGAGTTTGGTGTTGGTCATGTTAAACTAACTGGGGAACTAGAGCACCTCCCCAAGGCTCACAAGGCCTTGGAGAGTGAACACTCTACCCTTAGAAATTCACGTGAACAACTTCAAACTCAACTATATCAATTCAATATGCTTCTACTCCTTGTGATCATGCAAACATTATTGAGGAGAATGCTAGGTTGAAGGAAGAGGTTGCATGCAACAAAAGCAAGGGCCCTAGTGTTGAGAATATGGTGGCTCCAAGGCCACAAAATGGCAATCAAGGTCTTGGATATGTTGCCAACAGCAAGAATGAGAATAACAAGATCAAGAAGAAGTCCAAGCCCGCACAAGCAAAGAAAAATGTTGGTGCGAGTGGTCCTATTGAGGGTTACATTGACTATACTATTTGGGTTCCCAAGACCCTTGTTGCTAACAGGAGAGGACCCTCCTCGGGTCCTAACTCTAGTCAATGATTCCTTGTAGGGTTATGCTTCTAGTGGGTCAAAATGGATACTTGAATTGATAGTGGATGTACAAGTCATATGACCGGAAGCAAGGACCTTATGACGTAGTTGAGACCAAATATAAATCAAGCAACCGTCACTTATGGAGATAAGTCAAAATCTAAGGTAACGGGTTTCTGGAAGGTGGTTGTTGCTCCTAACATCACTCTAGCAAATGTCATACTTGTCGATCCCTTGGTTACAATTTACTTTCTGTTCGTGCTTTAGGGAAGATGGGTTTTTCTGTATTATTTGAACTTGACATCATGGTCCTCTTGTGGATCAAGACTCTTGATGTTGCTTACATAGGGCATGTCGAAAATGAGTTGTATGTGGTATACTCTTGAGTTATTATTCTATCTCCAAGTTCAGAATTAAGTTCATGTCATCATGCTACAACCGCTATATCACTTGAAAAATGAGTTTTCAAACAAACATCTTTGTGCGGGTGTGAAGACATAAACTGTTCCTAATCTTTTTCTCTGAGATTATCTTATGGTTTGTGAGATGATGAGGATATAATAGGGGAATATGATGCTTGTGTATGCTTGACCTGGAAGGAAATATTGAATTTAATTGATGGTGTATCATCCCAACTTTTAATAAAGATGGAATACCTGTGTTATTGTGCTAGTCCCTGGATCAATTGCTAGCACCACAGTACAAAATGAAATATCATGCAAATGCATCAAATTCTATTACATCGCATGATCCAGTCTTTACAAAATAGGATTACAACTTGCATAGTCCTAGAAGACTAGCAGAAAACAAAGAAATACAGCAGAAAACATAGTACAACATTGAGCCCATCTTCTTCATGTGCCACAGGCAAAACATGTTGGCGATAGTCTCGAGATCCTAAACGAAATCCTCACTCGTCTTCAGAAACATCTGCAATATGGAATATGCAGCCACAAGGGAGTCAATACAATTTAATGTATTGGCAAGTAACACTATGGTGGATATAAATGGCAAAGACTAATACTACATGCTTATTTGGCTAAGTGGAGTTTTGGCTAAGTTTTGCATAAAGCCAGTTTTCTCCTATCTCTTTTGTAAAACAACTTTTCTTTTCAAAGGGTGGCAACATTGGATTAAGATCCAAGCACCACAATACTGTTCACTTGGTCAAATTTTACTTATTGAAATTGATGATGAGATTCTTCCGTCAATCCTTGTCCAGTTGCTCATAGTTGTCCATAACCGGGGACACGGCTAAGATCTTAGTTTGTTGAGTCTGCAGAGCTTGTGCACTTTCACCTTCAGACTCAAATCAGCCCAAACATCCTATACACCCTGAGTGCATTAAGGAAAGGAGAAGATTGAGACGAGATCTTTCAGAAGAAATTCCACCACCGTTTGGCTTACCCGTGCCACCTATAATTATGCTACATCTGCTGGTAAGCCTAGTGAGTTCATTCAACTTAGTTGATCAAGACAGAGCCCATATGACTAAAGGCTGCACGGGAAGCTACTAAACTTAGAGGGACATAGTAATCTCTTTGTTCCTGGGTGGCCATCCGCAAGTGACAACCTCAAGTGGAATAACCCTTTGACAAGGGCCCTGAGGCAACACTCAACATAAACCAGTCTTACCACTTCCACCCAGGTGGTTCATTCATTAGCTATACTTAGAATTTTTCCTCAACATCTAGTAAAACAATTTGTAACATTGCAAAGCATCTAAATAAGTTCTAAGGCTATCAAAATAACAAGGGTAAAAGAGATGGCTACACATTGCTAGGATAATAGCATAGCATAATATAACTTAGTAAAATTTCCTATCATGCATGCTACTCAAAATCAACTAATGCATATAGAAAATAATGGGTAGTTGATGGTGTGTTACTTGCCTTGTTGAAGTTGGTGAAGAATCACACTCTCTTCACAAAAGATCGTTGCTCTCCGTACAATCTATTCATTGAAAACACAAAACTAAATAAACAAACATTCTACCAAACCATCATACAAGTGAAGAAACATACAAAGCAACAACCATGGAAAAAGGGATGTAACCAAGTTGGCTAGGACAAGGTCAAGGTTTGAGTTTTTGAAAGATTCATTCTTTCTTGGTTTCATATGTTAATTAATTTCCAAGGGTTTACTTGAGATGGGCTAGGTTGAGTTTGTAGAAAACTAACTTTATTATAACCATACTTGTCGAGGAAGTTCCAAGAGTTCACTTAGAATAAACATATTACTTCTTCAACTAAAGTAATACATGCAAACACTTGGTCATATTCACCTTCAAAAATATTTGAGTGACTATGTTAGTATTTTCCATTGTGGTTAGGGTAGGTCTACTAACTTCATCATCAAAGGGAAAATATTACTAAGTCTCGGGTTTTCCATTTGGGTCAATGGTTGGACAAAAATAACTTGTTACTCTTCAACTTGGGTGGATTGCTTCTAGTCCTCTTGTGATTGCCTTCTTGAAGATCATCATCATGCCATCTAAGTTCTTTCCTTCCTTGGTGTGGTGCTTCTCTTGGTCTTGATAAATTCTTCAGGGCTTTAATTCACTAATTGGTTTGGGTATGGTATGGGCACAAATACCACTAAGTCAAATTGGAAAGAAAATAAGAAGAAGGATAGGAAGAGAGGGGGAGATGTTTTCTTCTGGATTTCTTCACACTTGTACTTTCTTGAGTTTCTTCTAGGTGTGGAGTCCAAGTATTTTCTTCAAAACTTCTTCATTGATCTTCCTTGTAGCTCTTCATGTTGCCACCAAGTTGATATTGAAGTTTCATTCTTGTGCTTGAGTCTTGATCTCCATTTTGCTGACTTGGTGAATTCTTGAAGCAAGAATGGGAGAATGGAGAAGTAGATAGAATACTAAGGTGCTAGTGTTTGAGGTTCACTACTTGGTAATTTTAGGGACTTGGTCTTGGATCCAAAAATGGCCACAACAAACAATGGTAGAAAGAAATAGAAGCAAAATCTAAGACATAATAACTAGATGGACTACTATGATGGATTTTTGGCTAAAATACATGGTCACGATCCAAGGATGTCCAAAATGGTTGGGCAAGGTTGTTTCTGGTCCAAGGTTATCAAATGGAACAATTTTGCAAGAGGAACTATATTGAAAATATTTATAGAAATTAATCTATGTCAAAAATACTCAAATAGACAACTAAATTCTAAATTCAAATTTTAATTTGTTCAAATATTATTTTGGGACAGAGGATATGAAAGTACACATCCTAAGGTTTCCAAATATATTTTATTTACAATTTTTGGATTTGTAGAATTTGAATTATGCCAAATTTCATCAAACAAGCATATTTAAATTTGAACATATTTAAGTTTGTCAAATTTGAATTTGGCGAGTGACAAAAGTTTCTAGATGTCAAGGGATTTTCAAAAAGTCCAAGATTGCTAAATTTGGCTAAGTGGTTAAAAAGTTAGGATGGTTGCAAGTTACAGGGGCTTTTCTGCAAAATTGCCATTTAATTTTATTCCGGGAGAAAATCGAATTTTCCTGCGGATAAGGTTGCGCTGACGTGGACGTTTCTTATTGGCTGATACCGGTTCGATTAAATGATTTAAACAGGGCCCCTAGATCTAGATCTAACGGCCACGGATAGATCGGGGCTAGGGTTACCTCGGGTGGCCGGAGAAGTGGCCGGAGATGGAGCTACGGCGGCGCGGTTGCTCGGAAAATGACGGGGTAGCTCCTCCGGTGGTCCTCCAGGCTATGGATGATGACAGGGACGCGCGGCTCGGCACGGTGGAGTTGGTGGTGACCACGACACACTCTCAGGGGCTCCGTGCGACGTCGTGGTGAAGCTCCGCGTCGGCCGTCTCGGGTTCTCTCCGGTGAGCGCCATTTCTGCAAGGAACAAATCGATGGAAGGTCCTATGAGGGGCACCAGGATAAGAGGAATTGAAAGGAGGGGGTATTGGGCTCTGGAGCTTGCTCACCGTGTCGGAAAACAAGGGAGGACGGCGGCGGGTGGACGAACTCCGGCGAGCGACTAACGGCGATTTCGGAAACGATTTGAGGGGGCAAGAGAGGGTAAATGGAGAGGAAATGCAGGGGATTTATGGGGTGGAAACGAGCCATTAGTTCGGTGCTTTAATCGCGAGAAATCAAAGCAATTGAAAACAGCGGTTTCGGTGTTCTTCAGTTACTAGAGGAAGAAGAAACAGTGACGTCATTGATGACGTCATCAATGATTTTTTTTCTTTTTAATTTCTGTTTTCTCATTTATTTTATATCTTCTGTTTTATAAATCCAATTAACATGAAATAAAATTCTAAATTCATAATATTTGAAATACTTTCTAACAATACCATTTTTGAAAACTTTTGAACATATTACATTTTTGAATTATGAAATTTGAATAATTCATTAAAAGTGACTTAATAGCATTTTAATAGAAAATCAAATTTAATTTTGAGAAAGGGTTTTATAAAAATAAAGAGACATTATATAAGTCAAATATCATTTTTGAAAATCATTTACACTTGTTTTGCTATTTTATATTTTGAAATAAAAATGATTTCACTAATAGCATATTAATGCCATTTTAAAAATATCAATTATATAAATGAAAATTATTGGTTGAATAAAATATCAAAGACAACAATGTGATCAAATGAAATTTTCCAAAATCATTTTTAATGGTTTTCATATTTTATGATTTTAAAATATGAAGAAACAATGATAGTCACTTAATAGAAAACATTAATTTTTATATGATTAAAACAATTTTTAGAAATATTTTCTATGGTTCAACTATTGTTTTCTAAGACCCTTTTAGGAACTTTCATATTGTATATTTTCAACATATTAGTGAAACCACAATTAGTATCCTTTTGTTATATTTCAAACATAGAGAAATATTTAATAAATTTGGATATGGGGTTTAGTAAAAGCAGAAAGGTTTTCCCAAATGAAAACATTATTTTCTCAAAGTATCTTACTTGTTTTCATAAACAATTTATTTTTATAGCACTATATTATTTTGTTGATTGACATAACACTTGGAAAACAAGGATCCAACTTATATCTATTTGGGGGTTATCAATAATAGTGAAACCCTTTTTAGAGATAAGAAGAAAATATTAGAGATAACAATTCTCTAGTTTTTATATATCAAAAATATTTTCAAGATCATAATTGGGTTGAAAACATGTTGGGTCTAAGGGTTTGCTTAAGAAGAAATAATTTCTTTATGTAGAAATATTTATTTTGAAATGACTTTAGGGTTTATGGAATAGAGGTATATTGGATTTTCATTTCCAAAACATTAGAACATGTATTGTTTTCTTTTGTTTCTTGCATCTCATTTGGTTTTTGGTGACTTGCATAACATGAAAACAAAAAGTTTCAAATTTTTGTGATTTTTGAGTTTTCCAAAAATCAGGGATGTTAGAGACTACCACCCTTAAAAGAAATCTCGTCCCGAGATTTGGGAAGGATAGAAAGAAAGATAGATTTGGGTAACTGGATTCCAAAACAACTGGATGGGCTACCACCCTTAAAAGAAGCTTTGGTGGGTAGTCTATTTTCATTAGATTGGAGTATAGATTGATTTGAGGTTGGCTTGAGTAGAAATTTCCTTCATGATAGAGCTATAAACCAACATAGGTATTTTGAACTACCTTTGACACTGAGGGGTCACTCTTTGGGTTAATCAAAAGTCTTTTGGTTCACTCTCAACTTGGTCTTTTGATGTCCTTGGCAATCTTCCATCTTGTTATTGTCATCCTTCAAGGCAAACACCATGATATTTCTAACGAAACTCTCATGGCAGGCAAAAATCTTCCATTTGGTTGATACCTCCAAGGTTGGCTTGATCCTCACCGAAAATAGTACGTTTTTAGTAACACTAACATAGGGTCATTATTGTATTATACCATTCTATGGTTCAGGTTTCTCATCGACGTCTCTCTAATAGGTATGTCACTCAGATTTAACATTCCTCATAGCAAGAGTGAATAATGTGAGTAGTCTCCATGGGGGCCAATCCATGTTGCACTCAATCATTACCTTGTACTTGGATTGATGAATCTTGTTTAATAACACTAGGTCACCTCACTTGTCTAACAGAAAGTTTCCAATCTGTAAGACAAACTTGAGCTAAACTATCATTTCTCAACTAGTGGGTTGCGTAGAACTCTTATGTAACACAAACTGGATAGTTGTGTTTCTTCATTATTTCTTCTCTTGGTATAGTTGGCTCTGAAATCTTCATAGCTCATGCAGCTTGGGGTTCACTTGTCTTTCTTCACTTGTTGATTTTCTTGGTGCTCCTTATGATGTAGTTGGCATTGATCATGGATGTGATTGTTCCTTCACACAGAAGAAAGCAATTTGATACTAGCATTCCTCAAATAGGATGGCTTGTGTTTCAATAGGGTAAAGGTTGTATGATTCCACATGGTTCTCACTATGGTTGGTGAATGAGTATGGTGTTGGGTTTGGTCTAGTAGGGATGAGTAGAGATTTAGAAAGATAGCTAAGGAAGGTTCTTATCCAAAATAGCAGATCAAGGAAACTCATCTTACAAACAACACATAACAAACATATAGCAACACATCCATCACACCAAACAACATAGTTTTAGGAAAACATCTAGTATTGTCATACCACACTCATTAGTATGATCAATACACTAACACGTTAACGTTGTTCTAACCAAGTAACTAGATTGGTGGTCTCATCTATATCTTCTCTCCATGTCTTAGCTATTCTTGATTGTTGTGAAGTCTATGATTTTCTTCAAGTTCTTCAATAATCTTGAGTGTAGGTCTTCATGTGGTGAGAATACTCCTTGCACTTCTTGGTATGGTCATCAACAATCTTGCCTTGATGGTATTCAAGAAGTAGGTCATCTAGAAAATTTTGAAGGTGAATAGTAGATGAGAGGATATGAGAAAGATTAAGATGATTGTTTTGTTTCTAGAAAGTTTGAACATAGAAAGTTTTCAATCCTAGGGTGATCAATGGGTTATTAACAACTTGTTGCAAATTTGGATATTCACTATAGTGAGAGATACTGGCACCCGCTAGCCAATCAGGGAACGGTCTCGTGTCCGTGGACACGTAAAGTTGTCCGGGCCGCTTCATCTCACTATGCCGCTAGGATCCAAAATACTCTAAGGAGATAATAACATGATCAAAAATGGCTTCCAAACCTAAGGGTCTCGAATTCTACAGGCAACACAATGCTCTGATACCATTTTGTAGCATCCCAACTTTTAATAAAGATGGAATACCTGTGTTATTGTGCTAGTCCCTGGATCAATTGCTAGCACCACAGTACAAAATGAAATATCATGCAAATGCATCAAATTCTATTACATCGCATGATCCAGTCTTTACAAAATAGGATTACAACTTGCATAGTCTTAGAAGACTAACAGAAAACAAAGAAATACATCGGAAAACATAGTACAACATTGAGCCCATCTTCTTCATGTGCCACAGGCAAAACATGTTGGCGATAGTCTCGAGATCCTAAACGAAATCCCCACTCGTCTTCAGAAACATCTGCAATATGGAATATGCAGCCACAAGGGAGTCAATACAATTTAATGTATTGGCAAGTAACACTATGGTGGATATAAATGGCAAAGACTAATACTACATGCTTATTTGGCTAAGTGGAGTTTTGTCTAAGTTTTGCATTAAGCCAGTTTTCTCCTATCTCTTTTGTAAAACAACTTTTCTTTTCAAAGGGTGGCAACATTGGATTAAGATCCAAGCACCACAATACTGTTCACTTGGTCAAAATTTACTTATTGAAATTGATGATGAGATTCTTCTGTCAATCCTTGTCCAGTTGCTCATAGTTGTCCATAACCGGGGACACGGCTAAGATCTTAGTTTGTTGAGTCTGCAGAGCTTGTGCACTTTCACCTTCAGACTCAAATCAGCCCAAACATCCTATACACCCTGAGTGCATTAAGGAAAGGAGAAGATTGAGACGAGATCTTTCAGAAGAAATTCCACCACCGTTTGGCTTACCCGTGCCACCTATAATTATGCTACATCTGCTGGTAAGCCTAGTGAGTTCATTCAACTTAGTTGATCAAGACAGAGCCCATATGACTAAAGGCTGCACGGGAAGCTACTAAACTTAGAGGGACATAGTAATCTCTTTGTTCCTGGGTGGCCATCCGCAAGTGACAACCTCAAGTGGAATAACCCTTTGACAAGGGCCCTGAGGCAACACTCAACATAAACCAGTCTTACCACTTCCACCCAGGTGGTTCATTCATTAGCTATACTTAGAATTTTTCCTCAACATCTAGTAAAACAATTTGTAACATTGCAAAGACCCTAAATAAGTTCTAAGGCTATCAAAATAACAAGGGTAAAAGAGATGGCTACACATTGCTAGGATAATAGCATAGCATAATATAACTTAGTAAAATTTCCTATCATGCATGCTACTCAAAATCAACTAATGCATATAGAAAATAATGGGTAGTTGATGGTGTGTTACTTGCCTTGTTGAAGTTGGTGAAGAATCACACTCTCTTCACAAAAGATCGTTGCTCTCCGTACAATCTATTCATTGAAAACACAAAACTAAATAAACAAACATTCTACCAAACCATCATACAAGTGAAGAAACATACAAAGCAACAACCATGGAAAAAGGGATGTAACCAAGTTGGCTAGGACAAGGTCAAGGTTTGAGTTTTTGAAAGATTCATTCTTTCTTGGTTTCATATGTTAATTAATTTCCAAGGGTTTACTTGAGATGGGCTAGGTTGATTTTGTAGAAAACTAACTTTATTATAACCATACTTGTCGAGGAAGTTCCAAGAGTTCACTTAGAATAAACATATTACTTCTTCAACTAAAGTAATACATGCAAACACTTGGTCATATTCACCTTCAAAAATATTTGAGTGACTATGTTAGTATTTTCCATTGTGGTTAGGGTAGGTCTACTAACTTCATCATCAAAGGTAAAATATTACTAAGTCTCGGGTTTTCCATTTGGGTCAATGGTTGGATAAAAATAACTTGTTACTCTTCAACTTGGGTGGATTGCTTCTAGTCCTCATGTGATTGCCTTCTTGAAGATCATCATCATGCCATCTAAGTTCTTTCCTTCCTTGGTGTGGTGCTTCTCTTGGTCTTGATAAATTCTTCAGGGCTTTAATTCACTAATTGGTTTGGGTATGGTATGGGCACAAATACCACTAAGTCAAATTGGAAAGAAAATAAGAAGAAGGATAGGAAGAGAGGGGGAGATGTTTTCTTCTGGATCTCTTCACACTTGTACTTTCTTGAGTTTCTTCTAGGTGCGGAGTCCAAGTATTTTCTTCAAAACTTCTTCATTGATCTTCCTTGTAGCTCTTCATGTTGCCACCAAGTTGATATTGAAGTTTCATTCTTGTGCTTGAGTCTTGATCTCCATTTTGCTGACTTGGTGAATTCTTGAAGCAAGAATGGGAGAATGGAGAAGTAAATAGAATACTAAGGTGCTAGTGTTTCAGGTTCACTACTTGGTAATTTTAGGGACTTGGTATTGGATCCAAAAATGGCCACAACAAACAATGGTAGAAAGAAATAGAAGCAAAATCTAAGACATAATAACTAGATGGACTACTATGATGGATTTTTGGCTAAAATACATGGTCATGGTCCAAGGATGTCCAAAATGGTTGGGCAAGGTTGTTTCTTGTCCAAGGTTATCAAATGGAACAATTTTGCAAGAGGAACTATATTGAAAATATTTATAGAAATTAATCTATGTCAAAAATACTCAAATAGAAAACTAAATTCTAAATTCAATTTTTAATTTGTTCAAATATTATTTTGGGACAGAGGATATGAAAGTACACATCCTAAGGTTTCCAAATATATTTTATTTACAATTTTTGGATTTGTAGAATTTGAATTATGCCAAATTTCATCAAACAAGCATATTTGAATTTGAACAAATTTAAGTTTGTAAAATTTGAATTTGGCCAGTGCCAAAAGTTTCTAGATGTCAAGGGCTTTTCAAAAAGTCCAAGATTGCTAAATTTGGCTAAGTGGTTAAAAAGTTATGATGGTTGCAAGTTACAGGGGCTTTTCTGCAAAATTGCCATTTAATTTTATTCCGGGAGAAAATCGAATTTTCCTGCGGATAAGGTTGCGCTGACGTGGTCGTTTCCTATTGGCTGATACCGGTTCGATTAAATGATTTAAACAGGGCCCCTAGATCTAGATCTAACGACCACAGATAGATCAGGGCTAGGGTTACCTCGGGTGGCCGGAGAATTGGCCGGAGATGGAGCTACGGCGGCGCGGTTGCTCGGAAAATGACGGGGTAGCTCCTCCGGTGGTCCTCCAGGCTATGGATGATGACAGGGACGCGCGGCTCGGCACGGTGGAGTTGGTGGTGACCACGACACACTCTCAGGGGCTCTGTGCGACGCCGTGGTGAAGCTCCGCGTCGGCCGTCTCGGGTTCTCTCCGGTGAGCGCCGTTTCTGCATGGAACAAATCGATGGAAGGTCCTATGAGGGGCGCCAGGATAAGAGGAATTGAAAGGAGGGGGTATTGGGCTCTGGAGCTTGCTCACCGTGTCGGAAAACAAGGGAGGACGGCGGCGGGTGGACGAACTCCGGCGAGCGATTAACGGCGATTTCGGAAACGATTTGAGGGGGCAAGAGAGGGTAAATGGAGAGGAAATGCAGGGGATTTATGGGGTGGTAACGAGCCATTAGTTCGGTGCTTTAATCGCGAGAAATCAAAGCAATTGAAAACAACGGTTTCGGTGTTCTTCAGTTACTAGAGGAAGAAGAAACAGTGACGTCATTGATGACGTCATCAATGATTTCTTTTTTCTTTTTAATTTCTGTTTTCTCATTTATTTTATATCTTCTGTTTTATAAATCCAATTAACATGAAATAAAATTCTAAATTCATAATATTTGAAATACTTTCTAACAATACCATTTTTGAAAACTTTTGAACATATTACATTTTTGAATTATGAAATTTGAATAATTCATTAAAAGTGACTTAATAGCATTTTTAATAGAAAATCAAATTTAATTTTGAGAAAGGGTTTTATAAAAATAAAGAGACATTATATAAGTCAAATATCATTTTTGAAAATCATTTACACTTGTTTTGCTATTTTATATTTTGAAATAAAAATGATTTCACTAATAGCATATTAATGCCATTTTAAAAATATCAATTATATAAATGAAAATTATTGGTTGAATAAAATATCAAAGACAACAATGTGATCAAATGAAATTTTCCAAAATCATTTTTAATGGTTTTCATATTTTATGATTTTAAAATATGAAGAAACAATGATAGTCACTTAATAGAAAACATTAATTTTTATATGATTAAAACAATTTTTAGAAATATTTTCTATGGTTCAACTATTGTTTTCTAAGACCCTTTTAGGAACTTTCATATTTTATATTTTCAACATATTAGTGAAACCACAATTAGTATCCTTTTGTTATATTTCAAACATAGAGAAATATTTAATAAATTTGGAAATGGGGTTTAGTAAAAGCAGAAAGGTTTTCCCAAATGAAAACATTGTTTTCTCAAAGTATCTTACTTGTTTTCATAAACAATTTATTTTTATAGCACTATATTATTTTGTTGATTGACATAACACTTGGAAAACAAGGATCCAACTTATATCTATTTGGGGGTTATCAATAATAGTGAAACCCTTTTTAGAGATAAGAAGAAAATATTAGAGATAACAATTCTCTAGTTTTTATATATCAAAAATATTTTCAAGATCATAATTGGGTTGAAAACATGTTGGGTGTAAGGGTTTGCTTAAGAAGAAATAATTTCTTTATGTAGAAATATTTATTTTGAAATGACTTTAGGGTTTATGGAATAGAGGTATATTGGATTTTCATTTCCAAAACATTAGAACATGTATTGTTTTCTTTTGTTTCTTGCATCTCATTTGGTTTTTGGTGACTTGCATAACATGAAAACAAAAAGTTTCAAATTTTTGTGATTTTTGAGTTTTCCAAAAATCAGGGATGTTACAGATGGTTATTATAAGATGAATTCCTTCTTAATTGACTATCATGTTTGTGTTTATGAGAATGTTAAAATACCTAAGCCTACACATTTATGTATGATCAAGTTTATTGATAACACAAACATTAGTGGAGAAGGACCTCAAGAAATGCAGCAAAACAACAAGTACCTGCTGGAAAACAAGTGGAAAACATTGAAGATATTTCACCACAAGTGCTTGAGGGAGGAGAGGGAGGCATGGAAAACAAAGTTTCTGCCGTGGAAAACGACAAGTTGGTGCCATCAAGGAAATGATATTTCGGTTCGGACTGGCGGAAGTCCCGAATTTTAAACGTTCATGGAATCTTCGTACAGAATCCAAATAAAGCAAATAAGAACACTATGAAAAGGAAATTCAAAGAGATTTCCAATGGATTCGTCCCCATGTACCTATTCGACTCGTACAAACCACAGTGAACGAAACAATTCGCGAGTCGTTTTCTGCTAGTTTCCAAATAGAGTCCTATCAAATTATAAAACTTAGAGATTAGTTTGTTTACGACTTCAACTGCAGCTTGGACGTCCAGCAATATTTATAAGCTTGTATTTGCGAGTTTAATAGGCTAGACTATGTTAAAAATAAACCCTAGAACCTCTAGATTGAACTTGCGTGTAAGAATTCATCTTGAAGTATTGTTACCCCTGCAAAATTGCATGATATATGTTGTTCCATTGGGAATAAGACGATACAGTACCACTTCATAGTAAGTGGATACATTGTGCAAGAGTGTATATTTGAGAATATCCATAGGGATTCAGAGCTGTTGCATTGGCACCAGGGTTCGTCCAGGAGAGTTTTCAGTGAGTCACTAGTTATCTATCCACCAAATTCGAGTTGCTTATTGAGAAGATCGGGCCACCCAAATCATGAGATAATCACATTTTCCTAATCATTGACTTGTATAAAAGTCTAGCAAAACATAAAACTTTATTGTTAGGCTAACAATATTGCTGAACTGACTTAAGTATATGATCTTGCTAAAAGATACTAAACAATTGTAATGTATTTAGAAAAGTACATGGGAAGTTTTCATTGACTATAATTCCTGTACTATGAGAATATCTAGTGACCGCACGATCTAAAGTTATACTTTGGATGTCATCAACCATCTTGCCGTAACTGGGGATCATAACGGTGATGTCTATGTATAATTTAGAAAGTGTAATGGAACTGTGATCGTTCAATACTAGTACTTGACTCCTCTAGACGATAGAGAGATACATGCTCTAGGCCCTCTTAGTATCACTAATGTGAACTGATGCTGGCAATGGCGACAGAAATTCCTTGCAGAAATTTATGTGTGTTGGGAACCCCAAGAGGAGGGTGTGATGAGTGCAGCGGTAAGACTTTCCCTGAGTTAAGAACCAATGTTATCAATCCGGTAGGAGAAAGAGGATCTTCGGAAGGTTGATGCCACTGACGGTGGTGATGGCTCACCGGTGTCAGCAACAACGCGGAACCTGCACACAACACAACCAAAATACTTTGTCCCAACGGTACAGTGAGGTTGTTAATCTCACCGGTCTTGCTGAAAACAAGATTAGACGTATAGTGTGGAAAATAATGTATGCTTGCAGTAAGTAAAGAAAGCAGAAAATTGAAGTGGTTTGTTTAACAATGTAAGAAAATGGACCGGGGTTCATAGGTTCACTAGTGGTGTGTCTCCATAAAAGATAGCATGCTGGGTGAACAAATTACAGCTAGGCAATTGACAAATAAAGGTTGCACCGTAGTGCACATTCATGACATGATGACTACTATGATATTTAGTGGTCTTCTGGATGCTTCCTGGAAAAAATAGGAACTTCGGTATTTGTGGGGTCCAATTCCGAGAATATTTCCAGAATAACTTTTCTGAAATAAAAAATAGCAGAAAACAAGGAACTGTCACTTGGCATCTTGTTAATAGGTTAGTCTCGGAAAACGTGTAAAAATGAAATAAAGAAGGGAGAAAACATGTAGCAATTGGCATAATATCATCATGGAGCATCAGAAATTATAGATACATTGGAGACGTATCATGAACCATTCATCTGGCAATACACAATGCGTCTTATCACAAGGATTCGAGGATATGGATGAGAAAAGGGAACGATATCAGTATCAAGTTCTATATTTTTTATGATCATAAAGTTTGATCATAGGAGATCACATAGTCTCAACTCGTGATATCATTGGTATCATGAACTTAAGGATATACATGCAATGAGTAACTTAAAAGGCTTCCTCATTCTTCATGAACATACAAGATCCATCATTGGCGTCCAGGGTCCCGCTGTTGGTTATTGTTCGGTAAGTTCCCCAACATGTTTGTGTGTTATCGAGGCTTTACGGGTCACATGCTTAAACAGTTCCAACTTTAATTGCGAGAATAAAGATGTTGTTATTGGTTTTATGAATGTTCAATGTTGATACGATGTCACAGAAACAAGTCCGGTGTCAATCAAAGAGGTTTCACAGATGTTACTAGAAGGGATAAATTATGCCGGTGTAAAGCAGAATGTATATGAGAGATAACGGAGGACATAAGATGTCCTGGGATGTTAGAAATATTTTTCTAACATCATTAGATAATATTGATGATTTTATCTATTGGGTTCATAGGGTTCCGGAAGAGTTTCGGGCAAAAACCTGGAGGGGGGTGCCGGAGGGAGGGGGATTTCACCCTTAGGCTGCACCAATAGGTAGGGCTGAGAGGTGGGCCCCACAGACTCCAATCATGGCACTAGGAACCTTCCGGTGTTTTTCCTATTTTATTTGAAGTGAAAAAGAAAAAAAGGGAAAAATGAGAGAGGAGATGGAGTTGGACTCTCACAAGGGAGTCCAATCCGGGTTGGGCTAGGAGGAGGGGTGTGGCCACCTCCTTTGGTACATCCAAGCCCCCTCCTAGCACAACTAGGACTCCTCCCTCCATTTGGAAATTCCCCCTCCCTCCAACTATAAAGGAGCCCCAAGGCTAGAGCTAAATCGTAATTTTGTGAGCAAGCCTCTCTCTCTCTCTAGTAGAATTAGAGGGTCTAATTAGAGACTCTCTAATTGAATTAGAGTTTCTTCTCAGTGGGCTTTGAGGTGTACTCTCCCGATTAGACCTAGATCTAATTAGTAGTTCTCTCTCATATGTTGAGAAACTTCCAGATTCATATAGATCTAATCGCAGTCAATAGTTGTACCAATTAGCGACGCCGAAAGGTTGTCTCTCTTCGTCGATGCTAAGTCCCAGACGGCGGAGCGCTGACGGATTGACACGAGCATAGAGTGCACACCATAAGAGGGATTACACGAGTGATCCTTGACGACGAAATCTTAGCAACATCCTTGCAACTAGGCCTAGTTGTGAGGATCTACATTGTTCATAACACTTCTACGACAACATCGATTCCGCTGCCCGGTGAGTCGTGATCCCGATCCTTGCATGTATGGGCATGTCTTGTTAACAGCATAGTCATCTTGGCGGACTATGTAGGGAATTTTTTAAAATTTTGTAGCGGTAGACCGGCTCTCAACATCGTTGACCACGGTGTTGACTAGTGCAACATGAACACTGCAGTGTAGGGTTTTCAGAAAAAGGGATAGATTATGAGTTTTACTGAACATATGATATTTATTGCCAAAGTTTCTGGAGAATTATCTATTTTCACTCCATGGAACAGAAAAAGCAGAAGAAAGAACAATTCTTGCTGGTGCAAGCACACTCCCTCCGTTCCTAAATATAAAGTTTATATTTTTAGTCAAAAGTCAACATATAGCATGTAGACAAAATATGAACATGTAGAATACTAAATGGATACCAATGGACTCACCATAGAATATTGTTTCATAATATTTTTATCAAATCTTGCAAATGTTTTTTTCTATAATATTGGTCAAAGTTACACTATGGTGACTTTTGGAAAAAATATAGGCCTTATTTTAAGGATCGGAGTTAGTAGTTGGAGTCGCTGGAGTTAGAGCCGTTGCACGTTTTAGTCGAAATAACGGAATGATATTGCTATATGAAAGAAAATATCGAAAAGTGTTTTTGCCACCCGAGCACCAATGCTTCTGCCAATATAAAAAAAGTAAAAAATATTTGCGAGTTTTATAAATTTCTAATCAATCGTATATTTCACAAACATGCAAAATTTTAATTTAAAATACAAAGTAGTACTACCTCTGTCCCATATTATAAGCCGTTTTGTGAAACTAAATTAGTTTGCCAAAATGGCTTACAATATGGAATGGAGAGAGTATGTGCTACACAAAAACTGACAAAATAATATAATCTATAGGTTTGAAAATAGGAATTACGCAGATCCACATTTTTTTTTTCATATTTTATGTAGTTTAGAATACAAAGTATTTAAAGTTGATTTTTCACACATTTGTAGTATATACCACTGGCTACTTACAATTTTTTATTTAGATTTTATAAAACGAATTTTTTTAATCGGCAGAAACACGGGTGCGGAGGTGCACAAAATCCATAGAAAATATGGATTGGTGGAATTTAGATGATCTTTGGCAATGTACGAGATGTAGAGGAGAATCTTTATTAGGATGTATATAGGCCATGAAGAAATTATTATGGAGGAGAATCTTTGGCAATGTACGAAACATTCATTTTTTTTTATTATACTGGTCAAAGTTACACTATGTTGACTTTTGACAAAAAATATAGGCCTTATTTTAAGGATCGGAGTTAGTAGCTGGAGTCGTTGGAGTTAGAGCCGTTGCACGTTGTAGTTGAAATGACGGAATGATATTACTACGTGAAAGAAAATATCGAAAATTGTTTTTGCCACCCGAGCACCAATGCTTCTGACAATATAAAAAGAATTAAAAAAAATATTTACGAGTTTTATAAATTTCTAGTCAATCGTGTATTTCACAAAGTGCAAAATTTCAAATTAAAATACAATGTAGTACTACCTATGTTCCATATTACGTATGTGCTACACAAAAGTGACAAAATCTATAAATTTGAAAATAGGCATTACGCAGATCCACTATATTTATTTCATATTTTATGTAGTTTAGAATACAAAGCATTTAAAGTTGATTTTTTACACATTTGTAGTATATACCACTGGCTACTTACAATTTTTTATTTAGATTTTTGAAAACGAAATTTTTCCAATTGGCAGAAACACTGGTGTGGAGGTGCACGAAATCCACAGAAAATATGTATTGGTGGAATTTAGACGATCTTTGGCAATGTACGAGATGTAGAGGAGAATCATTATTAGGATGTATATATATATAGGCCATGAAGATCCAGAGAAATTATTATGGAGGATCTTCCGGAGATGCTCTCTTACGACTTACGATGCCGTGGTCGTAACTATTCAGCGTGACAGAGCAGTTAAAAAGGAGGGAAAGTTGCTATCATGGGACACTGCTGGTATTTTGGTCGTATCCTTGTGCCGCAGCAGACGGAGGCAGCGTGGCGACAGTAGATCTAGCATCCTTCCATGAAAATCCGTGGACGAGACAAGGTTTTTTTTTTTCTCCTCTCTAACCCAGGATAATTTTGAGGTCTGCTGCGATCCCAGTAGAACGTACTGCGATCTTATCATGGCTCCGTGTACTTGGTAGTACATCGACTCGTGTTGGTCTTCATATATCACCAATTATTACACGATGGACCACTGGCACGTAGTACTACCAACATGGAGGGTTCTCCCCGCAAAAAAAGAAGAGAGGATTTGAAACATTGCGGTAGTTTCGAAGTACTAAGTACTACTATCACAATACAGATTTGCAATGTTCCTGAATTGAGAAAACAAAATACGGGTACTCCCTTTGATCCGAAATAGGTGACGTGCCTAATGAATTGAACATGCACACATCTTTTTGCAACTTCCGACACTTAATTGGGATCGGAGGGAGTAACATCTTTCGTTTTTGCAATGCAGAATGCTTTTGCATTTTTTTTTTCCTATAGTAGTGCGAAAGGGTTCAGATTTAAGAGAGTTTTATAGGAGCCGCACAAAAGATTGGCCTTCTGCCCATTCCATGCTTTTGTCGCTTTAAAGATAGATTTGATTGTGTGATTTTGTTCATGCATGCATGACGAGTCAATCTATCGGAACGAGGAGGAAACGATCAAAATAACTTATTATTCTGAACTCTGAAGTCTGAACAACTACAGTATATCACTCAATGTAACTTGCATCGAGATGAACCAGGCATCGCTGGATAAAGCGCGGTCCAAAAAGAGTGATCAAATACCTATCAAACTATCCTCGAACAGAACGAGCCCCCTGAAAGAGGTGAAGAAAGGGAACCAAGCAGTACTTAGCACTGAAATCCATCAATCCTTAAACTGATCTCGCTTTTTTTTCTCACGTAAAGTCGCGTGAGTCCACGGAGAAACTCATCGATACCTCTTTTCCAATCCTCTTTCCAAGAGCGGTCAATTCTGCACATGTAAAGGAAGGATCGAGCTGAAATCTCCATTCCTTGGGAGCAGCTTCCAATACTCGTCAGTCATTCATCTCAAACGGTGTTGCCGTGACTCTACGCTTCTGCAAAGCTGCCCGTTCCACGTATATATGCATCTTCCATTCTATCCTTTTGCGAGTTTGTTTTACCATGTTATTTTTATCATGTCCTTTTGCGACTTTGGTGCTGTGTTTTACCGTGGCCTCTACTTACCTGCTCCGTTCAGGATTGGGTGAGGCGTCGTCTTGTGTTGGACTAGTGGCTGGCGACGTCCTATGCTATGTGAAGGGACTAGCGCGGCTTGGAAAAGGTCTTCTTGCGCCATGTGCGTACGCATCTACTTGTGTCCCCAATGCATGTGTCCGATGAGTGGTGAGTGAGCCATATTTGGTCATGCCATTTACAAATTGCTACTACTCCGCTTCGGACTGTGACTGCAGTACGTAGATGCGCCTTTCTTAATGCTAGAGAGCCACTAGCAATTTGATCTTGGAGTCACAGGTCACCAATCCCAATTAAAAGGACTTCGGCGTTCGGTGAAGCGGATATACCAACTGGGGCTATCCCCTTTTCCATTAATTTTCATCAACGGAAATAACAAAGTTTTGACGGAACCAAAAGATGAAAACAAAGTAAGGAAAAGGGAAGGAGACTATAGCCCAAACGGTAGGAAAACCCGCTGAGAAGCCTCGGCTCGAGACCCCTCTACGGGACAAAAAACCTACCACCTAAACTACGTCCAAGTTCAGGATACAACCACAGATAGGAGTCCAAAATACAGGAAAAACAGAGTCCACAGAATTTAAACGCAAACTGGGGCAGAACGATCACTTGCAACCCCCCAGGAGACACTAGCTGAAGGTAACCGATTTCGTCACGCCTCCGAACCATCAGTGAGGCGCAGCATCCCCCGAGTCTCCGTCCATCTGTTCGCGACCCTCTCCACCACCTTGATGATTTGATCAGCTCCTCCTCTGATCTTCTCCTTGTCATCAGTTTTGTACAAACCTGCCCAATAGCATAAGAAAGAACACCAAGAATAAACAATAACCACAGGGGTCCTCACGATTTTTCCATCAAAAGTAATGCCATTTCTCGTGGTCCAAATGGCCCAGCACAAGGAAGCAAACAGCAACATATGGAACCTCTTCCCACCAGGGAAGAATTTATGCAACCAAGCAACGCCTTGCCAAAGTGACCTGGGACAAGTATTAGTCCCTAACACCGAGCCTAACACACTCCAAAGAAATTTGGCACTAGCACAACCGAAGAACAAGTGATTAGCCGTTTCATTTTGATTGCAAAAAGAACAGGAGGGGCAACCCGTCCAATTCCTGCTTCTCATGTTATCACGAGTTAAAATTGCATTCCTGAAAACTTGCCAGAGGAAAATCTTTATTTTTAAGGGGAGTTTGGATTTCCAAATCCACTTATTATTGGCACCCGCTAGATTTCTTTCCAGGAGTTTATATACGGATCTGGTTGAGAAACAACCATTTGCATTCTCCTTCCAGGAGACTTTATCAGGCTCCTCACTCACACCAACATTACGAGCAGCCTCCACAATAAGGTTCCAATCCCTGACCATATCAGGTAAAAAACGTCTACGAAAAGGAAGATTTAGATTGGCCATTATGCATTTCTCAAAAGTCCAATCTTGTGCCTGACAGATATCAAACAGAGAAGGGAAGGATACACAAAGTGAGCAACCATTAAGCCAAGGATCCTTCCAGAATCTCACAAGGTTCCCTTTATTCAAAATGAGTTTCCTTCCCAACATATAAGTCTCTTTCACCTTCATGATAGCCTTCCAACAAGGAGAATCTGTCACCCGACAACCAATAGAAGCAACAGTTTTATTCCTAAAGTATTTTGCTTTTATAATTTGTTGCCAGAGACCTTCCTGTGTCTCGAGCTTCCACCACCACTTACAAAGTAAACTCACATTTTGCCGATGCAAATTTTTTATACCCAATCCTCCTTTCTCCTTGGATCTACAAATTCTGTCCCATTTCACCAAACAATATTTCCTCTTTTTGCTTTTACCAGCCCAAAAAAACCTCCTCCTGTGCTTATCAAGCTTCTCAACAAATGTTTTATTCAACATAAACATCGACATATAGTAATAAGGAATGCCAGAAAGGCTAGAGTCTAAAAGGGTGACTCTACCCCCAGAGGAAGCCGAGTCACAAATCCAGGAGTCCAATTTTTTAATAAATTTCTCGTCTAAAAATTCCCAGTCAATATTTTTAAGGCTGGAGAAAGTAACAGGCACTCCCAAATATCTCATAGGCAGTTGGCCAATTTTGCAACCAAACATAGCAGAATAGAACTGTGTAGTTTCATTATCTCCACCCAAAACAAAAATCTCACTCTTGTCATAATTGATTTTCAACCCAGACATTAATTCAAAAAGATAAAGGAGGAGTTTAACATTAAGAGCCTTATCTTTATCATGAGAGAAACATAAAACTGTATCATCCGCATACTGTAATATTGCCACTCCATTAGTTATCAGATCAGGAGCCAAACCACAAATGAGGCCATTTTGCTGGGCCTGAAAGACCATTTTGGATAAGGCCTCACCAATCATATTGAAAAGAAAAGGGGAAAGGGGGTCCCCCTGCCTAACCCCTCGAGCACTTTGAAAATAACTGCCCACTTTGTCATTCAACTTGACACTAACAGTGCCATTATGAAGCACTTGTTGGATCCAGTCACAACTCTGGGCAAGGAAGCCTCTTTCTTTGAGACAGGAGATTAAAAACCCCCAATTTACTTTATCGTATGCTTTTTCGAAATCAAGTTTTAACACTACCCCATTTTGCTTTTTCACATGTGTATGATGCATAATCTCATGAAGAGAGTGGATGCCATCCATGATACTTCTCGTTTTGATGAAGGCATTTTGATGCAAACTAAAGAGTTTATGAGCAAAGGGTTCCAGCCTAAGCGTAAGTGTTTTGGTAATTAATTTGTAAATACACCGCAGCAGGCAAATGGGCCGAAACTGCTGAATTTTACTCGCAGAAGACACTTTAGGAAGCAGCGTAATAATCCCATAATTCAAACGCTGAACATCTAATAAACCCCCATGAAACCTGTGAAACAGGCTCATAATATCATCTCCAACCACCTCCCAGCAATGTTGATAAAACTCTGTGGGAATATTGTCGGGTCCCGGAGCCCGATTAACATCCATAGAGAAAAGTGCCTTCTTAACTTCTTCTCTAGAAAAAGGTTTAGTGAGTTGAACATTATCTTCAGCAGTGAGCCTTTCACTCTCACCCCACATGCCAGGTTTCAATTTAAAAACATTCCCTGGTGCAGGACCGAAAAGGTCCTTATAGTAACTAGTGGCAACATTAATAAGATTATCAGTCCCTTCCACCATGACACCATTATCTTCCAGGGACAGCACTAAATTTTTTCTTCTCCTTCCATTTGCTATTTTATGGAAATAAGATGTGTTGAGATCCCCTTGAAGCAGCCATCTGGCATGAGATCTCTGATACCAATACAATTCCTCCTCTGCATTCATTTCATACAACTCAACTTGTATTTTCGATTTCCTGAGGAAAAGGTCAGGGGACAAGACCATTTCCTCTTCTTTCTTTTCCAAGGACTCCAATTCTTCTTTTAATTCTTTTTTCTTTTTCTTAAAATTCCCAAAGATATTGGATCCCCAGCCTTTAAAATATTTCTTGATTCTTTTCAGCTTAATATTCAAAATATCAATAGGATCCATACTGTTAACAGGTTGACTCCAAATCTCAGCAACCAGGGGAAGGAATTGTTCATTATTAAGCCAAGAAGCATCAAATTTGAAGCCCCTCTTGACATTAGGTGCAACATTATCTCCAGAGTCCAAGATCAGAAGGTTATGATCAGATTGGTCTCGTACCAACTTTTTTAAAGTAACCAGAGTGAACATAGCTTCCCACCCAGGAGACATAAGGACTCTGTCAAGCCTAGCCAGGATGGGATCTTTCTGCTTGTTTGACCAAGTGTACTTGCCCCCAATCAGATCCACATCCCTAAGACAGAGGGTACTAATCACAGAATTAAACACATGGGAAGAATGAGGCAGAACCGTAGGCTTATTTTTTTCAGAGCTATGTCTCAAAATATTAAAATCTCCTCCCACAATATAGGGGCAGTCAATCATGTTACAAAAGGCCGCAAGCTCCACAAGGAAATCACTTTTAAACTCTTCATGGGCTGGCCCATAAACAACAATACAGGCCCACCTACACTTTTTAATTTTGTCCCACATATATAAAAGCACCATATGGTTACCCAATTTAACAGTCTGAACTTCCAGTGTATCATATTTAACACCACAAAGGATACCTCCAGATTTTCCAACCGAGGGGATCCATTTCCAGAAGAAGTTATTAAAAGGATCAATTTTCCTAAAGAAACTCTGGTTATAAGACTGTTTCATAGTTTCCAGAAGCCCAATAAAATCAAGATTGTTCTCCTTTATAGTGTCAAGGATACAGGTTGAGATCCCTTTCTTTCCTACCCCCCTAATATTCCAAATACCACCAATCATGATTTAAATTTAGCAGGGACACTTTTATTCCTAACAGGCCTGCCAGGAGCCATGGCAGCCATGTCTTTATTATTTTGACTTCTAGTTGTAGGCCTAGCCACAACCACATTAATTTTCCTGTTTTTTTTCCTGCTTTTCCTAGACTGGACTACAGTGAAAGATTCATCCAGATCCTCATCATTTAGCCAGGTTAAGCAAAGAGGTGTCCTCTCTCCCCCATTATGAACAGCTACAAGAGGAGTATTATCAATACTAGGCATTTTATCAGACAAATTGTTCCTAGCATTCTCAAGTTCTCTAAGTAAATCAATTTTCTCGAAATCATCAGAAGGAATATCCACACCCATAAGAGAAGCACGAGACATAATTTCCATATTGGATAATACAGCAAAAGAATTCACAGAAGAGTTTTGAGAGGACTCACTTTCCAAGTTCCTTTTTCTTGAGTGGACAGCAGCACGATGAAGCACATGATCCATCTTCCCCCCCATATTCCTAGCAGCAGGCTCTCTCACCTCCACCTGTTCTTCCACCTCCACCACAGAATCACCAGAAGAAGGAGAATGCACAGTGTAATCCTGTCTATCATTAGCTACAGGAGACACCTCCCCTTCCACCTCTGTAACAACAAGACCCTCACCACTATGATTACCTTGCACCACTTCCACATAAGACACCAACGCTTTGCCCACATTACCATCACCAGGAGACACCACTTCTTTATCAACCACAGGAGTAAAAGGAGGCTGAACATGAGAACCAGCTAGATTTTGCACCATGTTGCAGGAAGGGGACTGCACTTCACTGACAACAGTGGAGGTAACAATCACCTGCTCAGTTTGTTTCTCTTTTCCTTTATCATTATGTTCACGAGTCATTGTATCAATTAGCAACTCATTGTCCACATCAGTATCTTCCTCAGATTCCTCCTCAACCACAGTTGTCAAAGGCAGCTGATAAGATCGCCCAAACCCTGTGCCCACCGACTGGCTAGTGTTCATGGTTTGTCCTTCAGATGAGGCAGCAGAATTAGCAGTCAGGTAATCATTCCTGGCCCTTTTAGGAGATGGGGGCGCAGAAGAATTATACACAGGAATCGAAGATCGCACAACAGGTGGCCCTTGCACCAACACAGTGTCAATTTCATACAGGAAATCATAAAAATAATCCCCCAAGACTCCTTCTGCCATTTCTGGAAGCCTAGAAAGATCACGACATCCCAAAAGGATCCTGCAGTACTCTGGTTTGTGGAGGGTTGCCAAATCCACTTCCAGAGTAACCCCAACCAAAGAACCTGCATATGCCGCGTGCGCTTCGCACCTCTTTTCTATCGGTATGTTTCTAACTTTGACCCAGGCTTTGTGCATTGCTCCTTTAGCACCCACTTCAGCTGACCAGGGAGCCAAGCCCAGCACGGCGTTGCATCTTTTCATCTCCATGCGCCTGCCCCAGTAACAAGCTCTCTCCACCTCCTTGGAGTTAGGAAATCTCATCACAAATTGCTTGGAACCAATGGATCGAGCCGTGCATCTCCAACTGGAATTGAGGTAGTCGTTGAATTCCATCTCAATCTCTCTCGAAGTGGGATCTCCCTCAAGAACAGAAATGACCAGACTAGAGGATCTTTCCTTGACTTGCTTAGCAGTGGACGAATCAGGAAAATAACAGAAACCTTGACCTGGCGCTTGAAATCCACACATAGCAGCGATACACTCCCAAGGCAGCACTGCCTGGCAAATCTGAGATACATGCCCCAGCTTGCCGCATCTTTCACAACGAGTTGTGGGGCATCGAGCAGTGAAATGGCCCGAGATGTTGCAGTTGAGGCAGATAGGGTTACCGGACTCCGACGAAGAACTCGCCCCAGCCGTGGCGACAGCAGAAGTAGGAGGATGACGGCCCACGGCGGGAGCCTTGCCGGCTTCCTTGGCCGCCGCTGCTTCCCAGCGGTCAGATCCAGCAGAGTTGGTCCCGCTGGAGGCGCCTTGTCCCTCCCTATGCCACACCAGATTCCTGGCCTGCGAGCCCGCGGGGGGGCGGTCGCTGTTGCCGCCGCCCCTGCTGCCCCCTGCAGTACCTCCCCCACCTCCGCGCCGCCCCGCGAAACGTCCTCCTCTATCTCCCACGGTCGCAGAAGGTCGTCGAGGTGGAGCCGCCGCGACTTGAGCGAAGGATCTCGAGTCTCCTCCCGCCTTGCCCTCCCACCAACGATGCGATTCCGGTGGATATGGTGGCAGCGAAACCCTAGATGCAATCCAGAGGTGCGAGAAGAGGTAGTCAATCTCCTCGATTGGGGATTTTTCCGTAGATATACCCGTGGTCTCCTCCGCTCCCTCCTGGAGGCCCGGCACTGTATGATATGGGCTAGGTGGGCTCGGTACCGCCCCACCTAAACCTAACTCCCCAGGCCTCGGCGGGAACTGAGGCAAAAACTCCGACGGCGAGCTCAGCTTCATCGGCGGGAACAGGGGTCGATCGATCCGCAACCGATGGCCTGGAAGGATGAACTCGGCCCCTTCCTCCACCTGCTCGCCCTCCAGTAGAAATCGCGCGTCGATGATCCTCTCGTCCGCATCGAGCAATAGGATCCTTCCCGCACCATGGCGGAACACGAGGGTCCCGATGAGCGGTGAGGTCCCCTCGATCGCCGGCGAGGTCGACGGGGAAAACGTCGTGACCCACCGCGAAGTGGTGTCGCATGGGCTCAACAGCCAGGCGCCAACGCCATCGCCTCTCGGGGTCGCCAACGCCATCCTGATCAGTTAGCTGATCAGTGGAAGCTACCAGGCTGCATGCAACGCGTCCAGAGAACACTCCAGGATCAGCTAGCTGGCATGACATCCAAGGGCTCCATCTACCTAACACGTACGTTTGCATCTGGGGAAGCGGATATGATATATGTTTACTTCCTCCGATCCGTAATAACTGTCGTGAAATGTGAAGGAGCATGTAACTCTTGTACTATTCCTCCGTCACTTATTTAGGATAGGATGTAGTAGTATAGTGCTCAATTGGTGGCAAAAAAACCCACTTTAACTCGCGGGGCTAGATGCTCCTCTCGTGTAAAAGCACATTTCAAAATGTCAAAAAAAAAAAACAGTGAAAATAAATTTAGACGTACATCCGTACATATTTTATGCTTACGCACAAACTTTGCGTGTTAACATGCAAACATTGGGATGTACACTTCAAAGAAGCATCAGAAACTTTTAACGCTTTTAAAATGCATTTTTCGTAATGGGACTAGATGCTCCCGTGAGCTAAAACATTATGGTTCTTTTACCAAGGTTTTCGTAGATCCTGGTATGAAACTACTGGTTCCGTCCGAATATAGTTGTCGCACGCGTTTTTCATTGTCTAAATTTGACCACTGAAATATGGATTATATGTCATGAAAGTTATACCAAGGAATTCATACTCGAATAAGGTTTTTGACGACCTAATTTTTGGTAACAAAGGATACATATATTATTGGTCAAATTTAGATCGCGAAACACGAAAAAATTGAGGATGACACATGCATTGGGGCGGAGGGATTATTGCAATTTTCACCGGTAGGTCCTTTTGGCACAAGCATTAGAACCCGCGGCTTTTCGGACGCTCGGCACAGTCGTCGCACTACATGACACCAGCCAAAAGCCTCTAGTTCTTGCCATCACCACCAACAGACACTAGTAGTGTAAACTTGAGTTATTTAGACGTTCCATACCACTACGGTCGTACAATGCTGAACTTGTGTTATTCGTTCAGTCATAGTACTCGTACCATCTTAATCAATGTCACCTTTTCTCTAATTAAGTGATGGTCAAATCGCATCGCCATATGGTACTACATGGAGTCTCTACATTCCACACCACGGCATGCATCATCAATCGCCGGATCACCACCCAACAGGGCACGCTGCACGGCACACGAGCGTCATCCTCGTTACCTTTTCGACCTCGATCGAAATTTACTGCCGTGCTATATACGTAATTCTTCTTGCAACTGCACTGCACATTGGTCAACTGCATGCAGCGCGATCGAGCTCCGCATTGACGCCAAAAGGCGATCCATGCATGCGGGAGCAGTACGATCGCGCATGCACGTACGTTGCCACCGCGGCTGCTGCTGGCGATCAGCAGCGCGCGCGGTTCGCATGGTGAAATTGTGGCAGTGGCGGTGAAATTCACACACACGGAGTTGAGCTCACGGTGACCTGCAAACCAAACCGTTCAGTCTGCAGACCGGGCCAGTGGAATCTGAATTACCTGCCTGCCACGTGCAAAGCTTGGACACTGGCGCTCAAGGATGAAGCATCGTGGACCCGATCGAGTTGCCATGGCCAGAGGAAACCGGGAGGTGCTTCGGTGCGAAGATTCAAACCTGAGGACGTATCCAGTCGGAGACTGACAAAGAACGGCGCAAGACGAGAGTAACACGATCCACAGGTGTCCAAAGCTCGACTTCGGAGTCTGGACCTGCTTGGTTCCTTGCTCCCTGCGGTCCAAATCTAACCGTACTTTTTTTTACCCCCACAGACATGCATGCATGCCGGCATTGGCACGCCATGGGATATGTCGACTTCTTTCTGGCAAAGAGAGGTGAGATTGAGTAGTGTTTGCAGATCCCTACAAATTCTTTGGCAAAGACGAGATGAGAAAAGCGACAGGCTTCGCGTGGAAGTCGCCAAGAGCTGCTGTTTATGGGCCCAGAATGACTCTTTTGGATCGGCAAATGTGTGCTACCTAGGCCCGGCCTCCGCAATTGTCCAAGTGCAGACCCTATTTAATCGGTTTGGACGCCGAAATGCAGCCCGAAACCCTTCTCTTCGCCGCCGAACCCTAGCCGCAATTCCCCACATTTCTCGACGCCGACCACTTCCCTTGTTTCGGATGATTATTGGAGATTTGCTAGCATGTTATTTCTATTTTTCTGTGTGTTGACTTGTAGCTTATATTATACTTGATTTGGAACAAAGGGAAAAAAATATCAGATATTTGATTATTACCAAAAATATACCATTTGTTATGACTTTATAATATATGTGTCTATTCATATATGGATAGATTTTTTTTCACCGTTGGGCCCATTGGTAAAGTTCGCCCTGGGCCTTCGAAATGCTTGAGCCGGCCCATGCGCCACCCGCGCCTCCCGTGGCACCTCCACAGTTCCCGGAGGGGAGCTCCTCCGACAGTCGAACCGTCTCCTACTCGGGATCGTCGCCGCAAACTCCGGCGTAGGCGCGCGAGGTCGCCGTCGACGAGGGTGGCTTCGAGGTCTACAATCCGGCCACGTTTGAGGGCTCGGTGACCCGCGAGGACTTCGTCCCGACGAGGTCCTCGCCACGGTGACCTGCGCGGTGGCGGCACGCTCCAAGGAGGAGTGCCAAGACGTCGCCAAGCGTCTCCGCCGTGAGGTCGACATCGACTAGCTGCTGTTCGAGCAGGACCGCCTCCACTGCGAGCAGGAGGCCTCCAAGGCGCGCGACATGGGCAAAGCCGTCGTCATCTACCTCTATGTAAATGTTGAACTGGGAGATGAAACTCCCGCGTAGTTTGAAAATATGAATTTGCAGTTTCAATTGCAGTATCTTATCTGCGCGACTAAACTCGGCCTGCAAACTGGTTTTCAGTAATCTGCATCCGGTGTTTGCGCGTTTAGATTTTGCAGTGCCTCTTAGAGATGCTCTTACAAACAAACTTTACGGACATACGTGTTGTCTTTTGATTTGTTTCCACCCTTAAAACTGGCCCCGTGAATTTCACCCTCGGGCCTACCCTCTGATTTGCCTTACTAATTCCGTAAGAATTCTCTGTAAGACTTTTCTATAGATCTAGCATTTACTTGCATTGCGAAATACCCTCGAAAACACCCCCAGCTTACAAGTGTAAGTTATGTTTGATATGATAACTTAATCACACATGTTTTAGGTGACTTAGAGTTGTTTCATTACTTGTGATGATGATGTTGTTCACTTATTTTTGATTTACATGTGTTTCACTTTTATTTAACAAACAATTCTTATCATGTTTAAGTTATGAGTAGTTATCACATGGTTAGGCAAGAAAACAATAGCACATTGAAAACAACTTTTAAAAGATAACAAACATATTTTCTGGTTGAAAAGTGTAGAGCTAAGACAAAGGAATTGGAGTGAGTACAAAATACAATCAACACTATCATCTTTTAATTTGTTACTGACTTTTCATGAGAGTTTAGGAGTGTGAAAATATGAGGTTTTATTAATAAGGGAAATAATGATGAAGTAGTTAATAATGGAACATGATAGAATCTCATTATACTTTTAGAAATAAGTTTATAAGTTAAACAATTTTTTTATGTTTTACATATTTGAATTGGAAATTCTATTCTCTTTAATTGGGTATGACATTAGAAACTTTCTGAAAATATTTGTATAAGTTATTAATTTCTTAATTGAAATGAATTAAAAGAGTAGGCAAAATATTAAACACATGAAAAATTGTTCAAATGACATTGAAAATGTCATAGATGAGTTGCATTTTTCATTTTGAGTAATTTGGTATATGACTTGTATTTTTCTGACTTTTTGAATTATTTATTATTTTTCTTATTTTTAAATGAATTA
Organism: Alopecurus myosuroides; assembly: GCA_028641055.1. Lineage (NCBI taxonomy): Eukaryota > Viridiplantae > Streptophyta > Magnoliopsida > Poales > Poaceae > Alopecurus > Alopecurus myosuroides. The sequence continues at coordinate 59,285,297 of CM054060.1, read as the reverse complement.
ATTTAAATTCAAAAGTATTTATTTTTAAACTTTATCAAACATTTTTTTGAAAAGTTTATAAACATTTAGATTTTATTTTTCTAATCATTTTCATATTTTATTTGTATTTTTCGGATTATTGGATTAAAAGTTATTAAATTATTAAGTTTATTTATTTTCTGCCATTATTTATATTGACAGGTGGGTCCCACCTGTCATATACGATTTTTAAATAAAAAATTAAAATAAAAAAGAAAAAAAATCCCATGACGTCATGCTCACGTCATGGTGATGTCAGCCCGGAGGGGATTTCTTCTTTTAATCTCTAATCTAGCGATTTGGTTCAAATTGGTTCGATCGGTGGGTTCGGTGAGCTAGAGCAGGTTGCGTGGAACCTCTTGGTGGTGCTGGAATGACCAAATGGTCACCGGGGACCCGCTGTCGTCCACCGGCGCAGCGGAGAACGACGACACAAAGTGGCTCCACGAATTCAAGCACGGAAAATCCAATAGAGAGCACTGGGAGGTGCACGAACTCACGAGGATTGCGATGGTGAGGTCGGTGAAGAACAACGAGGTCTACAGGGACGGCGGCGGTGGAGATTGGCTGGCGGCCGGAGATGAAGGTGATGACGCGATTCCGCGGTTCCCGGTCTTCCCAGCAAGCGGGGCTCGACTAGGATAATCAGATGGTCATAACAAATTATGGTTTGTTTTATCAAATGATTTGGTTTGTAGATATACATAGTTATTAAGATCACTCCAAATATACTCTTGATCAGATGATCTAGACCTAATTCATCATGTCAAGTGAAACATTGCTCATTTTGCTTCGTTTAAACTTTCGCGCCAAAATTTCCCGTATTTTTAGATGCATGTTTTGCAAATGCACACTTTATATTTTGATCCTTATAACTTCCCAAACAGTGGGATGTTACAGTCTCAAATTCGATTTTATGTAGTTTTTCGCCGGAGATTCAGTAGAAGGTCTAAGTGATTCTCAAAAAGAAAAAAAAAGTAGAAGGTTCTAGATGTAACATTCTACTCCCTCCATTTACTTTTATAAGACATTTTAATTTTGGCTACCTACATTTTAAAATGAGTGCATCTAGACTCATTTTATACATGGATTCACTCATTTTACTATGTGTGTGGTTAAAATTCAAATGGTAAGTATTATGGCTTATAAAAGTGGACGGAATTTAGATTATTTTTAGTTGTATTATATATATTCTGCAGTTTATTGACCGAATTTATTTTTTATAAAGTCGGATGGTATCTGTTACATAGTTCTGGCCCTTTTTCCGCACAACCTCCTTAATAAAAAAATTGGACGCGTTGCGATGGAAATGAAACAAGATCTCGATATATGCAAAAGCAAGAAGAATAAAATACTATTTCATACATGCAAAAATTAATATCAACCGATTTCCATGCACTTTGAAAAAAAAAAAAAACTTGTGCATGCATGATAATGAGATGACAAGGGTTTTCTAATGACATGGACATTCTCCATGTGAAGCTTACAAACACTAAGATTGCATGCATTTTGTTAAAAAAAATAGAACCCATACACGCATTGTCATACAGATAAAGCTAATAGGAGTTGTTGCTGCATGTGCAGTTTGCAAACATTAAATTATAATTATAGAGGTTAACTTATATAAATATTATAGATGTTTTTTTTGGATGTGTTGTTGGTTATACCGGAGTTATATCTATTATAAAGGTTCACATAAGTACAAACAACACATAAGTACATACTACACATGTACGTATAATATTTTATGGACGGCTAAAATTTACATAAGTTATAGAGGTTAACTTATATAAATTATAGAGGTTAACTTACATAAATTATAATGATCGAATAACTAGGGAATTTTTATCGAGGATTTTTATTTTGCAAGAAAGAGCCATATCTATTATAAAGGTTCCCATAAGTACAAAACTGTCCAAATATAATAAAACATTATATCTAGGTTCCGGAACCACCTAACGACCACTACTAGCGCAAGGTCGAGCCGTCGACGCAGCTGTCGCTGCTCCTATACCGGACCTGAACTAAATTTATTGATGACCGTCGGAAAATCTTCATGCATGTGCATTGATTCATAGCATTGTGCTTATCCACGACCACGGGTCAGCGCTCCCTAGAGCAAGCCAACTCAGCACAACAGTTGAACGAAGTTGACCAGTGAAAGATCGAAACCGTGACATAGGGTGTTAAAAAAATGGTTTAGAACGTATGTTTCTCTAAGAAGAGGTTATTTATTGCTATTTTTTTTGACAAGGGTAGAGAATTAACTTGTTTTCATTTATAAAACAGAAAATCACCACAAAAAAAGAATTCTTATTGGTGCAAGCATAGCCGGAGTCGTTGGAGCTAGGGCTGTTGCACACCTTTTTGCCTTCTAAAATAGTGGTTAAAACACCCAACATCCACATCAAAATGATGCACACCGTTTGTTTTGTTATATTATTCATCAAAATCTTACAAAGAAATGCATCAATCAGTCTGAAGCCACCTTCCTAACGACAATTGTCGACTTATAGTTGAAATGATAGTGAAATGATGATATAAATTAACATGTATATGAAAGAAAACATGGATGGTGGAGTTTATATGATTTGTGCCGATGTACGAGTTACATATTAGAATTTTATTGGATATAATCCATGAAGATACATAGAAATTACTATTTTGGATGATCCGACGAATTTGGTCTCCTACTTGTGATGACTTGGTCGAATTCAAAGGCATTGCAAACATCTCACAACTGAGCACAACAAATAAGTCAAAACTGTAGAAACCCAAAAGAATTCTTTAAACTAGTTTCTATTTTTTTATAGATAAAGGGAGATATATTAATATCAAAGAGATACCAATTACACCCGGCCTCTGCACCAACTCAAAACCCAGATGGGATTACGGACACACATAGCCAAAAAAGGTAAAAGAAGAAACTAAAAAAAGAAAAAGTCCCGCTATAGAGGTCCAGTCCTTCCAGCAGCAGTACAACCACCACACGGACAACACCTGACGTCCAAGGTCTCCAAAGAGCGATGTCTCAAGGAAGGAAACACTGCACTAGTGCTGTATCGCCCGATTGTAGATCTTGGGTTTTCACCCTGAAGATAGTCCCCTCTCTCAAAACAATGTCTTTAAAAAGACCATTGCCAGACACAATTAATTAAGGCCAGACCTTGGATTTTCACCCTAAAATGTAGGACTTTGAACTTCACATGTGTTGTCGCCCCCGCTTACATATTGCTGCCACAATTTCTGAAACTCTGAGCCAGTTCCTCATCCACGCAAAGGTTCCGAACACCATTGCCAGTCCTCCAATCTAGCTTCCATGACATTCTCCCTCTGAATTCACCATGGATTTGCCCATAATGGCAACCGAGTAGAGCTTCGCGCCGTTTTTCCGGCACGACCGAATACCATCCGATTCAGCAATCTCTAGGCATTACGCCGATGGGAGATCGCCGGCGGAGCCTTCCGGTACCCGACACTCTGGCCAGATCAAAGAGGACGGGCGCGCGGCAGTTCTTCGTCTTGGCGCTAGAGTAACCCTAGGACCACCGCCATTATTCTGAAACCTCGCAGGCCACGACGCTGCGAGACCACTTCCGGCAGGAACGACAGCAAGAACACTCCAGCGAAACGGCAGAGTAGGGGATGGTCAACCAAAGACACAGTTTTAGGTCACCGACGTGGAAAAAACCACAGCCAGACCACCTCATCGCTGGTTCTGGCTGAATCCAACTGACCAGATCGGAGCCCAATGGAACCGATCGAACTAGCAATGTTGAGATCGGCCGCATCACACCTGGCCGTCAACACCAGGTCGAGGATGCAGCCGTAGCACCCCACCGCCTCCTTCTCACCACGCCGTCGGGAGGCCCTCAACAGCCTGCCCCAAGAGCCGATGCAGCAACGACCGCGCCGCCCCCCGAAGACAGCCCCGCCGCCACCGACTGCCTCCCTGCCCCGGGCCTGGAATGAGCGCCGCTGCCCTTCCCACAGAGACCTCATCCGAAGCGCCCACCATGCCCTTCGCCTTCGACGAGCAGGGCTCCGCCACCGCCGTCGGCCTGCGACGGCAGCGGCCGTAGGATATCACGATCTGGGTTGTTTTTCTTCTAGGGTTTCTCCTCTGGAGCCGCTCGGGAGGGAGCGACCCGGGAGTTTTTCTTCTCTCCAACTAGTTTGTATTAGCTTCTCCCCAGCACGGTTTCTCTCCATCAAAAGCCATAAGCCGATTTATGAATAAGTATAAACCCGAAAGAAGTGGAACAATATTGAGCGCGAGAGGGGAGTTAAATTTGAAGGAGGATAAGTTGGTACCATAGCATACTATTGGTCCTGCATCAGTCGGAGACAGAGTGCGACAGTAGCTTAGCATGCTTCCAAGAAAATCTCTGGACGAGGCCAAGATTTTTTTCTCCTGACTTTTTTGAACAAGTTTGAGGTCTGCAGCGATCTTATCATGGCTCAATGTACTTGGTAGGTAGTAACAGCGACTCCTGTGGGTCTTCATATGTCACCAATAATGACCAGATGGAGCGCTGGCAAGTGTCAAGATACGACAGATTATAAGTACTACTAACATGGACAATTTGAAACATTGCGATAGCTCCAAAGTAGTACGTGCTATCTGATGACAATGTTCCTGAATCTAAAGAAGAAGACAGAGCAAGATCTTCCGTTTTTTTCTCTCTTTGCAGATCGCTTGAAATGTGTTTTCAGTAGTAGTAGTGCCAAAGGGTTCAGATACTCAAGTGAGTTTTAGTAGCCGCCTAGGAGATTGGCGCGCTGCCGTCCCAGGCTTTTTCCCACTTTAAAGATGGATTGATTGTGTTGATGATCAGTCAATCTATCGGAACGAGGAAAACGATCAAAAGAACTAGCACTCTGTCTGAAGTCTGAACTAGTGCTAGCTGCTTAGTGTGACTTGCATCGAGATCAATCAGAAGGCATGCATGGTTCGATAAAGCGCTCGCGGTCCAAACCAAAAGTGCGATCAAACCATCCTGGAACAGAACGCGAGCTCCCTAAAGGAGGTGAAGAAATGGGACCAAGCAGTACTTAGCACTGACATCCATCCATTCATCCTTAAGCTGTTCTCTCTTTTTTCTCGTGTAAACTCGCGCGAGAAACTCATCGATGCCTCATTTCCGATCCTGTTTGCTTTGCTTGCTCGACCATTCTTTCCGAGAGCGGTCAATTCTGCACACGTAAAGGGTTTACTCGTCAGACATCTCAAACGGTGTTGCCACTGGCACTGGCAGCTCGCTATATCTATCTGTCTACTCGCTTTTGTGCACGCTAGCTGCAAGCACCCGGCCGCTAGCTCGGCTGCCTGCCGTGACTCTACGCTTCTCCAAAGCTGCCGGTGCCACGTAAGCATGCATCTCCAGGAAAACGTTGCCCCGTTGCCGGTGCTCTTTTCCATTTGTCTTTTTTGCGACTTTGGTGTTGTGTTTTACGGCGTACCAGTATTTTTTTTTTATCATGTCCTTTAGCGGCTTTGGAGGTGTGTTTTAGCGTGACCTTTACTTACCTGCCATCTTGTGTTGGACTAGTGCCGACGTCCTATGTGCAGAAGGGGCAGCAGTAGCGCGGCTGGGAAAAGGTGTTGTTGCTCCCTGTGCGTTGCTCGGCGATGCATCATGCATGTACTTGCGTTAAGTACATTGTTCCCCATGGCCATGTGGCTGATGAGCGGCGAACCATCTTGATTATGCCGTTTACAAATGCACACTACTTAATGTGGACTGATGAGCGGCCACGTTTTTTTCTACCTACAATAACGCGCTAAGATACAATGCATTACGGATGATTCGTCCAATCCGTATTGATCGTCTCCACGCTCCGCACCCGGATCGCTCAACAGGGCAGGCTGCACGGGTAGGGAGGGACACATGGGCGCCAATTCTCGGTTTCCTTTTTCGATCCGTGTCGACCTTAATTTACCGCCGATCCATCGAGCCGGCTGCACTGCACATCGGTAAACTCTGCAACTGCAAGGAGAACGAAGCCAAAGACGATATCCATGCAGGATGCAGCTAGCTCTCACTTGTGCCGTGTGTAGTAGTAGTACGTTGCTGCTGGCAGCGCAGATCGCGGGGTGAAATTGTGCGCGATCGCCATGCATGTCATGTCAGTCCTCGCGAGGGAATCGCTCGAGCTAGCTCGCGGTGAAAACCGAACCGTGCATGCATGGCAGGTAGAAGCGTTGCTCAAAGATGAAGCATCGTGGACCGGGCGATACTGTTTCGGTGTGATGATTCAAAGTGGAAGGATGGGGACGGAGACAAAGCCAGCGCCGAACGATCGGAGTGTCCAAGCTCAACTTTGGAGTTTGAACCGGGATGCTCGCTTTTTGACCCCACAGACATGAGACATGCCGCATTGGCACGCCATGGGATGGCGACTTCTTTTTCTGCAAAGATAGATGGGAGGATGTGGGGTAGTGTTTTGTAGATCCCTAGAAATTCTTCGGCAAAGACGAGCAGTAAAGATGAGCAAAGCGACTGGCTTCGCGTGGAAGTCCCCAACCTTTCTGTTTTTGTAATTGTGGAGCTCCTCCTCGGTGCCAATCTGCCCGTGAATAGGTTGTGGCCATCGAACGTGAGAACTCGCCGTCTGCCGCACGAGTGCGTCCGGCGCCTACGATTTGCCGATTCGATCGCGAAGTGAGGCGGCGATGCGCCTCCTCAGTTTCGCGCGGTTCCGGTTTGTGCGGTTGGCGGCCGGAGAAAGATCGGACTCAAGTGGGCCAGGCTGAATTTGGGGAGCCGCCTCGTTCGGGGCTGGGCTTTCGCTTGGGTCGTCCACCGTTCCACCTACCTCGCTTGGTTGGTCCGAAACTGGCCTAGTTAAATTACAGCCTATAAAGAATCCTTGTTCAACCGCTAAAAGGGTAGCTCATAAATGCCGCCCGCATGCGGCACTTCGGGGCTGTTGGGCTGGACCACTTCGGCGCTGTTGGGCTGTCAGCATTTCTTAGTAAAAAAAAACTGAACAAAAAAAGATAGTTGGTTTGCGACTTGATTAGATCTAGTCGTTGATTTTTTTGCTCATGGTCGATGTTGTGCGGTGTTCAATAAAACAAACATAAATTTCTCATACCTAGTCTGTTTTTGGAGTATGAACACTCAAATTATTCAGAATAAAACACCCGCATCTACCAAAATCAAGGTAGGAGGCCACCCTACCTTGATCTAAGGGGAGCTTCTCCCTTACCTAGATAGCTCGCTCTGCTTCCATTCAAGTGCATGTCTCTCATCTCTCCCGCTATTGTTTTCTCCATGTAAAAGGAATTCTTGTGCGTCATTACATCTCGCTATGAAAACTATCTTGAGTCACTGCTATGCTATGAAAAGTGACAAAAAGTCAGAGCGTCATTTTGATCAAATTTGAAGCGCCATTTTTTGGTTTGTAAATTTTCTCCCCTACTCCTCCTTTATAAAATCATACACAGTGCTACTCAGTCATGTACATCGATCCATCTCTTGTCCTTCTATGCCACATCGTCATGGTCGAGGCGTTGAGCATGGAGGAACCGTCGGTCAAGCCTCTGCTGGCGGAGCAGCCGCGAGCGAAGGGTGTGCTAGTCCAGGTTGAGGGCCCTCAAAGAGGTGAAAACCCAACTCCTGCAGTATCTACGATTAAGTGGGAGGAACATGCGTTACAGAGCGCTCCTAGATTTGTACCGCGGCGGCAGGACAAAGGGCCGCCCACATTTACTCCAGCGTCCGCGTGGCTCGATGCGGCTCCCTGCGTTTTTGCGCCGCCTCGGGAGAAGACGAAGACCAGGGCACCGCTTTGACTGGGTGCGCGTCTCACTGACGAGGCGGGCCCGCGAAAGTCATGCGGCGTTTTCTTCCCGTCCGGAGCCCCCACGAGAGCCCCAACGCGGCAGGATTTCGCTACTAGTAGGAAAAGCCTTACTAGTGACGAACATAATTTCACTACCGCTGGAGAACAGGTGTTTGCCAGCGGTAACTCGCCAGTGGTAAATGGTTACCGCTGGGAAACACATTAGATCGTTCGCCGGTGGTAACTTCAAAATATTGGAAATTCCAAAATTAATTTTTTCGCACTATTTTTTTCGAAATTCCATAACATTTGAATTGGGGAACCTTTAATCCTAGTGTAGAGTTTTTTCCATTTTTTTCCTTTTTTCAATGTTAATTGTCCACTTTCCGCTTAGTCACCCATCCTCCCTCTAGTCTAGCCCCAGCACGATTAACTTGTTAGTTTCTTCCATATTAGCTACCTAGGAACAACGCATACATTGTTGTTAGTATAGTAGTATCAATACTCTTAACTATTGGACCATAGTTTCACATACCTTCATTTTTTGAATAAAAAATTTATTTAAGTAAACAAAAATGAATAAGTAGTGATAATCTTGAATTCAAATAGCAATAAATTAAATATAAATATTTTTTAAATTTTATTATTTAATATTGAAAAAACTCATATCTACAAATCCGTAATTCGGAATTCGACAAATGATATGTCTAAATTGATCAGAAAAATAAGAGTAATCCAAATATGACGTCCATATCATTTTTTCTTAAATATATATATTTTTATTTATTGAATTTTGATTTTTTATTAATTTGATTTTGTAGGAAAATCCGTGAAAATATGAAACTATTTTTCTTTTTTCTTTTTTTTCTCAAATAAATATTTTTCCTTTTCAAATTTGACAAATCTGTGAAAACTTGACCGGGTAAACCCCGGTTAGACTGAACTGGAGATTTGCTCACGAATTTTTTGAACATTAAACTTGTTTTTTCGACATCGTATGCAAAGGTTATGGCCGTTTTACGTTTTATTTTTGAATTTTGCATAAAATGTCAAAATTCATATTTTAGTTTTTCTATACCAACTAGACACTAAACCCTACGCACATATCAAAGAATTTTATTTTGTAAACATTTTTTCATTTTTGTTTATGTTTTCCGAAACTAAAAAGGGGGTCCAAGTGGTGTGTGCGTGTGTGTCGAGCGAAAAATTCAAAATTACCGTTTGCCAACAAATTTGGACAGCGGTATGGTTAGCGCTGGCGAATCTCTATGTTAGCCAGCGGTAATATTACCGCTGGTGAACCAACCCCCCGTTCGCCAGCGGTACTTATGGCCGCGCGTACCCCCACACACCGTTACCGCTGGCGAATATGTAGCGCTGGCGAACACAGACTTGTATTGGCCAGCGGTAATAGCGCTGGCTAATAGAAAATCATGTTGTTCAGCGCTAAGCTAGTGTCTATAAGGCATTTTCCACAATTACGAGCGGGCATATTGGGTCTCGTCCGGACAGGAAAGGGCTTAGGGGGCCTTCGGAGGCGCTACTGAAGATGCTTAAAGAAAAGCAACCGAGGGACAGATACGCGCATATGACGCGCGACGAGAACTCGGCGCGAAGAGCAAGGTAAAAGCATCTCAATGCTACTGCAATCGGAAAAATGGCAAGCTAAGTAGTACTACATCACAATGCTGTTTGCCTTACATGCGTAGAATGAAAACAAGCACACCACTCGTACGTTACACAATAACAAAAACACGTACGTAGATGCTGAACACATAGTGAAGATCCACGTGTAACAGCGGTACCCAGATCTAATTTACGACCCTGCACACAAACACGTCTGGAGGAAAACACAATACTCCCTCCGTCTCAAAATAATTGTCTTAAAGTTGGACAAAAGTGGATGTATTTTGAGACGGAGGGAGTACATTTTTTTTCCGACACGAGACCCATACATCCGCCGGACGAACGATATGGCCGCGGCCGCCGTCAAGCATCGAGGCTTCCCGGCTCCAAGAACTGCTAGCCGTCCGCACCGCAAAAACAGAGGAGTTTCATCAGGCTCTTCATGACCCCGCCACGCCTCGGCAGAGGCTTCCTCTGCAATGCCGTCGGCACCGTGGCCGTTCTTCATCAAGAGCCAACTGATACTAGTACTCCTAAACAGAATGCTCTCTAGCCAACGAACACACTTCACGGCACCAACATTCGGCAGGAGGAATGTATATATAGATGTGCAACCCTAGTTTAGCCGAGCGAGACATTTTCACGCCTAGTTCTGGGGTAAGATCAGGAAAACGCATTGCAAGTGCTACGCGTGGGTGCCGCTCGTGTAGGACGGACGTGTCCCCTCTAGTAGGAAACGCCTGCCCAATTGTTCCTGGGTTGTTCTTGCTTATATTAGTCGGATGGTCGTGTGGCGACAAAAATACTGAGTAAGACACTGGCCAGCTTGTGTGATGCAGTGTGTAATTTTCCCAGAAAATGTGAGTGCTTTTCACCATTTTTTTTGTGCGGCTCCCGCGTTGGTCGAATCCTAGTACATCTAGCTACGGCACAATTTACGTGACACATACATACCACTTCAAGTTCAGCTTCTGGCTGCTAATACCGACGCCGACCAGGTAGGTATATATACGGAATGTTCCTGCTTTCCAGGTGGATCTAGGGACATGTACAATAGTAGAGAAGACACGCCTTCTTTTCGCAATTCATGTCATTTAGAGAAGTCAAAACGTATAATTATACAATGTTTTATCTCTTATTGTCATCCCTAGCAATTAATGAGAATTAGTTATTTTTGGTAAAAAATTGCGTGTCTAAGAGAAGACATATTGCACAATGGAGAGAATAGTCTTCTCTTATTTTCTAAGAGATCATCCCTTAGCTAAGAGAAGGTAACCTTTTTTCTCTTAATTCTCTCTACTCCAACTAAGCAAAAATCTGACGTGGCAACGCTAAGGGAAGGCTGACATCACCCCATTATACATGCCCTAAGGCACGCGGCACGCCGAAAGTGAAAAACGGAAGGCGTCATTTTTCATGCATTGTAAATAGAAAAGGATAATGATTTGTTTCCTCCAGAGGATGGCGTTCTCGCGGCGAGCGCCTATGTATCGCTTCATGCGAGCTGAACGTCCCGCCTCGCTCACCTCCTTTGCTCTAGATGGACCTGGGCCAGCGAGATATCATGCACGCCTCTTCCAGCTTCCAGCAAGCCACCAGCAACACCGAGCCACCCTTTAGAAAGAAAAATCCCTATAGCAAAGAAAGAACGATCAGCTTGCACACCGAGTATTTGATTTCCTTTTCTTCTTTCAATATTTTTCACATGTTTGTTTCTCTTTTTCTCTATTTTGAAATCTAAAAAAATTTTGAGCACACTATGAACATTTTCGTGGAGTACAAAGATAAAATACAAAAGTTTTCAACAAATAATTTTAACTAAATGATCATGTGGTTCAAAATAATGCTCATGAAAATTGTGGACTATGTGAAAGTTTTTTTAACCACATGAACATGTTTTAACACCGTGAACAATTTTCCTACGATTGTGAAAATATTCCCTTGAAACTTTATGAACCTTTTTATTGGTGGAAAATGTTCAGGGGTAAAAAATGTTATGGGTGAAACGTGCTCATGGGTAGAAACAATTTAGTAAAAAAATGTTCAAGGGTAAAAGATATCGTAAAAAATGTATTGACCTTTTATATAGGCGAACGCTTTTATAAAAAATATTCACGGGTAAAAGATGCCATCGATTATTTATGAACCTTTTATATCTCCCTCCGTCTTAAATTAATTGTCATAAAGTTTGACAAAAGTGTATGTAGCTAACACTAAATTATGTCTAGATACATACATTTTTGTCAAACTTTGCGACAATTAATTTGAGACGGATGGAGTAGGTCAACGGTTTTTTTTAAAACGTCCACGGGTAAAATTTGTTCACTGGTAAAAAAATGTCGTCAAAAATTTACGAACCTTTTATATATGTGAACACTTTTATAAAAAATGGTCATGGGTAAAATTTGTTGTCGAAAATTTATGAACCTTTTTATAGGTGAACGCTTTTTATAGAAAAATTAACCGATAAAATTTGTTGTCAACAATTTATAAATATTTTCTTATAGTTGAATGATTTATATATAAAAAATTACGGGTAAAAATTATCCACGATAAAATATGTTCACGGGTAAAAATTGTGATCGAATCTTTATGAACACTTTTTTATAGGCGAACGTTTTAAATGTTCACGATGAAAAGATGTTCATAGTTAAAATGTGTTTATCAGTAAGAATTTTCAAGCTAAAAAATATCGCTGGATTTTTTTTAGCGGGGAGAGGGGTCCGGAGGATCTCGAATGAGATGCATTAATATTTAGCGGTGGGGTTACGCAATACAAAGAGGACCATGAAGAGAACTCAAATTACAGGGCGGTCCTCAAACTTAGCACAAAGGACCCTAAACATAATAAGAATATTGCAATCCGACCCTTCTTCTCCACCGACACCGCTGGGACTCCAACGACGGCCGTCTTCTTCTTCATCGTGGACGAAACAACTTGGGAAGGAGAAGCAGTCACATGCAGCCGCGAATCCCATAGAGGGCCTCCGCACTGGAGGTTGAATCGATGCCATTTCCGGATCTGGAGACGCTGCCTTTTCAGCCAAACATCATGGCAACGCCACAAGGCCACCATGTGGGTACTCCATATTGCAGTTGGGCCATCACCCCTTGGAGATCCCGATCCCCCTCGACATACTCCTTCCACCGTCACCGCTACGGCAAGTTGCAGAGAAGGCATCAAGGAACCGAGCTCCAGCACCACAACGATATGAACTTATTGAGGGACACGTAGGCGTTGTTCCCACCAACCACACGCAACACCTCTCCGCCATGACCAGCGAGAGCTTCACGGCTAGTCGTCAAACGCCACTCGGAAGCATCAACGACGCGTTCCAGACTGGCACAAGGCCAATAGCCACAAGGGGCAAACCTATAGCTAGTTCTACCAGAAGTACGTATAAAGGAAGCCAACCTCCTGATCCATCCTCCCATCAGTCAGCTTAGTGATAAATGTGAGTTTAAGTGGTTAAACAATAGAAATAAATAAAATAGATTTTTTTGGAAAAAATCGAAAACAGAGAAAAAAAAGACAACCCTTTGGTATCGGTTCGTAACAGGAACCAGTACCAAAGGAACCCGGCCCCATGGGCTCCTCCTGGTCCACGTGAAGCCCCTTTTAATACCGGTCCCTAAGGAACCATCACTAAAGTCTGGTGGGCTTTTAGTGCCGATTAATTAGTACCGGTTGTCCAACCGGTACTAAAAGCCCATTTTCTACCGGTGCCTGTAGCACAAATCTTGATTTTGCAACTTTCTGAAATCATGTAAATATGATTCAAACAAACATTAAATATTCAATATGCCACTACATAATGTGAGCCAACAACTCCTATGTTGGAGACACAAAAGGACACCAACCAAACCATACCAGAACAAGAATTAAGAAGACATTTATTCCAGCAGTTGCATTGTTGTTCAGATCGGTAAAAAGATTGAACAAATATTAAGAAAGTTGGTTCATTAGTCCTTGACACTCGTGAAGTCTGATATACTTGCACTTATGTCCACCAATATTGTATCCAAGGTACATTATCTACAAGAACTTACCAGTCAGAGATACTTGATGCACCGGCTAGAAGCTCCGATCAATTGCACTTGTGCCCGAAATTGATCGCTTTGTAGACCTGGAGCCAAAAGAACCAAACATGATAATCAATCATGAGGTCACAAGTTCACTATCTCCTAATCTGACCCAAGATTCAGAAATTACAACAACCATGACAAGTTCGACACTATCATACTAACCGGTAGAAGAAATGATATTTGCTTGTGAACCACAATCAACAATATAGCAGTTTAGATTATGACCATACCGACGTCACGGGTTAAATGTTCATATTAGATTAATTTACTTGCATGAGCAAGTACCTCAATATGTAACAGATTTTCCAATATCTAAAAAGTAGTGACACTGCTAGTTTTGAGCTATTCATACTTGTGCATCCCCTTTCCAACCGCAGATCACATGAACAACGAGTTTAATTTCACCGATTAATATTGCATATGTCATGTAGATCCTCTCAACCTCTTATAGGAAGTAACTTCTGTTAGTTAAGAAAAATGTTAAAGTAAGAAAAGGAGAGTAGAAATCGACCTTTTTTTACCGGATGGAAAAACAACAGCCAGAGCAGCGGCACGGATCATGGGATGGAAGCAGCGCTAGCCCCACCGCTCGTTCTGTAGGTTCAGCCACATCGTGGGAGGAGGAGGCACAGGAAGGTCGCGGACGGGAGGAAATGGATGACGTAGGCCGGTTCCTATTCACCTGCGCCGGAGGAGACGACTAAGAGCCCAGGCGCCCTCATCCCCACGCCTCCTTGCAGACTCAATCCACGGGCACCAACCGCGTCGAGCGGCGCCTCCAAGCCTCCATCCCGACCCTCTCCAAGGCACGGCGGCGGCGACCGTAGCCTAGCGGCAGACGGCCGGAAACCCTAGGAAGGAAAACAAGTGTGTTTTTTCTTCTTTGATGATTGTGAGGATGATTTGGTTTGCAAGGGGCTACCATGGTAGTTGGAGACTACAAGTGGCCCATATGGCATACTCAAAGACCGGTACATGACCTGGGAATCCTGCGCCGGCACCGAGGTTAAAGCTTTAGTTAATGCCCTAGCGGACCAAAATGCTCCTGCTGTAGCCCCCCTCTAGCCGCAGAATCTATGGAGGCATTAGCTGGCTCGTCTACTTGCCGCTAGTGCTAATCAACTTATCGCTCGCCCAGCTACAGTAGTGGAAGACGGAAAAATGAAGATTTAAAATGAAACGATGAAACACTGCAATAGTGCCAAGACATTAACACTATATAATACAGTAGTATTATAAATATATTTGAACATAGTAAAACCTTAAAATATATTTATCGCATTTTTTTGATGTCTTTCGTAATTTCATCGATCCAGAATTTTGAATACCTCCCGCTCAATGTAGCAATGCCAGCTGAATAATCGCAAAAAACATGATATATGTTTCAAATATCAAGACATTTTCTAATGTCTTCAGTCATGTGTATAAATAATTAATGACTAAGCTAATACAATTAGAATTTGAGGCAGTAAAATATACAAAGTCAACTATAAAACATAATCTATCAGATACCTATAATTTGTATCGGCCACCCCATAAGCTGGCCAGAATACTCTTGAGCCCTTCTTAAATAGTGCACATGGACATTGTTTAGTGTCGGTTTTGTTAGATTCAGCATTAGCTCGTGCAAATAGAGATAGCTGGTTTGTGACTAGATTAGATATATTCCTTGTTTTCGGCTCAGGGTCGATTTTGTGCAGTGTTCAATAAAACAAACATAACTTTCTTATACGTAGTCTGTTTTTGGAGTATGAACATTCAAATTATTCAGAATAAAACGCATGCATGTGACAAAATCAAGCTAGGGAGGCCACCCTATCTTGACCTAAGGGGAGCTTCTCCCTTGCCTAGATAGCTCGCTTTGCTTTCATTTAAGTGCATGTCTGTCATCTCTCCGGCTATTGTTTTCTCTTTGTGAATGGAATTCTTAAGCGTTCATTACATATCATGAAAGAACAATCTTGAGTCAGTACTATGCTATGAAAACTGACAAAAAATCAGAGCGTCCTTTTGATCATATTTTAAGCGTCACTTCCTAACGCCATTTTTGGTTTGAACTTTTTCTCCCCTACGCCTCCTTTATAAAATCATCCATAGTGCTACTATGTCATGGATATTGATCCATCCCTTATCCTTCTATGCTACATCGTCATGGATGAGGCGTTGAGCATGGAGGAACCTTCGGTCAAGGTTCTGCTGGCGGAGAAGCCACGAGCGGAGGGTCTACTAGTCCAATAGCAACTGTCCGAGGTGACGCCAGCCACTGTCACGTCGGATGAGGGAGGGTGTGGGTGGGTGTCGTGGTGAAATACACGACAGTTCCATAGGGATGGCAAGCGAGGTGTGGGAGCAAAAGGTGCATTTGATTGTGTCTGTAGGAGGTATTGGGCACGAGCACAAAGATGCTGCGAAGTACCCTTGCTAAGGGCCCTCAATGAGGTGAAACCCCTACTCCTGCATTATCTACAATGAAGTGGGAGGAACATGCGTTAGAGAGTGCTACTAGAGCTATATGTGTGGTTTCTATATAACAGGGGTCGACCAGCCTGAGCTAGGACTCCGAACCCACCTTATGTAGACACTGGTGCGCGGGTTGCGGTGTGCAACCGTCTGCCATACAACCGGTGGACCCGGGGTCACTGTAAATGATGGAGGTGCAAAGTATTCGGTGTGGCCTCCTTGTTTATGTCCCGTCGGCGTAGTTGACATCGTGCGCGCACTATGGCGAGCGTCACGCCACACCGTGGATACACGGGTCATGCCGTATTGTCGTCCACGTCCATGTTAGCTGGCTAGCGCAGACGACTTTCGTTGCCTTCTCCAACCGGCGATCAGAGGTGACTCACACAAGTTCGACGGGCTGGCTCGCCTAGAAGGCCACAGTTTGGAGGAGAGACTTCTCCATGGTCTTGAGAACACCCGGTGGTGATTCCACCGACAGTGGGAGAGTGAGCATGTCCACGGCATGAATGACAAACAAAGTGAACACAACTAGGGTAATTTTGATGCTCGTTTTCCTAAGTTGTATGCATGCGTCGTTTGTGCATCTCCGCTCCGCGCGAAGCATTTTGATGCGGGGGGTGACAATTACAACGCGCAGCGCATGGCAACGATGAGCATGGCCACAACACATATGACCAACTGTCTCACCACATGCATGGAAACGGAGATTTGGTCCCTCTTATCCATAATTCATAACTTTCTCACAATTGCGTTGAGGAAAACCCACTATGGAGTCCACAAAAACTCTAAGGGATTGTTTGGATTGCAAGATTTAAAAAATGTTGGAATAGGAAAAAATGAGGAGTTGAGAGTCCACATGAGATGGATTCCTACAGAATTGTAGAACTCATAATTTCTGCAACATGATTTTTTTTGGTGGAGAATTTAAGAGAAAGATAGAGTATAGAGATAAAATGAAAGTGCACTAAACTTCTTAAAGAAAGTTAAAAAAAAGTTTGAGCTCATATTGAGATTCCTATAGAATGTGGGTAATGGATTCAGATATATATGGGTATCCCCAATCCTTTGATATAAAGGGATTCCATTGGAAAAAAATTCTTAGTATTCTAATCATCTAGAAAAAAGTCCAATAATGCAAAGAGGCTATAAGTATTTTGTTAAGTCAGTGATACGTTTTCACCTCTCGTACACTACTATAACTCCTGTTAGGATATTTAATTCTTAGACCTTTGAACCTAGATACCAAGACGTTTGGATGTAACAACCTATAAAAACATTGTAATTCATAAAGTTAAAGAGGTTAACATAACAAGAAATGTGATTTTTAATTGCTAAGATTTAGGGAAATTGCAATATTTTAGATGTTTGAAAGAAAATTTTAATACTGAAATTACTATTATGAAATAGATTTCCATTTTAGCAAAGAAAGTCAAAATGAAATGTAATAACAAACACCATGCATCTTAGTATTTTAACGAAAACAAGCTTGATTATGTCAACTAGGTATACTGAAAATTAATGCTTGTAAAGTATTATATAAGAAGATGATTCACATGTAGTTCATACCATACCTGCATTAAGTGGAAGAATAGTTTATAAAAAAATTAAGTAAGTTTAGTATAAATATTTTGGTGCCACATATTCTGAATTAGATTCATATGATTGTCTAAATGAAGATGTAGAAACATATTTAACATATCATGTATGGATGATTAATATACTTTATATATGATCGGTCTTGTAGCCTTGGTGGTGCATAAGAGCTCATAAAACTTTCTAGAACTTAGCTAATCTAGTAGGTCAATAGAGAAAAATCAAGCACCATGCTAGTAAGAGTGATTAGTAATTAGTTAGATAACCTAACTTAGAATTAAGGGGCACATAAATTTTGAAATTTGTTCAAACCTCGGTGTGGAAAAAATAGAGTGGATGACTAGGGTGTTGAACTGTTTACAATTGTTCCATGCATCAATTCATTGCCATTGATCAAGTAAAGGAGTGAGACAAAATATCAAACCAATTATGTCCCCCTAGTTTTCCAATGGATTTGGAAGTCAGCCTGCACTATGAAACTTAAAGTGTTTGCATGGTTGATTTTTAGAGATAGACTTAACACCCATGATCTTTTAAAAAGAAGGAATTGGAATGTTTCTGATTGTACCAACTGTGTTCTTTGTCCAACTGGTGCTTTCGAGGATAGAAAACACCTTTTCTTCACTTGCAATTTCAGTCAGAGAGTGTGGAATTGTCTTAGAATAACTTGGCTGGATATTGGGGATGATTTGCAAGCTGCTGTGGCTCATGCTAAGAGATCTTTTGGTCATGCCTTCTTCATGGAGGTTTTGGTGTCGGCCTGCTGGCATATTTGGCTACAGAGAAATGCTGCTGTTTTCAGAAATGAAAAACCCTCTTTTGCTAAGTGGAAGGGTGGTTTTGTTCAAAATACCTTGTTGATCAAGCCTAGGTGTAAAATGAAGGTTCAAAATAGTCTACTGCTTTGGGTTAAGGCTTTGCCTTAACTGTTTTACATGCCCTTCCTTTTGGAGGCCTTTGTATAGTGTTCTTTTGTACATATGGTGTAAGTTTTTTCTTTTAATAAAGGTGGGTTGCTGTGGGGCTTTTGCCTCACAGTCTTAAGGTTTCAAAAAAAAATATCAAACCAATTTAAAGAAATCAAGAAAAAAAAAACAAAATCTTAGATTAAAGATATATGGTCATAACATATTAGAAAACATTTGTGATGATGGAAATAGAGAAAATTGTATTGAGAATGATTTAAAAAAAATAAACAAGGTATACCGGTGATCATAAAGAACTCATGAACACGGTTTTTTACACAAGATAACCATGTAATTTTAAATAGTATAATTTTTTATGTAGACTATTTGTTATAGATTTTCCTCTCTAATTTTTTATATATTACTATTAATACATGTTTGTTTTCTTTGTAGGGAACGACAAATAACGTATCAAAATTCTTGAAACGATAAAAAGTGTCAAATGATGAACTCACCACAAACTTAACGAAAATGATTAGGATGAGGAGCACAAGTCGTGTTGTACATGTTAATGAAGAACCATACACTTAGGATAGTAAGAAAATAAATGAATTAGAATTCAAAAAATCAAGCCAAAAGAGGAAGCGTGTCGTAACTCGCAAATGTGTCGGTGTTAATAGGAAACAAAGAAACAATTATGATGAAAAAGGATCCGGCAAGGAAGGTATTGCGTAATGATACGTCATAAACATATCCCTAATTTATGATGTTCCATGTTGTTTTCATGTTGTTTCCCACATGTTTTCCTTACACTCTATGTCATTTTTATCGATTTTCCGGACTAACCTGTTGACAAGATGCCACAGAGCGAGTTCCTTGTTTTCTGTTGTTTTTAATTTCAGAAAAGTTGTTCTGGAAATATTCTCAGAATTGGAAAATTCGAAAGCCAGAAGTCTTAGAAGTCTCGGATGCTTCCAGAAGTCCCGAAGAGCCCCGGTGGGGGGCCACAGGGTGGCCACACCATGGGGTGGTGCGGCCCCCCTGGCCGTGCCACCTAGGGGTGTGGGTCCCTTGGCCACCCCCCGACATCTCCCTTTCGCCCATATATACTCTCTGGTGCATAAACCCTAGGGGAATAGACATTTTCCGCAAAATACATCTGTAGCTCCGCCGCGGCCGCCGACAAGTTTTGGGGGACAAATCTCTGTCCTAGCACCCTGCCGGGACGGGGAAGTGCCCCCGGAAGCCATCTCCTTCGACTCCACCACCATCTCAATCGCCGTTTTTGTCTCCTATGATGAGGAGGGAGTAGTTCTCCCCCGAGGCCGAGGGCTCTACCGGTAGCTATGTGGTTCATCTCTCTCTCCATGGTGTGATCTTTATGTGATCACGAGCTTTGTAATCTAGTTGAATATGTAGATTGATCTTCATCTGTTATGCTACACAAGTGGTTTTGTTTATTTCCGTAAACACTTTGATCACGGGGGTAAAGGTGATAGTGTGTGCACCGTGTGGTTTAGCATGATATTTATATCTTGTGTTGGAAGATGAACCTATGAATTGTGGTGTTTGCGTGGAACCACCTGGGTCCCATGGTGATAGCATGGGGGTTACTTGGTTGGGAAAGTTCTTACTCTGAGGAGTGTTGTTAAAGCCCTACGAAATGATTAGTGTTCCTTATTCGACCGGAGAGTGGTTCGGAGTAGCATAGTGAAGAAATGATATGTATGCATTCAATTATGTTTTCATTGTTGAGAGGTGTCCACTACTGAAAGTAGGAGTCCTAGGCCTTCTCTCCAAGCTTTAAAACACCGTTATCCGCCTGTTATGCTACATGTTTGCTTGCTGCCATTTTTATTTCAGTTTGCTATTATCACTTATTATCATCCATATTACTTTCATTTTACTCTCTCTTCGCCGAACTAGTGCACCTATATAGCTGACAAGTATATTGGGTGTGTTGGGGACACAAGAGACTTCTTGTATCTTGATTGCAGTGTTGCTTGAGAGCGATATCTTTGACAGCTACCTCCCTGAGTTCGATAAAACTTTGGTAATCCACTTAAGGAAAACTTGATGATGTTCTATAAACCTTTGCACTTGGAGGCCCAACATTGTCTACAAGAATAGAAGCGTGTGTAGACATCACGCTCTTTTCTGGCGCCGTTGCCGGGGAGGTAAGGTAAAAGGTACTCACATCCTCGGGTGTGAGTGCTCGAAGTTATGTCCTTTTGATTCTGCAATTAAATCTTTTTGTTTCTTGTTTTCACTAGTTAGGCTTATTTTTACTTGTTGCTTGTTTTTATTTTTACTAGTTAGTCTTAATGTAAAACAACAAAAATATGAGAGAGCTTTATTTTCATTCTAGTAGCAAGCTTATTAGCATTAATTATTTGGATACCATTATTTCTAGTACTATGGAAAATTCTAAGCTTAGGGAATCTAGTTTTTATAAACTTTTTAGTTTTCTAGCTTTAGAGGAGAAAATTTGCTATGATGATACTTTATCTACCATATGTGATAAATCTAATGATGCTTGTGATATTTTAAATCCTCCTAATGAAAGCATTCCTTTTAAAATACCCAAGATAATTGTTGAACTTGTCATCGATAACCGTTATTTTGGAGATGGAACTGTCCATCCTAGTGATCATTTACACTCTATGCATGAATTATGCGAGTTATTCAAGTGTGCAGGTATCTCAATAGACCAAGTTAATAGGAGGCTATTCCCTTTGTCACTTGAGGACAAAGCAAGGGAGTGGTATGAACTATTAGATGATCCTCATCATTTGGAGTGGAAGTAACTTGAATCTCTCTTTTACTCTAAAATTTATCCTTCTCATGAACTATATTTATATAGGAATTACATTTATAATTTTTGGCCTCATGATGAAGAAAGCATTGCCCAAGATTGGGGAAGACTGAAAACATTAATACTCAAATGTCCTAACCATGAGTTTCGTGAGGAAATAACTGTTAGTAATTTTTGTGCAAGGCTTTCAGGACATTGGAAGGATTATCTAGATGCTTGTTCAGAGGGTTCTTTTTGTAGTAAGAAGGTTGAAGCTGAGTGGGATCTTCTTGAGAGGATTCGAATCAATAGTGAAGATTGGAATAACAACAAATTTAAAGAGTCAGGTATAAACTATGAGTATGATTGCATTAAGACTTTTGCTGAAACTGCTGATTTTCATGAGCTTAATGCTAAATATGGTATTGATCCTCAAATAGATGTTGGTTGGTATAGATCCTTTGCTTCTTATCTAAATATTCCTAAAGGAAATTGGGACATATATCATGAACCTTTTAAAGACACTTGCAATGAAAATGAAATTGTTATTGATGATTGCAATAAACATGCTCAAACTTATAAAAGTACTATTTCTTATAAGCATGTTAATTTTTGTGGAGCACTTACACCTTGTGAAAAGAATCAAATTGAAGAAGATTATTGTATCCATCATAGGAATGAAAAAACTAGAAATTGGAGTAGGGCTCTAGATGATCTTGGTGAAAAAGTTTGTGCCCTCTATCCTTTTTATTTGTGAACTTCGCTATAAAGCGGGTCATTTTAATTTCCAATGCTCACGCCATGATAGTAGCCTTTCGAATTCTATGAGTACTGCAAGTTTGTATTGTGATGACTGATCACCCCTAATGAGCATGATGAACTTACATTATTTTTGGGGTGTGAAGAGTTATTAAGAAAAACTTCTTTGATAAATATGAGTGCTTTTGATATGAATAGTGTCTTGCATGTATGCCATATTTATTGTGTTGATAATTGCCATGCAAATACTTACATACAAAATATTATAAAAGAGGATACTTTACCAAAATATGACAGGACTAACATGTGTTTTGTTCTTATTAATGAAGAGGAGAAATCCTCCAAAGTTCCTTCTATTGTTTCTGATAATAAACCAGGGTATGTGGAGAAGCTCCCTTTTAAGCGTCTCCCTCGTAAAGAGGGGAAGAAGAATAAGAATAGGAGGGGTAAAAAGAGAGAGGTAACGGTATCTCCCCCTAAGCATGTTGCTCATATTACATCTTTTACTGATGAGTCTGAGCTCGATGATTTTCCTATGCCTGTTATTTATGAAAGTGATCATGATTGGGAGAAACACACTACTTTTGATATTGAAATTTTGTTTGGTGCCCATTCTGAAAATGATGATAATAATTGTTGTACTATTAGTACCATCCATGTTCGCTCCAATGATGATATAGAAATCTCTAAACTTGCGGATGATGTGTTTGAAAATCCCTCTGCTATTAATGATTATATGCTTGATACATCTCCTCCTAGTAAAAATGATGATATGTTTACAAATGAACGCATTTTGGAAGACAAATATTTTATTGCTTGTGATGATACTATGCCTCCAATAGATGATGATTGCAATGATGAATATAATTTTTTTAGTCCATCTACTACTGAGGAGAAAATTAATTATGATTTCAATATGCCTCCAGTCTTTGATAATTATTATAAAGAGAGTTATAACATAGGCTACAATTACAATCATAAAAATTTCCATAGTTATCGTGGGATTACCCAAAACCATCTCTTTCATATGCAATTTGTCTATCATGTTCGAGTTCTTTATGATAAACCTACTCCCGTTGTTATTAATAAGAATGACTATGCTTATGTGGAGAGTAATAATTCTTTTATGCATGTGGCTCATGATAAGAATGTTTCATGTGATAGTTATATTGTTAATTTTATTCATGATTCTACTGAAAGTTATTATGAGAGAGGGAAACATGGTTTTTATGCATCTCAACAATATTAAGTTTCCTCTCTTTTTGTTTAAAATTTTGAAGTTGCACTTATTTTGCTTTCCTATGCTTGTTGCTTTGTGTTTTCATGAGTTGTTTTTCTACAACATTATTTTTCATAGGAAGTGGGATAGACTTAAAAAAAAATACATTTTCTTCTTGATGTTCTCTTTTTCTTCAACAAATATTTCTCATGTGAGCATCTTCTCAAATTATCATGCCTAGCTAAAAGGCTTTAAAGAAAAGCACTTCTTGGGAGATAACCCATGTTTTTTTTGCATTGTTTTTCTCACTTTTATTTGAGTAAAGGGGTTGTATACTTATGTAGCAACTCCTTTGTATCTTTCTTTTCATGTTTTAGTAGTGCCAAGTAATGTTTCTGACGAAAGTTGGAGTTAGTTTCCGGATTTCTGCTGTCCACCGTAAAACATCGTATAAAATCCTGGAAGATGAGAATGATCTGAATTTTTTTGCACTTATTCCTAAGATACTTCCGCAACATTTCTTAGTTGACCACTTTTTAATTTGAGCAACAGAATATTTTCGAAAAAAATCATCTTTACCTGCTATCATGTTTTGATAGATTTCTGCCAATAATTGCATTTGCATCTTAATCTCTTTCTTTTGGTGTTCTTTTGAGCAAAAGAGTTTTAAAAGAAGTTGTGGCAGTAGATAATGTGTTTATGAGTGTTATTGTTGGTTTTAAACTGAACCATGTCAATTTATTATTTCGATTGCACTAGCGTTGCTAATGAAGATTGTGAGAAGTTTGGTGTGAAGGAAGTTTTCAAGGGTCAAGAGAAGAGGATGATATGATGTGATCAAGAAGAGTGAAGAGCCTAAGCTTGGGGATTCCCCAGTGGTACATCCCATCAAATTCTAAGAATACTCAAGCGTCTAAGCTTTTGGCATCCCCTTCTTCATGAACAAATTATCAGGTCACTTCTAGTGAAACTATATTTTTATTCGGTCAAATCCACTACTGCAGAATAGCTTATAGCCGCAAGCACATTAGTGACAGGCACATATATGCACGTCACTGATAACAATTAGCAGCGACAGGCAGCAGTACGCCTGTCACTGGTAAAGATCGGCATGTGGTTATAGAATATACTAGTGACAGTACAATAGCCTCGCCCGTCACTAATAAATACCAGTGACGGATCCGTAGGTATGCCCGTCACTGGTGTTACTATTACTGGTGACAGGATGATTTGTATAACTGTCGCTGATAATCCTATTTAATTTAAAGAAATGCAAGAAACAAAATAGTATAAATAAACTGAAAAAAAAGAAGAACAAACCTCGCTGCCCTAGCACCGAGGCCAAACTGCTCAGCGGAGGGAGCATGGGTGTTGGAAATAAGCTTCGACTAAACAAATGGAAATAAGTACGTATAGATAAAAAAAAAACTCGCGTGACTGGCTAATCTAATGGACTTGGCCACGATCCTAAAATAGTGGATCCTAGTGCATCGATAT
This sequence comes from Alopecurus myosuroides, assembly GCA_028641055.1. NCBI lineage: Eukaryota > Viridiplantae > Streptophyta > Magnoliopsida > Poales > Poaceae > Alopecurus > Alopecurus myosuroides. The sequence continues at coordinate 59,260,546 of CM054060.1, read as the reverse complement.
TGACTCGGAGCAGTTTCTCCCGAGCCCGTCCCCGTCGACGACGCCGCGTCGCAAGGCCTCCTGGCCGCCGGCTACGCCACGTATGCCGCCAACCGCCATCGCACGGCCCCAACGCCGCCCTTCCTCGCAGCCACCTACAACGTCGTCATCGGGGCTGCTGCTGGTTGCCGCCGCCGTCGCCGGGACCGCTGCTGGTTGCCCCTTTGCCACCATCGACGGAAGACGGTCGCTCTGCCGCTATCGAAGGTTTGTTCCCCCCTCCCCTCTATGCCGTGTGTCCAGCCATCTAGTTCTTGCAATTAGAATCGATGCATGGACGAGGATTAGTTGGCAATCCACGCGGAACTGAATGCAGCCACGGCTTCAGATTGCTTCGCCTGCTCTTAGGATAAACCATAGCACGTTTTCATTTGAGTCTCTTCTTGGATCTTAGAGACTCCTCTGTTTTGCATGTTTTTCCATGTCCGTAGCTTTATGCCTTGCGATTCAGGCACTGAGACGTGATGATACGCCTAGGCAAAGCATTAAATAGAAGAGATCGCCTGAAATTTGGTATACACGTTCTCTCATAGTTGTATACTTCCAGGCCATGTACATCCTGATGTGTCTTTCGGTACAATATTTTCGTCGTTGTAGTTCACCAAATGTTACGGCAAGAGACTACTTACTGTTTCCAGTTCTTGATATAAGCCTAAATGTATTCTTAAACCAGATCACTGTGAGGACTTGTGGTTGATCATACGCCAATTAAATCTGCTAAAACTTGGTCTCTTCCCTTTCTGTACCTAAATTAAGGTGGTTTCGAAATTCAAGTACAAGTATAGCTAAATCTCTGCTGTTTTTTCTTTTGAGCTTTGATCGTGACCAACTTGGTCACATTAAGCTCTCTAACTGGGGTGTTCTACAGAGCTGTGATTGTATTGCTGAAACAACAGATTAGCAGAACAAATCTGTGTGAAATCGGTCACTACTATTGACCATTGATTGCTCATTTAAAGAAAGTCTTCAACAAGGTACTAGTTCGTATTCATTTTCTGGTTCATCCGCTACTCATCATCATGTGCAACCTAACATACTTTACTTAGTACATGCAGGTAGAGAAGACACCAGAATTTTTTTAAAGGATACATGACATTGACATGGTGGACAAGTTATGTCATATCCCTGGATTTGTGAATACAAATTTCAGTATAGTTGAAGGATGTATATTGGTACTTTAGTCTACCGGTGTTCCATGGTCCATGGATAATTGCTAGAAGCACTACTTAAAATCGAAAGTCATATGTAGAGGAGAAGGACCAATCACTCTTGGCAACCTGAGTAAATTCAAATCTTGTGCTCTCTCTTTGTCTTTTCAGTTTCTTGAGTTGGGACGTTTATAGGATGCAAGCTGTTGTCGCTGCTGCCGCCACATCACTGCAGTTACATTTCCATCTTCTACTTCATTAGAACAGAGTACGTACACATTTCAGTACTTGTTTTGCACACAATATAAACTTTAAGAGCTAATAACAGTGCCCAAAGTTCTGGCCAATCTTAACTGCAACATAGTTCATACAAACTTCAAAGCCAAATGTATCGTTCCATGCACAAATGCTCTTAAATTTATATCTCAACGTTTTTTAGCATCAGCTTCAGACCTTAGAATGCATTCTCATCTAGAAACATCAAAGTCTTTCCTTTATCATATTGATATATGCAGTAAGGAAATCTTTTCAACGTGCATGCTGTCTTATTTCAATTCAACTGAATCACCTGCAATTGATACTCCTAAGTTAAACGGCCTAGAGCTGATACATTTTCCCATGAGTACAATAATGTGCAGGCTCTAAAAGCTTTTGCTCAGTTTCTCATGTCTATAAATGGAAGTACTACGGTCACCTAGGTTCGCTTGCAAAAATAAGAACTGTGGTCGGCATTGCATCGACTTTCTAGGAGTAAGCAAACATGAAATGTAGAAAGGCAAAGGCATCCATTGAGTTAGTAATTCGTAGGAATAACACTATATCTCATGACAAGAAATAAGCTATCAATCGGTAAAAACTCAGTTGTTCAAACATGATCGGGAAAAAGAAGCTTGTTTGGTGTTAGTCTATAGCTGAGCAGATCACTTGATCGATGTGAGAGATGTAGAAGATTTACTAGCATCTAGAAATCATCTGTATTGTAATTAGCACGAACCAGCTAAAATTGCATGGTATGTACAATATACCCAGCTTCAACAAATGTCAGTATTAGAAATTTGACATACAAGGGAAACGTGTACCATACATAGGCTACTAATCATGTAGAAGTCAAAATTGTCCATGAATATCACAGCTTGAATTATTTCAGCTTGACACTAGAAAGTAGAAACCATACAGGGTGACAACTAGCTCCTAAGCCACTATAACAGACAAGACAATCTTGGAGTGAGCTATTTGACCCGTCATACTTGACACAGGCGTGGACATTGCTTATATTCTATTACACTTCTAATCATTTCATGATACTCGCGTGGACATTTACTTCTGAGGCGTGATAAATATAGAGGAGGTATTTATTAATTCAATCCTATTATTGTGGTGGAAACCTTGGTTACAAAACTTGTCTTTGAAGATTCAAGACTGAATCAACCATGCATATACAGCTATGATTGACAAAAAAATGTGGCAATTTTCTTTCAGCTCTTGTTGGTGTCAATTTCAAATTTAATATAAGATGTGAAATACATTGAAGGAATAAACTTTATCTATGGGTAGCCGATTTAAAAGTATGGCATGTTTTAATATTTTTTTTCATGTATTCATATATTTCAAATTCATGTATATTCACATGTAACTAACTATTGTAAATGTTTGATTGTCATGTGATATGCAGATTACTAGCTCAAGTTGATGTGAACTGATCTGGTGTCCGGGGGCAGCTGATATTTCACAAGTTGGAAGGTTATATTTGAGAGTTTGTTCCAAAATGATAGCGAATTGTTCTGGATATTGTGCTATCGATGTTAATTCAATTTGTAGTACTTATGATCTTTTTTTTTTACCTTTGAGTGTTTGTGATGATCACATTGTGTAATCGATGTGCAAATGCATTATATATTTTCTATTTGTATTTTTTTTTATTTCGAAAATATGTACTAGTGACAGGCAAATTACCAAACTCGCAAAGGACCCGTCGCTGCTAATGAGGTGAAATCACTACATGTGAAATCTTACCAGTGACAGACACAAATAAATAATTGTCGCTAGTAGACAAATACTAGTGACAGACACTCGCCTGTCACTAGTAACCTATTACCAGTGACTAGTCACTAGTGACAGGCACTTTGCCCGTCACTAGTGGGGCGTTTGGACCTGTCACTGGTAGACTATTCTGCAGTAGTGATCTTTTGTGCTTTACTTGGAGCGTCAGTTATTTTTGCTTTCAGTTTGTTTATTTTTCTTTGCTGTAGTTTATGGTTGGATCTTATCATACTTGTGTGGGAGAGAGACATGCTCCGTTTTCATTGCTTAGAACACTCTAATTTTCATTCTTATTGTTCTGTGAGTGTTCACTTTTTGCTAGTACTGCATTTAGCCTTTGTTTTCATGCATCTCTTATTCAGATCTGTTAGTTTTAGTAGCGTTATATGATTACTATCATGCTTGCTTGCTGTAGCATGTAGATAATTTTTGTTAAAGCATATCTTGTACGGTGCTTGTTGGGAAAAGAAACTGCTGCTTGAAGTAGAATTTATAACGGTGCAAGTAGAAGCTTGTATAGACTTTCGCTAGAAATTTTTCATGCCATGCTAAATGTTATTTTAGTTTTAAAGCCTTGTGGTTATTGAGTAGCATGAATAGCCTTAAATAGCCGATAGCGTTTAATATGTCTTGAAAGGTTCATGAGTTGTTCTTGTCATAGTAAAACATCAACATACGGTATTCTCTTTGGAATGTTTTATTTGGTTGACTTGGTGCATGCTCACACCTTGTTTATGACTACAAACCAGTCACGAATATCCTCCATGACCACTTAGTTTTTGAACTTGTTATATCGCTTATGCTTTAATTAATGATGCTTATGTCGATGTGCATGATTATGGCTCTTATGCTCTCTTGATTTGTCGCTCCCAGTCTTTTGCTAGCCTCCACCTGTACTGAGTATGGAATTCTACTCGTGCATCCAAACTCCTTTAAACCAAAGTTTTCCCATTGTGTACACCATACCTACCTACATGTGGTATTTCACTGCCACTCCAAGTAAATTGCTCATGTGTTACCTTTAAAACTTTCAAAATTACTCCTGTTTTATGTTCTTGTTTTTGCTCATGAGGACTTCAATAGAGAATCTTTATCTCACTTGTTGATTGGATTTCACACCCTGGACTAGTGGACTCATCCTCTTATCCAAATGATAGAAGAGCTGGCAGCGGGGTGCCCAGCCCCAAATTAATACAAACAGATTCTCTTCACTATTTTTTGCCCCTGATTTATCAGTCAAAGCATAATTGTGTAAACAAAAGAGAAAGAGGGATGGCCTTCTACACCAGTTGCGTCCTTCACCATGGGAGCCTCTCTTGTGAATCCAGTTGGCTTGTGACGTACTGTATTGTCTGTTTACCATTCCTTGACATTAACATACACCTCTCCTAAAATATAGACACTCCTCCACGGTATGTGATTGTTGGCAGGCACCCAAGGATTCGGTTAGCCATGATTTGTGAAAGATGGATGGGAGGAGTGTCAAACTTTTATTACCTCTGTTTAATAAAATAGAAATCTGTAGAACATGAGTGATCCCTGCTTCCCTCTACGGAGGGCCTTTCTTTTATTTTTATGTTGAGTCTCCATCTTCTAACTTTATGCACAGTTGAGAGAGCATTTTTGCCATTCTGTGTTCTATGTGCATTTGTCCCATAAACATCAATAATTACTTCATGATCTGATATTATTTGTTCTTAAATTATTTGTTCTAGTCTTCCTCATGAACTTTGAAAGTGTCCTGGCATTTATGTTTTGTCCCACTCTTAAGGACTAGCCAAATACCACTTTGCCATGCTTTCTCTGTACCTGAAACAAACGTTTATGTTTCTTTGCATTATATTTCATGATCTTTTATTAGAGATACTCTTCATGATGCAAAGTGATTGCTATGCTTTATTATTGAAGTTCTATTTATCATGTTTGTGTTTGAAGTTTTATGATCTCAGCGTACATATGCTTTTACATTATAATGATCAAGTTTATGATAGTAGCATGTCACCTCAGAAATTATTTTGTCTTATCGTTTACCTACTCGAGGATGAGTAGGAACTAAGCTTGGGGATGCTTGATACGTCATAAACGTATCACTAATTTCTGATGTTCCATGTTGATTTCATGTTGTTTCCCACATGTTTTCCTTACACTTTATGTCATTTTTATCGATTTTCCAGACTAGCCTATTGACAATATGCCACAGAGCCAGTTCCCTCTATTCTGCTGCTTTTAGTTTCATAAAAGTTGTTCTGGAAATATTCTCGGAATTGCAAAATTCGAAAGTCAGAAGTCTGAGAAGTCCCGGATACTTCCAGAAGTCCCGAAGAGCCACGGAGGGGGGCCACATGGTAGCCACACCATGGGGTGGCGCGTGTCCCTCTAGCCGCGCCACCTAGGCGTGTGGGTCCCCTGGCCACCCCCCGGTATCGCCCTTTCGCCCGTATATACTCCCCGATGCATAAACCCTATGGGAATCGACCTTTTCCACAAAATACATTCGTAGCTCCGCCGCCACCAGCGACAAGTTTCGGGGGACGGATCTATGTTCTGGCACCCTACCGGGACAGGGAAGTGCCCCCGGAAGCCATCGCCTTTGACTCCACCGCCATCTCCATCGCCGTTGCTGTCTCCTATGACGAGGAGGGAATAGTTCTCCCCCCGAGCCTAAGGGCTCTACCGTTAGCTATGTGGTTCATCTCTCTCTCCATGGTGTGATCTTTATGTGATCACGAGCTTTGTAATCTAGTTGAATATGTAGATTGATCTTCATCTGTTATGCTACTCAAGTGGTTTTGTTATCTCCGTAAACACTTTGATCACGGGGTAATGGTGATAGTGCGTGCACATTGTGGTTTAGCATGATATTTATATCCTGTGTTGGAAGATGAACCTATGAATTGTGGTGTTTGCGTGGAACCATCTGGGTCCCATGGTGATAGCATGTGGGTTACTTGGTTGGGAAAGTTCTTACTCTGAGGAGTGCTGTTAAAGCTCTGCGCAATGATTAGTGTTCGTTATTCGACCGGAGAGTGGTTCGGAGTAGCATAGTGAAGAAATGATATTTATGCATTCAATTATGTTTTCATTGTTGAGAGGTGTCCACTAGTGAAAGTAGGAGCCCTAGGCCTTCTCTCCAAGAATTGAAACACCATTTTCCGCGTGTCTACTACATGTTTGCTTGCAGCCATTTTTATTTCAGATTGCTATTATCACTTATTATCATCCATATTACTTGCATTTTACTCTCTCTTCACCGAACTAGTGCACCAATATACCTGACAAGTATATTGGGTGTGTCGGGGACACAAGAAACTTCTTGTATCTTTATTGCACGGTTGCTTGAGAGGGATATCTTTGACCTCTACCTCCCTGAGTTCGATAAACCTTGGGTAATCTACTTAAGGGAAACTTGCTGATGTTCTACAAAGCTCTGCACTTGGAGGCCCAACACTGTCTACAAGAATAGAAGCGTGTGTAGACATCACGTAACATAGTTATTTAATTTTTAATTGGATATGAACGAGCATGGTACGTACGATCACAAATCGTAAAATCACATGACTATTTTAATCATAGTGTACATAGTAGAGTCGCAACATCAGTGCACTCAGCTTGGATAGCCGCATAATCGTAGGATAGAATCACAATTCTCACAACCTTATAAATGAGAAATTAAAAGAAAAATATTTATAAAATTTACCAAATGGAGGTTTAAGTTCATTATTCATTTCAGTTTCTCAAGGTTGTCGAAACGCACAATCATTTTCCAAAATTTGACTTCGAATTTAAAAAAAATGTGAAGATAAAAGGAGTGGTAAAATGTGATGATTTCATGATATCATGATGACATGAACATATCCGATTCAATTTTATATAGTTAGGGCCCATGTCATGAACAATGGAATTTTTTTTGGCGTATGTGGTTGATTGTGATGCCTCTTAATAATAATAATAATAATAATAATAATAATAGAAGATAAATTGAGTCAACGTTGGCAATGGAAGGACATGATTCAAGGTCGTCACTAATGGTGAGGGGATTTGGAGGACATGCCCAATTTTGGGTTGGAAGGCAACAAGAAGTGCATGTTTTTTTATAAAAATAATATATAAATATCAAGAAGATACCATATAAATTTGGCTTCTGCAACAATGTAATATTAAAAACGAGTTGGGATATTAAGGGGCACATAACCAAATACACATAAAAGATAAAAGAAGAAATGGGCCCGTGAAAGTGGTTGGTGTCTGATACGTTCCTAATGTGTCTATAATTTTTTTATTGTTGCTTGCTACTTTTATATCAATGGTATATGTTTCTACTATCACTCAATATTATTCTATAGCATTTTTATGGACTAATTTATTAACCCTTGGTCAAATGTCAGTTTACATATTTTATTGTCTATGCATCACAAAAAAGGCAAAAGGGAAATTCGCAAAAAAATCCCACACATAATTTCTAACTTTCTGAAAGAAGCCTAGAGGACCAAAACTTGCCTGGAGCAATTGTTCTCCTAGGAACCAATTTTATTTAACAGACCAAATATAACGAGTTAAAAGATAAGGGGCCGTTTGAGGGGCTAAATTATAAGGTACCGGCTAGAGATGGCCTTAATCTGATGCCTTCCCATCCCTCGCGTGCAACATGTTGCATGGAGTATGATAATTACTATTGTGGTTTGAAGAGCCTGAAAATAGCACCAAGTCTTCTTTTTTGTTTTGTGGTAAAATTAGTGGCGATTACTTTACGTAAAAAAGAAAACACGATGAGTAGAGTGATAAGTATTTTATTTATTTTGCTTGTGAACAAGCAATGTTTCCCTCTCAAATACAAGGGCGCCATCTTCACCGGGGTGAAATGGATGATGTGTGGGCAACATATTTACTATTATTTAATAAATTTTATAAGCTTAAATAGTCTTATAAAATAATTACCTTTGAAAGATATTTGTATGGAATGAATTATCATAGTTTCAATATACTCTGTATTATATTCTTCGATAACATGCTGCACATGTTACGGCGTAGGCCCGGCATGCTAGCGCATAATGGAAAAATTAATTGCGCTACGCCGACGGCAACCCAGTCGGCCTACGTTTTTTAATACGCCGACGGCAACCGTCGGCGTATCCTAGTTTTTTTTTGACTCACTCACCATTTTGAGCATAACTTTTGCATTCGAACTCGGATTTTGATGTTCTTTAGCTCGTTTCAAAAAAGAGAAACATATCTACATCATCATGCATATTATTCAAACTACATTATTTAAAAAAAATCATGATCAAGGACGGAACAAACAAGAAAGGGTTAACGGTTACCCAGTGTAGACCTATAAGCTGGGGTTTTCTCCAGCGGGGCTAGAGGCTGAATATTGAGAAACTATAGGTGTATCTATGATGAAATAGGTATTTGTGTACCTAAAATTGATTTTTACCAAAAATCATGAGCAAACTATGAGGTACGTGTAGTTCAAATTTGACCAGTTTCCAAATGACTCGCCAGAAACTTGTGTTTTTTAAAAGAGGTGGATTGAAACATTTTCATATGAAACAAATTGTTTATTTGTGCATATAACATGGTCTAGTATTTTCAAAAATTGTATCTCTCAAGTTTTGCAACATATTTGTGGTAGGTCCTTCACAAAAAAAAAAACCATTTTTTACACTCGGAAAATAGAAAATTATTTTTTATTCAGTGAAAAGGAAAACTTCATCTGTCAACATTGTCCGTACTTTCAAGATGCATATGTGTGTGCAATATGAGCACATTTAAACAAACTATGTCATGGATTTGACCATAACACCCGTCATTTGGCCCGAAATTCTGGAATGTTCGGAGGAGATAGCTTATTTTTGTGACTACATTTTCCATCCAACAGCCGTATTCCAAGTTTATTATTTTTGGTTTATACTAGGACATATATAATGACACCACGCGAAGGTCTTGCATCATTTTGAATTGTTTTGAATTTTTTAGAATTTTCTAAATCCGGTTTGAGGAAAAAGTCAAAACGGCGGACATGACCATTCGTAGCTAGAGGTTGAATATTGAGAAACTCTTGGCGTATCTATGAAGAAATAGGTAGTTGTGTACCTAAAATAATTTTTTCCAAAAATTATGAGTAAACTATGAGGTACATGTAGTTCAATTTAACCAGTTTCTAGCTGAATCGGCACAAACTTGTGTTTTTCAAAAGAGTTGGATTGAAACATTTTCATAGGAAACAAATTGTTTATTTGTGCATATATCCTGGTCTAGTATTTTTAAAAATTGTAGCTTTCAAGTTTTTCAGCATATTTGTGTTTGGTCCATCACAAAAAAAAACATTTTTTCACTCGAAAAATGGAAAATAGATTTTTTTACAATAAAAAGGAAAAAAAGTCTTATACATGATGGAAAATATTATATGGATGTCATATTTGAATATCTCTCATTTTTCTAATCGATAAATACATATTATTTGTCAAATTTCGATTTGCGAATTTATATATATGAATTATTCAATATTAAATAGAAAAAGAAAAAATGTTAATTATTATTTAAATTCAAGATTATTTGAATTCAAGTTTATTATTAGTTATTAAGTTTATTTAAATAATTGTTTGAATTCATAAAATAAAAGAGTGTGACATGATGGTCTAAAGGTTAACATGATTAATTGGATAATATTGTCACCAACACGTCCGTTGTTTCTAGGTAGCTCACATGGAAGAAACTACGAAGTTAAGCGTGCTGGGGCTTGAACAATCTCATGATGGATGACCAATCGGAAAGTGTTAGTAGAAGCGAGTAATTCAGATTAAAATTAAAAATGGTTATATATAAAGATAAATAACAATAGTGTGATTAACTAGTTAAACAAGTGAAATAAAAAAATTCAAAAAAAATTCAATTTTTTTTTATTTAGAAAAAGTTTGTCTGCCTATACGCCGACGGCTTTAAAACCGTCGACGTAGCCCAATTTACGCCGTCAGAGCAAAACTTCGACGGGGCATACGCCGACGGGATCATGCTTTCCCGACGATAGTAGGGCCGTCGGTGTTTTGCTGCGTTCCTGTAGTGCCTGAAAAACTAAATACATGAATATTCTCGTCAAAAGGAAAGTACATAAATATTCAGCCTCCGGATGGCACCCACCGAGTCCGGGGCCGGGTCGGCGCCCCCATACCCACCCCATTTAACGTGTCGGGTCTCATTTCTTACCAGACCCACGACCCGGCCGGGTTCGGGGCCCCAACGGATACCCATTTAAAGAGCGACACCGAGACATGTGGAGAATAAAACAATGGAATATTAGGATGAGATTGGTGGGAATAGACACGTGTGTACGTGTGTTGTCTCCGGGACTCCAGATGCCAACTCGTGGACGTGTGGTTAGGTATATAATTATTAGGGATACGAATAGGACTTAGAGCGGGTCTGCGGGTATGCTGGTACGGGTTTGCCACCCCTATACCCGTCCCATTAAACATGGCGGATCAGACATTCTATCAACTAGGTATGATGCAAAGTACCACTTGTATAATATAATAACATACATTAAGTGGAAGAATAGGATGTATAAAAAATAAAAAAAAATAGTATAAATAATTAGGTTCCACATATTAAAAGTTGAGTACTCGTATATTTTTACTGCTAGAAGCAGAATTACGAGACTCAACTTATTGTATTGATTCACGGGACAGAATACATATACATGATTTACAGGGAGCAGCACGATGTGCACGCGGTCCAATCTACAAGGATCCAATCGCTATATTAGGAGCTACAATTATATATATACAACAGATACAGGGATGCGACAGACTATGTGTGTTCAACAGCCCCCCGTAGTCGGAACGACGTTAGCGGCGACGTCTGGTTGGCAGACCTTTGGTTAAAATATTAGCAAACTGAGATCTTGTCGGGACATAGAGAACACGAGGTTCACCGAGAGTAACCCGCTCACGTACAAAGTGAAGGTCGATCTCTACATGTTTGGTCCGTTGATGTTGAACCGGATTGGAGGACATATACATGGCGCTGACATTATTACAACATACCACAGTAGCTCATGTCGGTGGATGATAAAGCTCCTGCAGAAGTTGCCTCAACCAACAAGATTCAGCGATGCAATTTGCTACTGCCATGTATTTGGCTTCAGCACTGGACCGTGAAACAGTTTGCTTCCGCCGCGAAGACCATGATATAAAGTTGTTGACAAGATATACAAAAACCTGATGTGGATTTCCAAGTATTAGGGCACCCCGTCCAATCAGCATCGAAATAGGCAATAAGATCGAGTGGAGAGGACTTGTGAAGCTGCAAGCCATAATGTGATGTCCCCTTGATATACCCGTAAAATTGTTTTGAGAAACTGATAATGAAAATCTCGTGGATCATTCATAAGCAAACACATTTGCTGAACAACATAAGAAATATCCGGACGCATAAGTGTAAGGTATTGGAGAGCACCGACTAGACTCCTGTAGAGGGTCGGGTCAGTTTCCTGAGACCCTTGATAAGCTGAAAGTTTGGATCGAGTATCTATGGGGGTGGTTATGGAGTTGCAATAAAAAATGTTAGATCTCTCTAGAATTTCTAAGGAATATTGTTGTTGGGAAAGGAAAAGACATGCTTGAGTGTGCTGCACATTAATGCCAAGGAAGTGATGGGTATCACCGAGATCGCTCATGGAAACTCTATTTTTTAAGGAGGTGGTGATTAAATTCAGAAGTGAGGTGGCGTTGGCTGGGAGGATTATATCATCAACATAGAGAAGTAAATATGCAAGGGAGGAGCCATTTTTTAGGATGAATAAAGAAGAGTCACTTTTAGAGGCTGAAAAGCCAATGGAAATGATGGATGTGGTCAAGCCATGAAACCAGGTGCGGGGTGCTTGCCTGAGGCCATAAAGTTATTTGTGCAATCGACACACATGTGTGGGGCGAGAGGAGTCAATAAAGATGGAGGGTTGCTCAAATATACAGTTTCTTAAAGACCACCATGAAAAAAAGACGTTTTTTACGTCCCATTTGATGAATTGGCCATGAATTGGTCGTGGCAATACTGAGCACAAGACGAATAGTTGCTGGTTTCACCACTGGACTGAAAGTCTCATCATAATCCACACCATGTTGTTGGGAAAATCCATGAACCATCCAACGCTCCTTGTAGCGAGCGAGAGAGAGAGGGATGGAGGGAGGGAGGGAGGGAGAGAGAGAGAGAGAGAGAGAGAGAGAGAGAGAGAGAGAACCATCAGAGTTAAACTTTTGTCAAAAAAATCCACTTCCCGGTCTCCACATTTACACCTACAGGACGAGCAACTAAAGATCGACCACGTGTCATTCCGCATTAGGAAATTAAATTCATCCGTTGACTAACAATATAATTTGCCATCCGTTTTCTGATATAATGTTGGGTAATTGATACGTCATAAACGTATCCTTAATTTCTGATATTCCATGTTGTTTTCTTATTGTTTCCCACATGTTTGCTATACACTTTATGTCATTTCTATCGATTTTCCGGACTAACCTATTGACAAGACGCCACAGAGTCAGTTCACTGTTTTCTGCTGTTTTTAGTTTCAGAAAAGTTGTTCTGGAAATATTCTCAGAATTAAAAACTTCGAAGCCCGGAAGTCTTAGAATTCCCGAAGGTTCCACAGAGTCCCAAAGAGACCCGAAAGGGGGCCTCCGGGGGCCCACACCATAGGGCCGCCCCCCCCCTTGGCCGCGCCGGGGGTGGGGTGGGCCCCCACGCCTCCACCGCCTCTGCCCTTTCGTCTATTTAATCCTCTGGAGACAAAAACCCTAGAAGGATACCACTTTTACCTGAGAAACACCCGAGGGCGCCGTCACCATCATCCCGAGATCGGGAGGGTTCTGGAGTTCTCCCCGGCACTCTGCCGGAGGGGGAAATCATCACCAGAGGGGTCTACACCACCATACCTCCTCCGAAGTGATGCGTGAGTAGTTCATCCCTGGACTACGGGTCCATAGCAGTAGCTAGATGGATGTTCTCTCCACTTTGTACCTCATGTTTAGATCTTGTGAGCTGCCTATCATGATCAAGATCATCTTTATGTAATGCTACATGTTGTGTTTGCTGGGATCTGATGAATGTTGAATGTTATGTCTTCTGATTATCAATCTATCATGTTATATTCATGCTCATGTTATTTATGATCTTGCATTCTCTCCGCTATTAGTAGATGCTCTGGCCAAGTAGATGCTAGTAACTCCAAGAGGGAGTATCTATGCTCGATAGTGGGTTCATGCTTCCTTTTCATCTATGCTCGAGTGACAGAAACGTGACGGATGGAGGATGTGTTGTTTCCATTAGGGAAAAAACAACAATGATTTGTCTAAGGATGATGTTATTGTTTACATTACACACTTTGTTTACTGCAATTATTTGTTACTTGCAACTTAATACCCAACGTTTGTTCGGATGATATTCGAAGGGTGGATTTTTAGTCATAGATGCAGTTGGATAACGGTCTATGTATCTTGTTGTAATGCCCGCATGAATCACATAGTAATATTTATGTCTTGCATATGCACTACGGCGCAGCCTTCATTTCTGTCAATTGCCCAGCTGTAATTTGTTCACCACACATGTTATTTATCTTTCACGGAGAGACACCACTAGTGAATTGTGGACCCCGGTCCTTTTTCCTCATACTGATAAACACCTACTGCTTTCATACTGCTCTCATATTGTTACTACTATTTTCCTACTGATTTCCACACCATATGTTTAACCTCTTTGTGTTCAGCAAAACCGGTGAGATTGACAACCTCACTGCTTCGTTGGGGCAAAGTGATTTGATTGTGTTGTGCAGGTTCCATGTTGCTTCTGAACCGGTAGTGGGCCCTGCCATCTCAGCTTCTTCAACTTATGAAGTTACTCCTTCCTTCTACTGGTCGATTCAACCTTGGTTTCTTTCTGAGGGAAACTTGCTACTATGCTCTTCATACCTTCCTCTTAGGGTCTCCCAACGAACGTGTGTATTACGCGCATCAAGCTAATTTCTGGCGCCGTTGCCAGGGAGGAAGAGAATTTCTGCAAGGGGATTCTCTCACTTCCAATCTCTTTACTTTGATTTAGTTTTTCTTAGTTTATTTTATTTTGTCTTGTTTGCTTCTCTTTATCAAAAACAAAAAAAACAAAAAAATAGTTCGTATTGTATATGTTATTTCTGCTTTATCATGCTTGCTATTAATGTTTGATATTTTTGAAACTATATCTTATAGGCAAGGTGGGTTCACAGATGAACAACAAAAATATTATAAGGAACACCGCTTGTCACAAAAAGGAATACACTTATGGGAGCAAATTAATAAATTGCATGACTATGCTAAAAACTTGTGCGCTACTTATAATGTTACTTATTGCTTTGATAAATCATGCTGCTTTAGGAGGTATAAACACCTCCCTTTTCAATGTGAGTATAATGATGATGTTACCATATCTTCTTATGTTAAGGGAATTATGAATTATATGATGTGGAACAAATTGAAGAATTTATTGCTTGGAAGGGTGCATTTGAAATTGCCTATTTACTTGAAAGTATTGATGATGCACCTTATAAATACGAGATTTATGATATACTTCAATATTGCTTTGATAATTAGAAGGATTGTAATTACTATATAATGGAATATCTTAATAAATGCTCTCAAACTAAGGAAGAGACTAATGCCTTGCAGGAACCCGTGGAAGAAGAAACTACTGAATCTAGAAGCTCATTGGATGAAAACGAGGAGGAGAGTGATGATAAAGAGGAGGAAGAATGGAGCTACCCATGTCTACCTCCCAATGAGAGTAACTCTTTAACTCATAGTTGCGATGATCCTATTGATTCTTTTGAAATATCCCTTTTTGATGAAGTTGATACTTGCTATACTTGTTATCTTGATACTACTATGAATGAAACTTGTGAGAGTGATATTGCTACTTTTATTTATGATAATCCATACTACTTGGATAAATCTTATGATAATGATCTTGATGATGGTCCTACGTAGCCTGATGTTATAAATTATAATGCTACTGAAAATAGGATTGCTATAATGTGTCCTATACCTTTTATGAGTGATCAATCATCTCGTTTTTATATTGCTAAAAGTGGGAAAAAAGAGGAGCTGATTTTAAATTTTGATCCCATTATTTTTGAGCTTGATATGAATTGTGTGCTTTTAGACCATGACAAATATGATTTATGTGATAATTATGTTGTTGAGTTTGCTCATGATCCTATTGAAAATTATTATGAGAGAGGAAAATATGGTTGTAGGATTTTCATGTTACTAAAACACCTCTCTTTTTGTTGAAAGTTTTGAAGTTGCTCTTGTTCTACCTTCCCATGATTTCTAGTTTGAGCTTCATTAATTTATTTCTTTACAAGATTCCAATGCATAGGAAGTGGGTTAGACTTAAATTTATTATATACTTTCTTCTTGATTCTCTATTTTTCTTCAATTCATATTTCTTATGTGAGCATCTACTTGATTCCACTTTTCTGTGCCTAGTTAAAAGGCGTTAAAGAAAAGCACTTCTTGACAAATAACCCATGGTTTTATTTTTTGCTTTGTTTTTCTCTCTTTTTTTAGTCAAGGGGTTGTATACTTATGTATCAACCCCTTTTTATCTTTCTTTTCATGTTTTAGTAGTGCCAAGAAAGGTTTCTGGCGAGAGTTGGAGTTGCTTTTCGGATTTCTGCGCATGAAACAGATTTCTGCTGTCCATCGTAAAAAATTGTATAAAATCTTGGAAGATCAGACTGATCTGAAATTGTTTGTGCTTATTCCTCAGCTAATTCCGCAACTTTTTTGTACTTTAAGTTTTTCGATCTGAGCACTAGAAGTGCCCCGAAAAAAATTCTTCTTTACAGACAGTTCTGGTTTTGACAGATTCTGCCATTTTTCTTGCATTTGCTCTTTTGCGATGTCAAGTGGATTTCTTTGCTTCACGGAACATCAGTGGTTGTAGCTAATGTTAAAAGTATCAATATCACTTGTTCCATACAGAACAAATGAATTTTTAATTGTTTCACTAACCCTCTAATGCGAATTACTGTTTGAGTGTGGTGTGAAGGAAGTTTTCAAGTGTCAAGAGAAGAGTTGATATATGTGATCGAGAAGAGTGCAAGGTCAATACTTGGGGATGCCCACGTGGTTCATCCAAGATTAATTTTTAGAATACCCAAGCATATAAGCTTGGGGATGCCCAAGGCATCCCCTTCTTCATCAACTATCTATCACGTCACTTCTCGTGAAACTATATTTTTATTCGGTCACATCATATGAAGTTTACTTGGAGCGTCTCTTTGTTTTTCTTTTGTTTTATTTTGTTTTCCTTGCTGCAATAATAAAGTTGGATGCTAGCATCCTTGTTTGGGAGATAGACACGCTCAACTTTTTCGTTTGAATACTCGTTATGCTAGTATTCTTAATTTTTCTTCTAGCTGCTGCAAAAATTCATGTTTAGCTCTTGTTTTCATTGCATCTCTTATTCAGAGATGTTAGTTTTAGTAGTTTTATGTGAGTACTCTCATGTTTGCTTTCTGTAGCATGTAGAGTATTTTTGTTAAACCATGTTTTGTATGGTACTTGTTGGGAAAAGAAATTGTTGTTTGAGGTAGAATTTTTAGCGGTGCAAGTAGAAGCTTGTATAGACTGTGGCTAGAACTTTTTCATATCATGCTAGATGTTATTTTAGTTTTAAATCCTTGTGGTTATTTAGTAGCATGAGTAGCCTCAAATAGCTGATAATGTTTAATGTTCCATTGAAAGAATCATGAGTTGTTCTAACAGCTGTAATAAGAAATGCATGCAAAACAGGAGCTAAATAAATGCAGCAGCTAGACAGAGATTAAGAATACAACGTATTCTCAAGAAAAAGCGGAGCGTGTCACTCTCCTATAAAAGAATGCTGGGGTCCGAACAAGCTTTATCATGAACTTAAAAACAAACTGAAAGAAAAGGCAAAATAAAACTAAAAGCAAAAATAAAAGACGCTCCAAGTAAAGCACATAAGATGCGACCAAATAAAAATATAGTTTCGCTAGAAGTGACCTGATTATTTGTTGATGAAGAAGGGGATGCCTTGGGCATCCCCAAGCTTAGACGCTTGACTCTTCTTGGAATTTTCTTGTATGTACTACTAGGGCATCCCCAAGCTTAGGCTTTTCACTCTTCTTGATCACATCATATCATCCTCTTCTCTTGACCCTTGAAAACTTCCTTCACATCAAAATTCTCACAATCTTCATTAGCAACGTTAGTGCAATTGAAATAAGAAATTCACATGGTTCAGTTTCAACACAAGTCTAACACTCAAAAACACATTAGCTACTGTCACAACTTCTTTCAAAACTCTTTTTCTCAAAAGAACACCAAAAGAAAAGGATTAAGATGCAAATGCGATAAATGGCAGAAATCTGTCAAAAACAGAACAATAGGTAAAGATCGATTTTTCAAAAATATTATGTTGCTCAAATCAAAAAGTGGTCTTCTAATAAAAGTTTCGTATATAAATCAGGATTAAGCACAAAAAGCTCAGGTCATTTTGAATTTTATGTGATTTTTAACGGAATTTACAGTGGACAGCAGAAATCTGTTTCCTGCGCAGAAATCCGGAATATAGGCTCAACTTTCCACTAGTGGCTTTACTTGTCTCAATAAAAACTCAAAAGAAAAGATACATAGGGGTTGGTAAGGAAATATACAACACCCAGGTGCAAGCACACCAAAGAAAACAAAGGAAAACTGAAAGAAAACAGAGAAATAAAACGGGTTGTCTCCCGGTAGCGCTTTTTTTAAAGCCTTTCAGCTAGGCATAGAAAAATCAACTCAAGTATTTTCAAGTAAAGAAGCATAAACATCATATTTTTCTCTAATAATAGATTCAAATGGTAGCTTCATCTTCTTTCTAGGAAAGTGTTCCAAACCTTTCTTGAGGGGAAGTTGATATTTAATACTCCCCTCTTTCATATCAATAATAGCACCAACAGTTCTAAGAAAAGGTCTTCCCAAAACAATAGGACAAGAAGCATTGAATTCAATGTTCATAACAACAAAATCAACAGGGGCAAGGTTATTATTAACCATAATAAGAACATCATCAATTCTACCAAGAGGTTTCTTCTTAGCATTATCAGCAAGGTGAACATCCAAATAACAGTGTTCCAACGGTGGTAAATCAAGCATATCATAAAGCTTTTGAGGCATAACAGAGATACTAGCACCAAGTTCACACAAAGCATTGCAATCAAAATCATTTACTTTTATCTTAATGATAGGCTCCCAACCATCATCCAATTTTCTAGGGATAGAGGTCTCAAGTTTCAACTTTTCTTCCCTAACTTTCATGAGAGCAATGGTAATATATTTAGTAAAGGCCATATTCATGGCACTAGCATTGGGACTTCTAGCAAGATTTTGTAGAAACATAATAACTTCAGAGATATTGCAATCATCAAAATCAATATTATTATCATCAAAAGTAATGGAACCATTATCTCCCACATTTCTAAAAATTTCAGCACTTTTATCATAAGTAATTTCAACAGTTTGAGGCAGTTTAGCACGTTTTACCAAAGGAGTAGGGACTTTATTAACATCAACTACTTTACCATTGATAGTAGGAGGTTTACTAGCACTTGGAGCTTCAGTTTTACTAGTGGTTGTGATAGTGCAAACTTTAGCAATATTATTCTTTTCAGCCAGTTTATCTTCTCTTTCCCACCTAGCATGTAATTCAGCCATCAATCTAACATTATCATCTATTTCAACTTGGATGGCATTCAAAGTTTTATTTTGTTTAACATCTTATGGCAAAACTTTCAGTTTTAGAAAATCAACATCAATAGCAAGGCTATCTACTTTAGAGGCAAGAACATCTATTTTCCCAAGTTTTTTCCTCAACAGACTTATTAAAAGCAGTTTGTGTGCTAATAAATTCTCTAAGCATGTTTTCAAGATCAGAGGTAGAGCTTTTCTTATTATTGCAGGAGTTTCCATAAGAATTACCATAACCATTATTAGGAGGGTAGGGCTTATAATTGTTTCCACAAAAATTATTTCTATAAGCATTGTTGTTAAAGTTATTATTTCTAATAAAGTTTACATCAACATGCTCTTTTTAAGCAACCAAAGAGGCTAAAGGAACATTATTAGGATCAACTTGAGCTTTACCATTAACAAGCATAGACATAATAGCATCAAGCCTTTCACTTAAAGAGGAGGTTTCCTCAACAGAATTTACCTTCTTACCTTGTGGAGCTCTCTTCGTGTGCCACCCTGAATAATTTATCATCATATCATCAAGAAGCTTTGTTGCATTGCTCAAAGTGATGGACATAAAGGTGCCTACAGCAGCTGAATCCAATAGGTTCCTTGAGGAGAAATTCAGTCCTGCATAAAAGGTTTGTATAATCATCCAAGTAGTCAGTACATGAGTGGAACAATTCTTCACCATAGTTTTCATTCTTTCCCAAGCTTTAGCAACATGTTCATTATCAAATTGCTTAAAATTCATTATGTCACTTCTCAGGGATATAATCTTAGCAGGAGGATAATATTTTCCAATGAAAGCATCTTTACACTTAGTCCATGAATCAATACTATTTCTTGGAAAAGATAGCAACCATTCTTTAGCTCTTTCTCTCAAAGAGAAAGGAAATAATTTCAGTTTAATAATATCTCCATCCACATCTTTATATTTTTGCATCTCACATAGTTCAACAAAATTATTAAGGTGGGCAGCATCATCATCAATACTAATACCAGAAAATTGTTCTTTCATCACAATATTTAATAAAGCAGGTTTAATCTCATAGAAAGCAGCAGTAGGAGCAGGTGGAGCAATAGGTGTGCAAATAAAATCATTATTGTTTGTGCTAGTGAAGTCACACAACTTAGTATTCTCAGAGGAACTCATTTTAGCAGAATAAAAGCAAGCAAATAAATAACAACTATGAAGTAAACTATTTTTTGTGTGTTTTTGACATAGAGAAATGAACTAATTTTTTTGTGTTTTTGATATAGAGAAATAAAAACAAGACAAAAATAAAAACAAGACAAAAAACAAAATAAAGAGATTGAGAGTGAGAGACTCCCCTTGCTAGAAGACTTCCTTCTACCTGACAACGGCGCCAGAAAAAGTCCTTGATGGTGCAGATCTTGCACTCGTTGGGATACCCCAAGAGGAGGGTGTGATGAGCAAAGTGGTAGGAAGTTTTCCCCTTAGCTAAGAACCAGGGTTATCAATCAAGTAGGAGAAAGAGAATCTTCGGAAGTTTGATGCCACTGACGGTGGTGATGGCGCTTCACCAGTGTCAGCAACAACGTGGAACCTGCACACAACTCAACCAAAATACTTTACCCCAACGGTACAGTGAGGTTGTCAATCTCACTGGTCTTGCTGAAAACAAAGATTAGACGTATAGTGTGGAAAACAGTGTATGCTTGTAGAAAGTAAAGAAAGCAGGAAATTGTTGTGGTTTGTTTAACAGTGTGAAAAAATGGACCGGGGTTCATAGGTTCACTAATGGTGTCTCTCCATAAAAGATATCATGTTTGATGAACAAATTACAGTTGGGCAATTGACAAATAGAGGTTGCACCATGGTGCACAATATGACATGAACCCACTATCGAGCATAAATACTCCCTCTTGGAGTCACTAGCAACTACTTGGCCAGAATAACCACTAGCAACGGAGAACATGCAAGATCACAAATAACATATGGAAACAAAGACTATAATCAACTTGGCATAAGGTCAATATTCATCGGATCCCAGCATACACATCACAGAGAATTACATAAGATCAATCTCGATCATGATAGGCAGCTCACGAGATCTAAACATGGAGGCATATGAGGAGAAGACAACCATCTAGATATAGCTACGAACCCGTAGTACAAGGATGAACTACTCACGCATCACTCCGGAGGCATGCATGATGATGAAGAGGCCTCCGGTGATGATCTCCTCTCCAGCAGGGTGCCGGAAACAGCTTCATAACCCCCCTGGTCTGGGGTTGACGGTGATGGCGGCTGTGGAACTTTTTCGGGGATTTCGATCAGGTATTTATGGTTTTCCATCCGGGGGGGCTTAAATACGCGAAAGGGCGAAGGCAGTGGAGGCCGGGGGGCCCCACACCCATAGCTGGCGCGGCCAGGGGGCCACGCCACCCTATGGTGTGGCCCCCCTGCTGCCCTTTTTCGGCTCCTCTTCGGTCTTATGGATGCTTCCAGATAAAATAGGACTTCCAGGCTTCGATTTTTCCAATTCCGAGAATATTTCCAGGACAACTTTTCTGAAACTAAAAAACAGCAGAAAACAGGGAACTGGCTCTGTGGCATCTTGTCAATAGGTTAGTCCGGAAAATCGATAAAAATGACATAAAGAAGGGAGAAAACATGTAGCAATTGGCATAATATGATCATGGAGCATCAGAAATTAGGGATACGTTTATGACGTATCAACCTTCTACCTAGATGTGTCCTTCTATGGGAGCCGCTCTTGTGAAGTCTAGTTGGCTTGTGACATACTGTATTTTCTGTTTACCATTCGTTGACATAAGTATACACCTCTTTTATAATATAGACACTCCTCCACGGTATGTGATTGTTGGCAGGCACCCGAAGATTCATTTAACCATGGTTTGTGAAAGATGGTTGGGAGGAGTGTCAAGTTTTTATACCTTTGTTTAATAAAATAAAAGCTCTAGCACATGAGTGATCCATGCTTCCCTCTGCGAAGGGCCTTTCTTTTACTTTTATGTTGAGTCTCCATCTTCTAACTTTACGCACAGTTGAGAAAGCATTTTTGCGATTCTGAGTTTTATGTGCATTTGTCCCAGAAACATTATTAATTGATTCATGATGTGTTATTGCTAGTTCTCTAATTATTTGTTCTAGTCCTCCTCATGAACTTTTAAGGTGTCCTGGCATTTATGTTTTTCCCCACTCTTAAGAAATAGCGAAATATCACTTTGCCATGCTTTCTCTATACTTGAAACAAACGTATATATTTCTTTGCATTGTTATTCATGATCTTTTATTTGAGTTACTTCTCATGATCCAAAGTGATTGCTATGATTTATTATTAAATTTTTATTTATCATGCTTGTGTTGAAGTTCTATGATCTCAGCTTACTTATGCTCTTACATTATTGATGATCAAGTTTATGTTGGTAGCATGTCACCTCTGAAATTATTGTGTTTTCATCGTTTACCTACTCGAGGACGAGTAGGAACTAAGCTTGGGGATGTTGATACGTCATAAACGTATCCTTAATTTCTGATGTACCATGTTGTTTTATTCTTGTTTCCCACATGTTTGTTATACACTTTATGTCATTTCTATCGATTTTCCGGACTAACCTGTTGACAATATGCCACAGAGCTAGTTCCCTATTTTCTGTTTTTTTTAGTTTCAGAAAAGTTGTTCCGGAAATATTCTCGGAATTTGAAAATTCGAAGCCCGGAAGTCTTAGAATTCCTGAAGGTTCCACGGAGTCCCAAACAGACCCGGAGGGGGGCCTCAGGGGGACCACACCATAGGGCGGCGCCCTCCCCCTGGCCGCGCCGGGGGGTGTGTGGGGCCCTCAGGCCTCCACCGCCTCTGCCCTTTCCCCTATTTAATCCCCCGAGACAAAAACCCTAGAAGGATACCACTTTTACCCGAGAAACACCCGAGGTCGCAGTCACCGTCATCCGGAGATCGTGAGGGTTCTAGATCTCTCCCCGGCACCCTGTCGGAGGGGGAAATCATCACCGGAGGGGTCTACACCACCATGCCCTCCTCCAAAGTGATGTGTAAGTAGTTCATCCCTGGACTACGGGTCCATAGCAGTAGCTAGATGTTTGTTCTCTCCACATTATACCTCATGTTCAGATCTTGTGAGCTGCCTATCATGATCGAGATCATCTTTATGTAATGCTACAAGTTGTGTTTGCTGGGATCTGATGAATGTTGAATGCTATGTCTTCTGATTATCAATCTATCATGTTACTTTCATGCTCATCTTATTTATGATATTGCATGCTCTCCGTTATTAGTAGATGCTCTGGCCAAGTAGATGCTAGTAACTCCAAGAGGGAGTATTTATGCTCGATAGTGGGTTCATGCCTCCTTTTCATCTGTGCTCGAGTGACAGAAACAATGATTTGTCTAAGGATGATTTTATTGTTTACATTACACACTTTGCTTACTGCAATTATCTATTGCTTGCAACTTAATAGCCAATATTTGTTCGGATGATATTCGAATGGTGGATTTTTAGTCATAGATGCAGTTGGATAACGGTCTATGTATCTTGTTGTAATGCCCACATGAATCACATAGTAATATTTATGTCTTGCATATGCACTATGGTGCATCCTTCATTTCTGTCGATTGCTCAGCTTTAATTTGTTCACCACACATGTTATTTATCTTTCACGGAGAGACACCACTAGTGAACTGTGGACCCCGGTCCTTTTTCCTCATACTGATAAACACCTACTGCTCTCATACTGTTACTACTGTTTTCCTGCTGTTTTCCATACAATACGTTTAACCTCTTTGTGTACAGCAAAACCGGTGAGATTGACAACCTCATTGCTTCATTGGAGCAAAGTGATTTGATTGTGTTGTGTCGGTTCCACGTTGCTTCTGAACCAGTAGTCGCCCTGCCATTTCAGCTGCTTCACCTTCTGAAGTTACTCCTTCCTCCTACTGGTCGATTCAACCTTGGTTTTTTTCTTAGGGAAACTTGCTACTGTGCTCTTCATGCCTTACTCTTGGGGTCTCACAACAAACGTGTGTATCACGCGCATCAGTAATGTGTCCTCTGTTTGTAAGCTATACTCGATTAATATGTGTTTAACTCGACTTCATGTCTCATTGTATAGAGTTTTGGCTATGCATGTGTTGACTGTCGCAATCGAGAGGTTGTGGTGCTGTTGATCCATTTCGAGCATGCCTATCGATGTTTACTTGACCTGGGATTGGTAACCCCAGTAACTCTCGACATGTGTAGAACTTCATGGGACACATAGCATATCTTTATAGTTTTGATCCAATTCCAATAGTTTCAGAAGACTCTTGGATTTTTTTAATATGCATATTTAGTTATGACTATCATGGACACAAGGAGCATTAGTACTGATGTTTCCGTCCTGCGTGACGATGATTCCGATCTATCTGCCGTTGTGTGTTACGGCCGGGGCTGATAAACCCGAAGCCCTTGTGGGTCTATGACTAGTAGCGCGTAACACTTATGTATACCTCTAGGTCGGGGGTCGTGTAAGCCTCCGAGACCTCCACATGCCAGAGCCGAAGGGGCTTCAAGAAAGGTTCTAAACTTGCTTGCGGATGACAACGCGACATGACCTATATGTATCTGGGCTCCACGATGACGCCACGGGAGGGAGACGCCGCATAGCACTGCCATCGTTGAGACTGATAATAGTCAAAGGTTTTCATCCGGAGTACTGACACATGGGATGAATACAACGACATCCCCAAGAGGGTCACAATCCCCAATGCATCTACGTCGGTAGTGCAGAAGCGTACGAATTTTGCCCAAAATCACCCGCCACGCTACCACAGTCCATCCACTGCCACAAAAATAGACCTCTAGGAAATGATCCAGGATGCGCTACTACCGAAGCATCACGAACCCTAGGATCCCCCGGTCTTCTGATCCTCTTTATCCTCACAGCCAAAGAGAGAGCCATAACCACCACAATGCCGCTTGCCGGAGAGCCTTCTGCACAGTCCACCTTACATGGCCGCCACCCCGACACCCAAGGTCACGTACTGATGGGACACCGACTCAATGGTCGAGGGTGTGGAAGTGGGGCGGCGATCATGATAAACACAATGCCTCTGCACCACCCACAAGCTACCTCACACGCTCTGAAGGGCCGATCGAGCCAAACAAGTGGCCTATACCTAGGCCCAGCAGCCCATATCTGGCCGACACCCCCCCATGGCCGAATCCTAGGGCCACGAGAACCACATGTGTTGCGCTAGCCAGGACGACACCGTCCGATGACCGCCACAAATCAACACACCACAGCAAGCCAAAACAGCCTAGCTCGGCTCTCGAGTAGGACATTGGCGGCGAGTTTGTACGGCTCCTGCGTTGGTAGAATCCTAGTGCACCCGGGACGCAATTTACGTGGCCCTCACTGCCGGCTAGTCATTCCGCGTGCATCACCGGCCGCACAAAAAGTGAATCACAGGAGGTTCAGCTGCTAGTACAGCAGCCGACAGAATTCTTGACAAAAAGGACCACCTCCAAAAGTGCAATGTTAAAAAAGACCAACTTCTGAAAAAAATTGTCAAAAAGGACTACCTCTTCGTGGCGGCAGGCCATACCAGGCGACACGTGTCACCTGCCGCCACGGTGGGAGGCGGCAAGAGCCGGCCGCCTGTGGCGGACGAAAAAGGTGTGCTGCCACCTGGGTCAGCGGCGGCATGTGCCGTGCTGCTGCGATGCGCAGTTTGGGTTTTTTTTTCTACCAAGCAACCTAACTGGATGACGCCATGCTGCCCGGTTGTCTGTATCCATGCATGTGTTCGCAGAAAAAAATTATCCATGCATGTATAGGCATAAGTTCAAGGTGCCGCCTCTGCTGCAGGCGGCAGACCCTTGCCGCCTCCGCCGTTGGCGGCAAGTGACACGTGTCGCATGAAGAGACATGCCGCCACAAAGAGGTTGTCCTTTTTGACAATTTTTTCAGAAGACGGTCTTTTTTGGCATTGCACTTTTGCGGGTGGTCTTTTTTGTCAAAAATTCCAGCCGACAGGCCAGCTAGGTATATATACAGAATGTTCCGGCTCTCCAGATGGACGCAAAGCACACCAATCACAGGAGGTGTCATTTTCTCTGCATTGTAATACGGAGTAACAGAAAACAGCCTGCAACTGAACTCAATGTATACCTCAATTGCAAGGAAACTCGCAAATAAGGTTTAATCACTCCTTGCACGGCCCGTCGACGAGGACATGAACGACCGATCAGCCCCCTAGAAAATTCGGCCCCAAAGGAGGATTAGTTAGTACAGGTTGGTTAAGCGTGATTAGTTTGAACACCCAGCCGCAACAAGCAGATCGCCAGCAAGTCAATATTCATAACAGATGGATTCCTACTTCTGACGGGGAAGCCAAACTCAATGCCGTCAGTGTTTTCATTTTGTAGGGGCTCCAGAGGTACTTACATAGGTGCATCGGTGATGGTCTTTGAGGGTTTAAATGATCCAGGTATTGCGAAGTCTCTAGCTTGCAGAGAAAAGCTTTAAGTCTGGTTGCTGATCTGCACCTCAACCACCTGCAAGTAGCAACTGGTTGTAAGGAAATAGTGCAGGATATCAGAAAGGAGAAAATGAAATCAGGAAATGTATGGTTCTATTGTTCAAGAGATAGCTGGTCGTGCTGCTGGCTTTGACATCTGCCACTTCTCCCATGAAAGCCGAAATTCAAATATTGAAGCTCATCAGCTTGCCAAGTTTGCTTGTTCTCTGGAGGTGGGCGCCATCTGTGGCTAGGAACTCCTTATGATGTCATTAATGTACCGACGAACATTATTCGTGAGGAAAGCGTGCAAGTATTTCTCCAAAAAGAAAAGTTAGCAACATGTCTCGTAACGTCTGTATGACTAGGTCTAAGTGTAGGGAAAAAAAACACGTCTCAACTGTATGCTGTATGCAAGTCTTTTTTGAAGAAAAAAAAAACAGGGAGAACATTGGAGAAACAAATCACACAACAGCAACACCGCTGCACTGGATGCAAAATCACGAAACACGGAATTCTATTTGATCATCTGCTTCCACTCGTGAGACGCTAAAACCTGATCCAATCCGGGGGACGCCGACACGGCCGACGGCCTGTTCATTTTCGTGGCTCCCTCTGCCTCAGGCCTCAACGAGACGAGCCCCAGAAAAAAAAAATCACCAAGAGCCGAGCCAGCCGGCGCGCCCGGCCACTCATTGAATCAACACCTCGATCAGGTTAATACCTGCTCCATGCCTCCATGGATTAATCGAATCGAGTAAACTGATTCCAAAAATTTCAAGGCTGATCAATAGTCTGTCGGTCCCATGACTAAATATTTTGTCCCGTAACTCGTGATTCATCAATCTTCATTTAAGATGGCCGCACAAAAAGTGTTCTTATATATTTTTTGTTTACGGAAGGACAAGAACCCAGGCCTCACATCTTTGTTATCATAAAAAAAAATCTTTTATAATTTAAGTTTTTTTAAGGATACGTCATGGAAAGACGTATCGGTTTCATAGAAGAAAGTTCAAAGATGGCCGCTTACAACACGTTCGACACAGACGTAGAGGACGCAACCGGACATCAAAAGGGGACTACTCCCCAACCCTCCACATATCTACACTTGCTAGCTAAGGGCATCTCCAGCCGTTGGGGCCGCCGCGGCGCCAAACGGCGCTAATCTGGAAACTGGGGGGCAGGCTTCCCAGTCGCTTCCCGAGCCCAAGTTTCAGCAAAAAAAAAACTCGATTTGAAACTCGACGCATTTTATTGATTTCAGGCAAAGTTCGTACAATTTCGACGCAAATTTAAACTAAAACATCGAGAAATAAACTAAACAGTGCGAAAATAAGTCTACGTCGGCGACTATTCTAGGCGTCGTCGTCTTCATCGTCGTCCTCCTCGCGGTCACCCTTCGCCACCATGGCGAGCCGGTTGGAGGGGCCAGCTTCGCCGTCATCCTTCGCCGCGGCGAGCCAGCGCCGCTCCGCCCGGCCTTGCACCCGCAGCCGGTGCAGCTGCGCCTGCTCAGAGGGCTGGCGGTTGCGCCGCTCGCTCTGCAGCGCCACCTGCCGCCGGTCGGCCTCGTACTACGCGATGATGGCCTGCTGCTCGGCCGACGCAGCGTTTTCGGCCAGCTGCCTGTGCACATCGCGCTCCGCCTCTTCCCTTCGGTGGGTCTCCAGAGATGCCCGAACGGCGGAAGCCTCCGCCGCCGCCCCGCCTGCTCGAGGCCGTCGAGGACCTAGTGGAACGCTCCCTCGTTCCGAGCTGTCTCGGAGGAGTGGTAGGCAGCGTGCTGTTCTGGCCACATCGGCTGCCTCCTCCTCTCCCTCCTCCAGCGCCGGGCAGCCTGCGCCGGCTGCTCGGGCGCCAGCTCTTCCTGGGCGGGCTGCTGCTCGGCCGCCACCGCTCCCTGCGCCGGCGGCTGCTCGGGCGCCACCTCCTGCGCCGGCTGCTGTTCCTCTTCGTCGCTGTCGGGCCACGCATCACAGAGGCGAGGCATCGTTGCTAGGTACGGCGAGGGTGGCGAGGAGGAGGAGGCGAGAATGGGAGAACGGCGAGGAGGAGGAAGCGAGAATGGGAGAACGGCAAGGGACGAGCGCGCCGCGCGTGTCACCTCTGCCGCCCCCGCCATGCATGCACTGGCTGGCCGCCACGCCATTACGTCGGCAGCCTTTGACTGGGGCGCATGCACTGGGCGGCCGCCACGCCATTACTCCGGCAGCCTTTGACGACGCGGGCGCCGAGAAGAAGGTCACGGGCGGGGGTTTCTGTTCCCGCGTTTATTCGGCACGTCACTGACAGAGCTAGCCCGCGCGTGCTGTCGCGCAGTTTCGCCCCCCCAGGCCGAACCCACCGGGCTGGGTTTGGCCTGGGTGCCGCGGCGCGAAATAGCGCCGAAACGGCGCTATTTGGACTTCTGGGGGGGCGACTGGTGAGGAAACGGCGTTATTCGCCGCTTCCGGCGCTAAAAAGGCCGCCTAGGGGGGCTCTGGAGGGGCGACTGGAGATGCCCTAAGCGCCAATGCTCTGCCTCCTCTAATACCGCCCTAACTACTGATGCCGAGGAGGGGCTCGCCCCTTCAAACACAATGACATTATGTTGCCTCCATAGGCTCCAGGATATGAGCAAAACAACTATCCACCAATCCCTATTGGCGCCGTACTCCTCTCCGAATGAAGGCAACCAGTTGCTCAAACTCACGTCTGGGTCGGGGATCCAACCTCCCCTCCCCGAGGGCGTAGAGCAATAGGAAGGTGTCTCAGACCTCCCTGGCGAGAGCACAACCAAGCAAAAGATGGTCGATGCTTTCACTCTATTGGTCACGGAAGGGGCAAGCTGTCGGGACGGGTAATCCACGCCTACTGAGGCGATCCGCAGTCCAATAACGGTCACGCAGGGCAAGCCAGAGGAAGAATTTATATTTTGCCGGCGCACGGGACTTATAAATCTGGTCAGCTCCTCCCAACCTCATGGTGCCCTCGAACCACGCCCTGAATAAGTGTTGCCTTGCTCCCAGTTCCAGATGTAAGAATCTCTAGCATCATCTACCATGTTGATATTGGTAAGCTGCGCCGCCAATTCTAGCAGCTCTTCAAGTGCCCTCACCACTAGGTCCGGGAAGATGTCCTCAAGCCACCTACCCTGGATGGCGTCACAATCTCACAGACTTTTCGCTCCTTAATTGTCTGCCTTGAAACCTTGCTGAAAAGGTTGGGGGCCAGTCCTTTATGCGTCCACCTGGCAGCTGTAACATCCCAAGTATGAAAACTCCCATTTAGAATGTTTTATTTCTTGTTATTTTATGTTTTGCATCATGACATCATCATTGCATTTGTTTTGACATTTGTTTTCCATTTGTTTTCATCTGTTTTCCTTTGTTTTCCCATTTGAAATTCAAACAATATTCAAATGTTTTGTTTCATACTTGCTCTGTTACAATTTTCCAAATAAAAAGTTCAAATCAAAACATCAATTGTTTCCATTAAACTTTAAAGTTCAAACTATCAAATGGTTATTTTTAATAATTCACTTAATTTGAATTTGCATTCAAATTCAAATAAAATACAAACAGCAACCATTTTGAAGTTTATGAAAATTACAAAACAAATCAATCATTTGTTTCAAATAAACTTGAATTTAAAAACTTTTAAGTTGCTTAAGTTCAATTATTCAATTAATATTAAATTCAATCAAATTCAAACAAATTTACACACAGCAACAAAGTTGAATTATTTGGAAAAACAAAGTTTGCACTGGGTTGCTGATACAATAAATAATCAAGACAAATTTTCCTAAAAATTTTCTAACCTCAAAACCTCATTCTTTTTCTCCTTTTTATTTTTCAGCAAAAAAAAAAGAGAAGAAACAAAAAAAAAGGAAGCGAAGGCCAGTGGGCAGCAGGCCCAGCCCACGGCCTGCTTACCTCTTCGCTGTCGTCCCTAACCTCTGTACGGCCGAGCATCCAGCGTGTCCACGTCGCCGCTCTAGCAGATGGGACGGCCACCGCGCGCCCCTCTCCCCCTTAAAGCCCTAGGGCTCCCCTCCTACCCTACACCCTCTCTCCACTCCCTCGCGCCGCCGTCGACATTCATTCCTTCTTCCTCTCTCCCTGCCCGCTTCCTCTCTCTCTGAAACTCCCCACCGAGCACTGCCACCTCTGAACCTCTCCGATGATCGCCGCCGTTACCATGCGCCTCCTCGCTGGCTAGCCGGGAACGGACTCCCCTCGACGCCCTCGTCCTCCTCGTGTCCTGGGAGGGGCACGAGCACCTCCTGGTCGCCGCCGCCGTCCCCTCTGTCGCCGGCCACCTCCTCACCGAGCTCGGGGCACCTGCTCCTCCTCCGTTCCCCGATGTGAGCTTCGCTTCCCTCTCTCTCCGTTCTCCACTCTGCACCGTAGCACACAAGCACGTGCACGCACACGGCAGCCCGTGCACGCACAGCAGCCACAGCAGCGGCAGATCGCGAGTCCGGCGATCTCCCCGTCGCGGCCAAGTTCAGAAGAACTGAACTTTTTCGTTTCAGTTACAGTTAACGCGCGGATCTGAAGATTATACCCCCCCACGACCCCCTTACTGTCAACGAACAGTGCAGTACCGCAGTGGCAGCAGCCCTGCTCGCGCGAGTCGGCGGCCATGGTTCGAGTCCCCGCGGGCGGATTAAATCCCCAACTTTTTTCCTTGCCACGCCAGCGCCCAGGCCCCACAGGTCATTGGCCCTGGTTGCTACACAGGCACGTACCCACGCGCCACGCAAGCACAGCTGGGCACTGGCCCACTGCCAGTGACCCAGGGTGGCTTTGCGCGAGTAGAAAATGTTCCCAGGGGCTGTTCTGTGATTCCTTTTTCGCAGTTAAGCCCCTGGACCAAATCTGTATAGTTTTAAAATCACATTTTAGCCCACAGATTTAAAATGTGAATAACTTTGGCATAACAACTCCAAATAATACAAACAAAATATGTATTCTGCACCAAATTAAATTCTCTACATGATTGAATCATTTGTTTTCTGTTTTGAACATTTCAAATTGTTTCAAAATTCAAATTCAAACAACTCCTTTTAAATTTGGTTAATTTCATAACTAATTCAAACTTAATTCAAATAACACAAATGAAATATGTTTTCCATGCTAAATTGAACCACCTTTACACATATAAACTTTGTTTCATGTTTTGAATAATTAAAATTGGGTAAATAATTTAAACCTTGTTTAAATCATTTAAATTTGCTAAATTCATAACTTGGTCAAATTAAATTATTTTTGAACTTATAAAATATGTTTTCAAACCAGAAAAGTATAAACTTTTCAAATATGAATTTGGTTTAATGTTTTGAACAAATAAAAATTCAAATAAATTCATACTTGATTTAAATCCCTTTTAAATCTTGTTTAATTCGTAATTAATTCATCTTAATTCCTTTTTCAATAATTGAAACATGTATTCCACCTAAAATTTTGTGTTCTTTCCAAATATGAACTTTGTTGCCTATTTTGAACAAATAAAATTGGTGAAAACAACAAATGCTTGTGTAACACCTTTAAGAAACCAAAATTTCATAACTTAATAAATAAAATTCCAAACTTGGTAAATTTCATTTCAAATTGTTTCTATTGTTGTTTTCTTTCTGTTTTCCTCATCCATGCATCATGCTAATCCACTTCCACATGTTGTTTAGTTGTAGATCATTTAATCCAACCATAATTCATGGGCTTTCCATATGCAATCCAAATTGCATGTGGGTCCATTTAATTATGTTATGTTACCATGTCCAGTAGCTTACCATTGATGCATCAGTTAAATTGTCATGCATCATCCCATGATTGTGCACTATGCCATGTTATTGATTGTTTGTCTCTCTGCGTTGTTTGTTTGCTTCTTCTCGAATAGACGACGACGTTGAGACCGACGAGACTTACGACACCCCTTCTGAGGATCTAGCTCAGTACCAGGCTGCTGAGTTTGCAGGCAAGTATTCACTCACATGAACCATTGTGTTCCTTTCCACATTGGATACCGATACTTTCCGTTGTCTATTCTGCTAGCCATATGAATCGTTGCTTGTATTCGATCCTATCACATGTTATCCTTTAACCCTGATATAGCCTCACCCCCACACCTATAACCCCGTTGCTTGTTGCCCGTGTCTTTCTAGCATGCTTAGGGTTGTTACTGCTCGAGTCTGCTGTCTGTTATTTCTGTTACCATATTTATTATGTTCTGGGGCTCGATGTTTAAACAATCAACCTGTTAATGTTTGAGGTAATGCTAATTTGATGATAAGGCACCGGCAGGAGGCCCGACGTGGTTTTTGAGGCCTGCTAGTGTTGACCCTAATTAGGAAAAGGGTCTTGTCTACTGATCCATGATGAGCGCACTACCCGCATGTGGGAAGCGTGTATGGGCGCCCCCCTCAATTTGATTCGATTCGCATCTCGTCCAAATCGCCTCATTTAGTTCGGGTTTTCCATTTGTCGCATGCATATGTATTTGCGAGCCCAGGCCAGTGTGGAACTTTTGTACTCGGCATTTAGGGAGACACGTTCTTAGAGTGCTATGAGGGTCCCCTTTTCTTCGTGGGGCTTGATTAGCCGTGCGCTCAGTTGCACGGGGTTCTTTGGGCTTGATGCGAAGAAGAGTTGGATTGTGTTGAGTGCCCCGCTTGGTGGGAGGCATTCCATCTGGCGGGATATTCTTACGTGTACGGCCAAATTGGTGCACCCCTGCAGGGATAAATCTTCTCGAGAAGCCGTGTTTTCCGCGGTTATGGATGACTTGGTGAAAGTACTGGCTAACAAGTACTCAGACAACTTACACCTAATCAATAACAATTTGACTAGTAATAGGCTTACTGACACAATAACTTGAACCATCATTAATCCAACAGTGTGAGTTATCCTCGGATTGCTTCTTTGGATAAGGGGCGAGATCCAGGATGGGTTTGTTTGGAGTTAGTTGTTAGTTGGCT
This sequence comes from Alopecurus myosuroides, assembly GCA_028641055.1. Classification (NCBI taxonomy): domain Eukaryota; kingdom Viridiplantae; phylum Streptophyta; class Magnoliopsida; order Poales; family Poaceae; genus Alopecurus; species Alopecurus myosuroides. Next base: position 59,227,080 of record CM054060.1, on the reverse strand, counting down.
ACGATACGCTATCTTATCTCCTTTCTGTTAGCCGGAAGTTGTAGTATGTATCCGTAGTTGGTTAGTGCAGCCCGCTGTCGCATCTTTTGTATCACCTATTCTTCCGTTGAACCCAAAGCATCTGTGCTTGATGTTGACGGGAACACTTTGGTGAATTGTGAGTCTTGCTTGCCAGTACGTTTGTGTACTGACCCCTTTGGGGCTGTGGTTTCCGCAGACTACGTTTCCGAGGATCCCCATGGTGCCTACTACGTGGAGTATGACGAGGCTGCTGACGAGTAGATAGCGGACCCGGGCAGGATCCGAGACTTCGTGGATGGGCTCCGTCTTTTCGTTCCCGGCCTCTTAGGCCTATTTGGATCTCGTCTGTACTCAGACATTTTGGATGCTTCCGCTGTGATGTAATGATGATATGTTGGGACATGTGTCCTCTGGATGATTGTATTTGCTATCTCTGCTCTAGTGAGAGCTATTTGCAACTTATTTCTATTTATTTGTGTCTTAGAGATCTGTTGTGACATCACTTGTTCAAATGCCGTTGACGTACCATGTGTATATGTTATGAAGTACGTCAATGGAAGTAGCTGGATTTCTATGGGATGGTTTGCGCAGACGATGAATAGTAAGAGAATGGTTGTCACACGTTTACGTGTTGGCCTACTCATATTGAGATGCGGGTGCCGGTATGCCCCGTAAGCCATTTCTCTACTGTTTAGCGGACTGTGAGTATCCTCTAGAAGTCCGGATGCGACAGCAGCCATCTATCCGTCATCTATCCGTCCAAAAGAACATGTTGGCCCCATCCCCTAGGACCGATGAGGTAGCCGCCTCGAAAAGCTGCTTCGTGATCTCCGAACCTGGATATTGAATTCCTTCCATGGCTTGGAGGGGTCGATCCTCTGTAGCCACAATCATCTGTTCCTGAGAGCCAGGTTCCAAAGCTGAATGTTAGGAATGCCTAGTCCTCCAAGACTTCATACACACATTGTTCCACGCCACCAGGCAGTGTCCGCCGTGTACTTCTTTGCGCCATTGCCATAGGAAGACTCTGAGTATCTTATCAATAGCAGATAGTGTCTTCACGGCAGATCGAGAGACATCATGGCGAAGACGGGGACAACAGAAATAGTGGACCTCACCAGCTCCAGACGCCCACCCGGTTCATGAGGTTGGCGCTCCATCCGTGTAGGTGCCCCGCCACACTGTCCACCAGATATTTAAGTTTTTTCAAAAGGTGTTGTGTATTACTTGACAGGATATATATATAGAGTTCATACAATCACGCAAAGCCACATCCGACACGCAGGTTGGAACTTGGCCATACAAAACCCAATTACACAACTCCCTACCAACATACTTTGCAATCTTATGAGCTAAGAAATTTGCTTCCCTGTTTTAGTACTCAAACTTGACAATCTTTCCTTCCGGGGTCATTCGGTTAAAATCCTTAGCAAGAATTCCGTCATTTGTGCGATCCTTACCTCCTGGATAAAAAAAATCCTAATAAGGTTTGGCAATTAGTTTCGGATATGATCTTGTTACAAGTGTCCGTCCAAGCAAGTTTCAGTCCTTCGTAGCATGATGTGGCTTCGCTGATCTAGGTTGATTAGCAGTGTCTAATCCTGCCTCAGGCCGAGGCGATGGTCTTCCCTTCATGGTCTCTCACTACAACATGCCAAGAACCTGACTTGAATTTGCAAGTGAAACTAGCATCCACATTAACTTTTATCTAACCCTCAGTAGGTTTCATTCATGGTGTCATATTCTTCTATGTTCGCTGCTTCTCATGTATAGTAGTTAAATTCACCACTGTTTTCTTGCCTTTTCTGTCTATCTCAGCAGTTCCATTCTCAATCATCTCCATCTATTCTATCTATTATATACTAAAAGCAATATACGGAACTCTATTGAAGACACCAGGTTAATCCACATCATCTTAATTATTTAGCGCGTTAGATCCCTAATTAATGGCATAGATTTAATGAGAGACATGGTCGAACAAATATTCACGTAAACCATGCCAACACATTCCCTCCAAAAAAAAGGCAACACATTACTCGATTTATTGTACTTATTAATTAATCACTTGCGCACCCCTGTCCCATGTTCAATAACACACGGTCACCAGGAGAACTCCCCGCAAAAAGATACGACTAAAAACCTAGGCTCCCGAAAAAGAGATATATGTCTGTTGAAGATATCTATATATACCTAATAATAAAAGCGTTAAGCCTTCCCTGATTGGTTGCTTGGTCGGTTGGTTCGTCATCAAAATTGACATATAAGTTGATAAAAATTACCCACCATGCCACCCATAAGTTATGTATCGATTTTTTTTTTTGGGGAGTCCGTATGGCACAAGGGCTAATTTTGTTTTGTCATTGCATTAGAATTTTGTTTGACATATGAGCGATCCGGTCTGCCTTGGACCCGTATACAAATCGCTGTCCAAGACGGCCACTCCTAGCAACACAGATGTGGTTGCTTTATAATCCAACGAGCGAAACTGAGATCCACATCAAAATTGATTGCGGTAAAAAATTTCATGAGAGGAGTCACAACAGGCTGAACAACATGAGACGACGTGCGTAAGACGAGCCATCTTCTTTTACGCCTCCAGCGGCAGGAGCCGACGTTCACGATGATGAAACCCAAAGGACCGTCTCTGTCGTCTCTGCTGCAGAAGCCAAGCTGAGGGCCATAGATACCGGGATGAGCGTTTGTCCGTTGCGGTGCGATCCCTCTTGCCGGACTCGCACGAGGCCCACACTCCACGCCCATGCGGCGAGAGCGCTCCTGGTGCGGGACTCCGTGATGCGTTCGCCTAGCCTCCGCCTCAGCTCCACAACTTGGTTCTGCTCCGCCTGGGGTCGAGTTCTTCTTTTAGTTATCTCATGAAGCATGATTGGAAGTCCCGACCCATCACGTGACGTCCAAATATAACCTTGGTTGGATGGTTAGGAGGGTGGTTGTATCTCCAGCCCACCAGAGTTCAAACCCCAGATTTGACATCTGTGTGTTGCATTTAGGCGGAATATTCTTTCAGTGGGAGGCGACGTTCCCGTCGACAGCGAGGCACCTGTGGTGACTTCGTCAATTTTAAGACCTGTCAGCTCAGTCTCTCGGAGGTGCTCATAGGGGTAGGGTGTACGTGTGTGTATTCATAGGGTGAGTGTTTGCGCGTATATATGAGTGTTTGCGTTTGTACTGTGTTTCAAAAAAAGAAAGATAGCCTTGGTTCGGGTATTGAGCATGATTGGAAATCCAGCTAAATTTGTGGCTCGCCGTGGGCTGTACTGCCGCGCACACTTGTCCACCTCGAGCAGCGAATGGCTGGAATCGGCACTGACTCGATCGGCCCAGTCCAAGGACGCCCAACATAGTTGCCTCCAAATAAAAGAGACGGGCATCACGACCTGGCGCTCCTGGCAAGTTTGTACCGTCGGCGGCGCGATCAGAACAAAGCCCACGCTGCGCCTCCATGAGTATGGTTGGTAGCAGTCTGCTCATGTCGGGTCCTATCGTAGCCTCCGCTGCGGCGTCGTGTCCAGCGCCTAAATAAATACAAACCAATCGAGGCATGCTGCTAGAAATGATACGTGAAGAACTCTCAGAGACTTGGTGCTACTGCTAGCTAGCGTGAGTCGCATAGGACTCACGAGGAACTCACGGCCTGGATCAGTAAATGCATGCACACACAGGTTAATTTCATTGACACCTCACGCCTGAGTGCTGACACATGCTAGAACCGTAGATGCATAGATTAATTTTGCTAATGGAAGATAGATGGTGTCAACTTATTCATCCGGCATCATCTCCTCCATGGTGGTCAGAGCGAGGAAAACTTACACAAAACATAGGAGAAGCATGTTATCCATCATCTTCAAGGACGTAAACAATGACATCACACCAAACCACGAGATAAGCTTTTGGTACATGGAGGTCAATGTCATTGGCGCCAGAAACATCCGCGGCAGCCTGGAACCTGACACGCCAACATTTTAATCACTTCGTCAAGGCGATTGATATCATTGTGACCAGCAAGGCCGGCCGCCTCGAGGTCCCCCACTTCAGCATGCCACAAGGACATGCAACATACTTCAAGTATGAGTACGGTCTGTCGCAAGGAGTTCAATCATCCGGATACACCACAAAATTCATCCCATGGGGTTCAAGATCGTCTAATGTGAATGTTTTGTGTTGTAAAAAAAGTGATTTTCATGAATTTCTCCATACCCTAAAAGTTATTTATTACTAAAATTAATCTGTAGCAACATAGAGACATATTGGCTATCATAATATTACTTACACTTGGTGAATTAACCGAGAAATGTAATTTACATATTTAAATTAATCAATTATGTACAATGACAACTGACATGTCATTTATAAGTAGTGTTATATGAATATAGCTCATTTTTTCTTCTCTCTATTGGTGTATGTCTAAAGGGATGGACGTGTCTCCATTTGCCAAAAGAGATTGCAATGGATATCAACACAGATCCAATGCGTTAAGGTCAGTTGTTGATGCTTTTATAATTGAAGGTTAGCCCTTCATAAATGAACAGTTTATGTTTCAATGCACCTTTTATGTTTAACACTGTTGGTAAATAAATACATTTACATGGCTAAAGCTTTGATTAATGTCTCCATAAGAGAGATAGTATCTCACTGTTAATCCATTAGGTTAGCAAAGGGTGATTTTTTATAATCCAGGTGCAACGCACGGCCATATTTTGCTAGTGACTAAAAACCTAGGCTCCCGAAAAAGACATCTCTACTATATAGTTTTCGTTAACGACCGTAGGTACGTCAATAAAACCAGTACCTGGAGCCTGTCTCTCGCTAAAAAACCGGACAGCAAGCTGCCCTCGCGCTAAAAAAATCGGCCACTAAAGGCAATATCGCAAAAAAAAAAACAGCCCCCGTGTATAGCTAATCTGACCGGGAAAGTATATACTTCGTCCTTCCATCTCCCACTTGAGGCCATCGATCCGTAAAACCCGCGGAGGAAGCGACGAGGTGCGGTGGGCCTCGCCGGTGTTGCAGGAGCGGATCATGGAGGAGCCGAGGAGGAGGGAGAAAAAAAAGGGCCGTTGGCCAAAACCTGCGTGGCCGTGTGCGTCCATCTACCTCCCCCCACGGTAGCCTACATGCCAACACAGCCTCGAGGTGGACACTATGCCTCGCCCACCGACACGGTCGCCGGCCTGCCTCCGGTCGTCGCATGCACCTTTTCTTCTCCGCCGGCTTTCGACCGCACCAAATTGTAGGACTGAACACTGCCCAGTTTTCCATGTCCAGCGCATCGTGGAGCTCAAGGACAGATCCCAGTACGCGTGCGTCAGACATAAATAATCCGGTGGCGGCGCGGCCGCGCGGGTCTGTCTCTGGCCCCGAGTTGCTACAGCCGCTTGATTCCCCCACTTGCCAGCTTCGACGCGCAGGCTCTCCACGAAGAAACACCCATGTCCTCCTCCGCGCCCCTCGTCGCTGACGATCGTGCGTTGGAGCCGGACCCCCTGCTCGCCGTGGCCGTGCCCATGAAGGAAGGGGAGATCCTCGGGCATCACCAGAGCCATTCGTGCTTGTTATTTTATGGTGATCCAAATTCATATGAAGATAAAGGAAAGTTCGGCCTCCGCTACGCGGAGACCCGTCGCCGGAGGCTTAGGGCCGAGTTGTTACCGAGTCGGAGGTACGGTACGAGTTGTTACTGAGTCGGAGTTGGATTCACAGTTACCGACCTAGTTAGGTCAGGACCGCCTTTATATACCTCTTGTAAGCCGCCGCACGAGATAAGCCACATATTGTAAATCCCGGCGCGATTGTAACTTCACCCCGAAATAGTGAAGTATTGCTGGCTGGCGCCCGTGGTTTTTTCTCTTCCTTGTTGGAAGGGTTTTCCACGTTAAAATCTCGTGTCCCCGTTGGTTCAATCTTGCTTAATTTCATCGTTGTTTTGCTATTGCGTGTAACAAGTGGTATTAGAGCCCTGTTTCAGATTAGGGATTAGCGATGGCATCGATGAAGTTTGATCTACCGTTGCTGGACTACAAGACGAGGTTTTCTCTGTGGCAGGTAAATATGCGTGCGATTCTATCGCAAGCATCGGATCTTGATGAGGCGCTAGATGAGTTCGGGAATAAGGAAGCCAAGGATTGGACTGCCGAGGAGAAACGCAAAGATCGTAAGGCCTTGTCGTTGATTCAATTTCATCTATCCAATGATATCTTGCAAGAGGTGCTGCTGGAGAAATCCGCAGCTGCGTTGTGGCTCAAGCTGGAATCGATCTGCATGCCAAAAGAACTAACCAGCAAGATGCATGTTAAGATGAAGTTGTTCTCGCTCAAGATGCAAGATGGTGGTTCTGTCATGAGCCACTTGTCGATCTTCAAGGAGATCGTGTCCGACCTAGTGTCGATGGAGGTAAAATATGATGATGAAGACTTAGCTCTTCTGCTGTTATGTTTGCTGCCTAGCTCTTTTACAAATCTGCGTGATACCATACTGTTAAGCCGCGATGAACTAACCCTCGCGGAAGTTTGTGAGGCCCTGCAGACCAGGGAAAAGATGAAAGTTATGGTGCAGTCTAACCCATTGTCCTCCAAAGGCGATGCATTGCAGGTTCGAGGCAGACCAGAGCAGCGAGATAACAACTACAACAACAACAACAGAGATAAGAGCAGGGACCGTTCCAAGTCCAAAGGACGTGACAAGTTCTGCAGGTATTGTAAGAAAACCAATCACACCATTGAGGATTGCTGGAAGGTGCAGAATAAGGAGAAAAGGAACGGCACATACCAACCGAAAAATAAATCTGACGGTAATGGTAATGGTAATGGTACTGGTAAGGCTGCTGTTGTTGCTGGTGATAATAGTTCGGATGGTGAATGCCTAACTGTTTTTGCTGCATGTGTTACCCGTGATGATGAGTGGATTCTTTATACTGCTTGTTCGTTTCATATTTGCTGTAACGAAGATTGGTTCAGTTCTTATGAGGCTGTGCAGACTGGAGATTTTGTGCGTGTGGGGAACGACAACAAATGTCACATTGTTGGCGTTGGATCTGTTCAGATCAAGACCCATGGTGGGATGACATGTACATTGACGGGAGTGAAACACATACCATCCATGGCGAGAAATTTGATCTCGCTAAGTACCCTCGACTGTGACGGGTACAAGTACGCCGGAGGGGATAAACGCCTGAAGGTATCAAAAGGTTCTCTCATTGTTATGATTGGTGATATGAATTCTGCCAAGTTATATATCCTTAGAGGTAGCACTTTGTCTGGTACTGCTGCTGTTATTACTAATGATGATCCAAGTACAACCAACCTCTGGCATAAGCGACTTGGACACATGAGTGAACATAGTATGGCAGAATTGGTGAAGAGAGAACTTCTGAAGAACTGCAATATGAGTAAGTTGCCGTTCTGTGAACACTGCGTATTTGGTAAGCATAAGAGAGTTAACTTCAATGCTTCCGTTCATACCACTAAAGGTACATTGGATTATGTACATGCTGATTTGTGGGGGCCTTCACGTAAGCCCTCTTATGGTGGTGCTCGTTATATGCTTACTATCATTGATGATTACTCTAGAAGAGTTTGGCCTTATTTCCTGAAAACTAAGGATGATACTTTTGCTGCTTTTAAGGAGTGGAAAGTTATGATTGAAAAGCAAACTGAAAGAAAGGTGAAGTTGCTTCGTACTGACAATGGTGGCGAATTTTGTTCGCATGCTTTCGATGATTATTGTGTGCAGGAAGGCATTGTCAGGCATCACACCATCCCATACACACCTCAGCAGAATGGTGTAGCTGAGCGGATGAACATGACGATCATCTCCAAAGCTTGCTGCATGTTTTCTAACGCCCGCATGAATAGGCGTTTTTGGGCTGAGGCTGCCAACACTGCCTGCTACTTGATCAACAGGTCACCATCCATCCCTCTTGACAAGAAAACTTCTATTGAGGTATGGTCTGGTGAGTCAGCTGATTATTCATAACTGAAAGTTTTTGGTTGCACTGCCTATGCTCATGTTGATAATGGAAAGTTAGAGACTAGAGCTGTTAAGTGCTTATTTCTTGGTTATGGTTCTGGAGTAAAATAATATAAGTTGTGGAACCCGGAAACCAAAAAGACTTTCTTTAGCATGAGTGTTGTGTTTAATGAATCTGTTATGTATGAGGACAGTTTGTCGACTGATGTTGTGCCAGATTCTTCTGATGAGGACGAACCACGAGTTAGTGTGCAGGTGGAGCTAGAACACCTGGATGAGGAGGAAACTGAAATTGATGGGGAGGATATTGTGCCACCCTCACCTCCTATTGTGCAGCAAGAAAATTTGTCTATTGCAGAGCGCAGAGAGAAGAGGAATAAAGGACCTCGTACTCGTTTAATTGAGGAATGTCATGTTGTCTATTTTGCTCTAAGTTGTGCAGAACAGGTGGAGAATGATGCTGAACCGGCTACATACAATGAAGCATTGCTTCGGTTGATCGTGACAAGTGGATTGGTGCAATGCACGAGGAGATGCAATCACTTGAGAAAAATGACACGTGGGATGTTGTGCGGTTGCCTAAACAAAAGAAGACCGTACGCTGTAAGTGGATCTTCAAGAGAAAGAAGGGTTTATCTCTAAGAGAGCCTCCAAGATTTAAGGCAAGGTTAGTAGCAAAAGGTTTAGCCAGATTCTAGGAGTGGATTATAATGATGTGTTCTCACCTGTTGTCAAGCATAGTTCTATCCGTACTTTCTTTAGTATTGTTGCTATGCATGATCTTGAGCTTGAGCAGTTAGATGTGAAGACTGCGTTTTTGCATGGAGAACTTGAGGAGGAGATATACATGGACCAACCTGATGGGTTCATAGTGCCTGATAAAGAGGATTTCGTGTGCAAGCTAAAGAAGTCCCTTTACGATTTGAAACAGTCTCCTCGATAATGGTATAAAAGGTTTGATTCTTTTATGATGTCACATGGCTTTAAGAGGTCTGAATATGATAGTTGTGTGTACATGAAATTTGTTGATGAATCACCTATATACTTGCTGCTATATGTTGATGATATGTTAATTGCTGCCAAGAGCATGAAAGAAGTCACTACATTAAAGAAACAATTGAGTAGTGAGTTTGATATGAAGGATCTTGGTGCTGCTAAGAAAATTCTAGGTATGGAAATTTCAAGAGATGGAAAATCTAGATTGCTATTTCTTAGTCAGGAGAATTACATTAAGAAAATCCTTCATCGTTTTAATATGCATGATGAAAATTCTGTTAGTACTCCAATTGCTTCACACTTCAAGTTGTCAGCATTGCAATGTCCTACTACTGACAAAGATATTGAGTACATGTCACGAGTTCCCTATGCTAGTGCGGTTGGTTCCTTAATGTATGTCATGGTGTGTTCTCAGCCTGATTTATCTTATGCTATGAGTTTGGTCAGTCGATACATGGCTAATCCTGGTAAAGAACATTGGAAAGCTGTTCAGTGGATTTTCAGGTATCTTCGCGGCACATCCAAAGCTTGCTTGAAGTTTGGCAAGACTGGTGAGGGACTCGCAGGCTATGTGGATTCAGATTATGCTGCCGACTTGGATAAGAGGAGATCCCTCACAGGTTATGTGTTTACGATTAGTGGATGTGCCGTTAGCTGGAAGCCTACCTTGCAGGGTGTTGTTGCACAATATACTACTGAGGCTGAGTATATGGCTATTGCTGAAGCATGCAGAGAGTCAGTTTGGTTGAAAGGTCTGTTTGCTGAGTTTTGTGGAGATGATACTTGCATTAACCTATTTTGTGACAGTCGGAATGCTATTTACCTTACTAAGGATCAGATGTTCCATGAGAGAACAAAGCACATTGATGTCAAGTACCATTATGTGAGTGATGTTGTTGCACAAGGTAAGCTGAAGGTATGCAAGATTAGTACTCATGATAATCCTGCTGATATGATGACAAAGCCGGTTCCTATTGCTAAGTTTGAGCTTTGCTCAAGCTTAGTTGGTATCACTGCTTATCCCAAGAGGCTATTTGGCGCCGAAGGTGTTTTCTTTGTGTGTTTCAGGTGAAGATTCTCATTTATGCTACAAGAGGGATTTTGTCTAAGGGTGGAGTGTTATTTTATGGTGATCCAAATACATATGAAGATAAAGGAAAGATCGGCCTCCGCGTAGCGGAGGCCCGTCGCCGGAGGCTTAGGGCCGAGTTGTTACCGAGTCGTAGGTACGGTACGATTTGTTACCGAGTCGGAGTTGGATTCACAGTTACCGACCTAGTTAGGTCAGGACCGCCTTTATATACCTCTTTTAAGCCGTCGCACGGGATAAGCCACATATTGTAAATCCCGGCGCGATTGTAACCTCACCCCGAAATAGTGAAGTATTGCTGGCTGACGCCCGTGGTTTTTTCTTTTTCTTGTTGGAAGGGTTTTCCACGTTAAAATCTCGTCTCCCCGTTGGTTCGATCTTGCTTAATTTCATCGTTGTTTTGCTATTGCGTGTAACAGTGCTCGCACTTTCACTAACGATGATAGCTTTTTTTCTCTTTGAGGGAAAGTTTATAATCACTCTGGACTAATTAAAGTGTCCCGAATTCTCATAGTGCCAGGAGACGAAACCTTCGGTGTCACTTTTGGGTAGCCTGATTCTAAGCACTTCATCCGCATCGTGAGGGATGAAAATCTTTCTAACCACATCTTCCTTCCACCCCTAGTAGCATGAGCGGGATGCCAAAATGGCATTCAATCGAATTCCGCATAGTTCCAAATCATATGATAAAAAGGTTACACGGCAACTATCTTTATTTTGCCAGATATTGAAGACATGCATGATTAATAAGGTGCCACATTACACTATGATTTATATACATTGAAAGGATGTGCTGCATTCAGGGTCTCGTTGATTTTGAGAGAAAATGTAGAAACAAAATGGTTGGAATTCCTATAGAGTTGATCCCTATATCACCGTCAGATTTATAGAAATATGGTACATAAAAAACGAAAAATTATTTGTATGCCATCTCAAAGGAAAAAAATCATAGGACAATATCCGCCAAGACCTTTACTTATTCCAACGCGTAGGATCGAGACAAGGCACAGCCCATCTACTTAGTGTTTTAGCCTTATTTACTTGGGTTCTCGTGTTTTTACCAGTCCCGTGACTCAAACAACTCATGTAAAAAATAATTTATTTTTTATCCTCAATTTTACCCTTGCATTCCTATCACATTTATGTCCGCGAGCGGCAGATCTTATCCGCAGTCAGCGTGAGCTGACGCGCGAGGGACTGTCTAGGTCCTAACGTGTGGCGGCCGATAGTCTGCGTCCTCGCATGAGATACATGTAGCTTCTGCGTCAGGTATGGTCGCCATGAGGTCACAACTTTGGACGAAAACACTCAAGCTTTATTGTGGTAGTTCAGCTGGGCATTTCCATCTACAGTTCGTTGTATTCCTTCAACCCAACATAATTGTGATATTCTTTGCTTGGATCCACCCTTCAACTCTCATGTGGTGGTTTTCATATGATACAAGGACATGTCATCTGGGCGCGTCTTGTTTCACTGTATTTTCAGGCTTGTATAGACACGTGCAAAATATTGCAAATGTTCATAGCAAGAGTCAGTTATAGATTCATCTGACAGACTCAATGGACGACGCCTAGCGTACTCTATAAGAAAAACTAAAATAAGAAGCTAACAAGTCCAACACGAATAGAAATCAGCACACACAAGAAACGAAAATGCGTGATACATCATCCTCGCGCGTCCTCCTCAATGGTGTGTCGCTGGCGCTTCCCGCCCTCATTGTCGCAGGCTCCGTCAAAGGGACCCCCTTCCGCTGCTACTCTTCGTCATCACCATTGACCCCCTACAACAAATCCTAGAGTTGGCTACCAACATTTGACTTCTATGTAAGATTCGTGGAAGAGGCACCATATTGAGGACTTCTCTTTACGCGGACGATGCGGAAATTTTTGTGGAACCTCATAGAGAGGACATCCAAAAGCTTTCATTGATCCTTTGTAACGGGGCTTTGTACCAACTTCCAAAAGAGCTCTGTGGTGCCAATCTAGTGTGCCAATGTCGACCTTGATGGCGTGTTGGAAGGTCGACCGGTGCAAAGTACTTCCTTTTCGATGCGCTATCTTGGTCTACCCCTTTCGATTTGGCGCCTACGGTGTGGAGACTTCCAACACCTCGAAGAAAAATGTGCAGGTATGATTGCCGCTTGGCAACATAGATACATAACCACGGCCGGCCGAAACTCTCTAGTCAAATTGGTGCTCTCCTTCCAAGAGATTTATTACTTGACACCGTTGATCTTGTCGGCCGAGCTCATCCACAATCTCAACAAGCTTCAACGGGCCTTCTTTGGGCGGCCGCCGACAAAGTTTCCAGGGGACAATGTAAAGTTAATCGTACCTCAGTTTTGCTGCCCTACCTCTCTTGGTGACTTAGGCGTCCTTCATATTGACAATTTCGCCATGGATCTTCGCTTGCATTGGCCATGGCTACATTGGAAGGACCAGACAAGATTTGGGCCGGTGTAGGAAATCCGTGCACAAAAGAGGACATAGATCTCTTCTATTCCGCTACCACTATCACCGTTGGAAATGGTTTGAAAACCCCCTTTTGGGATGCCCCATGGCTCAACAAACGCAAACCACCGAAGGAGATTGCGCCTCTCATCTTTGGCCTTTCCATGAGAAAGAATTCGAGCATCCATCATGCGTTAAGAAACAATGCTTGGATTGTTAAAACCAAAATTGTGGAAGAGTTCTCGGTGCAACATGTGATCCTTTGGTGTCAACTCGTTGGAGGATGCCATTTTTTGGAATCTCACGCCAAATGATGAATATTCGGCAAAGTCAGCGTATGAAGCGCAATTCTTCCACAACAAGCACGCCACGGCGCTCTCCGTCCTTGCTAAGATTGAGTTCGAGGCTAAATTTTGGATACTCGCGGGGAGAGGGGGGAGGGGGGGTTGAAACGTTTGGTTGAAATTATGCCGGCAGAGTAATCTTGTTGTAACCTTACTTGTTACTCCGTATTTACCAATTCTTGCCCAAACTCTCTCTCAAAAACAAATGCAACGGAGGGTGGAATGGCGCGGCAAAGGCGCGCATAAGGTTATAGTCTGGTTTGGTTACACGTACGTGCATACATGGAAACGTGGGGATGTTGTGATGCAGATCCACCATCCATGCGTTTTCGCTGCACCCTCCTACAAATATCTTAGATTTTACTCTCCTGGTTGGGCCGATGGTGGGGTTCGCGAAACGTCTAGTCTAGTAAATTCGTTGCACACCCATCGTATCCATCCATATCTGCATCTTTCTCCGTGGATGAGTTTGGAAGAAGAAGAAAATGGTGAATGGTGAATGGTTAATAGCCAGTAGGTACCCTCAGCTGTCGGTGGGCAGACGGAAACCGAAGTAAAAGGACACGACAGATTGACAGCAGCACGGTTGGCGGCCCTTGGCCATAACAAAAGCGAAAGAAGATACAACAGGTCGTACATCTACGTACTGCACTCCAACCATACTAGGTGTAGTAATTAACAAGAACATAATTAGTGAGTGGTAGCCATCGCGCACGAGATGCCCTACTGCTGCTGCAAGGAACATAATTAGGGAGGGACCGACCGAGGGGAGAGCGCAGTGAGCAGCGGGTGGGGGGTCGTTTTCGTGTCCGCGCAACGAGTCCAATGAAGATTTTGGGCGGATCCAGGGATTGAATGTACGTCCCGCTCGTGACAAGGATTACCTCTAGCTACGCCGGCCCCGCCTCTACGTACCGCGCGTGTCGTCTACGTATGTCGACGATCTGCGCCCACCGGCAGCTCCAACTCGTCCACTGCACTCCCGCGGCACGCCACACGCAACCATACAAGTCGGTCGGTCCCCAGAGAAAGTATCGACGCCCGCTACGTACGTACGCGCGCTACCGTCGAAAGCTAGCTCGCTCAGTACTAGTCAGCACCGATCTGAATCATCTGATGCCGGCGGTCGATGCGTTCCAGTTCGTTGAATTCGGCGCCACAGGCTGCGTGACACAGACCGGGACGCGTCACTTCTCCTTTTTCCTCCGAGACGAAAGGTAGCGGACCGATTCTCTGCCTTGCGTGCCCTCCGCTTTTGACCGGCCACCCCATCGCCTTTCCACTCCTGTTGCCCTAACGTGTTACACGGTCGGCCCGACTTTATTCATCTCTAGATGTTTACCCATCGACGTGTGTGGAGCCTGCAATTTGAAGACGGTTCTTGCCTTGTGTGCAGACGCTACGCTGCCCTGCCTACAGTACGACCGACATCGATCGAGTACGGCACCCTCCGCGTTGATGTCACCAGATTAATGCTCAGCTTCAATGCCCGGCCGCCGGTCATCAGATTTTAGCTGGGCGGCCTACTACCACTAGTTACTGTACGACAGTCCTGAAGCTTGACCCGCGTGTTACATCAGTAATAAGAGAAAACTCGACAGGGGTTTTATGGCGGGAGGGCGACCAGCTAGCAGTCCGGCGTCTACACGCATAAAATTAAACGACCCGCAGGCCGCAGCTTCTTCCCCAAATCTCACGTTCATTAGCTTTGCGCCTTGCGGTCTAGAAAGAGAGAGGGTGGTACGGACGGGCGCTGGTCGGTCGGGAGGGTGTGGCACACGCGTCCGCAGCTGCGTGGCTCGCCCGCCCTATATAAACCAGCACATAGGGTATCGCCTCTCCACAACACACACAAGCTACAACACCGATTCCATCATCCATCCAAGGCCATAGCAGAGGAAGTTATACAGCACTCGATGTGGAGCACAGGAAGCTGCATGAAGGCAGCAATGGCGAGGCATCGCCTCCTTGCCGCGCTCCTCATCGGGGTCGTGGCAGCCTCCGCTTTCTACCAGGCGGCCGCCGCTGGCCGAGGCCTTGCTGCTGTTGAGAAGCTCACCGAGCCGGAGCCCAAGCCTCTGCCATACCCACAGCCAAAGCCTGAGCCCAAACCAGAGCCGATGCCAAAACCTATGCCACAACCAGAGCCCAAACCGGAACCCAAGCCGGAACCGATGCCCAAACCCGAACCAAAGCCAGAGCCTAAACCCGAACCGATGCCTAAACCCGAACCCAAGCCTGAACCTAAGCCTAAGCCAGAACCCAAACCGGAGCCCATGCCTAAACCTATGCCTAAGCCAGAGCCCAAGCCGGAGCCAAAGCCTGAACCTATGCCTAAACCAATGCCTACGCCAGAGCCCAAGCCGGAGCCTAAACCCGAACCAATGCCTAAACCAGAGCCTAAGCCCGAACCAATGCCTAAACCAGAGCCTAAGCCCGAACCCAAGCCGGAGCCACAGCCCAAACCAGTGCCTAAACCGGAGCCTAAGCCAGAACCCAAGCCGGAGCCTAAGCCTGAACCAATGCCTAAACCGGAGCCTAAGCCAGAACCCAAGCCAGAGCCTAAGCCTGAACCAATGCCTAAACCGGAGCCTAAGCCAGAACCCAAGCCGGAGCCTAAGCCTGAACCAATGCCTAAACCAGAGCCTAAGCCGGAGCCAAAGCCCGAACCAATGCCTAAACCAGAGCCTAAGCCGGAGCCAAAGCCCGAACCAATGCCTAAACCAGAGCCTAAGCCGGAGCCAAAGCCCGAACCAATGCCTAAACCAGAGCCTAAGCCAGAACCCAAGCCCGAACCTAAGCCCGAACCAATGCCTAAACCAGAGCCGAAGCCGGAGCCCAAGCCGGAGCCAATGCCTAAACCAGAGCCCAAGCCAGAGCCTAAGCCTGAACCAATGCCTAAACCAGAGCCTAAGCCTGAACCAATGCCTAAACCAATGCCTAAGCCAGAGCCCAAGCCTGAACCAATGCCTAAACCAATGCCTAAGCCAGAGCCCAAGCCTGAACCAATGCCTAAACCAGAGCCTAAGCCTGAACCAATGCCTAAACCAATGCCTAAGCCAGAGCCCAAGCCTGAACCAATGCCTAAACCAGAACCGAAGCCGGAGCCCAAGCCGGAGCCTAAGCCTGAACCAATGCCGAAACCAGAACCTAAGCCAGAGCCTAAACCAGAGCCCAAGCCTAAACCTGAACCTAAACCGGAGCCACCACCAAAGGGCAAACCACCGTCATCAACTGATAGTTGATGAGTTACATGTATATGTCAACTGAAGGAAGAGATGTCCGAGCCGGAGCTAGCTTATGGATTGCCACAATATGCTATTCACCAAATAAGTGGCGTAGTGACATCATGTTACATCACTGTATCCCGATGTCAAGATAGTGAAGATCCATGTATTTGTATTTTTTGTATTTCATTGCTCTTAATTTTTTCCATGTATCGATGATGAGTGTTGCTACTTTGATTATTATTTACTTGTTTGATTTTACATGTTCATGTGTGTACATGAATCGCCATACTTCTTCTGTCTGTATGTGCATGGTTTTTTTCCTTCAAACGATGAGAATTTCTGTATGGCCTTTATTTTTATTTTTTTATTATGGATTTACTTAAAATGATTCTGTCTTAGTCAAGAAAAACTATCAGGAGTACTCCCTAAATAGCACAAATTATGCAGTAATATGAACGTATATGTTCAAGCTACCTAATAGTGGCAACCACATGCCACATTATTTTAGTGTTTCTCGTAATAGAGATAAATTTTAATTTTATTCTAGACTATGATTAACCATATGCTGATAAAATTATGAAAAATTGCAATATTGCCGCTAGATCTCAAGTGAACGGCATAATTGGAAGCAAAGCGAAGAGAATGCCTTTTTTATTTTTGGCGATGTAAGGTGTAAGTCCTAGAACGCCAGCCAGCAGTCTTGTTTTCTACCCTGCCAATATAGTTAAGCTATGGCCAAGTGTATTACGAGATCTAGAGTCTGGCATGTGCAGAGGCACTCTCTCCAACGGAAGACCTGGGAGTATCCAAGACGATTGTGTAGATTGATTGGCTGGAGCCTGGAGGTGATAAATATGATGGAGAGAAGGTTATGCAGCTATAGGGCTATCTTGTTCAAGATTGATAAGCGCCCAATGATTCTTGAAGAGGTGAACTGCCAACATGAAAAGTAGGGATACAAACGGTGATGCACATTTGCTAGGAATTCTATTTCTCGGCCTTATGGTCGCCATGCTTGGTTCCCTGGACCTTTGGTCTATGTACCCTTGATTTTACCTATTAAATTTAAAATCCCTACTTCCTCCTAATAAAAAGGAAAAAAGAAAATGAATTAAGACATGGCAAGTGTATTCGAGATCTAGAGTTAAGTCTGAAACCCATACCGTCTGTAAGCAGAACCCTGATCGTCATTTACCACGTTGGCGCACTTGGATATATATTTTCTCCGATAAAGAAGAGCACTTGGACATGTCCATCTGATCATCTTGAGAGCGTTAATGCAGTTGGTGGCTTGCCGCCTGCCACCCGGTTTTCTCACTGGTAATCAATGGGTAAGATGATGTGCATTGTCATTAGTATGAATGTCGTTCATTTAGAGAAAAAATGCAGAGCTAATGTTTCAGTTTGTGTCTAGATTAAAATGCAGCATATCTTCCTCAGGTAGAGAAAAAATACAGACTAGATATACTACCATATATAGAGCTGAACATCATTAAGAGATGGACAGTATAGAAGCATATTCTTTTAGAGGGAAAGAGAACACAAAGTATTGAGGCTTCAAGAAGAACATAGACTGATAGGTTCCATATTGATGGGTGCACCACATAAGAGACGATCCATGAGAGACTACTACATATTTTCTCTAGAACATTAAGCCAGATATATAAAGTTTCTGAGTAACACAGAAGTTGACACAACAGAGCATTATCTATGTGGAGCTGCGACATGTCAAGTGACATTCTCGAAAACCATCAACATATTCTTTTACATATCTGGTTGGGGTTACATATTTGGTTGGGGATAAGGACTACAAAGTGTTGCTCCTCCATGCAAACAGATCGAAGACCATTAGACATAAGGAATTCTATAACCAGACCAATAGGAACGATAGGACCAGACTTGGCAGGTGGCATTTTGCAATCTAATTATCTTTTAATTCCAGATGCCTAACTCTGTTCATGTATGATGTAGGTTACATGAAAATATAAAATTATAGGCATGTAGTATGCTATCAAATACAAAACTACGATCCTTCTGTATTTATGATAGGCTGATGTTAATACATGATCCATCATTCTGTATCTTACATTGTTTATCTGACCTTAAAACCGAGCCTTCCGAACTATTCATTTTTTACCGCGTGAAACAATTGTTAGGGAAAATTTAAAAAACAAATTGAGCCCAATAACCTAGTTACAGCTCCACCTATATATTTTCTGCCTATTTAAACGTCCATACATTCAACCATGGAAACAAAGGAACTTATTAAGAATGCTGGTATGAATAAATTAATGAATATAAAAAAAGTAAATTGGTGGTACAGAAACCATTTATTTTGTTTTCATTTAGACTTCTCAAGTACAGCATTCTAACTGATTATCTTGATTGCACCTTCAGGAGAAAAATAACGGCAGCCAAATAGTGTACAATCTAACCCAGATCGAAATTTTCCAAATACAACAATGCCAAGTCAAGTCAAGAAACAAATATTACATAAATCCACCAGATTAAATTTCCTATATGAAATAGAAAAATAAACTATACTGGGACCGTCTTTCTAGTACACAATGCTCCAAATCGAAAGGGGATTTTAGTTAAAAGATACATTTCGAATTTTAGGAAAAAAACAATATAGTAAAGCAGCGAAAAAAAAAATGCCGACAAAATATAATCGAGACATTAGGCATCCAATGAAATGACAACCAAGAAATTAGCAATGCAACAAAAGGAAACTGTAGAGCTCTGTTCTTAATAACAGGAATATAGGGACACTTAATCTGAATGTCCGAAAATGCCTGGATATACTTAAAATGAAAAAGATACATGCCATGGTTATGCATACTATCAGCAACTGTGTGGGTCAAACAGGGGTGTGGGAAAAAGCAAGCACATGATTTCTGCTTTTGAGCTAGACGAATGTTGTCATTTTGTATACCAAGAGTCAACTACAAAATAACAACAAAGCCATAAATGAGAGTGGATTTTACTATTATTTCAGGGCATACTAACATATAGTTCACGGAGATATAGTAATTAACTAATCAAGCTAGTTTCCAAGATATGGAAGATGATTATGCATCCTTTGATCAGTTCATACAAATTGTATAGGTTACCAGTATTATGCAGCAAGGATCCGCCAGAAAAATTATATATATGGAGATCGACCATTTTATGTGTTTAAGAAACAAAAACAAAAAGATTCATTGAGCACGTGTATCTTATGACTGGTTACAGTAGCCATGGTAATCTAAAAAAGTTTTTGGATCTCCTGAATCTCATACTCTTAGTTATTGGAAACTACTCCCTCCGTTCCATAATATAAGATGTTTTAGCATTTGGCCACATTCATATATATCTACATGTATGTAAACATGTATTAGTATATATGTTCATTTATTTGAAGCCACACCTAGTCACCATGTGATGAAGCTAAAACGTCTTATATATTGAAACAGAGGGAGTATAAATTTTACTCTTATGACGCAAGATAAAACATTTTGGATCTCCTGAATCCAAGACTCAATTATTTCGTTTCTCAGTCACATAGGTCAAGTCATCCAGTTTTGCACACTTTTCCTAGCGGTTTGGAGAAAGCATATGCAAATGTAAAATAGAGACGTGCAGCTGATAGAGGTAAAATTATGCAACCTCTCCAGGAAAATTGGGAGAGTTTGATAAAGCACCGACAGAAGAATCTATGAGAGCAAACCCATGGCAATAGGTACATGATCTTGATATATTCTAAGCTAGAAAGAATTATAGATTTCTAGAAATTTGATGCAATGTTACATATGGTCAAGAAACCACATGATCAAAAATACGAGAAACCAACTATTTTCTAAAACTACAACTCAAGAACATCATGAATAAATGAAGATGCTGTAGCATGCCAAAGCAAGATCTTCTTAAAACATGAGATCCTATATATTACTTCAAACTGGATGGGGATTTGCATATTGAGCTATCCATCTGTAGTTTTAATCCCCTTCAGATTTGAAACTCATCATTACGCAAGCAAAGCACATAATCAAAAGACAACAAAGCATGAACATCCTGACCACTAAACTCTTGCCTAAGACGTGGTCATATCCAGACACGCCAGATGATGTTCATGAACGTGCATTCTTATCGTATTGTAATGAAATCAGATGTAAAATTTGCAGTGTAAAAGAAAAGAGGATATAGAGGATATAGCTTATCCGCAATGCATAAAACCAATGTAATATTAGAGGATATAGCTTCCAAGTAATTTTTTTACACAAAAGTATCCCCAACAACTCAAATGCACTGTAGCTTATAGTGTATTTTAGCGAAGCCAGCTAAAGTTCTTTTGGCTTCCCTACCAAATTGCACACATAAGCACAAGAATTTGATCCATGCTTCTAAGTACTACACACATCCATATAAAGTTGTCATGAGTATGAGTTAGTATTTATCTTGGTACACAAAATCAGTTGCTCCTCTTCTGTAAACACATGTGCCCAAAAATGGCAGTAAATAATTCAGAATGATGGGACATGCTAAAATCTAGAGCTGGCTAAATAATTTCTAACACTATCTAAGCCAAGAACGCACAGTTGAATTGTGAGATGTAATTAGAAAGGTCATTGCACAGCTAAAAAATCTAGCTTCAGTAGACCATGAACAATGGCAAATTTTAGGCATCATTTTCTGATATGAATATTTGGATGCAAGGGCATAACCATAATGTTTTCTTACTTAACAATCAAACATATGTAAGTGATCAATTGAACACTCAGGCATAATTCTGCAAGAAGAATCTATTGACTCATGAATCTTAATCAGCAATGTGAAGCATAGTCCTGGAACATACATAAAATTCTCGCCACCCACGACATGCAAATTGTCGACGCTAGGACGACCTTGCGAGGTGACGGTGCTCCTTCTGCCAGGCGATGGCGATGGCGATGGTGCCCTCCTCTGAACCTCGCTGCCACCAGCCCACACCGCACACCGGTGTCGTTGCTCCTGGCTGTTACCTGGCGAGCCACCACCGAAGCCTGAAATCAAAAAAATCTCCTTCTCAGGACCAAAAATTCCAACAGAAATAAAATGCTCCTCTTGGATCTGGATTAATTCCAAGGAAAATATGCAAGCATCCCGCACAACGAAGTGTTGTTTCCATGAACAGAACACGAAGTGTTCCTTCGAATCTGGATGTATCCATACCCGGTCACTTCATGCCTTACTTCTGGACGATGGATCTGGTGGTTCTGGATATTGCAGAGGATGGGGAAGGTGGAGTGAGAGAGACAGAGAGAGAGGAGGAGGAGGAGGAGGAAGAACCTGTAGGTACCCCTAGAAGAAGAAGCGGATGAGGGCAGGCTGTTGCACTGCTGGCCGACGTCCCCCGTGACGATGAATAAGCGGAAGAGGATAGGCAGTCCAGCACAGCGCATCGGAGACGTGCAGGACGGGCGGAGCTCCACCAGCTGCTCCTCCCGGCGACGGCACGGCGCGCGGCGGTGGCCCGAGCGGCCGACTGTGCTAATCCCGCCGGCCACCAGCAGTTCCTAATTTCCTATCGGGGTGAACCGGTGAAGTAATAGTATTCATTATTATTATTTTTTTTTTTTTTTGAGAGCGCAACGGGGGGCCAGAAAAGGCCCACCTGAACATTTTTTATTAATGGCCCCCGAGAAGGGGGGGGGGAAGCACATTACAGGGGATTTTTACAAAAAGGATTTTACAAGAGGGACTCGCACCAGACACGGAGGCCGGAGAGGTCGATCCTACGGGGAGCACGAACCATCCAAAGCCTCAAGTGGTCTGAGACCAGGGCGGCAATACCTGCGCCGGAAAGCCGGTGGGAGTCAAACACCATGCGGTTTCGCGACTTCCAGACTGACCAAACGACGGAGAGTATGACCGTACGAAGAGAGCGGGGATGGAAGGGGGAAGGCAGTCCGTGAGTTCGCACACTAGGTCCTCCAGCCCGGCCTCCGGGCTGAGGCGAATACCTGGGGCGAGTCGCAACCAGACCTCGGCCAGCCGGGGGCAACGGACAAACAAGTGATCCCGATCCTCCACGCGTCCGGGGCAGAAGGGGCAGTGTGGCGAGGAGAGGCAGCCGAGGCGAAAGAGATGGGCGCGCGTCCTAGTTCGGCCCAAGCGGAGGATCCAAAAGAAGACGCGCACCTTCGGGGGCGCGAAGTTGTCCCAGTTAAGTTCCTGCAATGGGACGCCGACGCCGGAAGACCGGAGAGCCCGGTAGATCTCGCCAGTCCGGAAATCCCGCGAGCTCCCAAGGGAGACAACTCGACGATCCGGAACGTCCACAAGACGGGTTGCCTGTATCCGGGCACGAAGGAAAGTCATCTCAACATCGGCCTGGGGGGAAAGGCGGGCGCGGAGGCCCATGTGCGTGTCTCCTCCGGCCGAGGCGCCAGCGAGCGTCACGCTAGAGGCGGTGCAATGCGAGAACGCAGCGGGGAGAGCAACTGCGAGAGGGCCCAGCGGCGTCCAAGCGTCATGCCACAACGATGTCGTGGCGCCGTCGCCGGGCTCAACTCGTGTGATGGAGCGATATAGAGGAAGCAGGGCCTCGAAGTGACGCCACGAGGGAGTGGACGGCTGTGGATGCGCACAGAGGTAACTCCGCCGAACCCATCGAGTCCAGGGGGTGTCCTTCCCGGAGAGGAGCCCGTGAATGTTCTTGAGGAGCAGACACGTGTTCTGAAGTTCAAGGTCCACGATGCCCAACCCCCCCTCCGACCGAAGCCGACAAACCAGGTCCCAGGCGACCTGGCAATCACCCCCGGAGCAGACCGCAGCAGCCTTCCACAACATGGCTCGTCTTGGCCTATCCATCTTTGCGATAACACCCTTCGGCAGGGGAAGGACCGACATGGCAAGGATGGGTAGGGCCGAGAGAACGGCAGTGGCAAGAGTAAGGCGACCACCAATGGGGACAAGGGAGGTGCGCCATCCCGGGATCCTGCCGGCGATCTTGGCGGCGAGAAACTCCAGGGCCGAGGCAGGGAGCTTCTGATCGGACAGGGGGAGGCCCAGATATGTCTGCGGGAACGACGAGACAGGGCAGCCAAGGAGCCCGGCTAGGAGCGAGGCACGACCAGCCGACAGGCGCACCGGGACGAACGTGCTTTTGTGGAAGTTAATGTGCAACCCGGTCGCCCGGGAGAAGGACTCCAGGACGCCCCGCAACCGCAGAACCTGCGCGGGGTCAGCTCGGAGTACGATGAGGGTGTCGTCGGCGTATTGGATGACGGGCACGGGAAGGTCGTCGGCGAGCGGGTGACAAAGCCGGTCGTCCCCAACATCCTCAACGAGCAAGGCCCGAAGTAGCTCAGCAACGATCAGGAAGAGGTAGGGAGAGAGGGGGTCACCCTGCCTCAGGCCGCTCCTGCAAGTGATCCAGCGCCCGGGCACTCCATTTAGCAAGACCGCCGTTTTGCCAGAGGAGAGAATGGACGACACCCACCCGCGGAAGGTGGCGCCGAACCCGCGAGCGAGCAGGATCCGGTCAAGCGCATCCCAGCTGACAGAGTCAAAGGCTTTCCGGAAATCAAGTTTGAGGACCACGGCGCCCACATTGCGGACATGACAGCTCTGGACAATATCGATGGCGTAGAGGAAATTGTCGGTGAGGACCCGTCCCTTGACGAAGCCGGATTGCTCGAAGGAGACCAAGCGCTCAATGAAGGATTGGAGCCGCGTGGTAAGGATACGCGTGACGAGCTTCATGACGCAATTTTGAAGGGAGATGGGACGGAACCCGTCAGCAGTGACCACATCCGGCTTTTTAGGCAGCAGAGCGATGAAGGCGCGGTTGATCCCATCGAGCCGCGCGGTCCCGGAATGGAAGGCGGAAAGGAAGTCCAGGACGTCGGGGCTGACAAGAGACCAAAAGGCACGAAAGAACGCGGGGCCAAAGCCGTCAGGCCCCGGGCTGTTGTCCATGCGCATGGCCCAAAGGGCTTCCCGAGCCTCCTGCTCGGAGAAGGGGGCCTCAAGGGAGTGAAGCCCCGCCGCACGCGAAAGCACCCGACGGGGGTCGAAGTCCCAAACGGACGGCTGGGAGTCCCCAAGGAGGCGGGAATAGAAGCGGTGCAGCACCGCGGCCTTATCGGAATGATTGACAAGGACCCGCCCGTCGTCATGAAGGACACGTATTTGGTTGCCGCGAAGACGCGCGGACGCGCAAGCATGGAAGAACCGAGTGTTGTCCTCCCCCAAACGGCATAGGCGGAAGGTGAACCGCTGCCGCCAGTAAAGGTGCAGGCGCCGATACTCTCCGGCCAGGTGGGATCGAACGAGATCCCGGAGGAGGCTCTCCGGGGCATACAACGCGCGCGACTCCTCGACCCCATCCAAAATACCGATAACCCGTCTGCAGTTCGAGATCACCTCAGCTGGTCGGCGGCGGCCCCGAGCCCACTTTTTAGAGACGGCCCGAGCCCACTTAAGCAGATTGGTCAGACGCCCGGCCACGCAAGAGCCCGCGCGATTCTGATGTCGGGCCCAAAGCGAGGCGATCAACGCCCGATACTCGGGCAGCGAGGCCCAAGAGCGTTCGAACCTGAAGACATGGGTGGAAGGCGCGCTCGAGGACGCGCTGACCAATAACGGCACGTGGTCGGAAGTGGTGCGCAGCAGGGAGGTTAGCGTGGTGTTGAATAGCCGCTCCCCCCAAGCCAGGTTGATGAGAGCACGGTCCAGGCGAACCAGGGTAGGGGAGGCACGCCCGTTGGTCCACGTGAAGCGCCGGTCGAGCAGGGGGAGGTCCTGGAGCTCCAGATCATCGACAAGGCTGTTGAAGTCGAACGCGACCCCGGCGTCGAAGGCGTCGTTATTGCGGTCCTCGGGACAACTCGCAATGTTGAAGTCACCGATCACGAGCCACGGACAGTCGATGGAGCGGGCGAGGGATCGCAGCTCCTCAAAGAAGGTGGCCCGCCGCGCGCGGTCACACGGGGCGTACACGTTCGACACGGCGAACTGCGTCCCGTCCGAGGCGAGCTGGAAGTGGGTGGTGAGGGAGAACTCTCGCGGGGATTCGGAGACGAGGAGGACAACGCGGGCATCCCAGGCGGTGAATATCCCTCCGGACGCCCCGATCGACGGCCGCGACGAGAAGGTCGAGAATCCGGGGGGAGAAAGGACGCGGCCTTAGAGCGGCTGACCGCGCTCAATTTGGTCTCCTGGAGGCAAATGATATGTAGGGGCTGCGCCGCCAAGTTCATCTTCACGTCCGTGCACTTATCCGGGTCGTTCAGGCCCCGCGTATTCCACGAGGAGGTGAGCAACTGCCTGAGTCTTACAGCCATGGTACACACAAGATGCACCGGGGGGAGACGAGCACATACGAGGCGCAGCTCGGACGGAAACGCACACCTAATATACATAGACACAAAGCTGCAGCAGCTAACACAACTAGGACGACAGTAGGGCTAGTAGGGGGGAGGCGAGGGCAACGCCGCGGGCATGCGCACTGGGAAAATTGCCACGGCTCGCCTCGCACGAACACCACGAACGTCGTGTCTTCATGGGGCACCAGCCGGCGCCGGAGACTCCGCCATCAGCCGGCGGATATCATCGGGAGGAAGCTGGCACGCGTTAGCCATGGCGAGAAGATCGTCACGGCCAAACGGCGGGGGAACGACGGGGGACCGGAGCGGCACGTCGCCGGCCTTCTCGGCACGGAGACGCACGGCGCGGTCGAGAGCACTCTCGAACAAGTCACCGGCCTTGCTCCTGAGCCGGGCGCTGGTGCGGGGCGGCAGGTCAGCGGCGCGACCGCGGCCACGCTTCTGGGGGCGGGAGGTTGGCGGCGGGGTCGGGGCGGGCGCGGGCACCACCGGCGTCGCCGCGCGTCCAGCTGGGGCAGATGGAGGCGACACCACCGGCGCCGAGTCGCAACCGACGGGGAGAAAGGCGAGGGGATCATCGCACTCGACGGCTGCGGCAAGGACGCGCGCGGACACGGACGCGGCGACGCCACGCACCACCTCGACGTCCTTGATCACCCCAACCGAGCCGGTGTCGAGGTTGATGTGCGGCAGGCCGCGCGGACCGGGCTCGCCGGCGCCAGCCAAGGAGCACGGCACCCTGAAGTAGCCAACCTCGCCCTCGTCGCCGCGCAGGAGGACGTGGAAGAAGAGGGGGCACGCGGCGACCTGCGTGAGAGTGGGGCACGGCACGCCCCCTCGAGTGACAGCGGCGAAGGCGCGCGGGACCGCGCCGGGCGCGGTTGCGGCGGGGCACACCTCCAGAGCAAACACGGAGCCCTCGACGGCCGCGGGGGCGGCATCGGGCACGCCGGCGGCAGGGAGCTCGAACGGCAGGGAGCGAAACTCGCGGGAGAGACGACGGACCAAGGACGGATGGCGAGAGGGGCCGGGATCGTCACCGCCTGCGAAAGGAGCACCACTTGGGCCGCCACCGGAGGGGCCGCCGCCGCCGTGCGGGCCACCACCTGGGCCGCCACCACCGGGGCCGCCTGGGCCACCGTGACCGCCGCCGCCAGGCCCGAACGGAGGTGGGGGGGGCACCGCGCCGAACAGCGGCCAGTGACGGACGCGCCGGACTTCAACGAGCGTGGCAAGCCCATCCGCGTTCTTCACCTCGAGCTCGGCGGGGATAGTATTCATTATTCATCGTTTCTTTTGTCATTTTCATAACTCTAAACAGTTCTGAGTTTCAACTTGCAAAATTTTCACGCCTATAGTGCTTTTTACAACTTTCTAGTTAATTGTTTTTCCATTTGACGTTGATTTCGTCCTTAACTGATGATGTCTAAAATCCGTCGGGTGTGGGTGAGGGAACAAATTTTATGAAAACCTTCATGAAAGCTCATTTTGCGTGTTTTTTTTTTTTTTTGCAACTTCTTATTCCAATTAGTTCGTATATATCAAAGTGAAAAACCAGAACTTGTGAACACTTGCAACTATTAATATGTTAGTTCAAATAAATCAACTAAATATTTAAAAAAAACATTATAAGCTACAAAGTTCGTCGATACGTTTGCAACATACCAACATCACCAAGCATAATTGATGTTCGTCAAGATAGGCTTTGGAGTTTATTATTGATAGATAAAAGTTTAGTATGATCATTGCTACTCAAATAATAATATTTAATTCCAATAGTAAGCAACCAACATATAAAGTAATAGATAACACAAACTTCAATAATATAATGATAAGGAATCATACACTAAACTATTCTTTCAAATTACTATGGATAATGATACAAACTAGTATGAGAAACATGAGCTAACTTATGCAAAAAAGAATTGTTACTAAGGTTTGATCTAGAAGCTATGTTTAAAAGAGTTTTGTGGAGTGCTAGCCGTTGGAAAGGTTGTTGTGAACGTTATCATACAACAGCTAGTTCTTTGTCTGCAACTGACCACTAGACAATATATCCGTTGGACACAAGTATCCATTGGGAAATATATCCGTTGGAGGAGTCCGTACATGACACTAAGATCAGTTACATGGAGTCTTTATGTATAGTAACATGAAACTCACACTGAGCTTGACCTTGAGATGCAGCAGCACTCTTCCTGCCCGTCTTCAAGCTCGGAGACCCTGACAACAGGGACAGATCCTCTGTCGG
Source organism: Alopecurus myosuroides (assembly GCA_028641055.1). Classification (NCBI taxonomy): domain Eukaryota; kingdom Viridiplantae; phylum Streptophyta; class Magnoliopsida; order Poales; family Poaceae; genus Alopecurus; species Alopecurus myosuroides. The sequence goes on along the minus strand of CM054060.1, from coordinate 59,199,365 downwards.
CCTAGGATGAGAAAGGCCACCAGAGCCAGTTGGCTCCTCGTCCGTCATGGCCTGCCGTGGTACCTCCACCGGCGAAACCTCACGAGATTCAGACAACACCTCCTCTGCCAACCGTGCAGCCATTTCCTTCGCATTCGACACCTCCGAATGCACCTCTTCCTCCAGGTCATCCTCCTCCTCCCGCAGCGGACTGAATATGGATCCAGACGCCGGTGAAAAGGACTAGGATGAGGCCGGTGAGAAGCAGCACCTCGCCGCTGGGAGCCTGCCAGGTGCTAGTGTGAGGTGCCTCCGCCTTCCAACCTTGTCAGGCGGCATTGGCGTCGATGGTCGCCTCTCTTTGTTTATTGTGGTCTGCACATATCTTTAAGAATGTGTGAATCTCCACCCGAGTCACATAATCCAAGGGATGCATTATGATCATGAAGATATGCATGAAGACAACAAAACAATGCATACAAAGATCTGTGATGTAGCATGAAAACTAAGTGTGTTAGTACAAAGATGTTACTGTAGAACCAAAGAACATAACACATGCTGCATGTCACATAATAGTACATCATACATCAGATCATATAGGAGTTTTACAAGCCATTACGAGAAAAATAATAAACATAGGTCTTGTAGAACCTATGCTACTACTGGTCCACACTATCTTATTCCTTCGTGCTTCTCCCCCTTTTTCATTGATTGCACAAAAAGTTTGAAGAAGATTTTTTTTATTGGTACGGTAGCGAAGATAGGGATCCCATGATCTCTAAAATAGCATGATGCATTATGTTAAGTGAATGACTCGTGTATTTAAGTTTTTCGCTGAGATCATTAAGTGATCGTCCAATCTTCTCCTTAAGGGAGGGAGAAATTTTGAGATACTAGTGACTTTATGAGGTTGATCCAATATCCTCAGGTTGATAATGATCACACTCAATATGAGGTGCCCGAGACAAGGGGTTATTGGAGTGTCAAGTATTATGTCGTGGAATCATTTTGAGGAATGATATCCTAAGGTGCTTCTTGTGAAGCAAGATTGAGCTCTATAGGGAAAACAGAGATTAGAGTCATTGATATCGATGGTGCTCCTTTTTCTTTTGAAGGAGGGTGACGATTATCGAACTTCAATGTTGTAGTTTGAGTTCTCTGTCTCTAATTCAGAGCATGACATGATTTCATGTGAAATAGATAGACAAGAGAAGCAGGGGATACATTATCAAGTGCACAACTGAATTTTCTAAATCGTTTTGAAAAAAAATCAGATAGATTTCCTGTATGTATTTGTCTTCTTGAACATATAGAGTTACATCATAAAAAATGATCAATTTATTAAGAAACGGATTTGATAGAACATTGCATATACCAGTGGCGTTGGGGTAGTGGCCACGCCACTAACATTGCATATACCAGTGGCATGGGAATATTACGCCATGCCAATAGTAATTTTTATCTTGGTAGGCCCTCCGGTCCCACTTACCAGCGACATGGGCATACATGTCTAGGCCACTAGCAACTCCTTAGTCCAGGCCACTAGCAACACCCGGTATGCAACCATCTTTAAGAACTTTCCTGCTAGTGATGTGTAGAAAATAGGAGGCCAACAAGACTGACCCACACCCGAGCTGAAGGGGATTAAAAAAAGGTTCCGAACTTGCAAGACAATGATAATGTAATGTGAACGATATGTATCGGGGCTCCACGATGAAGCCCCCAATAGGTAGACGACGCATAGCGTCCTCCATGATGAAACCCCCAAGAGGTAGATGACGCATGGCATCGATGTCTCCGATACCGATAATGGTTGAGGATTTCCACCGGGACACCTGGAACGGGATGACCACGACGATACCCCTAAGAAGGTCAAGACACCCCATGCATCGCTGCCGCTGGCACCGAAGCGCTCGGCTACCACCCAAATTCACCCCCGCAACAACACGATACCATGGTCCCACCACTCTCACCAAAACAGATATTGAGGACATGATCTGGGAGCGTCCAATGCCGAAGCACCGCCAACACTAGGATCCCTCGCCACCGATCCTCGCTATCCTCATAGATTAAGAGAGAACAACCACCACCGCAACGACGCTTGCCTGAGTGTTGGCCGCACAATCCATCATCCTGGGCAGCCGCCACGCCATCGTAGCTCTCGCACCGATGATACACCGGCTGGATGGTCACACCAGATATGAGCCGTCCTTACCCAGATCCAAGTAGAAAGTTACCACAAGAGGGGAGGGTGTGGTAACAAGGGCGACGAGCACGCCAGACGCAACGCCTAAGGACCGTTTACACGCAACCCCGCACGCTTCGAAGGATATGACTGAGCCCAGCAGGTGGCACATACCTAGGTCTTAGCGGCCCAGATCTAGCCAGTGTCGCTGGATCACGGGGCCACGGTGCCTTGCCTGCGATGCGCCCGCCATCACCACCGCTCACTAGGCCCACCGGGACCGCACCGACTGAAGGGAATATGCCCGAGAGGCAATAATAAAGTGTTTATTATATTATTCCTTGTTTATGATAGATGTTTATTTCTCATGCTAGAATTGTATTAACCGGAAACGTTGATACATGTGTGATTAATAAACAAACCGACGTTCCTAGTAAAGCCTCTCTTTTAACTAGCTCGTTGATTAACAGATGATTAAGGTTTCCTGATCATAGACATTGGATGTTGTTAATAACGGGATCATGTCATTAGGAGAATGACATGATGAACTTAAACCCTAACTAAGTATAACAATACGATCAAGTCATTTAGTTTTATTGTTATGTCTTACATTCGGAGTAACATTGTTCCTTAGACCATGAGATCATGTTAATCACTAATACCGAAAGAATACTTTGATGACATCAAACGTCACACCGTAAAAGGGTGACTATAAAGGTGGCATTAGATATTCGGAAAGTGTTAGTTGAAACTCATGTATCGAGAGTGGGTTTTGTCCATCCATTATGACGGATAGATATACTCAGGACCCTCTCGGTGATATCACATCGACACCGCTTGCAAGCAAGTGATATGATCACAAGGATGTTATATCACGGGAACGAGAAAAGAGTACTTGTCGGATAACGAGATCGAACAAGGTATAGTGGATACCGATGATCGGATCTCGGACAAGTAATATATCGCGAGACAAAGGGAAATCGTCACGAAGTTGAAAGGTTCACACGATCACGAGAGTCATCGTTGAATATATAGGAGTCATCACGGATCTCCAGACCCCGTTGTTGATTATTGATCGGAGAGGAGTCTCGATCATGTCTATAATATTCGAGAACCGTAGGGTGACACACTTAAGGTTCGATGAAGCGTTAGAGAGGATACGGAATACCGAAGAATATTTTGGGCAGCTCCGGAATTGTTTCGGGGAAAATTGAAATAGTTCAAGGGGTTTTTCATCGAATGGTTGTTAATAGAATTAACAAATGGTTCGAGGTGCTGCATGCAAATGTTTGTTAATGGAATTAACAAATATAAATAAAGAAATAAAAATGTTTTATTTATTTATTAAAGAAAAACCTTTGGATTTTCTAAGTGGGAAATTAAGGAATTTTGAGTGGGTGTGAGTGGAGCTTCCACTCACATGAAGAGAGAAAGGGGTGGGGGCACCCATGGCTGGCCGCACCCCCCTTTGGGCTGCCTCTCCCTCCCCTATAAAAGGAGGGTGAGGGCTCCCTCTTCTTCACACACTTGCCCACTTCTTTTCCCTTCCACCCGCTGCTCCATTCCATGGTCTCCGGCTTGGCGAAACCCTGACCGTGGGATTCTTCACCACCACCACGCCGTCGTGCTGCTGGAATTCTGGGGGGGCCCTCTACTTCCGCAACCCGCTGGATCGAGGGAGCGGAAGTCTTCATCGAGCTGAACGTGTGACCGATTACGGAGGCACCGCCGGTTTGCGGTGCACTTCTTCTCGCTCAGGATCGGCGTGAGAACGACTACGCCAACAACGAGATCTTTTCTCGTACCACTTTGAGTCTTCGAGGGTATGTTATCTCAAGACTCTCTATCTCCCCGTTGTCTTTCATCTCATAGATTAGATCTTGGCCTTTCTGGTTTATCGTGTGTAGGAAATTTTTGTTTTCTATGCAACGTACCTTTCAGTGGTATCAGAGCCGGATCTATGCGTAGATGAATTGTACGGGTAGAACACATAGGAGTATGTGGGCGTTGATGATCATGTTTTTGCCTCTTTTAGTATTTTATGATCTTAGTGGCATAGTGGGATGAAGCGGCCCGGACTAACTTTACATGTCCACGTACATGAGACTTGTTCCACAACTGACATGCAACTTGTATTGCATAAGTGGCTTGCATGTGTCGGTTTCTCCTACTATAGTTAAGATCTAATCTACGAAGGGTTGTTAAAAATATATTTTATCAACGTTGTGGTTTTTGTACGTAGGTATGAACGGTTCTATCTTCATAAGCCCAAGCCATGTAAAACATGCCAAAATAAATTAGAGGCGTCTAACTTGTTTTTGCAGGGCATGTGATGTGATATGGTCAATATTACAAACGTTATGTATGAGATGATATCTTTTGTAAATTATTGACATACCGGCTGGAGCCATATGGTTGTCTTATTTTTATGGCCTGCGTGCTGTATATCTTATCCATGTGATATGTTGTAATGGACAATCAAGATGGAGGTGCCACGAACCTTGGTGCCACGCCGGTGGAATGATGGAGATCATGCCATGATGCACAAGATGGAGATCAAGTGCAAGAAGGACCATATCATATCACATTATCCATGCATGTGATGTTTATCCTTTTTATGCATCTTATTTTGCTTAGATCGCGACGGTAGCATTATAAGATGATCCCTCTCACTTAATATCAAGATAATAATGTGTTCTTCCTTAAGTATGCACCGTTAAGAAAGTTCGTCGTTTCGAGACACCACGTGATGATCGGGTGTGATAGACTCAACGTTCACATACAACGGGTGTTTTCAAGCCTAGCATGTACAGACATGGCCTTGAAACACACGCAATATTACGGTTCTACTTGGCGAGCCTAGCATGTACAGACATGGCCTCGGAACACGTAACTGAAAGGTAAAGCATGAGTCATATGGAAGATATGATGAACATGTTGATGTTCGCCTTTGCAACTACACCGTCTCACATGATGATCGGTTTCGGTGTAGTGAATTTGGTTCGTGTAATCACTAAAGACGACTAAGAGGGATGTTGTTTTTGAGTGGGAGTTCATGGGATAATTTTAGAATTAACTTGAACTTAATTTATCATAAACATAGTCTAAATAGTCTTTGCAAATATGTTGTAGATCATGGCACCACCTACCTTCAATTTCAATATGTTCATGGAAAGGGAGAAATTAGAGAACAATGGAAGCAACTTTACCAACTGGGCACTTAACCTGAGGATTCTCCTCACCGCTTGCAAGAAGCTCTATGTGCTTGATGCACCTCTAGGTGACCAGCCCGCTGATGATGCTTCTGATGAAGATAAAAATATTTATCTGACTCAACAAGAAGACCACAATATAGTTCACTGCGGCATCCTCTATGGATTAGAGCCAGAGCTGCGAAAACATTTCGAGAACAACACTGCATATGCCACAATGGGAGAATTGAAAATGATTTTCGATACCCATGCCGCAGTTGAGAGTTATGACGCTTCATAAAAGTTCTTTAGCTGCATGATGGAAGAGAACAACTCCGTTAGTGAGCATGTACTCAAAATGTCTGCGTACGTTGATAATCTCATAGCCTTGGGAATATCGATTCCCATTGAGCTAGGGATACATCGTGTTCTCCAATCTCTGCCACCTAGTTACAAGAACTTCATGATGAACTATAAGATCCAAAGCATGAAGAAGTCTCTTCCTGAGCTTCTCTCGATGCTTAAAACTACTGAAGTGGAGATCAAGAAAGAACATCAAGTGTTGATGATCAATAAGACCACTAGTTTCAAGAAAGGCAAGCCAAGGGTAAACTTCAAGAAGGGTGGCAAATCTGTTGCTACCGCTGAGAAGAAAACCAGGCATGGCCCTAAGCCTGAGACTGAGTGTTTCTATTGCAAGGGTACTGGCCACTGGAAGCGCAATTGCCCCAAGTATCTGGCAGATAAGAAGGCCGGTAAAGTGAACAAAGGTATATATGATATACTTGTTATTGATGTGTACCTTACTAGTACTCGCAGTAGCACCTGGGTATTTGATACTGGTTCGGTTGCTGACATATGTAACTCGAAACAGGAGGTGCAGAATAAGCGACCACTGGCAAAGGATGAGGTGACGATGCGCGTTGGCAATGGATCAAGAGTTGATGTGATCGCCGTCGGGACGCTGCCTCTACGTCTACCATCGGGATTAGTTATAAACCTCAATAATTGTTATTTGGTGCCTGCATTAAGCATGAATATCGTTTCTGGATCTTTCTTAATGCGGGATGGTTATTCCTTTAAGTCTGAGAACAATGGTTGTTCGATTTATATGAATAATATTTTTTATGGTCATGCACCTGAAAAGAATGGTTTATTTCTTTTGAATCTTGATAGTATTGATACACATATTCATAATGTGAATGCCAAAAGAATTAAGTTAAAATATGATATTGCTACTTATATGTGGCATTGCCGCTTAGGTCATATTGGTGTTAAACGCATGAATAAGCTTCATTCTGATGGACTCTTAGAATCACTTGATTATGAATCATTTGAAACATGTGAACCATGCCTTATGGGCAAGATGACTAGAATCCCGTTTTCTGGAACCATGGAACGGGCGACAGACTTACTGGAAATCATACATACTGATGTATGTGGACCAATGAGTGTATCGGCGCGCGGTGGATATCGTTATTTTGTCACTTTCACAGATGATTTGAGTAGATATGGGTATATTTACTTAATGAAACACAAATCTGAAACGTTTGAAAAGTTCAAAGAATTTCAGTGTGAAGTTGAAAATCATCGTAACAGAAAGATTAAATTTCTAAGGTTTGATCGTGGAGGTGAATATCTAAGTTACGAGTTAGGCATGCATATGAAACAATGTGGAATAGTTTCACAACTCACACCTTCCGGAACACCACAGCGTAATGGTGTTTCCGAACGTCGTAATCGTACTTTATTAGATATGGTTCCATCTATGATGTCTCTTATAGATGTGCCACTATCGTTTTGGGGTTATGCACTAGAGACCGCTGCATTCACTTTAAATAGGGCACCATCTAAATCCGTTGAAACGACACCGTATGAATTATGGTTTGGAAACAAACCTAAGCTGTCATTTCTAGAAGTTTGGGGATGCGATGTTTATGTGAAGAAGCTTCAACCTGATAAACTCGAACCCAAAGTGGAAAAATGCGTCTTCATAGGATACCCTAAAGAAACAATAGGGTACACCTTCTATCACAGATCCGAAGGCAAGATTTTCGTTGCCAAGAATGAATCCTTTTTGGAGAAGGAGTTTCTCTCGAAAGGTGTGAATAGTAGGAAGGTAGAACTCGACGAGGTTATTGAACCTTCTCTTCTTGGAATGGCGAGTAGCGCAGCGCCGGAAGTTGTTCCGGAGCCGACCCCGTCAGTTGAAGAGAGAGCTAATGATCAAGATCATGAAAATCCAGTAGAGGAAACTACCGCACCTCGCAGGTCAACTAGGGAACGTACAACTCCTGAAATGTACAGAGATCCCGTATTAAACTTCATGGTAGATGGAGGTGATGACCCTGTGACATATGAGGAAGCGATGATGAGCACAGATTCCAACAAATGGCTTGAAGCCATGAAATCCGAAATAGGATCCATGTACGAAAATCAAGGTTGGACTTTGGTGGATTTACCCAATGACCGCAAGGCCGTTGAGAAAAAATGGATTTAAAAGGAAAACTGACGCTGATGGTAATGTGACCGTCTATAAAGCTCGACTTGTCGCAAAAGGTTTCCGACAAATTCAAGGAGTTGACTATGATGAGACTTTCTCACCAGTAGCGATGCTTAAGTCAGTTAGGATTATGTTAGCAGTTGCTGCATTTTTCGATTATGAAATCTGGCAGATGGATGTCAAAACGGCGTTCCTTAATGGTGACATTGAGAAAGAGTTGTATATGATGCAACCCAAAGGTTTTGTTGATCCTAAGGATGCTGACAAGGTGTGCAAACTTCAACGTTCCATTTCTAGACTGAAGCAAGCATCCCGAAGTTGGAACCTCCGTTTTGATAAGGTGATCAAAGGGTTTGGATTTGTCCAAACATACGGAGAAGCTTGTATTTACAAGAAAGTGAGTGGGAGCTCTGTAGCATTTCTAGTCCTATATGTGGATGACATATTGTTGATTGGAAATGATATAGAACTTTTGCAAAGCGTAAAAGGTTATTTGAACAGTAGTTTTTTCGATGAAAGACCTCGGTGAAGCAGCTTATATATTAGGCATCAAAATCTATAGGGATAGATCAAGACACTTAATTGGACTTTTGCAAAGTACATACCTTGACACGATTCTGAAGAAGTTGAGAATGGAAGATAGTAGGAAGGGGTTCCTACCTATGTTGCAAGGCAAAACGTTGAGTAAGACTCAGTGTCCAGCTACAGCAGAAGATAGAGAAAGGATGAATAAGACTCCCTATGCTTCAGCCATAGGTTCTATCATGTATGATATGCTATGTACAAGACCGGATGTAGCACACGCTATTAGTTTGACTAGTAGGTACCAATCCGATCCAGGTTTAGACCACTGGACGGCGGTCAAGAATATCTTTAAGTACTTGAGAAGAACTAAGGATATGTTTCTCGTATATGGCGGTGAAGAAGAGCTCGTTGCAAGATGTTACGTCGATGCTAGCTTCGACACTGATCCGGATGACTCTAAGTCTCAGCCCGGGTACGTATTTGTTATGAATGGAGGAGCAGTAAGCTGGAGGAGTTCCAAGCAATCCGTGGTGGCGAGATCATCAACAGAAGCCGAATATGTTGTTGCCTCGGAGGCAACACAGGAAGCAGTTTGGATGAAGGACTAGGCGTGGTTTCGAGTGCGTTGGATCCAATGGTTATCTATTGTGACAACAATGGTGCCATAGCCAATGCTAAGGAGCCAAGGTCTCACAAGAATTCCAAACATATCAAGCGTCGTTTTCACTCCATCCGTGAACATGTCGCAGATGGGGATGTGAAGATTTGCAAAGTACATACGGATCTAAATGTGGCAGATCCGTTGACTAAAACTCTCTCAAGGGCAAAACATGATCAACACCAGAACTCAATGGGTGTTAGATTCATCACTATATAATATAGATTATTGCCCCTAGTGCAAGTGGGAGACTGAAGGGAATATGCCCGAGAGGCAATAATAAAGTGTTTACTATGTTATTCCTTGTTTATGATAGATGTTTATTTCTCATGTTAGAATTGTATTAACCGGAAACGTTGATACATGTGTGATTAATAAACAAACCGACGTTCCTAGTAAAGCCTCTCTTTTAACTAGCTCGTTGATTAACAGATGATCAAGGTTTCCTGATCATAGACATTGGATGTTGTTAATAACGGGATCATGTCATTAGGAGAATGACATGATGAACTTAAACCCTAACTAAGTATAACAATACGATCAGGTCATTTAGTTTTATTGTTATGTCTTACATTCGGAGTAACATTGTTCCTTAGACCACCATGAGATCATGTTAATCACTAATACCGAAAGAATACTTTGATGACATCAAACGTCACACCGTAAAAGGGTGACTATAAAGGTGGCATTAGATATTCGAAAAGTGTTAGTTGAAGCTCATGTATCGAGAATGGGTTTTGTCCATCCATTATGACGGATAGATATACTCAGGACCCTCTCGGTGATATCACATCGACACCGCTTGCAAGCAAGTGATATGATCACAAGGATGTTATATCACGGGAACGAGAAAAGAGTACTTGTCGGATAACGAGATCGAACAAGGTATAGTGGATACCGATGATCGGATCTCGGACAAGTAATATATCGCGAGACAAAGGGAAATCGTTACGACGTTGAAAGGTTCACACGATCACGAGAGTCATCGTTGAATATATCAGAGTCATCACGGATCTCCAGATCCCGCTGTTGATTATTGATCGGAGAGGAGTCTCGATCATGTCTATAATATTCGCGAACCGTAGGGTGACACACTTAAGATTCGATGAAGCGTTAGAGAGAATACGGAATACCGAAGAATATTTTGGCCAGCTCCGGAATTATTTCGGGGAACATTGAAATAGTTCAAGGGGTTTTTCATCGAATGGTTGTTAATAGAATTAACAAATGGTTCGAGATGCTGCATGCAAATGTTTGTTAATGGAATTAACAGATATAAATAAAGAAATAAAAATGTTTTATTTATTTATTAAAGAAAAACCTTTGGATTTTCTAAGTGGAAAATTAAGGAATTTTGAGTGGGTGTGAGTAGAGCTTCCACTCACATGAAGAGAGGAAGGGGTGGGGGCACCCATGGCTGGCCGCACCCCCCCTTTGGGTTGCCTCCCCCTCCCCTATAAAAGGAGGGTGAGGGCTCCCTCTTCTTCACACACTTGCCCACTTCTTTTCCCTTCCACCCGCTGCTCCATTCCATGGTCTCCGGCTTGGCGAAGCCCTGACCGTGGGTTTCTTCACCACCACCACGCCGTCGTGCTGCTGGAATTCCGGGGGGATCCTCTACTTCTGCAACCCGCTGGATCGAGGGAACGGAAGTCTTCATCGAGCTGAACGTGTGACCGATTACGGAGGCACCGCCGGTTTGCGGTGCACTTCTTCTCGCTCGGGATCGACGTGAGAACGACCACGCCAACAACGAGATCTTTTCTCGTACCACTTTGAGTCTTCGAGGGTATGTTATCTCAAGACTCTCTATCTCCCCGTTGCCTTTCATCTCATAGATTAGATCTTGGCCTTTCGGGTTTATCGCGTGTAGGAAATTTTTGTTTTCTATGCAACATACCCTTCACCGGGCAACGACCAACGAGCTAGGACCACTCCACTTAGCTCCCCTAATGCGCGGGAGAGGAGGACCCCTCGCCACCAACACCATATAGGACTCATCAGACAGCTGCGGGGAAGGATGGGAGGAGGAGGAGCAGAGTTGGGTAGGGTTTGTCAACCCCGTTGTCCTCAGGAGGCGACGTGGGGCATTTTTGCTTCCTCGAGATTAGCCAGAGTCATTAAGTGATTGAGTGTCAAAAAAAATGGATTACATGCGTGGAATGAAAACTAGTACGCCACCCGTTATACAACTAAAAAACATGTAGATGTTTAATGATCCACGTGCTAGATCTAATTTACGACTCTTGACACAAACATGTATGGAGAGAAGCACACATACTACCACAAATCCATTTTGGCTCCCGGTGCATATGCACCCAGTATTAAAAAACATATTTTGAAATATCAAAAAAGTTATCGATATTTTTTGCCGTGTATAAAAAAGACAAAACATATTTCGTGAAAAGTCTTATTTTAGCACCAAATTTTATCTTTTTTACATATATCATATATAATATCGCTTTTTCGTGAAACGGCTATGTGAATATAAAGAATCTTAAGATCTATGTGCGAACATGTTTATGTATTTTTTTGACATTTCAAAATACCCGTTTACAACATATTTTAAATATAGGATACATATGCACCTGGGTGACAAAACGCCCACCGTGCAACTACACCCTACATTTTTCTTTTGTCCCTAAGGACTACACGTATACTGCTCATTCAGAATGCTCCGGACGAGCGATATGGCCACCGTCGAGCATCGAGCCTTCTGAATTTGCCGGCCCGGCCCTGAGTTTCATCATCCTCTTCATGACCCCGCCACGCCTCGGCTGCGGCTTGCTCTGCTTTCCATCAGCGCCGTGCCGTTCTCCATGGAGAGCCAACAGCTATAGTGCTCCTAGATAGAATGCTCAATGCTCTGCAGAGTGCAGAGGACGAGTAGAGTACTTAGCCAACAGACACAGTTCACAGCATCGACATATATAGATATCCGTGCGGCTACAGGCTACACATGAAAGAGCATGTGGTTTTAGATGGTTCCGGCAATCCTGTAAAATTAGTTGTTAACAGTTGAATGCAAGTGATGACATGCAACTGTTATTTTGAGGTTAAACATTGGTTTGTGTACATTCCTTAATGAAATGTGGTGCAACTGTCTCCTTTTATTGTTTGTCAAAGGCTATTTGTTGGCTACACTGGTCAAGTCCTTTAATTATGTTCGACATTTAATGGCTTTGCTTTAACAAAACCTAATAGGGGTGCATTTTGGTTTGGCCTGAACACAGGATCAATTCAATTTTGGCCCCTTAAAACGTATTGCCGCGTCTTGTTGCTGAATGGTATCGGTTTGGACGCATATCTATGGACTCAGAAGAATAATCGGTTTTATAATGTGGTCCGTTGTCCAATCTGACACTAATGTTGTGCACAAATCGAATCATCGACCTTAAAATGTTATGATCAAAACCTAGACGGTGCTTTAATGCTTAGTCTGTTGTATTTAGCTAAAGCATTCAATACCTTTCAGCTCACACTAATAAAATAATAACAACACTAAAAACAAAATAAAACTTATGGCTCATATACAGTCCTAAATTTCGCCATGCCAATGGTAGAATCATAACAATGCGCACAAGCAGAAAAGACGTGAAACCCTAGCGAGCCGCCTTGCTCATCCAAAAACTATCGACGGAGGCAGCGGAGGCTGGAAGAAATAACACAAAGTGATCCAGAAACTCATTCACTCAACTATCGTGAAACCGCAGCGAGCGGCCTGGTCATCTGAAAACTATCGATGGAGGCAGCATATGCCGGAAGATATAACACAAAGTGATTCAACAACTCTGGGTTGCGCACATTTTGAGACACCATACTTTCGGTCTATGTTTCTATGCCTCTAAGTTGCTTAGAATAAATAATTCTAAGGTCCGTAAGTCTCAATCGTAAATCTCAATCACGGGCAACAACATACATACCAAGCACGTAAAACTTATGGCTAAAATACAATCTTGCTTTTGTTATCTGCTTGAGCAGTGAACGATTGCAAGGTCTTTCATTTAAAATAAATTCAAGCCCGAGCCTTTTTCTTGGCCCAGTCGTGCAGCGGGAAATCCACTAAGGTTTTAATTTCACTTAGCTTATATGAACTATGCTATACTATGTTTCTTTGTTACATCATGGTGCATGTCCATGATTGAAAATAACTTGCCAGTTAGTCACTCTACAGTCAATGAATTTCAGTCGCAGGTAAGTCATAATGACTTACGTGGATATCAAAACAAAATTGCAATGAACTTAGGGATGGTCAATATTTTTTCTTATGTAATAAAATTATAGCATAAATTCGATATTTGCGCCAAGCGGGCGCAACGGGTCATCTAGTTGATAGTAATAGTTCGAGTACGCAAGTGTTGTTTCGGTCCAACTTCCTGATCGAGGGTACGCCATTTTATTAGCCGTCTCAAGCAACGTAGCAAGGCAGTGCGAAAAGTGAACGTTAGGAATCTTTTGCCGTGACAGCCCTAAGATGATTTCTCTCCTTCAAAAGCGTGTTACTGTATTTGTAAACTGTTGACGAAAAGCTTCGCTTCTCATGGTGAAAACACATGTGAAAAGTACACACGGAGTATACTAGAAAAACAAAAAGGTATCGGTATCCCATTAACTGAATACTCATCCATCCTTAAGACTAGTCATAGTGGGGAGTAACATACACAAGTATTGTTGGGAATATGCCCTAGAGGCAATCATAGATGATGTAATTCCCAATGTATTCATAAAGTTATTAAGTTGTCCTTTGGTTTGAACATCTGATATATGTCATTGAATATGTGATTCGATTGTGGAACTATGTATTCATGTTGTTCATACTAATTGTCCTTGGTCGTTAAGGTTGTGCTGGACACACACCCTAGACTAATGTGAGTGTTGGCTGATGACACGGTTCCACTTGTCATGGGCATGGTGATGCCATTCAGGGGTAAGATCAGGAAAACACATTGTAAGTACGTGTGGGTGACTGGGCGCTCGTCGGCTCGTGTAGGTTGGACGTGCCCCCCTCTAGAAGGAAACGCCTGCCCAATCGTATCCCTGTGGGTGTCACATTTACATGCACCTTGTTCTTGCTTAGTCGGACGGTCGTGTCGCAACAAAAATACCGAGCAGGACACTGCCGGCGAGCCTATACCTGCTCGATGCAGTATTGCAGTGTGTATTTCCCGGAAAACGTCATTGTTTTTCACCCTTTTTTGTGCGGCTCCCGCGTTGGTAGAATCCTATAGTGCATCTGGGCGGCAATTTACGTGCCCCTTATACCGCCGGCTAATCATTCCGCGTATATCACCAGTTCACTTCAAGGTCTGCTGCTAGTACGGTAGTACCGCCGCCGACCAGCTAGTATAGATGCGCTGGGTCCGGTCCGGCCCACTGACCCGCTGGACCGAACCTGGTATTTGTTACCACTAGGATAAGGTTTTGATCCACATAAACATAGGTTAATCGTGACCCTGACCCGTTCAAACCTACGGTCTAACCGCACCTATCTGCACGAACGACTGGTACACCCAGTCCGCGGGCTCGAACGTCTCGCGACTCGCCGTCGAGTTCACCGCGCTCCGACAGATCCGCCGCCGCGTCCGCCTCCTCGAACGCCTACCGCATCTGCCTCGTCCATCCTTAGACTAGTGGACAAGTGGAGGTTTCGCGAGTAGTCACTTTAAGCTATATACCCAGTGGTTTGCGGCCTCGACGTCCGTGTCAACCGCGTTGTAAATCGGCCGCTTGGCCTCTCCTTCTATGAAAAAGATACGTATGTACATGACGTATCCTTGAAATAAAATTTTTGTTCTTTCTCGCTTAAGAATGCTTCCAAAACAATGACATTCCTTTGAAAATTGATCTGCATGTGGCGGGCGTCTGGTTTATACTCATGGATTGGGCCTCGTCTTCATTTTCGGCTGTGTCTCTAGTAGGTGAATTCGTGTCGGATTGACTGTGGTATGTTTTCTTTTCTTTGAACAAAGGAGAGGACTTGAAGGGTCTGGATGCCATTAAATAATCATGTGCAGGTATAGGTTGCATAAGGAACCTCACGAAAAGGAAAAATGATACTACACATCCCTTCATTTTTCTAAAAAAGACACCGAAAGAAACTAGATAACGCAATCGGGTCCTCAGCACCTGCGAAAGTAAAACGACTCAAGCTACGATAAAGCTCGACGTTGACTAGAACGACACCACTTGGAACTTGAGAGGAGGGGGAATGACCCTATGAGATCAAAGAGGGGTCTCCACATGGAGGTTGAAAAACCGCAGCCCTTCGGGTATGAGAGGAAGAGACGTCGACGGAGTTGTATGCAGGAGAACCGCAGCCTTCCAGGGTATATGCGGATCGGAAGCCGGGACAGTTATTCCAGATGATGGTGGCGGCACCGACCTTGCGGTCGGTGGCGATCTAGCCGACCGTGGGTTTGGGAAAGTGCGGCTGCCGGTGAAAACCGCTCCCGCTTTGGTCATGGAGACGATGGTGACATATTTGCGTCGTTACCTTGTCAAAGGCATCGTTATAGAAGTGTCATGTTCTCACCCGGGCTAATGGTATCATAGGTAGATACCGTAACATAACGTAATCCAAGGCAACATGTGTCTATAGCCTAATAAGGCTGGTGCCAATGCATCACCGGCTCTCACGGGCTATAGCCCCGCCACGTCACCTTTTTTCCTCACTCTCACGGCACTCTCACGCCACTCTCGCGGCACGGTGCCAGGGCACGGGCTATAGCCCGGGCTATAGCTTCTCTCTCTGCCACATCAGCTTTTCTCTCTCCTCCACGTCAACACATATTTTTGAGACGAAAACATTACAAATAATGCAAGGAAATAATTTTATTGAACTAAAATTGTTACCGATTACATACTAATTAATAAAATTGCATAATAAATTGTAAAAATTACATAAAAAATAAAAAAAATCTAATCCTCGTCCTCGTCCTCGTCGTCGTCATCCTCTTCCAGCCCTAGCTCTTTTTCCACTATCTGGATGGCCTTGGCATGTTTGCGCTTTTCTGCTTCGTTCATGTCGGCGGTTGAGCGGTCTTGCAATTTGTTATATTGCTTCAGTAGCTTAGCCTTCAATAAACCTTTCCACATTTTCTTCATTTCGAAGGTTGCACTTGATGCCTCACTGGACACTTCCTTCTCCTTCTTCTTTCCCTTGCGAAACGCGGCCTTGGCCCTATCGCGGCCAATTGGACGCTGCTCCTCCTCCGTCGCGTCGCTAGAGCTGTACTCACCCCCAGACGGGTTCTCTTGAAACTGGAATCAGTCCCACTACCAGGACCATGCTGTGCTTTCCACTTCGCTTCCTTGCGAACAGCTTCCCACCACTTGAAGCGTTTGAAAGGCTGAGTCACTCTACTGTCATTTGCGTACCTCGCCTGTGCCGCGTCCATGACCATTGCATCGTCTGCTCCACTCTGACGTATCGCTTCTTCTTGGATGTGGTATGAATTGAACAAGGACACCTCACGGTTGTAGACGTTCCAGTGATCCTTCAGTTGCTTCCCGGTCCTTTGGCGGGCAGGATCGGAGGTAGAGTTGAAGGTCTTCGCTATCTGACCCCAAAAACTTTCGCCGGTCTTGCAATTGCCGGCGCGAGAGTCCTTGGAGTGAAAAATCCAAGCATTCACCTATAACGAAATAAATATGTGACGGGTAAGAAAACCAACTCCGAAATAAATATGTGACGGATAAGAAAAGTACCAGTTTTTCCTCGTCCGCACATTTCCACTCGAGCCTCTTTGGACGCTTTGGTACCAGTGTTTCCGCGGCATCGGACCCGTCGCTTGGAGCACTGCCTTCTGGAGCAGACGATGGAGGTGGTTGCTGATACGGAGGAGGTGGAGGTGGAGGTGGAGCGTATGAACCGTATGGATACGGAGGTGGAGCGTACGAACCGTACGAAAGTGGTGGGTACTGAGGAAGCGGACTCCCGCTACCTGTAGGTGGAGGTGGTGGGGGGTAAGCATACGGAGGATGCTGGTACGAACCATATCCCGCAGGAAGCGGACCATATGGACCCGGAGCTGGACCATATGGCCCCGGAGGTGGTGTGTTGGAGGGGTACAACACTCGGGGATGCGGCGAAGAACCGGCATTCGAGCGACGATGTGTGGGAGAGACATCTTCTATGTGAGAAGGTTGTGACCCGTCGGACTGCAAGAGTTCCGTGAACGAGGTGATATCTGGAGTCCAACCCGACATGGCGGAGATGGTTTGAGAGAAGAGAGAAAGAGAAGAGGGAAATGGTGTGAAGAGAAGGGATGGATATGGAGGGGTATTTATAGGATTGGAGATGAAAAATTTGGTGATTTTTTTTTTTGAATTTTTCCAGCCAGCAACGGCTCCCCCCAACGGCTAGCTGACGTGGACCAATGGGGGGGCGCCACGTCAGCTAGCCGCTGCCCAACGCCCCCCCAACGGCTAGCCGCTGTCGCCCGGTCCTCTCGCCTCGGCCCGCTAGCGCGTCGCCCGCCCCTCTCGCCTCTCGCCCCTCTCTCTCGCCCGGCCCAGCCGCTATCGCCCCGCCAGCGCGGGCGGTAAGCAGCGTTGTCGCCCCCTCTCGCCGGGCGAGCCTGCTGCCGCCCGGCCTGGCCCTCTCGCCTCCCCTCTCGCCCGCTGTCGCCCCGATCGGGGCGACAACCCCTCCCGCCCCGCGTGTCGACCGCGTTGGCACCGGCCATGCGCCCACTTAAGGGGTCATGGAGACAGCTCGTCCGACGACGAGGAGTACAAGAAGGCGCTCGCATCCGCGGTCGCCTCCGAGCGCGACATCCGCAAGTACACCAACCAGGGGAGGGCACCCCTCACCATGATCATCGCCCGCACCGCACATGAGGAGGAGGAAGTTCAGGAGCGCCGCCGCGAGGCGGAGGCCCTCAACCAAAGGTTGCTCGAGCAGGGGTTGTCCCTGGTGGAGGACTTCGAGGCGAAGCAGGCAGAATGGGAGCGTGAGCGCGTTGAGCAGGAGAGGCGCTACGTTGGCCTCGACGCTGAAGAGTAGGTACATGCACCGACATCCATGGCTCCGGTGAGACCTTTTAGGTTTAGTTCACCGCAGTCTGAGTTTAGCCACCGCAGATCTAAGTTTATGCCCTCTGCTTAACTTTGGTCAGATGTCGTATGATGTATCGCTGGCAACTATCTGATGAATGCAATCTCTGAACCTTCGTGACCTTTTCAATTTTGCAAATTTATAGTTCCATTGTGAGTTACTGTTCTGCCCCGCGCTTCTCGAGATCGAAAAACGCCATGAAAACCCGCCTTTTGAGGGTGCTAATAGAGTTGCTCTAATAGTATCCCAGCCTGGTGTTGTAAAACACAAGGAACTAGCTGAAATCGCGCATCGTAAACTGAACGACGTGGAACTGGTCCCAGCACGGAACAGTTCAACGGGGCCATTGACCCGCAGGAATGAAAAATGACACCAAGTTAAAGTGTAAAAAATGATGCTTATTGGTAGTAGTGTGGGCACTTTCATGCATCTGCTATGAATCTTGAAGTCGTTCTACTAATTCTACCTTAATTTTATGCCCTCCTATCTGTCGATCGTGTGCAACAAGCTGCATGGAATATCAACCGGGCTCACATCATTCTCCTACCCAAAACGGATAACGCTAGAACTCCGGAGGCCTCTCGGCCTATCTCCCTTCAGGCTTGCCCCATCAAGGCTATCGCAAAAGTGCTTACCAATCGTGTTAAGCCCTTCATCCCACTTCTCGTCCACCAGGACCAAACTGGTTTTCTATCTAGGGGTTGCATCTCGGAAAACTTTGTTTACGCGGCTGACCTCCTTCATTGCTGCCATAAACGGCCATCGTCCTGAAGCTGGACTTCAGGAAGGCTTTTGATTCCGTCTGCTGGGACAACCTGCTCAAAATCCTTTTCCTTGAGAGGTTTCCCGCTTCGATGGTGCCAGTGGATTCGGGAGATCCTATCCACCGGAACCACTGCGATTCTTCTCAATGGCGTCCCCGGTCCATGGATTCAATGCAAGAATGGACTTCGCCAGGGTGACCCGCTCTCCCCTACCTCTTCAACATTTTCGGATACCTATTACAGCAGATGATCTTATCTGACGTCACCGGTTTCCTCCGCCACCCCTTGGCCCCTACCTTGCCTTGCCTGTGCTGCAATATGCAGATGACACTCTGATTCTCGCCGCTACTTCTTCTGGCGCCGCCTCTAGGATTAGGGCCATGCTCGACGACTTTTCCCTTGCTACTGGACTAGCAATTAACTTCCACAAAACTATTTTCATCCCCCTGAACGTCCCCTCGGCAGACGCCATCTCTGTCGCCTCTGCTCTTGGCACATGCATCTCGTCTTTCCCGCAAATTTATCTTGGACTCCCTCTCTCTCCCCACAAACTACCGCCTAACGCCTTCCTCCCTCTTCTCTCAAAGTCAGGTCGTTATCTCTCAGGCTGGGACGCTTCTCTCCTTAACAAAGGTGGTCGCATCTCCCTTCTTAACTCCGTTCTTGACAGCCTCCCTACCTACTTTAGTCCTCCTTCGTCTGTCCAAAGGTACCATCGCCCGCCTCGACAAAAAAAGGAGATCTTTCTTCTAGACTCAAGAGGATACCTGCTCTAGTGCCCAATGCTTGGTCGCTTGGGACAAATTTTGTACACCCAAAGATGTGGGTGGTTTGGGGGTTAAAAACCTCGGGATCCAAAATGTTTGCCTGTTGCTGAAATTTTATTACAAATTCCTTCACGCCTCAAACCTACCTTGGAGAGACTGGCTTCTCTAGCACTCCCCTTGCCCACCTAATAATGCCTCAAACACATCCTACTTAGCCAAAATTATTACCTCCAATATGCCTACCTTACGCCTCATCACTACTTGCTCCATTGGTACACTAGTAGAAAACAGGGCATTGAGCCAAGTACATTGGAACCGGATGTGATAAAAACCGGTTCTAAAGGGTCTGTCCCCTGGGCCCCCTCCCTGCAGCAAAAGGCCGCAAGGCCTTTAGGACCGGTCCGTGATACACACCGGTCCTAAAGGCCTTGCAGCCATTTGCTGCTGGGACGGGGCCCAGGGGACAGATCCTTTAGAACCGGTTTTTATCACAAACCGGTTCTAAAGGTTTTCTCATTTTTTTGCAGCAACTGCGGGTCCCGCTGTCATAACCTTTAGCACCGGTTTGTAATACAAACCGGTCCTAAATCCCTCCCCTAAACCCTATATTCTACCCCGAGCTCAGCTCCATTTTTTCCAGGTCGAGCTCAACTCCATTTTTGCTCTCTCCTTCCTCTTGTGAGCTCTAATCCATCCCCATTTTTCTCCACCATTTGTCAAGATTGTTGGTACCCATCGGTTCTATGGTTAGCATCAATATTCCCTCTTCCGGCATTGCAAGTTTTGCTCGTTTTCTTGCTCATTTCATTTTTGTTGTGCTAGCTAGGTGTTTGATAAAATGCCTAAGCTAGAGAGAGTTCATCATTTGTTATGTATACATATGCAATCTGAGCTCAAATTTAATTATGATTTGTGGTTTTTTTTAGTGTCGCGCGCCTTGTCCCCCTCCTCACCGCCGTCGATCGCCCCGTCACCGACACAACCTTGGTGAGCCTATTGTTTTTATTTACCAAAACAAATTTTGATTTGTATGATTTACATATATATTTACTTGTATATATTTTTTTTATATATATATAGCGCCATGGTTTTGATATCCGTCCTCGTTGGCCCTCGTGCAGTCTATGATTCGGATGTGGTATATTATCTTTTATAACTACATATTTTCATTTCCTGATTATATGACAATTAATTACGCCGACCAATTTGACATAGATATTTTTATCTAGGAGGTAGTGGAACCGGAAATGCCAATCGACCCTATTGTTGAGAAGTTACACTTAGTTGAACAAGAAAATGTTGGCTTGAAAGAAAGATTGAAAACAACTGAAAAAAGGTTGGAAAAAACTGAAAGAGAGAAGATGACCTTGGAAAAGGTTCTTGCCAGTGTCGTCGATGGTCACAAGAGCGAGATGGACGCAATGCGCCTACAGATTAGAAAGATTAGAAAATATGCAGTTAGTAAAGAGGCTTGATATCATTATGCCGTCGGGTCAATTGTTACCTTTGTTGCGATTTTGATCGCATTTGTTGTTGTTTTTAAATGCATTAATTAGAGAGAGGTTTTATGTATGGTCACTACGCTACTTTGGTTTTAACGTGTGATGAACTTTTTGTATTAATTAATTAATTTAGTCATGATGATTTAGCATAATGGTTGTTGATAAATTTATATAATGCAGATGAACCGGCAATGGATGTACAGTGATCGACGTCGTCCCGAATTCCTTAATGGCATGCATAGTTTTCTCAATGTGGCTGAGAAAAACAGGCAGAATGGATTTATTTTTTGTCCATGTAAAAAATGCCAGAATAAGAGGAATTTCCCTAGCTCAAGAACCATACACACCCACCTGTTGCAAGAAGGCTTAATGCCCAGTTATTTTTGTTGGACCAAGCACGGAGAAAGAGGGGTTGTAATGGAAGACAATGAAGAAGAAGAGGATAATGATAATTATCCTATGTTCGGTGAACACGGTGATACTGAAATGAGGGAAGACGAGCCTGAACTTGAGGACATTGTTGATGAGTCTGATGATGATCTTCGTCAGGTCACTCAAGCACACTACACAGTTCTAGTTAATTCCAGCTTGGCGGCTCCATATATCCAGGAACACAAGGATATTTTACGCTCGGAATATCCGGAGCAACCTGAAGATTTCATTGCTAAAGAACACGCGAAGACTTTCGGCGGTTGGTTGCAAAGACGTCTCATTAATGACAACATTGTTGAAGATGAGCTATACTTGTTGGCCAAGCAACTATCTTCGACTGTATTGACCTCTAAAGGGTACGAGATAAATGGTAACATATTTTACACGGCAGACCAAGATAAAAAGAGCACCAACCAAAACAGTGGCGTCCGGTTTGATGCAAAAGACGACAACGGGCAAAGGGTCACATACTATGGTTACATAGAGAAGATATGGGAACTTGACTACGGACCTTCCTTTAAGGTCCCTTTGTTCTGGTGCAAATGATTCAACCTGTCAGGCGTGAAGGTAGACCCGAAGTACGGAATGACAACAGTGGATCAGAAGAATCTTGGGTACGACAATGATCAATTCGTCCTAGCCAATGATGTGGCTCAGGTTTTCTATGTGAAGGACATGTCTAGCAGACCGAGAAAAAGAAAAGATAAGGAAGCGAATACATCAGACGATGAGCCAAGACGCCACATAGTTCTTTCAGGGAAAAGAAACATCGTGGGAGTCGAGGACAAGACAGACATATCAGAAGATTACAATAAATTTGATGAAATTCCTCCCTTCAAAGTCAAAGATGATCCAAGCATTCAGTTAAATGATGAAGATGTTCCATGGTTATTACGGCGCAATCAGAAGAAAGGCAAGAAGAAAAATAGAAACGGATCATCCCTTTAGTCCCGGTTGGGGACACCAACCGGACTAAATGGGTTAGGGTTTTGTTTGGACCAATCAGATAGAATCACACGGATCGTGTGTTTCTTTCAAGCGCTTGTGAGTCGTTGGATCCGGGGTGTGTTTCTTTCGATCTGTTGTGAGCCGGTGGATGAGGGTGTTTCTTAACCGTTGGATCAAAACCCTAGCTCAACACTTTGTGAGCCAGAGGACACTATATATAGCCCACCTTCATACACCGGTCAGTTCATCGAGCAAATACAAAACATCCGGATTCGCCATCATACGTCCTGCCGTGCATTTGGTATGCATATGTGCACCCAGTAGACACGGTGGGGCTGTATGATGACGATACCGTTTGTTTTGTTCTACACCCACCTTTAAGGTTTGATACATCATATATTCAGTTCATCGAGCAAATACAAAACATCCGGATTCGCCAGCATACGTCCAGCCGTGCATTTGGTATGCATATATGCACCCAGTAGCCACGGTTGGGCTGTATGCTGGCGATACCGTTTGTTTTGTTCTACACCCACCTTTAAGGTTTGATACATCATATATTCAGTTCATCGAGCAAATACAAAACATCCGGATTCGCCATCATACGTCCTGTCGTGCATTTGGTATGCATATATGCACCCAGTAGACACGGTGGGGCTGTATGATGGCGATACCGTTTGTTTTGTTCTACATCCACCTTTAAGGTTTGATACATCATATATTCAGTTCATCGAGCAAATACAAAACATCCGGATTCGCCATCATACGTCCAGCCGTGCATTTGGTATGCATATATGCACCCAGTAGGCACGGTTGGGCTGTATGATGGCGATACCGTTTGTTTTGTTCTACACCCCCTTTAAGGTTTGATACATCATATATTTAGTTCATCGAGCAAATACAAAACATCCGGATTCGCCAGCATACGTCCAGCCGTGCATTTGGTATGCATATATGCACCCAGTAGCCACTGTTGGGCTGTATGATGACGATACCGTTTGTTTTCTTCTACACCCCCTTTGGAAACAGAAAGAAGGAAAAAAGAAATGTGCGCCCCCTTGTACAGACCTTTAGTACCGGTTGCTGTTAACAACCGGTGCTAAAGACCCTTTAGCACCGGTTGTTAACAGCAACCGGTACCAAGAAAGGCAAGAGTAAGATTATGACGACCGGTTGTCACAGAGGCAGACAGAAGAAGTCACGGTATGGCAGTCACGTATTCAACATCGACCAAGAAAGGCAAGCGTAAGATTGTGACGAAAGGTTGACAGAGGGAAATACTCGCGATATATGTATGTACTTTTTAAAAGTGAGAAACAAAGTAGCAGCGGGCTAGTATACCAATCGCTAAATCAATCTACATGTATGGTATCTCGCTAAATCAATATATATATATTTATCCACGATATATATGCTCGATGTATCACTTGCGCTCCCACTTCATTTAGCGGTTGAACGCGCGTTTTCAGTTCCCACGCCATAACCTGCGCCGGGGCCAGGCGATGGCGCTGTACCGCGCGGGCTATCCTTGCCCGCCGGACATGCGCCTCCCTAGCTCCGCCGCGGGGGCGAGCCGCTGGGCACTCAGCGCCGGCGGTGTCCCCGTCCCTCCCCTTCCCACCTCCGACCCAGAGTTCCGCCGCGCCATCCACGAGATGCGCGCCGGAATGCAAAACCCCGAGAACTACCCGCTGACCGGCGTCGACCAGTTCTGGTGGGAGCGGCTGATGGCGCGCCGCACCCGGGAGCTGGAGTCCCTCAACGACAACGGCCCTGTCGAGGGCCGTTTCAACTCGCACGGGCGGCGCCGCTGGTGGAGTGCCCCTGGGAGGACCCTCGACGAGGTCCTCCAGCACATCCACGCCGGCAACCAGCCGCGCCTCGCGATGCCGCCGCCGGAGGCCACCCAGCCGTGGGTGGCGCGGCGGACCGGCGCGTCCTCGTCGTCTGCGACGTCGAGCTCCTCCGCCGGCCACTCTGTCTCCACCTCCCCCCCATTTCTAAACGCCGGACCGGCCGCACGCAGGCGCAACGGCGGCGCGCTCCGCATCGGCGAGCCACGCTTCGAACGCGTGGTTCGGCCGAAGACGGAGGACACCGGCGACGAAGATGAGGCCGAGTGGCCCGACCAAAAGGTCGCGGAGCAGATGTCTCTGGACACGCTGCAGCCGCTCGACCTCGACGCCGCCGCTCAGTGGAGTCTGCGCGACACCACCGAGTCTGAGCTCGCCCTTCAGCGCCGCCTGCTGGCTGAAGCCGAGCAGCGCAAGGCGGCGCACGAGCGCGAGGAAGCCGCGGCGGCGGCCCTCCTCCGCGTCCCTCCCCCACCGCCGCAGAAGGAGAACGTCTACATCGTTCTCGACGAGGACTCCGACGACGACGACGTGATCCAGCAGGCACTCGAGGTGAGCAGGTGGGATTGCGGCGGCGGCGACGAGGGACAGGGGGGAAGCAAGCGCCCCGGCGACGCCCCCAGCGACGACGACGGCGGCGACTACAGCCAGGCGATCGCCGCCAGCCTCGGGCTTAACTAGTTTAGATGTAGTTTAAATTTATCGTACTAGCTTAAATTCGCGCCGAATATGTACGCAGTTTCCGAATTTCAATAAAATCTCGCCTGTTTTCATTTTGCGTTTGTTTGGGCCGGTTCTTGGGCTCGGGACGCGACTGGGAAACGCGCCCCCCCAGGTTCCAGAATAGCGCCGTTTAGCGCCGCGGCGGCACCAAAACGGCGGCGTTTTGGGCCCTGGGGGGGCGCAACGGCTGGAGATGCCCTAATGCTTAACACATATTGACAGAAGTGGTTCACGACGGGCTGGCTGGGGGCCTTCTCACTAGCGACGTAAAATGAAAGAAAATTCAGAGTACGCGTGCATTTTTTTCCCAACAAGTAGTGCATGCCACATATATAGTGTCTGAGACACTTTGTGGATCCATGGTTGTAAGATTTCTTCTTGAACGCATTTTTGTGTTCCCAAGGGTTCAGAGTTTAAGACTTTGTTTATGGATCTATGGTTGTATGCTTCTTCTTAACGGGGTTTTGGGTTCCCAAAATAACTTGCGAGAACCAGTAGCTTTCTGATTTTCTGGTTCGAGACAGCTGCGTGAAGGATACGAATCATAAATTTCTTGTGTTCATGTCCGTCGTTTGCAACCGGGTTCATGAACCTAGTTTGAAAGTTTCAGACGAATAGTACTGACCAAAATTCATAGACATTCATGAAGCACATACACGAAGGAGAATGTTTTAGCACCCATAAGATAAGAAACAAATACAAGAACTAGTTTTTACAGATAACCGAGTGCATATAGGACACGATCACCCCGACAAACTAACACGAGATTCAACTAACAAAATAACACATCTATAGGACTAGCTGAATTAAAACCACCTTACAGAAAGTAGAAACCAAAAAGAACTTCGGCTAGAGCCAGCATTGGAGTATGCTTTGTCGATGGATCTGATGGATTCGTCTTTGGTGCTGGAGGATGAGAAGCAGCCGCAGATGAGCTCCAGAATGCTCTTCTTCACTCTGTTGTGGTCAGCCATCCTAGCTACTGATGGATGGATGAACCTAGCTTACAGATGGATGGCCAAAGATGTTCACTCAAGTTGCAATGCAACCGCTAAAACTGTGCAAGAGGTAGAGCTGGATGCTTGGTGCCCTGAGCAAGCCTCTCCACTGTCCTATTTATACTACCAACATAACTTGGTGTCACGGTAGAGGGAGAAGGCTGGCTTGCTTGGCAAGTAGAATTTGTCCAACCAATGACCAAAGAAAGATTCGATGGACGGAGAACAGGTCCTATAGCAAGTAGCAAGGGACTTGGAAGAGTAAAGAAAAGGCTTTAGAGTGTCTTTTGTGACAGTGTCAGTGTGAGCATTCTCACCTTCTGACCTGAACTTCCCTTTTTTTTTTTTTTGAAATGGAAACCGCGGCCCCGGCCTCTGCATCAGGACGATGCACACAGCCTTATTTTATTGAAAGAAAGTTGAATATCCATCCGATTACAAATCACCGATCACACAAGGTGGCTACAAAGATCAGCCACTCAAAAAGTGCAAGCTTAGACATCTAATCGTCTAGCATTAAGCCACCCAGCCCGGCTGTAAATAGCCCGAACGACCGCCATCATACGAGCACAGCCTGTATCCATAAGTCCTCGCTGATCGGCAGAGAGGAGGAAGGACCACATCTGAATAGAATATATCGCCTTGTTCACAACCTGCAAAAAATGAATATTGTTTTGTTTATTAAAAACCACATCATTGCGACAATTCCAAATCGCCCAAAGGACCGCCGCAACACCCACTCGTATGCGGGCTTTTGTTTTTTTGTCAATGCCATTTAGCCAGCTACCAAACATATTCGCAATGCTAGTTGGTGGATAAATGCTGAACGTAAAGTGAATAAGAAGCCAAATGTTACGAGTAAAAGGACATGCGATAAACAAATGCTCCACGGACTCTGTCGAGTCACAAAAGGCACATTTAGTACAACCTGTCCAATTCCTTTTAACCAAGTTATCCTTAGTGAGAATAACTTTTCTATTGAGGAACCACAAAAAGATTTTAATCTTTAATGGTACCTTCAAATTCCACAAGTATTTTCGCAAAAATCTCGTGGAACCATGAAGCAAATATGTATAGAACGATTTCACAGAAAATTGCCCATCATGGGTTAACTTCCAATAGAACAAATCTTCCGCATTATTCAGAGATACGCTCATTAATCTCTCTACCAAATGCAACCAGAGTTGTCTCCTAACACCGAAAATATTTCTCCTAAATTGAACATTAAGAGGACTATGTGCCAAAACATCAGCCACTAACACATTTTTGTGTAAAACTATGTTATATAAAGATGGATAGGTTTGTGATAACGGTTCATCACCTAGCCAAGTGTCCTCCCAAAACCGCACTTGCTGCCCATTTCCCAACGAGAACGCTCCCCGTGAGAAGAACTCATTTTTAACTTTCATAATACCTTTCCAAAAAGGAGAATCCAAAGGTTTTGCCTGAACCTGAGATAACGTTTTATCCCCTAGGTACTTATTAGAGAGGAGTTCTTTCCAGACTCCATCCTCATGTAGAAGTTTAAACAACCATTTGCTTAGCAAACACACATTTTTAATTTCTAAAACCTCGATGCTCAATCCGCCTTGATCTTTCGGGCGGCATACTATGTTCCATTTCGTAAGGCGATATTTTCTCTTCTTAGCATCGCTTTGCCAAAAGAAACGCGAACGGTAGAAATCTAATCTCTTCCTGACTCCTACCGGGATCTCAAACACAGATAAAAGAAACATAGGTAAGCTCGAAAGAACCGAATTAATTAAAATGAGGCGATCCCCATATGACAATAATTTACCCGCCCAAGAGCTTAGTTTCCTATCAAACCGGTCTTCCACCATTTTCCACTCCTTATTAAGCAGACGTCTATGATGAATTGGTATCCCAAGGTACTTAAAAGGTAAACTTCCGGCCTCACATCCGAAAATGAAACGATAATCATTTTCGGCTTCCTTAGCCTTCCCAAAGCAATAAATTTCACTCTTGTGAAAATTTATCTTAAGGCCAGATAATTGCTCAAACATCGCAAGAATGAGTTCCATATTTAAAGCCTTATGTAAATCATGTTCCAGGAAGAGAATAGTGTCATCCGCATATTGAAGAATTGATACCCCGCCTTCGACTAGGTGAGGTATCAGCCCTCCCACTTGACCATCCTCTTTAGCGCGCTCAATGAGAATAGCCAACATATCGGCGACAAGGTTAAATAGAATAGGTGACAAGGGATCTCCCTGCCTTAAACCTTTTAACGTTTGGAAATAATGACCGATGTCATCATTTACCTTAATACCAACACTACCGCCCTGAACAAAGCGAGCTATCCATTCACACCAAACCGGTGAGAAACCTTTCATCCGTAACACCTGTTGAAGAAAGGACCAATTTACTTTGTCGTACGCCTTTTCGAAATCGATTTTAAATAGGACCCCGTCCATCTTCTTCTTTTTAATCTCATGAATTGTTTCGTGCAAAATCACCACCCCTTCCAAAATATTCCTCCCTGGCAGGAAGGCTGATTGAGTGGGTCGAATAACTCGACTCGCAATAGAAGTTACCCGATTTGTTGCAACTTTAGTAAACACTTTAAAGCTAACATTTAATAAACAAATTGGTCTATATTGCTCTATCCTGCTGGCATCATCCTTTTTGGGCAACAACGTAATGATCCCAAAATTAAGTTTATATATTGGTAAATTACCACCATGCAGCTGAGCAAACATGCTTATCAAGTCCGTTTTAATGACATCCCAGAACCTCTGATAAAACTCAGCAGGAAACCCGTCTGGCCCTGGAGCCTTATTAAGTTCCATTTGGGATATTGCATCGAACACCTCCGTTTCCGTAAACGGTGATGTAAGAATTTCATTTTCTTCCGGCGAAACTTGAGGCATATCATCAATCATCTCCTCAACCATAGATACATTATTCGGGGCCGGTGCCCCAAATAATTTCTTATAAAATTCAGTTATGAACACCTTTAAATTCTCGGCACCCACAATTGTTCCTTCATCTTGTTCTAATTGAAAAATTCGTTTTTTCCTATGTTTACCATTAGCAATTAGATGGAAATATTTCGTATTACTCCCACCTTCTTGAATGTATTTGACCTTGGCCCTTTGCGCCCATTTGGATTCCTCATCCCGTCTTAATTTTGCTAAACACTCATCCGCCTCCTTTTTAGCTGCCCGCTCGGCAGCACTTAAAGGAGTTGTTTCAGATTTTATGTCCAACTGGTCAATTAACAACACAAGCTTATCTCTCAACAATTTATATTGACCACTTAAATTTTTTGCCCAACCACGCAAGAATTGCCGTAAGTGTCGAATTTTATTCTGCCAACGTTCCACCGGGCTATTTCCCTCTCTTATAGCCATCGATTCTCTACGCACCAACTCATAAAAACCATCATGACGCATCCATGATAATTCAAATGAGAAGTTACTCTTATTACCGATATGGGCATGATCTCCGGAGTCTAAGATCAATGGTGTATGGTCCGACCCCGCTCGAGTCAAAGCATGCACCGTCACTAGGGGATACTTCTGTTCCCATTCAACACTAGCAAGAAAACGATCCAGTTTTTCGTAGGTCTGGACCTCGCCCCTACTTGCCCATGTGTATTGGCGTCCCGATAATTCTAGCTCTTTTAAATCAAGACTCTCGATAATAGCATTAAAAATAAATGGCCAACGCGCATTAAAATTATCGTTATTCTTTTCTTCCTGACGCCTAATAATATTAAAATCACCTCCAATTAACATCGGAAGCTGTTCATTCTCACTAATCCGAACTAGTTCAGCTAGGAAGTCTGGTTTTTTGGAGTCTTGTGCAGCCCCGTAAACTACCACAAAAGCCCAAAGGAAACCATCAACCTTAGTTTTCACTCGAAACTTCACACAAAAATCCCCAGACACAACGGTTTGTGCCACTAGAGATTCGTTGTTGAAACCTATCAACATCCCTCCGGAACGCCCATGCGGTGGTAGACAGAACCAAGAAAAATCTTTACCCCCAGCAAGAAACTGTAAGAAATGAGTGGAACACGATGATCTCCCCGTTTCTAACAAAGCTATGAAGTCTAGCTTGTGTTGCTTAACAAATTCATTAACAGCCACATGCTTAGCCTGATCTCCGAAACCATTACTATTCCAAATTAAACCCCGCATTATTACTTTTTAAACAATTTCAGTCTAGCGCTTCTACGTGGTTTGTATTGTCCGCTAACAATCTTCTTACGATTACGTTTAACCGTTTGAGAGATTGTGCGAAGATCCGTTTGATCTTCAGCCAATTCAATATCAACATCAATAAGATCCTCACACAAGCTCGTTGCCTTTCTCATAACCAAACTTGAGTTATCATCATCTAAAACCTCCGGCATGTTGTTCTTAAGGTAGTTAATGGTTCTAGTACGCTCCTGTTCCAGAATACCCGCTATAGAAGCCGCAACATGATCTTTATTTTTACCTAATGAAACACCTAACCTATCCGCTCTCGAAATAATCTCAGAATTTGAAAAAGATAATAACGATAATTTAGAATGCGAAGAAATACCTGAAGCGAAGGCCAAATCTTTCTTATGCGCGAGCGCGATCGCCCTCTGCTCCTGAGGCAGATCCGCATCCGGCTTCGCCCTAAGACGAGGACTGGAGCGCACCTCCAGTTCGTCCATGGCTAGCCCGCTGTACGCCAAAATCTCCGCCTGAGATGGCCGATGTGCGGAAGGAGGTACCGCTGCCAACCCCAACCCGCCTGGTTGAGGTGAGCAGTACCCCTCATCCACCATAGCAGCGTCCGAGACATCCCCCCCAAACCCGCCTGGTTGACCTGAACTTCCCTAGTGTTAACTTGATGCTCTTCCATCGATCGTGTGCGACAAGCTAGACGGACTATATATGCTCATTCTCATTAGGGTCGTACGCGTATACTGGTACTGGTGCTAGATTAATTCCGTGGTCAAGTCAATGGCAAGTAATTTTCGTCAAAAGGAAAAAGTGTCGAGTAGCGTCCAGTACGTACGTATCAACGTTGAATCAACAACGGCCTTTTAATGACCATAACAGTTCGACCTAATCAAGTTTTTTTCAGCCTAACTAGCTAATCAAGTATACTGCTTAAAAGATACTACTAATAATTATCAACTGTTTGAGCTTGGCTTTGCACCCATTTCTCTTTCGATCTTGAAACTCACAAATCCTATGCACATTTCAAGAGGAAAAAGATAGAGATACATCATTCTTGCAACAATTTTTGTATTAGCTACAACACAATTTCTCGATGTGTTGATTGAAATGATCACTGAAATTTTTGGTATGATAGTGGTATAACTGTCCCAATTTTTAAACAGATTTTTTCATGACTATCAGTTCAAAAAAGGTTCTATTTTCTATACTCTTATGGCTGTCGTCCGGCAGTCCCCTTAGCCCCTCTTAATTCTTTCATGGTTCACAATGCGTCTGTCCACCACATCTTCCTTCGACTGATGGTCAACTTCTGCGAAATTTTATTTGAGTTTTGGAAATTCCATCCATTTCAGTAGATACTATATATTTTATTTTGTTCAAAATATTCAACTTTTTACATTTGAAAAAATTCTCAATATTCCTCAGGTTTTGGATTGATTTAAAAATAAATTCAATTAACATTTTCGTCATTTAGCCAAAATACTAACAAAAAGCACTCAAACTCTATGAATTTCGGTGATTTTTTTTAGAAATGAAACATATATTTCCGAAATAAAAATTGAAATCCACCATAATTATAAAGTCAAGACGCCCCAACACGTACCAATAAACACGCCTCTCAGCCCCATGTAGCGACCATAACCGTCAAGCAAACGTGTGAGCTCGTTGTTCCCGGTCGCCACCGCCATCAGCTCAACAGTCGCCATTTACCTTGTCCGCGGGTGTGCCTCACACTCCACTTTCACCCATCCTTCGTCTTCCTTTGGTTCTTATTCTCCTTCCTTCTCCATGCCCCTCTTTCCTCGTGTGGTAAGCCGAACTTTTTGTTCCCTTTTTTTCTTATCCTTTTCTTTTTCTTTTGGCAAGCAAGTAGTTTTACCATGAGTTTAAATTTTTTTGGCAGCATATATATGTAACTTTCCGTAAACACAAAACATGCATGTTAGGATAGAAAATCTTATTAAGAGAAACAAATACACATTATATAAATCGTTCATGAGCCGATGTGGGCTTTGTGCATTGGTCGTGAGGATTGTGTCATTGGTGTTCGACCGCGGCAAAGTCCGAATCACAGGATTAGATGCGGTGGGTGATGATGATTATGCTTATGGAAAGCCTCGACGGTTGTTCTCTTCTAGACGGTGTGTGTGTGCACATGCGTGTTTGCTCTCGTGGTCAGGTTGGCGGTATGTACCCCTACCGCGGTGCTCCATGATGGTTGTCCATGGGCTGGTTGTAACCTTTGTTTTATAACCTGTTTTTTCTCCGATTAATTGGGCAATTCTCTTCTTCTAAATTCATAAAAATGGCATGTCTTTTGTCTTGCTAAAACAAAAACATATTGACACACATTACAAGATAAAACATCTGAGTAAGACCAAAAAGAACCCAACATTACACATCATACCAAATACTAGATTTTTTTTTTCAGAACTTGGTATGTAGATGACATTTGCAACCAAAAAAACTACTCCCTTGCACATCTAACCACACACATCAGTTGCTCGTGGTACTTGCAAGACACATGTCTAATTAAGTTCTTGAAAACATTACACTCGTTCGAGATCTATTCTTCGTTGTCTTGTAGTTACTCTTCCGTGCTCGGCGACGAGCAGCCGCAGAGTAACTGCCAGATGCTCCTCTTCACGCTGTTGTGACCAGCCATTGTTTTCCTTGCTTCCTCCTAAAATATCTCCTACTCCTAGCACCACAGGCTAAAAATGCTCCAAGAATTCCTACCTGATACAGAAAAGTTCCTTACATGAGTTACGGACTTGTAATTTACAAAACCAAATATCACCGGCCTTCTCTTCATAGCACTACAAATTTACATAGATAGGTACCAGCAAAACTGGTACTAAATAGTACTAACCCTCCGTCTCAATTTTTTTTTCGAGAATAACGGGGGGAGAGGTTCCCCACCGCTTGTATATATAACTCGAATGCAGTCCCTCAAAAACGGACATAAACAGTTTTACATCATGAAGCAATACATGGGGGGGGGGGGAGATTACAATAACTAAACATGCACTAACAGTCCACGAAGGGACTCTGCAGCGGGGCGGTCCTCAGCCCTGAGACGATGAAGCCACGTAGCCAGGTCCGCAGCGGCTCTACGGAGAATGTCAGCGGCGGAGCAGGGGAGTTGGTTGAACACAAATCGTTCCTAGCCTTCCACAACTGCCAAAGAAGCGCCCCAAGACAAAGTTCCCAGCAAACCCGCGGAGCGGGAGACGGAGGGGAGAGATCCCAAATGGAGAAGGATGGAGGTATGGAACATCCGATTCTGTCCCAAACCTCGGCGGCGACGGAGCAATCGAAAAGGATGTGGCGTGTGGTCTCGTTGGCTCCACAGGAGGCGCAAGAAGGCGATGGAGCACAATTTTTATGGTGGAGGTTAGCTCTAGTACTAAGTCGATCGGAGTCAGCTAGGACGCAGAAAATTTTGATTTTTGGGGGAAGCCGCGAGTGCCAGCAAGTGATCGAGGAGGAGTCGAGGACGCTCCCGGGGGATGTCATAGAATAGACGGAACGAGTGCTGAAGGAGGAGCACTCACCCCATGCAAGGATGCGGCGGTCCTCGGCCTCATCAAGGGTCACAGACGCAAGAATGTCCTGGACCAACGCAAGCTCGCCGGAGGAAACAGATGAAAGACGAGGACGGAGGGAAAGCCCGGAAGACTGAGCAGCAGCGATGGAGATATTCGGCCGGAGACAGTGAGAGAAAAGGGCTGGAAATTTGGCCGCGAGAGTGCCATCGGGAAGCCACCGGTCCAGCCAGAAAGAAGTGTGCTTGCCATCATGGACAAAACACCGGGAGATAGACATGTAAGTGGGAAGGCAGAGGTGCACAATGGACTCCAAGAAGGAAGGGGAGCGGGAGACGTCGCCCAGATCGTGTTTATAAGAACGCCAAAACCAGGTCTTCCACGGCAGCTCCTCCCGCTGGTGAAGCTTGTGAACAAAAGTCATGAGAAGCACGAGGTTTTGCCGATGGATGTCCCGCATCCCGAAGCCACCGACCTGTTTAGACAAACAAACCTTATCCCAAGAGATCAAACAGCGCGCTCCGGAGCATGAATCCTTGCCCGTCCAAAAGAAGGAACGGCGCCTCCTGTCCAAAGCCTCAATAACACCACGTGGCAAAAGAAAAGAACACATAAAATAAGTAGCAAGGTTATTTAACCCAGCATTACAAAGAACAAGTCGCCCCCCGGAGGAAAAAAGCATCGCGCTCCAACCAGAAAGTCGACGGTCGAAGGAGGAGATGAGAGAGGTGTAAGCCGAAGGAGGCAGTTTGGTGGGGGAGAGGGGAAGTCCCAGGTAGGGTTGGGGGAAGCCTGAGATAGGGCAACCGAGGGTGGCGGCAAGGGCGTTAGCGAGGAGAGGATCCACGTTCATCGGAATAAGGCAGGATTTGTGAAAGTTGATGGCTAGGCCAGAGGCAGCGGCGAAGTCGTCGAGGATGCCTTTAAGATGAGACGCGGAGGCGAGGTCCCCGCGGCAAATTATGACGGTATCGTCGGTGTATTGTAGGACAGCCGGCGGGAGGCCGGCGTCAACTGGATGGTGGAGGGCACTACCGAGGTGAGCGCGGCGGATAAGACGCTGGAGGACGTCGGCGACAATAATGAAGAGGTGAGGCGAGAGGGCGTCGCCTTGACGAAGGCCATTCTTGCGCCGGATCCACGGCCCGGGAACACCGTTGAGAATAATGGAGGTGTGGCCGGAAGTAAGGAGGTCAAGCATCCAGTTGCACCATCGTTCATCGAAGCCCCGAGCCCGAAGGATGGTGACAAGACTGGCCCAGTTAACAGAATCGAAGGCTTTACGGAAATCGATTTTGAACACCAAAGTGGGCGCTTTGCGGAGATGGCAAGTACGGACAAGACCGGCTGCGTAAACGATGTTCTCGGAGATGCGGCGCCCAGAGAGGAAACCAGTCTAGTCGGGGCCCACAAGCGAGTGGATGGAGGACTGGAGGCGAGAAGTTAAGACTTTCGTGATCATTTTGGCAATGCAGTTCTGGAGAGAGATGGGGCGAAAATCCCCCGGAGTGCGCGCAGCCTCGTGCTTAGGAAGGAGGACAAGATAGGCCCTATTTATATGGGAAAGGTCGATAGTCCTGTCAAAGAAACTCTCAAAAACCGCCAAGACGTCCGGACCAATCGTGTTCCAAAATGTGGAGAAGAAACTAGGGCCGAAACCGTCCGGCCCAGGGCTTGAGTCGACGTTCATTTTGGTGAGGGCGACAAGAATCTCTGTGGAAGTGAAGGGGGCAGTGAGGGAGACCGGGAGGGGGGTTGGGTTGGGGTAGAGAGAGTTGAGAGAGAAGTTCCAAGAGCAGTCCGAAGTTGTACCGAGAAGACCGCGGAAGAAATTGTTGAGAGCCCTAGCCTTATCAGCATGCGCCGTACAACTGACACCGTTGAAGTCCAGAACCGGGATAGTATTGCGACGTTTGTGGCAGGAAGCAAGAGCGTGGAATAAACGAGTGTTTTCATCGCCTTCGAGCGCAAAACGAATTTTAGCTCGGGAACGCCAATAAATCCATTTTTCATTGATCGAGAGGTGGAGGGCGTTGATGGTCAGGAGCGAAGCCTAGATTCCAAGGCAGAAAGAGGTCTATATTCCTCAATAAAGTCGAGGAAGTCAATGACAATGCGGGCGTATGATTCCCTCTAAAGGAAGGGGGGCATCCTCTTAGTCCAAGATTTGCAGCAGCCGCGGCAGCGACGAAGCCTAGCAACGAGGCGGGCAGTCGCGTCATGCCGGAACGTGCTAGACCAAGCGGAAGCGATGGAGTTCCGGAAGCCAATATGGAGCCCCCAAGAACGGTTGTATCTGAATATGGTGGAGCGAGGGATGGTGGAGGAGATTGTGGCTAGAAGGGGGACGTGATCAGAGGTGTCTCTCGTCAGGGAGGATAAGGAAGAGGAGGGAAATAAGGAGTTCTAAGCGTTGTTAATTAAGACACGGTCGAGACGGACCAGAGTAGGTGTCGCACGGTTGTTGGTCCAGGTGTAACGACGGTCGCGTAGAGGGAGGTCGATGAGAGCGAGGGAATGGATGCAATCGTTAAATAGAGAGGCTTCAGAAAGTTTGAAGTTATCATTGTTGCGGTCGTCAGCATCTCAGCATAGATTGAAGTCCCCGCAAATCAACCAGGGGACGGAGTCGCCGGGGTCATGAGAGGTGAGGTCCTGGAGGAAAGCGGCTTTCTCAGAGTGGGAGCAAGGGGCGAACATGTTAGTTAAGCGAAAAGGGGTGTTATCGGCGCGAAAGGAAAAATCGGTCGAGAGGGCGTGGGTGCTAGCAGACGAAGACGAACTCGAAAACAGGGAGCAGTCCCAAGCGGTGATTATCCCACCCGCCGAACCAATTGCATGGATACATTCGTACGTGCGAAGGTGAGGAGGGAGGAAGGAAGAAGCTTTGCTGGGGGGGGGATAGAGGCTAGTTTGCTCTCCTGGAAAGCAACTATGAGTGGTTTTACAGAGGCAAGGTCTGAGGAGACTACGTCACACTTAACAGGATCACCAAGTCCACAGATGTTCCAAGTTTCAACAAGAAAAGACCTTGTATTCATTTATCAGAGGGGAAATCACCAAGGTACAACAACTGAAAAAGAGGCATCGAGGCATCCCTGCGGCACAACACAGGGGACAGAAGGTAGCCGACGCAGCGGCGAAAGCAGATTCCGACAACCACCGAGACGGCAGGTGGCGCACGGACGGGAACAAGCTAAAACTACAGAAAGAAGGGCCTACGCAGCGGCGCAAACCGGGGCAGAAACCTAACAGAGGGCGTCCCAAAGGATCAGAGAAGATCATGGCGACTTGGAAGTCACCGCGCTGCTGCTAGCGAGAGCAGCAGGATCCACACCGCAAGGCGCGCCCAGCTCTTGGAGAAGGGCTAACGGGATGGGCCCGGGCACTGCGTCCTCACCACATGCCCTGGCAAGGGCGACACGCGGGCGGGGCGAACCCTTGGAGCCGTTGAAGCACAGCGCCTTCATCTCCTTTGCCCTAGAGAGCATGTCGGAGTAGAGGGCGGGCTCCTTCGATGCCAAGCGAGCGCTCCTTGAAGGCTGAGTCCGCAGCACGCTTGCGGCGCACCCGCTGCTTCCGAGCAGCATCTTCATGGTCATCCGAGACGACAATGAAGGTGGGCTGAACCAGAGCGTCCACTCCAGTTGGCGCTGCAGCCGGGGGCGGAGAAGCGTGGGGCGCGAGCGTATCGTACTACTGAAGAAGAAGGGGAGCAGGTTCAGAACAGATCGGAAGAGAAGATAACGAAAAAACGGCAGAGGGAAGAAGATCAGCAGTGTTATCGAGGCCAACCTGGTCGGCATCCAGCCCGACGTCGGGGAATTCCGCAGCGAGGCGGCGAGCCAGGATCCCGTCCCAGAGGATGCACGCAGAAGCAGCAGATGCCGGCCTAGAAACAGGGACCGGCTCGCGGGCGGAGGGAGAGCGCGGCAGGACAGCGGCTCGGCGGGCCACGACCCTACTCCAGAGAGCGACAGGGCCCGAGAGAAAGTCACCCGCGGCAGAGCCAGCGCAAGGCCCAGCCGGACGCCCACGCAAAGAGCCGTTGCCAATGGAGAGGTTCTCGAGCGAAGCGGTGTCGATGTCGTCCAGGCCGGCGCGACGAGGCCGAGCACCAGAGGCATCGTAAGGAGTGGGGGCGGGGGCGAACGCCTGGTCGCGGCGTGGCGACTCGTCGCCACCTTCACCATAGTGGCCATCGTGAGAAAAAGGGTCGGAGGAGGGCCAGGCGCGGACCACCTGCAGCGAGACCACCGTTGTACTCACGCCCTCGAAGTCGTGGAGGATCAAGGAGGGAGGCACGTCCCCTTCTTTCTCGAGGTGGAGGACAAGGCGAACCGCTAAGTAGTCAAGGCCATTCAAGCACAAGGGATCGATACAGCATACGCTGCCGATCGGGCGGAAGGCGTCCCGAATCCCGCCCTCATTCCAATGTTCCAAAGGGAACCCGAAAGCGGAGATTTGCGCGAATTGGGAGAACCTCCAGGACGACCTGTTGTCCGTATCCTCCGGGCGCTCGAGGGAGACCGAGTGACCGAGAAAGGAGGACGGGAAGAGCGCCATGGTGGTCTCCCTCGCCTCCGGAGAGTCGAAAACCACCATCAGGGCACCGAAGTGGGAAGCGGCGAGCCCCACCGTCGGGTTGCCTCCGCGCTCCTCCAGGGCACGACGAATGACGTACCCAGGACTTGCAGCGGGAGGGTCGAGGAGCGCAAACGCGAAGCAGCGGCTCCGAGCCAAGTCCTGCGCCATCGGCATGAAGAAGACGGCGGGGGTGGGTCATGGAGAAGAGGCCACCTGATCGTAGGGCCCCCCAGCCGGCAACACGAGGGGGGCAGGGGACGGCGAGGAAGACCAAGGAGAGATGGGGCCGCGCGGGTACGGGGTAGGTGGGCGGAAGAACATCGACGGGCCGCGACCCCCATCCGAGTCCGAGCGTCGAGGAGGCGGGGACCGAGGTCCCCTGGAGTCCGGAGGGGGCGAGCGGGACCGGCCGGCGCGGAGGACGCTGCTCAACCTGGGAGATGCAGGAGCAGAGGAAGTGTGAGGCGGGATGTCCGCGACGACGGGGGAAGAAGCCGTGGAAGGGGAGTAGGCAAGGGGGGAGTACTTACCTGTTGAACTGCGGTGCCCGAAGCGGCCGCAGAAACACCGGATGGGATCCCGGCAGTCCCGCACCCGGTGGTCGGAGCTGAGGCACCTAAAGCAGCTCCGAAGGCAGCGGGAACGGCGGAAGACGAAGGAGAAGCGGCGAGTGGTGGGAGGAGGATCCGAGGAGAGGAGGGCATCTAAATAGGAAGGGGAGGGAGGGGCAACGGCGAAAGCCGTGCGGCGCGGGGAAGTGACAGGTTCTAGCTCGGCGCCGGTCATAGGTGGCAGATGAGTGGCGCTGTCAGACGGAGCGGCGAGGGCAGAGAGCGGCGTAGGGGGATGGGACAGAGCGGTGGCGTGATGGGCGAGAGGGGAGGAGTCCGGGGAGGAAAAAGGGGGCACAGAGCTTGGGTTCGCAGGGATAGGATAAGTCACGGGTGAAAGTGCATCCCTACGGGGTGTAGTGGGCCCGGGAGGGGAGCGGTGTGAGACACGGCAGGTTTCCACACCAGGTGCGGGAGAACCGGATACGGGGATGGACTCCGAGGCAGGACGGTGCGGGTCAAGGGGGACAAGGTGGGCCAAGGAGAGGGCCAAGGGGTCAACGGAACCGGTGTCTCCTCCCGGAGATTCCGAGACGACTAGTGGGACCAGGGAGGGAGAGGAAAGCAAAGCGAGAGCCGCCATGGCTTCAGCCCGAGAGGCGTGAAGGATGAACCTAGAGTCGCCTATTCCGAAGGATCCGTAGTGAATAATCATTTGGGCGACACCAAGGGAGGCAGCCACCGCTGTGAACACGAAAGGGTGGATTTGGCAAACAGTGAAGGAATCGGGGGCGACTGTGAAGAAAAAATTTAAAGCGTTTTTAAGGATGAAACCATTGCAATTTTTTCCAAGCTTCTGAGGAGTAATCCAGAAACGCCCGGGGGAGAAAAGATTTTTAAACTTAGGAGAAAATGCCACAGTGGTGCGAAATTGGCGAAGGACGAGAAGAACCTGGGTTGGATTGCGGCGCGCCGGCGGTACGGATCCGCCGGCTGGAACTCGCGGCGGAGGAGCTGCTGGCGATGTCGAGGGATGAGGAAGGCAGCGGAGCACGGTCGGCGACGACGGCAGGAGAGGCAGTCCAGCCGGCATCGCCAGCGCGAGGCCTCCCAGGATCTTCAGCACGCGCAGCACCAGGCGGGGGCGCGACCGGGGGGCGGAGGTATGGTGGAGAGGCGGCGATGTGGTGGCTAAGGTTGCAGGGAAGAAGAGGGGCAACTCGAGCGCTGCGGGGAGGGAGAGGAGCGGGGGAGGGACGGCCCCAAGACCGCCGGCAAGCCATGGAGGCGCGGAGCCGCGCGGTGGCGACGATGAATCGCCCATCCGGCGGGCTCCGTAAAACCAGGAGCGAGCGACCCCTCCGTCTCAAATTAATTGTCACAATGGACAAAATTGATGTATCTAACACTAAACTATGTCTAGGTACATCCATTTTTGTCCATCTTTGTGATAATTAATTTGAGACGGAAGGAGTATACATGTTCCGTCAGAAAAATTTATGCATGAAAAACAGTGTAACAATTCCCTTCTCCGCAGGGCAGAGAAATTACCTGGAACAGTAACTGCTTGGGCTAATTAAGCAAGGACAGGATTGATTGATGCAACGAGCAGCACTTCAAAAGGTCTATTTATAGAGGCCACACACTCTCACTGACACTCAGCACAAGTTGTTTACTGTTATTAGTTAGTTCCTACATGGATTTTACTAGGAAAAGAACATGAAGAGACACCTGAAAATTCAGTGAAGGGTTCTATTCTGCTTCTAGAACTCCAAGTCAACATAATCAGAGAAACATGGGTTGCACGTACTGGAAAAGTACATGAATACTCAAGAAGAAAAATATAGCTCAACATAGACCAGCCCGCCGGTAATAGTTAATCTCTGTACTTGCCCAGTATGGCTTACTCTGCAGTTGGTATAGAATTTTCAGTGAAAGATACTTCTAAATCTTGCCAAGTAAGATTATCAAGGTTCTTGTAATGCAAGGAACTATGTGCTGCTTCCAGGCTGGCTATCCTGTCTCCGATACTTAGACCAATGACCAGTTTGAGAACTGAAGACAACAAGAAAATGACTATTGAAGTATTGAATGACTTGGGCTGACCTGACCGTTTACTTTTGAGAACTGCGACGTTCTGCGTGTTTCTGTCAGTGACTTTGACTACGAATAGGACTGAATAATTTTTTTCAGAGATACAGTACCCTCCGACCCATTTTAGACGTCGTTGAAAATGGGATGAACATGTATAAATCGTAGTACAACTTGCGACAGTCTTATAATTAAGTTCATAGGGCGTAATATTCATGAAGCAAGTACATACACTTAGGAGAATGGTTTAGCACCCATATACAAGAGCTGGTTTTTACAGATAACCGAGTGAATACATGACACAAACAGAACCGACAAACAGAAAATTCACCAAACAAATCAACACAACTATAGGACTAGCTGAATTAGATTTTACAACAAATCAACTGGAACGCACGTACGCCTGCATGTATACCTCACTTTCGGTTAACCACGTTACAGAAGCACAAAAAAAAAAACTTGGGCAAAAGAGCCAGCGTTGGAGTACGCTTTGTCGATGGATCTGATCGACTAATCTTTGGTGCTGGACGAGGAGAAGCAGCCGCAGATGAGCTCCAAAATGCTCTTCTTCACTCCGTTGTGGTCGGCCATGGATCCCTGTGATCGACGAACCTAGCTCGCAGATGAACTTCAGTTCGCAGATGGAATGGCACAGATTTGTTCTCCCGAGCAAGAGGACGAGCTGGGTGCTTGGTGCCTGAGCAAGCCCTTCCATTGTCCTATTTTATACTACTACCAAACTTCTTGTCGCCAGTAGAGGGAGAAGGTTGGCTTGCTTTGCAAGTAGAATTTTTCCAACCAATGACCAAAGAAAGGTTCGTTGGACAGAGAACGGGTCCTATCTAGCAAGTGACGGTTTAGCTGGGGTGATGGTGACTTGAAAGAGTAAAAAATGACTTCAAAGTATCTTTTGTTACTGTGTCAGTGTGAGCATTCTCAAGTGTGAATTTCTATCTCTGGTAAGAAATGACTTCAGAGTATCTTTTCCTTTGATCGTATGCAACAAGCTAGATGGAATATGCTATTTTTTTCATAGCGTCGTTCCGTGGTCAAAATCTATGGCGAGTAATTTTCGTCAAAAGGAAAAGGTGGCGAGTTACGTACAGTACTCCCTCCGTCCTGGTGTATAGGGCACAATCTCAAAAACATATAGTCCCATCTATTAGGCACATTTTGCATTAATTCTCTTCTAATTAGTGGGTGGTTGGCTTTCTCGACCCCTCTCCACCAATGCATGTAATGTTTAAACCCCAATGAATGACTACCTTGGGCCTAGAGAATTGCTATATGTGCCCTATACACCAGGACGGAGGGAGTAGGTACTATTAACGTTGACTGACGGACAGCTAGCTTTTGAACAATGGCCTTTTTAATGACCATAACTGTTCGACCTAATCAAGTTTTTTGGGAACCATCTTAACTAGCTAATCAAGTACTGCTTAAGAGATAATAATTATCAAGTGTTTGAGCTTGGCTTTGCACTCATTTCGCTTTCGATCTTGAAACTCACAAATCCTAGGTAAATTTAAGGAGAAAAAGATAAATCACGTACTAGCTTAGATTAAGAAAAAGGAGGATAGCAGGGAGAAGGAGTCATGCATGTTTCAGTATACTAATATTAAGGTAGAAGTAGAACTAGCATATAGTGGCCCTCGCATTTGGACAAGATTGGAGCATCATATTTGGTACTTGCATGTAATCTTTTGGTAAATATGTAGATGGCCTGGAGTTTATGTATATTTTGGAGTAATTAGGTCGCTAGATGGCCTGGAACTGCAACTAAATAGATGGCTTGGAACTAATATTTTGTTGCACTATGTAATTACCAACTTGACGATATCCTTGATGCTGTGTTGCACTATGTTATTGAGATACTTCATGTTATTTGTTGGAACTAGCATAGTGGCCCTCGCAAATGCGAGGGCGTCATCTATATTTTGGTTGAAAGTGTTAAAAAGTAAGAATTCAAAAGTCGTATATAGATACTTGTATCACATG
This sequence comes from Alopecurus myosuroides, assembly GCA_028641055.1. Classification (NCBI taxonomy): domain Eukaryota; kingdom Viridiplantae; phylum Streptophyta; class Magnoliopsida; order Poales; family Poaceae; genus Alopecurus; species Alopecurus myosuroides. Next base: position 59,156,320 of record CM054060.1, on the reverse strand, counting down.
AATACAAATAAGAAGGTTTTGTATCCACCCCATATTAAGATCCGTACGCAATCACTTTTCACGTAAATATATTTAATCTTCCATGTTTCACTAATCATCCTAGAAATTAACTTCTATCCACCCTGCTGCATTTAATAACATCTATGAAGATCTATATAATGTGATCAGTTTATCTATAATTATGAATATGGTTTTGGCTGCAATACATCTATATATAATGTAAAAATTTATCGACTATCAGAGGCCAATATGTTTTATATAGCTTATATACTAACAAAAATTAAAGATCTATCAGACTTCTTCTACTTATTCAATTGGGTCCACTGTTAATCAAATAATGGTTTGCTTTATATAAGAATACTACCCATAGTTTTTTTTTTCTATCTTACTACTTCTAATCGTCGCTCATGTGTGAAAGGGCGACTCGTTCCTCTCTCGATCCTTTTCTGGACACTTAAAATATTATACTGGTTTACAATTTTGTGAGTCGATTGCCCATTTATACTATTTAGTTTTGTCGAGGCCATTTTTTTACTTATTTATAGTTTTCCATGACTCCACCCAACTGACAACCGCATCATTATTTGTGTGAATTCATGATTTTTTTTCCTACGGATCATGCCTTTAGTGCCAATATCAATGCTCCTCCCGTGTATTGAGAGTAGGTACACTCCTTAGCTTTTGGATTTGAAGAAGATACAATAGAAAGAAACAAAGTAGTACTCCCTCCGTTACTAAATATAAGATGTTTAAGGTATTACTAATGTTGTCTGGATACATGCTAATATGAGTAAACATATATATTAAAAGTTGTCTACATATATATAGACATGTGTGAATGTGAAAAAGAGCTAAAACATTTTACATTTAGAAATGGAGGGAGTAGTATCTTTTGAAGTAATATGTTTGGATACGTGGTGTTGATAGGACGGAAAAAAGAAAGAAAAATATTTCCTCAAATTCCCGTTTCCTTGTCCGACCGACCCATCAAGAGACTGCCGACTGATTCTACCCACGTGGATGCCACACAAACAGCTACATATGCACGGATCGGAAACTGCCCTTGGAAACGCTTCGTACCTATGATGGACTGACCGATTCTAACAATCTGTGTGCACCTAAAAAAAACGGATTGCAAAAAATGAAAAGTGCATGCAAAAAAGAGCCAAACGTTTCCGATGAACCGGTAGCTAGCAGCCTAGCATCGATCGGAAACGGCCTTGGCCAACAGCGAACCCGGCCTATTTTACATGTCATCGATATAATAAAGAAACAAAAGCCAAAGTGGTTATTTTGCCTGATTGACGTGAGACGTGACAGTACCTTTTTGTCGGGGAACCGCTACTTAAGTTTGTCGTGTCAAATGTTACAACGCACCTTTCTTTTTGTTAATTTTAAAGTTAATCTAAACCGTAATAATTAGGACCCACCACTTAATCAACGGAGGAGATATTTTGATACACGTGGAGCAACCTGGTGTCTCTATTAGACAACCTTATTTTGCTTTTAGTATATAAATATATAAATAATAGATTTATTTCATAGCTACGTTATTACAACACATATAGTATGCACCACCGATATTTCAAAGTCGCAACATAATTCATAATTGAAGCATAATAAATAACTGTGAGTACTCCATAACGGATGCATAATTCAAACATCACTGACATAGACTCACAACTGGAGTGCATTACATACCATAATAACTGAAAGTTCTTACAACTTTGAGTTCAGAATAGAAATTTAAGCTAAAGTGTAAATAGTTATTACAGTTACTCAGCTCAAATAGTTATTACAAACTCAGACTAACACTAGCTTAAGCACACACTGGCTTAAGCAAATCCATGGTCACATTGACCAGTGCCGTCGATCCACCCACGCCAGGTCTTGAAAGTATGTCGGCGTGTAAGGTCTTCTCCCTCGTCAGGTAGGTACCTCTCCGGGAGATCTTTAGATAACTTCTCATCGCGGTCGATCACCTCCTTGACGTGCAATAGCACGGTATATTATCTCGGCAGCTTCTCTTTCTGAATTCTTGGGGAGATGGCAATTCAACGTCATCATCGGAGCAGGCACCCACCGTAGAAGGCACCAGCACTATCAACGTGAGTACCTTCGGCATGGCCAAAGGCTCACGGAGCCATGCCGTGATCGGCAACACCCAATGATCGTTGGCTGGCAGAATGTCAATAAGCTCGCCGCTGATGGCAGCAACCAACTGCTGCACCGTCTCCCGCTCCCAAACATCCTCGGACAGTCTGTCGATGCTTAGCGCCATCTTGAACTCCATCTTCCCATCCGTGCCACGCGCATATATGCTCCACCGTTTGAAATACATTCAGCTCTGTGCAACTGAGCTCCCGAGAAGCCATCACCACACGCGTGCAATCTGCCTCCGAATCGAATTGGACGAAGAAATGGAATGGTGGGGCGCAAACCTCCACCTTCACCGTCGATGGGAGCACGATGCACTTGAGCTCCATTGCCTCGAGCAGAGCTTCCACCGTCACCCGAGGGCCATCTCCATAGACGGTGGCAAACAACGCGCGACCTCGGTATCTCCGCTCATTCGCAACCATCCCCGCAGTGCGATTGACGATGACGTGTTTCATGTACGGCCGCAGGTCGAGGTTGCCGTGCCTATGTATCTCCTCGATGAGCCGACGGCGTCGGGGATGTTGCCCCAGACCGGCACGGTCTCATCGACGCTGCCGCCGACAACAGAAGACTCGCTTTCGTAGCTCACGCGCCCACCCCCCCGCCGCAGTCGCCACCGCCAACCATTGTATCCCCCCCCCCCCCCCCCCCCCGCACTGCTCCCTCACAATCGTCGACGCTGATACCTAGGGTTTTCAATTTGGGGAACAATTTTGATTTGGGAATGATTTCGATTTATCCTTCATAATAGGACAACTCAGTCATGGGCCATCATGACAGAGCAAAGAAAATATGATGGGTTATTTGCAAAAAAGATCGGCCGAATCGAGCTCACGTGACAGTCCACGGTCAAAAACCGGTCAACAAACTCGAAAGTGACCAAAGTGCTCGCAGATGTTCACTTGTGTGACGGGTTCATCACCACTTTTCAGTTGTTTGACTTAAGTGCACCCACTTGACGAGTCCGTCAGTGCCATTTACTCAAAACTTGCCTATGTACATGAAACTTGCAACAAAAATACTCCACTTGCAAACATACGCGTAATTACTAATTAAGTTCTTGGAAAGGTTTCACCCTTTTGAGATCCCTATGCGCTCTTCCTCGGTTATTCTTCCATGCTAGATAATGAGAGCCACAAAGTAACTGACGGATCCTCTTCACGCCACTGCGACCAACCATTGTTCTCCTTGCTTCCTCTTGAAACCTCTCCTATATCTGTAGGCTTAAAATGCTCCAAGAAATCATTTCTGACACAACATATTTTGAGTTACCGAAATATCATTTTGAAGAACAAACATCACCGGGCCTCTCTAGAACTATAAAATTGTCAACCAATATAATTGGAAAAGTTTCTCTTTATCTTTGATCTACTTTATACGAGAATCTCCTCATCACTATATATTGATTGGGCCATGTGATTTTATTTATAAAGGAGGACGAAAACCCATTTCAAGAGAGAGAAGTACTACTATAACAGAAATGAAGAAAAAAACATACTTATATAAACATTTTACTCTAATTAGTTAGTATTCCTAACTTACCGAGATTTCACTAGGAAAATAACATGAAAAACATAAGAAAATTTATCGATGAATAAGTCATGTTCTGTACTCCGCCTACAGTGCTCCAAGTTACATAGCCAGAGAAACTTGGATTGCACGAACCTGGAAAAATACACGAAAGTTCACAAAAAAAAGAGCTCAACCTTGACGAGGTCGCTGATCATAGTTTTTTCTTTTCAGATCTTCGCTGATCATAATTAATCTATGCACTTGAGTAGTATGGCTGATTTACACTTGTCATTGAATATTCGGTGAAAGATACAAGCGCGCTAAACCTTGCCAAGTAAAGATACATGCAGCTGCAACTTACTGTAATTAGTTAGTATAGGTAGCCTGTAGGGGTTTTACTTGGAAAAGAGCCCGAAAAGACACATAAAAATTCAGTGAAGAAGTCATTCCCCGTGAATGTTCTGCTTATGGCACTCCACTCCAACTCACATAACAAGTGAAACATGGGTTGCACGTACCTGGAAAAAGCCATGAATAATCACAAAAAATAGAGCTCAGCCTAGACCGGTTGCCGGTCATAGTTAATTAATCTCTGCACTTCGGTAGTATTCCTTAGTTTCTACTCGGCATAGTCATAGAATGTTCAGGGAAAGATACATGCAAAATGTTGCCCAAGTAAAAAAACAGATTGCTTGTGATGTATGTATATGCTGCTGGCACTCGCTATCTGGTCTCCGATAATTGACCAGTGACCAGTTTTAGAACTGAAAACAATCAAAAAATGGCACTGACTTGGGCCGACATGACCGCTTCCCTTGGAGAATTCCGTGTGTTCCTGCCGGTCAGCGTGTGCGCGTGACCGTGACTGGGAGGTTAATTTAACAAGCTCCGTAGCTGCGTAGCATTCAATGGGTTTTCTGGTCGGCATGCATGCAACACAATCGGTTAGGTTACATAAAGTATATTGTACGCGTAAACGTAGATTGAATTGACGACCCATCTCTCTGTCTGTCCGTTGAAGCTACAGCTTAGGAAGCTCCATTGACTGATTGAAGATGCACAGAACGGTTCAGTTCAACTCTTGCTAGTACTGATACACGTTATAGAAATTAGTGTTTAACATTAATACGGACGCGGCTCAAATACTTTTATTAATTTTAACTGCAAGTTTCTTCCCAAGGAACTGTAGGGCGTAATAGGAATCACAGTGTGAAACCCATCCATGAAAAAACTGACGTCATGGTCTCGATCGGTAAATATGGTATATGGACAAAATGTATCTTATCAACATTTATCGTTCTTTTGGGACATCTTCGTGTTCGTCAATCTGACCCTTCCATGAAAACATGCATGACTTTGTGTATTTCTTATGGTTGTTTTAGTTTAATGTTTTAAAATGCTGATAGTGATGCACGTAGAGGAAATTAATGCTTAACACATATTGACAGAAGTGGTTCACGACGGGTGCGACAAGCTAGATGGACTATGCTCATTTTCATTAGGGTCGTACGCGTATACTGGTACTGGTACTAGATTAGTTCCGTGGTCAAGTCAATGGCTGAGTAAAGGAAAATGCGGCGAGTAGCGTCCGGTACGTACTCTGGATTAACGTTGAATCAACAACGGCCTCTGGTGCACCCAGCCCTTTTCTGGTGCGATCCATTGATTCTCTCTATTCCTTTTTTCTTTCCTCCCTAAATCAACCCAGTCCTCTAACCACTCCCGAGCGAATCCCCTATCTCTATATATCTTCTTCGCTGTACATGAAGAAGCAGCGTGCATGCTATTTTTCGTGGGCCACGGCTCGTAAGGATGGACGAACCAGCAATATTTCTACTAGAGTGCCGATCGATCGAGTGCAAGGAACAAATCGCGACGTACGTGGAGCAGAACCGATCGAACGCAGGTCTGTTTGCAGCAGCACGCGGACGCGAGTGCCATACGCACTACAGGACAAGGATCTATCCAACAACAAAAAACGATGGGGAAAAAGAGCGGGGGCACAATCACCCAAAGAAACAAACAAACAAACATACGTATCTGTGTGCTTATGCTGGATCGGACAGAACGACGACGAAGAAGGGACTCCTCCTTGCAACCACCCACGTCTCGCCAAGCCCAAAGATGCAAAGTCACAAGTCACACGCGCACACCGTCACGCACCATAGACTTGTAATTATAATGATCAGGGGGCGAGGCAGGAAGACGACCGCTACTTCAGCCGGACCTCTCCCATCCTTCTTGCTCGCTCAGGTTAAGCGATGGAGGGTTGAGATTAAAGAGTGGCATGGATCGATGACATGGCAACCTTGGAAATAAGCCATATGCCCTATTAAATTAAACCAAACCGGCGCATGCATGCAAAACGTCCGCGGATGCATCGGGAAGCTCCCTCTTGCCATCAATTCCTACGCATGCTTTGCTCGAGAGAAGCACGAGGAGTCGGTTTACATGCGCACTGGGTTTTATTACTACGGGCAATTAATTATGTTACCTTACCGATACCATGGCCCCGCTCCAATATAGGATTGGGAAGCACAAAGAGCAACATGATTTTTAGCGCAAGAAAAAGCATTTGGCAAGACCGCGGCCTTTCTGAAATTATTATTCTACACCATATTATTATTACTATTATTCGTGAGATATATGTGTCCACACTTTGTTTCACGCGAGCTCAGGCCCTTCACCGTCGCAGGAAACAACACCACCACATCGTTATTCCAAGCAAGAAATATGTTCAACAAGAATCATTCAAAATTTTGTACCCCGTTCATACAAGCATGATGTAGATTAAACAAGATTATAGGAACACCAAAACAATATAGTGTAAACATCTAGTCTAGTTCGTTGATTACAGGAACACCCGACTTCTGCCGCCCTAGTCCCGCGGCCCGAACCAAGACAAAACACAATATTAACAGTTCCACAATTGTTTTATTACAAACCATTCCACAATACATTGCAACAATTGGTCTAGCAATCGCAAAATTAGATGAAATAGGCCAAAAAAATCATCAACTGGAAAGGTGAAGCTAAAATAAAATCAAGCGAAGTTAGCTCCTGGCTCCAGGACCTCAGTAATATGTCTAGCCGGAAACAAGGATTGCATACGTGCTCCATGGCGGCCGGCTCCGCAGCTCCAACTCCACTTCTCCCCTTCACAGCCAGACCCGACTACTACTGGTTGAACAAGCTCGGCTCGTCTGTCTACCACCTGCACGAACAGAAACCAAAAAAGGTTCACCTCCAGAAACGGCACAGTAAAGGTTGAGCCTAAAAAACGAATCAGGCTGTGGCCACTTGCATTGTTACAAGGAGGGAAGAACCATATTCATATTCAGAATGAGGTGTCATACTGATGCAATAAAATCCACCAAGCAGCCAGCAGACCATATATAAGATAAAATCCACCAAGCCTAGCTCAATACTTGTAATTTCCAATATTGTCGATCTTCATTTCTACATGTGTGCAGCTTTGAAATGAAAAATGGAGATGCACAATTGCACAGAATCATACACACATGAAACACCCTGCATTTTCGTCCAGCTGGCTCTATACCAAAATTATAACATTAACCCCAGTTCAAGAATGAAGAAAGAAATGCATGCCACATTTCTCCCTTCCTTCCTACTGCCAACTGTATCTGCTACATCTACACGTACGGCCGGCTAAAACAAGAAGGCTCGGCGACAACAGACCAACAACCACAGCATATATATCCGACAGGTGACAGATTACAGAGTGCTCATGTGAAAGGTGAGCCAGATGCACTCTCAAGATCATACATGCACAGAGACTACATGCTCCAACCATGTCGTAACAAAACAAAATATACCAATTTCGTTACAGATCATTCATTCACAGGTATATTTACGAATCTGATTTGGACATGTTCTGATGGTAACAAATCATTTTCTGAAAACAGTTTATGCCTATGCCATTCATGATTATATCTATCTGGTTAGTCGAATCAAATCATGTTTAATTATCACAAAACAACATGTTAGAACACAATCCATCCCGATGCATACAACTCAAACTATCCTGAAAGCATAAGATTGATCCAAGACGTATCCACTTCAGCATGAAACTAAAGGAAAAGAAGTAAATAACCAACTGACCTTCGATTTCCAAGAAAACCGTTGTAGTCAGATTGGTCCGGCACAGCAACTCTCCCTTCCTACTATTGCTGCTGCTCATGAGCGCCACGGCAGTCCGCTGGTCACCTCTGGCTACCACTGGTCCAAGAGCCATCCATCACCTGCACGGTAACAGACCAATAAAGATTCACCTCCACTCCACAAGCAAGACACACACAAGGAATGTTCGACAAGGCAACGGTTACGGAGTGCTCACAACTCCATCTACTCACACGTAAGGTAATGCAGGAATCCTCGTACATTGTATAGATCATATATACATACATATACCAATAAAGAGCAAAAAACTTTATTTGCAACAGGGCAAAAGCTACTGCTTGATGCATACATCCTTACTCAAAGAGTACACACAAAACCAATGTTCATCAATGTTGAGAATGTTGATTGACAATTCAAGTTGGCACAGGAAGAAAAGTTAGCATTGCAAGAGAGTACCAGATAATAACAGTCTCAAGCTTTAATCAGCGACAAATACAACACCATTGTTATCAATTTAATGCTCGAGTGCTCGACACGCTTCTATGAGGAAAAGCCAAACTCGTCGTTTGGTAGCACCACTTCCATCCTTTCTAGAATTTCTTTTCAAGAAAACAAAAATGAATGAGAATGGTTGGGTCTAAGCAGGCATCATCATCCATTAGTCATTTCTGCCCAAGTACAAATCATCTACAAATAGCCACAAAATCGCTAGAAACTATATATGCAACCTAGATTTCTTTGGCCCAAAATCTGCACACACACACACATCACCCTACCATGAAACAGGCAACATATGCAGAACGACCGAAAATGCCATCCAAGTCCAGTTAGCTAGCATCCGGGCATAAGAAGACGATGTAGCAACCACAACATATTTTTCACATTAATATTGTTCGATTTGAGCGGGACTAGGGACTCACCTTTGGATGCCGAGCTTGACCTCCTACCCGACCCACCGTCACGTCCAGCATTTACATCTACAGCCTTGACCTTTGCAGCACCTTAGCTCCCCGACGTACCTCCAAAGGACCTCTTCCTCGGTAGCAAGGCCCATAGTCGCCGGGATCGCTCTTCTATGGGGATGATGCACAGTATCTTCCCATGGTACCTGAATGATAGGAAGACCACCAGAGGTTAGCTATCACCCTGTTTAGCTTTCCTTTTTCACGCTACTGTACATAAGCCTGAAAATAAGTTTGGGACACATGCACTTTCACCAACCTTCCTGACAGCGACAGAGACGAGGCATTGCTCTTTCACCAGGGTGGCTTACGGCGTCATCTGCTTCACTGCCACCAGCGCTTCAGAAACGCCCTGTAAGAACAAACGAACATGTTATCATGAGGCAGAAATAAGGAAATAGATCCCTAAGAAACAAAGAAAAAATAGTGCCAATTATAGATTCTACACAAACACCACATTTTACACAAATTAGGTACATGTCATAGTTCTCATAGACACAGAGATTGTTGAATTAACTCTTGTAGTAAAGAGAAGAAATAATTAAAAAAAAATGGCATTTCATACATACATTCCGGGAGTTTTGATACTACTACCAAGAAAGATACGAAGAAAACAAATATCTACCAGGTCCATCCAAGTCACCAACACATTACAAGTTACAGAGCTAAGAAAGAAGTACCAAGTTAAAGAGGTAAAACAAGGGCCTAGTGCTGCTGAATCTATCATCAATAAACTTGCATTTTCATGATGAACTATTTGAGGGCTGCTGACAGAAGAACACTAGGCACAAAATTAGAGGATGAAGGGATTTATACCTCACACAGACGGAACGACCTCAATGAAGATAAACAGCAACGAGACCCGAGCAGGAGGGCGCGTGTTCTGGCCGCCGTACGGAAAGAGCGCCGTTGTTCGTGGTCGCCACCCGACGGCGAGTTGCAGAGCTCCTCCTGCTCAACCTCTGTATCACACGTGGGCGGCCTAGAGATGGAGAAGCAGGAGGACTGGCCGCCGTCCGTGGCGCCGAGATGCGAGCCCCGAGGACGGCGGCGTCGACGAGGGCCGCAGATTGTTGGACGAGCATATCTGCTCCGGGTTCCAGCCGGTCGCCGTGCCGCGTCACAACCACCAGCCCGCGCCGTCGCCGTCGCCGCCGCCAAAGAAAGAACCTACCCTCCCGTCTACGTAAAGATGGGATCTTGGACAGCTAGGATTTGTGGTGAGCAGCGGATTGTTTATTACACGGCATGGAATCCGGGGAGGAGGAGGAGGAAGAGGTCTCGGAACAAGGAGTCGACGGAATTGGATGAGAGGGAGGCGGCGCGGGGAGGGGAATGGACACGAGAGGCTCCTCTCGTCTTCTAGGGTCAAAATACCCAAATGTCGCTCGCAATTTTGGGCCATATCTCCCGCTCGGCCCAAAACTAAATATCCTAGGGTGGCTCTCGCCGAAATTTGAGCAAACGCCCATTTGGCAATGCCTATTATTTGTATAATTTCGCCGAAATTTAGAGTACATGCCAAATCAACGGATGGATCCATCGACATCACGATAACTCGATGTAGACGTTCATGTATCTTAAACTAACACCAAATCAATTAAAGCGAAGCTCAACTTCTCGCTTCCCGAGTCATGTCTTCACCGTCTTCTTTGCCTCTATCCCATCCGGCGAACAACGAAGTGATGGATGCTAGATCCAGGCCACGCAGGTAGATCCGGAAACTTCCTAACATACACATTTCGGGATCCGTGCTTGTGACGTGCAGCAGGGCCAGATCATTACACCCTGTCCGACAGATGCTTCCGACCTTGACCCCTTTCATTTGTCCTAGTAGCCATAATGTCCCCTGCCTGCTACTCAACGGGTGCAAGGTCTTGGACGCCGGGCCGGCTGTCCCGTAAGGTGGACTGGGCGGGCATTATACGGCGAGGTCTTTACTTCTAAGGAAAAAAATAAGAGTTATAATTTGGCTTGTTGATTTTAGAAATTAACATAAAATATAAACATCCCCAGGTGAGAGCACATGCTTCCATACGTGCATCTTAAAGAGTGTACATAAGGTTTATCCAGCCAGTACTCCCCCCTTCAAAAATAAACGACTTCCATTTGTCCGAATATGATTGTATGTAGACACTAAAATATGTCTAAATACATCTATATTGGACAAATGGAAGTCATGTATCTTTTGAACAAAGGGGGTATGGGGTGAAGTCAAACTACGTGCGTGAGCGTGATAAACTAGAGCGCATGTCGATTTAATTAGTGCATGATGATATTAATGGTGATGTGATTACCATATGGACAAGGATGTCACCTCAACATTATTTCATGCATGTAATTGTCGCCAAAACACATGAAATTATAGTAAGTACATTTTCTTGTAATATAAAATATCAAAATATAATAATGTAGGTCACATTATTATCAAAATATCAACATTAGCTCTGTAATATAAAATATCAAAATATAATTATCATAGAATCGTAGAAAATGATTTCAATGTACAAAAGGTAGATTGTAGATATAACTTGGTGCGTTGAGTTCAGAAGGAACACCGAGCGACATGGGGCCTTGCTCGGATTTAGGGAGGCAAGAGTCGGGGAGCCTACATGGTTGTTCGAGGATTGATGCTCCGTTGGATCTCACGTGATGGCGAGGTGTTGGCTAGTGGAGCTTATACTGTTTCTACCATCAAACTAACAAATAATCTAGATACTTAAATTTTCGCTTATGTGAGATTTTTTTATTACTCGTTATGTTCCTTGTTATAAGGTGCATAAGTCTTTTTGAAAAGTCAAACTTGACTATCTTTGACCAATAGTTTATAAAAAATATCAATATTTGAACTACTAAGGAAAATAAAATCTGAAAAAATATTTCATGATAAATCTAATTATACTTTATATTGCAAATGCTCATAATTTTTTTTTAAACTTTGTCAAAATTCATCTTGTTTTACTGTTAATTAAGAAGAAACTGAGGGAGTAAAATATTTCTTCCAATTAATTATTATATATCTACATCCATTGATCGGGACATGCTTTTGGCTTTTATTTTAGAGTTTCCCAATAAATAGTAGTATATTGAAGAAAATATCATGTAAATAAGTTAAAGTAGACACAAAACATCGTCGCAAAGTCGACCGAGTACGCATATTCTTCTTGTAGGATCGTGGCCCTAGTGTATCGATGAAATATAATAATTATGAATATGTCTTATATTAGTTTAAATATTTATTTGTTATTATCATCTTATTTGGTCTACTCTTGGTGCTCATTTTTAAATTTGGGTTTATTATATTTTATATTCTTTTATATTATCTTTAAGAAGTTTCAATATGTTTTTATTTTAGTATCTCTCCCTATTTCTTCTCCGTCCGCCACTCACTCTAAATCGCCAACTTCCTTCCAGTATCGGGACAAGGCTCACCCTATTTGCTTGACAATGTGTGTAGCAAAGTTGTCTACTTCCCTTTGCACTCCCCTAACAAACCACTTTCTTGGTTACACACCTAGTGTCGCTCCACGCCACATTCACTCGCGTCAATTCACCAACATGGTCGCCTACTTAACCTATTTTTGTTTTGGAAACCAACATGAATGACCGGTCAAAATCTAGTGGACGCATGCATGGATGCACACATCCGTGATGGACGAAAATCTCTTTCAAGCCATGCTCTCTTTACACAGTTCTCCGACGAGGTCATGTCGACTATTGGCTAGATTGCGCTTCCGAACAAGTAAAACACAAGTATGAGTGCAGCTAGCTAGGAGTGTTTGGCCTAATGGATCATGTAGCTAGGACTACGTGCGCGTGAGCGTGCTAAACTAGAGTGCATGGTGATTTAATTACTACATGATGATATTTATGGTCATGTGATTACCATATGGACACGGATGTCACCTCAACAATTCGATGCATGTAATTGTTGCCAGAGCGCATGAAATTATAATAAGTAGTACAATTTTTTATAACATAAAATATCAAAATATAATAATGTAGGTCATATATAATGATTAATAAATTATTATTTTAATTATCATGGAGTCATGTAAAATGATCTCAATATATAAAACGTAGGTTGTAGTTATAATTTGGTGTGTTGAGTTTAGAAGGAATATTGAGCGCTGTGGGCCTTGCTCGGTTTCATGGAGGCTCCTCTTGTCTCCCTGTCAAAATACTGAAATCGTGTTCGCAGTTTTGGGCCCATGTTTCCCACTTGGCCGAAAATAAATATTTGCCAAATTTTGATCAAATGCCTATTTCTCGATGCGTATTATTTGGCGTGATTTCGCCAAAATTTACATTTGGGTCTTATTGCCTATATAGGGTATATACATGCCAAATCAACGGATGGATCCAACTTGCCTACTATCTTGACGAGGCACCATGATAACTCGATGAAAATGTTCATGTACTTAACCAACACCAAATAAATTAAAGCAAATCCCGACTTCTCCCCTCTCGGGTCTTGTCGCCATCGTCTTCCTCGCAGAAACATGGAGGGCAACGGGTTGCCATCGAGCTCGATTGTCCATCTAACACTCCAAGTATGCGCCAGGAAGTTAACCGGAATTGCACTAGATAAGTGGATTGTTTTTGTGTATGTATTTTAGCACTTGTAGTATAGAATTGTGGATTTACATCGACAAGACTTTACATGTGCGGTGCTAGTTGAAGCTTCCTCAGGTATGGCACCATAATAACGGGATGTGGAAGTTCCTCTACCTCAAATCAAGGCCAAACCGGTTAAAGCAAAGCCCTACTTCTCCCTCCCGAGTCATGTCTTCACCTTCTTCTTCGCATCTATCCAATCCGATGAACAACGAGGGATGTGTGATTTCTACGGCAAGCCGCGTTCAGATCATGACTCATGTGCAGGAGCCGGGAGGCACGTCAAGCCTACGTTGATGGCCAGGTTGTGGGCTCCAACACGCCATGTCCCCACACCCCTTGTAAGGCGTGGATCATGTCTCCCGATGACCGCAAGGCATTCTTCTGTTGTCTCGAACCAGATCCTTAGATTTTCAAAACTTAACTTTAACCCAGAATTTGTCCAAAAAGACATTATTTATGTTATACAAATTAATAACGTTAGATTAATTGTGTTCTCCCCTCCCTCCGTCCTCGTCGCTCTCGTGGGTGATGGGAGGGAACCCTAGCCGTCTCATTCCCAGCCCATCTCCACTCCCCCTCTCCCTCCTTGCGCCGTCGGACCTGTCCATTCAAAGGCGTAACACGGCTGGCGGCGAGACCTCTCCCTCTCCCTTGTTCGCGATCTTGGCGCGGGCCAAGGTGCGAACTTGGGTGTCGTGCTACATGAAGGGCACAGTGGCACGGCCGCTCCGACGGCGGTGTGGTGACCTCGTTGTGGCGCGGCGAGCTGGTAGTTGTGACGATGATTCTAGGGCGTGTCCCAGGAGGCGACGAATGTCATGGGCGGCGCAGCGGCATCCAACTGTTGGGTTGGGCCAGAGTCTTCGACTATGAGGTGGTATGTGTAGGGATGACACGGCTGGCCGGTGGTGGTGGTGAGGTTTAGGTCGACGCGGCGCTCCAACGTGGTGGGTGGTGCTGGCTAGGGATGACAGGGACTTCGCCCGGATCTAGGTCCATTTTTTGCCTGATCTCAGTGCAGCGGACCCTGATAACGTAGTTTTGGGGGTTCTTCCCAAGAACCCATCCCCTTGCCATATGTGGCTAGGGTGCAAGATCCAGGCCACACACCTACATCCAGCGACCGCCTAGCAGGCCCATTTATGGCTCTGTCGTTGATGTGCGGGAGGGGCGCCTTGTTACACCCCGCGGTCCTAGAGATGCTTCCGACCTTGTCCTCTTTCCTCTATTCAGGTGGTCATGATGTCTCCGGCCTGCTACTCAACGGGTGTGAGCCTGTGAGGTCTTCGATGCTAAGGCGACGACCGCGAAAGGTGGACTACAGGGTGTTCTACGGCGAGAGATGTGGCAATGGTGATGATCCGTTTCCTAGGCTAGGTGGCTAGTAGGGAGCGACGACGGGGGATCCTGGTGTTGATGGTTTCGGCTGTAGTAGCTCCCAGATCGCGTTTTGGGATCCTGACTTGGTGAAAGGGGCGGTCTGAAATACCGAGTGGGGTGAAGGTTTTCCCGGGAGAAAGCCCAGCGCTAACGACGACGATGCCTGCGGGTGTATTAACCCTCTCGGGTGCATTGTGGTAGCTACCTTCACGACGTCAGGGCTCCGGGTGAAAGCATGACCTTCGGTCTCAACATTGGCGGTTTGAGGCGTCATTACCCTCTTGGGGGCTTTGTCTTGGAGCTCCATTTATCTTTGACGTGTTTTGTAAAAGGATCGCCTCATCAAATTGTATCGTCTTGGCCGTGGGGCTTTATTATAAAGCGGGGCCAAAGCCTATTTCGAGATATTGTTAGATGAATATCGAGAAAATGTTTCAAGTGGTATGACTTTTGTACCAAGTAACCCATATTTCCTTGGACAAATGTTTGGTCAAGTTAAGTCACAAAAACCATGAACCTTCTTTTGAGTTAGGTTTCAAGTGGCGCGGGCATGGGATTGGCAGCCTCCCATCAACTCTTGCCCGCTAGGTCTAATCGGCACAAACGGGATATTAGGAGGCAGGACCCGTCATATTGATCTAGGCATGTCAACATGTCTAACCGGCCATGAATGGAGGGGGTCAAATCCTGCATTCAGGGGCGGATCCAGAATTTGAGCATGGCGGGGGCCAGACAAGAAATTGATAGTAAAAGATGAGAAAAATATCAAGTCTTATAAGTATCTTTATTAGGGCCAGGCCCATAGTCGTGCCAAAAGTGCCAACGTAACAGGGCCCATGAATTTGGGGGACCCAAACATATTACTTAGGTCTATATACGATACTTACTCCGATCCATAAAAAGTGTCGCTTATTTCGTACTAAGTCACACTTTTATGGATTGAAGGGAGTATATACGAGGCGCTGCCTTCCTGAACATTGTGCTGAGCCGCGACTCACTAGAAGCATGGCTCGCTCGCGTGGACGTATCATGCCCGATGCCTGTCAAATGCGTCGCTCGCTCTCCTGATCGGGTTGGCGCGCCACGCCCGTCGTCTGTCACCTGCAATTTCAAATCCAATCCAATCTTCAGTAGTAAAATTCCATGACGCCAGCGACAACGATTTATGTCCATTCCTCCCGATTTTGGCGCGAAGAAAATCGGCTGATTTTTAAGTTCCGTGACTTAACTTCTATTCCAGTTGCCTGCCTCCAGATTCCCGTCTCTTTCTATATGGCCACTAGGCTTAACGGCGAACTAGCAATTTCGGCAGGGATAATCGGTTTGGCCAACTCGATCAACAATCATTTTATAGACTATGTAAGTTAGATGGTTTATCTTATTGTCAAAGATACAAACATATTTTATTTTAATCTCTAATAGTCAAATTTAAGAACACAAAAAAGATAACGATGTTCAAATAAATATTTTGCAACTTGAAGTTAAATAGGTATGATTCTCAATATATTCGATTGTTTTGTAAAATATTATTTCATATACATTAAATTGTTTCTTAGTTCAATTTTCATGTGAGATAGGGCCCAGATTTATACTTTCGCACATGGTCCTAGATTTTCCCGGCCCGGCCCTGATCATTATGTATAGTAGGTTGTACCGGAATCGTTGTTTCCTTGGGTAGATTTGTATTTTTAGCTTCATAACTAGAATTTTAACCAATCGTCTTGAAATAATTACTAATTGGTGGCATTTTCTTCTTTGTAGCAAGCATCTATCTATTAAAAAAATTAACCACTATAACTAGCTAAACAAATTATCAAGGATCAGATATATTATACCTAGCTTGGAGCTTGGGGGATCACCGAATCAGATTAGGCAAGAAAATTGATATTGGGGCCGTCGCGCATGGGACGGTGGCAGCAGTAGGTCGCCGTCGAGCTTTCTCGATCTTTCGTTTCGAATATGTAGTTGGGTCTTACGGCGACGGCAACATCATCACTCAGTAGAATTCGGCAGACATGCAATATGGATTATGCGACTCTACAAGTATGGTACACGTGTGTGCCATTATGGTCTTAAGGCCTTGACTAGATGCATTGGCTTTGGCCCAAACAAATTAGCATGCGGCCATGGTGGACTTGGAGGATTAGAATTAGGCTATTTACCAGATTATATATCTGATGCCCCTGCTACATACCATTGGGGGTGGCCGAATCATGGGATTGGCCTGGCCACCCCTCGCCCCCCACTGGATCCGCTTTTACCTGCAGGCAGCTTCTAGGGCCGCTCTGTCCATCTTAGTATTGGATGCCTCTCGATCGGTACCATATGATAAGTCGCGCATAGCCGCTAATCCTGCATGTGTTAATCGGGATAAGTGGGTTTTCTTAGCGGGACGGAAGGCGGGATTGGCGGGCGGGTCTGTCCCAATTAAATCTTTACTTGTGAGGGAGAACAAAAAGTTATAATTTGTCTTGTTGATTTTAGAATGTAACGTCAATATAGACATCCCGAGCTAGATACAATGCTTCCATACGCGCATGTCAAATAGTGTACCTAAGATTTATCTAGCGTGGGTGAAGTCAAACTACGCCCGTGAGCGTGATAAACTAGAGTGCACAACGATTTAATTAGTACATGACGATATTCATGGTGATGTGATTACCATATGAACACGGTGTCACCTCAACATTATTTCATGCATGTAATTGTCCTCACAGCACATGAAATTATAGTAAGTACATTTTCTTGTAACATAAAATATCAAAATATAATAATGTAGGTCACACATAATAATTAATATATGATTTTTAATTTTCATAGAATCATGAAAATAATCTCAATGTACAAAATGTAGATTGTAGTTATAATTTGGTGTGTTGAGTTTAGAAGTAACATTGAGGGACGTGGGCCTTGCTCGGATTCACGGAGGCAAGAGTTGGGGAGCCGGTGACAACGTAGGCGTGATGTCATGGTCTTGGGCTTGATGGCTTCCTCGAATCTCACGTGATGGAGAGGCGCTGGCTAGTGGAGCTTCTTCAGTCTGTCCTGCAAGTTACCATACCTTTCATTTAATTGACAAATAATCTAAATAACTATTTTTCAATCATGTGAGCATTTTTACTACTCCCTACGTTTCTTTTTATAAGGTGTATTAGTTCTTTTGAAAAGTCAAACTTGACCAAAATTTTACAAAAACTACTAATATTTGAAATACTAAGGAAAATAAAATATGAAAATATATACCGCGATCTCTAATTATAGTGATTTGATATTGAAAATTCTCATAATATTTTTTTTACGTTGTTAAAAACTAATACGCCTTATAATAAGAAATTGAGAGAGTAAAATATTTTGTCCAATTAATTATTATTGGTGTACATCCATTGATCGGGAGATGCGCCGGGCTTTTATTTAGAGTTGCACAATAAATACTAGTTGAATTAAAGAAACTACCATGTAAATAAGTTATAGTAGCTAGACAGAAAACATCGTCGCAAAGTCGACCGAGTACGCATCTGCTTCTTGTAGAATACTAACCCTAGTGTATCGAAAAAATAATCTGTAATAATTATGAATATGTCGAATATATGTTTGAATATTTCTTTATTATTATCATCTTATTTGCTCTACTCTTTGGTGCTCATTTTTGTAATTTGTATTTATTGTACTTATATCCATTCTTTATTATCTTTAAGAAGTTTTAATATATTTCTATTATAGTATCGCTCCCTATTTCTTCTCCGTCCACCGCTCACTCTCAATTGCCACTTCCTTCCACTCTACTCAATCTCGTTGCCCGAAAAATTCACTAGGCCGTCAACTCGTGTTATCCACCCACTCCGGAGAGCTCAATCTAGAATAATCTTCACCATCGACCATGCTCTGAGTCGCCACCTCCACCATCGACTTTGCAGCCACCGCTATAGTCGTTTTCGTCTTCGGCTCAATGAGCATGAATCACTTACAAGCCGCATGGTCAAGCAAATCGGATGTCGTTTCGCGAAATTGCACTATCCTGTGATATAGCAAAGCTAGGATAGATGTAGAGGCTGGGTTTTCCATTTCAAAAAAAAAAAGCTAGAAAATAAGTTAAGTCTACTTAGTAGACTTAACTTATTTTTATTTTGGAAAACAAACATAAATGGCCGGTCAAATCTAGTGGATACATGGATGCACACGTCCATGATGGACCAAACTCTCTTTCAGGACTCTCCTTACACGGTTTTCTCCGACAAGGTCACATCGTCTATCGGCTAGCTAGCAGTGTTGTGCTTTCGAACGAGTAACGACTAGCTAGGAGTGGCTGCCCTAGCCTGCCCTAGTGCCCTGGCCTAATCGATCATGCATGTAGGATAGGCCGTACTAGCTTTAACATATACTTAGTATTACTCCGTTCGTTTTTTTTTACTTAGCGTTTTGGCCAAATGGCGTATACTACTCCGTTGGGCTAATTTAGACCTTGTATGGACTAAGACTAGCCACAATGGGAGTAACATAGGTGGTATCATAAGTGCCACATAGACAAAAAAGATGATGTGGCACTCATTTAATGAGGAGAGAGATGTTAGTGGTATCATAGGTACTCCCTCCGTTTATTTTTACATTGCGTTCTAGCTTTTTCAACCTTTTCCCTTGTACTTTGTGTTCTAAACTTTTTGCCAATTGGTTTCCCAATTTGCCCTCGCGTTAGTCTGCTCTCGCATTAAATTCTATACATATGATTCGTCTACGGCTGGTCACAATGGGGAGTAAAGGGTAGAAACCTACACACTTTTCTAGACTATGTTACTACCTCCACAATGGGGAGTAACATGTATGTAGTGTCATGCAACAATGCATTTATTAGGCTATAGACTCATTGTTTCTTGGAGTGTGTGATGTTCCGGTAACTTAGCTAGTTACCACAAGCACCTCTCTCTTCATTAAATACGTGCCACATAAGCAAAATTATATTGGAGTGTGTGATGTTACTCCTAAGTTCCTCCCCATTGTGACCAGCCTACCGGATGTGAAGCTGCGCGTGCCGAAGAGCTAGAAAGTGTTGGCATTAATTACAGGAGGAGATGAGAGGACACGAGCCAATGCATGCATGGTTTTGGTGCCAGGCCGGTTAGGCTAGCCACAATGGGAGTAACTAAGGTAGTAACATCACACATATCAAGACAATTTTGCTTATGTGGCACATATTTAATGAAGAGAGAAGTGCTTGTGGTAACTAGCTATGTTACTAGTAACATCACACATACCAAGGAACAATGTGTCTATAGCCCTAATAAATGAAGTCATGCATGACACCACAAATATGTTACTACCCATTGTGGAGGTAGTAACATAGTCTAGAAAAACGTGTATGTTACTAGTGTATGTTACTCTCCATTGTGACTAGCCTTAATGTATTTTTTGGTCAGCAAGCACATCGTGGACTGCACGAGGGGCACTCTAGTCCATCCATCCTCTAATGTATCCCTTTCTAAACACTCCTTGGTATTTGTGTTTTGGCTAGAACGCAAAGTAAAAAAAAACGGAGGGAGTAGATACCGTAACATAACGTTTTCCAAGACAAGATGAGTCTATAAGATAATAAATATACTAGTATATGATACCATAAATATGTTATTATGCATTGTGGAAGTGGTAACATAGACTAGTATCATATGCATGATACTAGTATATGATACTCCCTATTGTGACCCGTCTAATCTACCCATGCGGACATTAATTCCTTGCATGCGCTGCCAAAGAGAATTCTATGCATGCATTGGTTGCTTGCGTTGTTGCCTCGTATTCTATGCACTTAAAAGCATGCATGGCCAGCCAAAAGCAATGGATGGGCGCATATTCGGAATTCAATTACACAATGCAAAGTAAATGGGAAAATTTTGGAAAAGCTAGAACACAATGTAAAAGTGAACAGAGTGAGTAGTACATCCCCTATTTCATGAATGCACACATAGCATTCATGTATTTATACTCCCTCTGATCCTTTTTACTCAGCGCGTAACTCTTTTTTTTCGTTTTTTCCTGTTTACTCTGCGTATTAGGCTAGCTAGTGAATTGTTTCCAATCCTGTCCCTGCAAGTCTGGTTCCGCAATAACTGTCCTCCATACAACATAGGAGAGAGAAATATTCATGCATAGAGGTGGAGAGAGAGAGGAGTACGCTGTGCATGAATAGATGAGTCGTAGCTATAGCTAAGCCACTCATTTACATGCACACCATAACTACCTAGCATTTCCACCGTAACAAACAAAGGGTAGATTCGTCCAAGCTTGAACAGAAAATCTTTTTCTTGGTATTTGTGTTAGACATTACGCGCAGAGTAAAAAGGATCGGAGGGATTAGCTAGCTAGGCAATGTGTACATTACTTACTTCCCTTTTTTTCTTTTCAAAATTACAGGATGGAAATTCTAATTCGACTAAGGAAGACAGCCACCCGGTACCCCTCGCGTCGCTCCCCCAAGGTGACCCTTGGGGCGAAAAGCCCGCGCTACCGAGCCTCCCATCAGCGACCTCCTGGGGCGACAGCGGTCCAGGCTATGGAGGTCGAGCCGGCGGGCTCCGACATCGGAGGTGGCGGCCGGAGGTTGCGGGCGGGGAGGTGGGTGTCGGGGAGTTGCGGTGTCGTCCCCTTTGGCCGCCCGGCGAGGTCCTGCTCCCGATAGGCTTGGCGGGTCTGATCTAGGACCTGGCTGGGCGGGGTCGTCCTAGGCGTGCGTCCACACGATTGGAGGACATGAGGAGCGAGTGCGGCGAGTGGAGGTGCGCAGGGTCCGGGCATGGTCCTGGCGTTGGTGGATGCAAGCTGGAGGAGCGGGAGCGGCTGCAGGCTCGCGCGGTGGCACCTGACGATTCCGGTTGCTGAGCACCGTGGTGGTGCTGGCGGATAACTAGGAGTGGTGGGCTGGAACCTCACCCTCTAGCTCCTGTCCGATGGAGGTGAGACGGTGGTCGACGCCTCCTTCTCCACATGTTCGGTTATTCTGGTTTGTCTCTCAAAGGCGGTGTGGCTAAAAGGTGGCTCCTTGGTGTGCTTGTAGGATGGGCGTTGGGGGTAGACGGCAGGGCTAGGGAGAAATCCTCGCGGGACACTGACGACGGCGACGTCCGCTGGCGCCGTCACCTCCTTGGAGGCGTCGTCATGGAGCTCCTGGTTTGGATCAGGCGCAAGGGCGCAGCTGCGTCGTTCCCTCCTTGGGGGTGTCGCTTAGGTGGTTTGTAATATACCTCGCACCGCGCAAATCCTCGGGCGATTTTCGGCAGCGCAGGCCCCCGCTCCCCCTTCCCCTATCTCTTCAGGGATGTTGTTTCAGGTCGTCCGCGCTAGGTGGTCTCCAGCGTTGGGCCATATGACGGAGTGATGGTCAAGGACAGCTGGGCTGGTGGCTATCTCGCCTACTGTAGCCGGGAGTACCTTACAGAGCCGGTCTATGCCCAGTTCTAGGCTTGGGACTAGGCTAGTGACCTGGGAGGGGGTGGTGGCAGCCAGGCGGGCTGCTGCTACCTCGTGCATGTTGGGGTTGGCGCTCCCTCGCTGGTCGCCAGTGGGGCACCTCCCCAAGACGGTCCCCGCCGTAGGGTAAGGCCATGTCATTCACATGGTCGGAGGTAGCAGTGGACATGCGGCTGTTGATGAAACATGCCCGCTTCGCCACTTCGGGATGGAGCTATTATGTCGGTCGCTAGTGGGTCGTTCCTGCCTCCGACGAGGTCAAGTGTATGGATGTGCATTTCCATCCACCTTCCGATGGTTGGTGTAGCCGTCAATTGGTAGCCCTGTGGGAGGTGAGCTCTTGGATGCTGGAGCAGCGGCTCTGGAAAGTGGTATTCTCAGCTTTGTTTCGTACATTCAAGATCATACGTATGATCGACGACTGAGTGCCTTATCCGAAGCATATACATTCCATGTCACCCAGTTGTGTAATTATACAACGCCACAACCAATTTTTTCTTCTTCTTCTTCTATACAAGGACACAATCGCCCGACGAGAGAAAATTGATGACATTTTCTCTCGTAATACTTTCCATAGCTCTCAAATACTCTAAGGCCCGTGCCAATAGAGGTTTCTTTTTTTTTAGACAAAAGGCTTAAAACCCAACTTTGAATTAACAAAGCTCGACAGTTCAACAATACAATACAAATGCTGGGCATACAGCTTCGTCAAGGAAATAAAAGAAATGCGACAAACAGGCCGAGGCATACAACTTTGCCCTAGGAAAGATAAAGCGCTTAGTTGGAAGAACTAGGTCCATCTGGGTAGCGAGTGGTGCGGTCGATCTGCTTGAGTGCGCCCACAATCTGTCTCGCCTCGTCCCTATCTTCAGTCTTCATGGCCGAGATCCACAGCCGGAGGAAAATCTGAAATTTAAAGATGATGTCAGCATGGCGAATGATTAGACCCTCAATTGCGTGTTTATTTCTAATATGTCAGAGCGCCCAAGCTAAAGCAAGAAATAAAGCCCAAACCAATCTACGGAAACCCCGGTAAGGTTCAAGAGGACTGCATGAAATTGCGCGAAGTTCGCAGGGACATGTCTTGCCCAAGAACCTGGCAAGCACATACCACGCGAACCTAGCTAGCGAACACGAAAAGAAGATATGTTCCGCATTTTCCGGAGCGGCATAAAGCGGACACTTTCCCTCGGGCGGCCCAAACCTAGTGGCAATCTGAAGACCGGCCGGGAGTCTGTCAATAATGAGCTGCCAGACAAAGATTTTTATCTTGAGGGGCAGCTTAGCTTTCCATAAATCCTGAGGGTGGGCCACTGTCACCCCTTGTGATAGGGCCGCGTACATAGATTTAACCTTGAAGGAACCGGATGGGTCAAGGGCCCAAGATATGGCGTCCAACTCCTCAAACAAGGACGTCGAGGTGATGACATTGTCGAGCTCCGCCCATTGGGCCATGCCTACGGGTCCAGCGATCTACGAAAGTGGCAGCCAACCCTCGTGGTCTGTGCCACCGTCGCAGTCTGGTTTCAAATGTGTTTTGCTTATGTGTCATACTAATTAATGATGAAATAGAGTGTGGTTGTATCTTAGACTAGCCACAATGAGAGTAACATAGGTGGTATCATAAGTGCCACGTAGACAAAAAAGATGATGTGGCACTCATTTAATGAGGAGAGAGGTGTTAGTGGTATCATAGGTAGATACCGTAACATAACGCTTTCCAAGACAACATGAGTCTATAAGCTAATAAATATACTAGTATATGATACCACAAATATGTTATTATGCATTGTGGAAGTGGTAACATAGACTAGTATCATATGCATGATACTAGTATATGATACTCCCCATTGTGACTAGTCTTAGCTAAAATACAACCTTTGCACGTCACCATAGGTAAAAATGGTTAATAGACCAATCACATCCATGTATGAGCACTAAATCATTAAATTTAGATATATCATCTAAGAAACAATGCGTTGGACTAGTAGTACTATCTTAAGTTGTTAATGCGCATATGATAACGTACTAACAAACAATGCATTTGCATAGGCCTAAGAGTCTGGTTGCATCCGTGCAATTTACAATGAAAGAAATTTATCCGGTAATTAAGTCTAAATGGAGTACCATCCACTGCATGTATAGGCTGCTACACAACGAGTGGTTAACATGGTGCGTACATCGCATGAGATGGGTATTCCTCATTAAATCATAGTTAATACGTCGGCAACCCACGAGTTAGGTTGAGATAATTTCTGCCAAAACTTTTTTGGAACAGCTCACATGCAATATTTCTGGCAATCATTAATTAGTTCGCCCTTTTATCTTGTATCTGAAATGTGAGATTATGACCTTGCATATGAAAAAGAAGTGAGTATGAGCATCATCAAGAGAGCGATACACACAAAAATCTATTACGAAGAAGGTAGACCACCTTCGTGACCACGCTCGGTGATCGTAGACTGCTATCAGTCTATGCTAGGAAGCCGCACGACATACCTAATTGATATTTCTAATAAAGATCTCTCACGTGAGTTGGACCACGAGTATCTTGCATAGTCTATTCGGTTAACTTTGCTTGACCTTTAACTAATATGTCTGGTATCTAACTTGGGATTATGTGTTTCTTGTAATGATTCCATACTCAATGGAGGTAAAAATGTTTAATCGATTCAAAATAATTTAAATCGTCTAGGAATTTTCTAGGTGGTTTGTCGGGTCTTATCGGTGTTTTGTTCGAAAATTGAACATATCCATTGTTTTGAAAAAATTTATCGGCTGTTTAATGAGTCAACACACTGCAGGAGTAGACATTTTATTGGGCCAAAACCCGCATGGCCTCACGAACATGCCCACCTCGGTCTGTTTGGATTACGGTTAACTCACCAAACCCATAGCCGCCGCCCTCTCAGTCACTCTTTCTAGCTCAACTCTCTCCCTCTTCCCCGATTCGAGCATCATAGTTGTCGTACCTCCCATCGTCGGCATTCCATTAATTCACCGCCGCCTCATCTTTCCTACCTAGACCGTCGTCCCCTCCCCCCTCGCCTCGGCGTATGAGCCGCTCTCCTGATGGAGCGTCACCTTTGACGACGAAAGAGACGACGCCGTCCAGCGACCATGACGTTGTGGTCGAGTTGTTCGCCCAATAGCCGTATGTGACGTCAAGCACTGGCTCGTGCATGGCGCTCGAGGTAGTACGTCGTGAATTTTTTACTGCGGCAAGTCAAGGTGATTGTTCATATGGGTAGCCACTCATAAGAAAGAAATGGAAACGAAAATAAAAGAAAATAAAACGTAATGCATGGACGCATACAGTGAGCTACACGTGCATGCATAAAGAAGACATCGCGGTATGTACTTTGTGTCATGAAGGTATAATCTTGATTACACATTTTTGCTTAAAGACATGATCGATCAGCTGGACTTTTTTGCTTCTTTCTCTCATGTGGAGTGATCGTAGGCTAGGTGGGTCCAACATGTATATGCATGCATGATGACGACCAAAGATGTCAATGACTCTTCAAAATTATTTATGTCCATTTGTCAGACAAGGCTCAAAACAGTGACCCACGTCGTGAAAAGCATCTTCGTTGCTCATTTCTAGATAGTGCAGGAGATAAGCATGCCCTACAGGGCTACAACCAGACTTCCACCAAACCTCTCTAGATGAGTCTTCGATAGAAAACCTTGCATGGAACAACCCTAGAATTCAAAGTAACACAGAGATCATTAACCAACGTCATTGAAGTCAAAATGTAACCCATTCTAATCAGTGAGCTCATTAGACTACATATATTACTACCAAAGTGCAAAACATCATGAAAAATAATAATATAAGAAACTATATTTGTGATCCACACACAATGACAACACAGAAAAGATACATGCCTGCTGGAAAAACTTCATGAACGCTCGTAAGATTCTAGTGAGTAAAAAAAATCAAAGACAAAAGCAAACACCATGTTAATGAGCAAGACGCATGTCAATGACATCACATAAAGCATACATTCTGCTTGAAAAACTTCATGAACGTTCGTAAGATTCTAGTGAGTAAAAAAATTGATGACAAAACCAAACACCATGTTAATGAACAAGACACAAGTTCGAATCAACAAAAACTAAATGGGGTTCGCGCAACATAGGTCAGGACTTTTTTAGGGTGCTTATTTTATCCTCATATGTTTATTATTTCTTCTGCAATGGTTTGTAATAAATTATGCATGATATTTTGTACATTTTTATTTTATTTTTTCCATGATAAAATATAGTATAATATATACTGCCTCCATTCTATAATATAAGCCGTATGGGCAATCTAAATTAGTTTACCAAAACGGCTTATAATATGGAACATAGAGAGTATTATTTTATGTCATATTAGTTTGATAATCTTTATTCTCATCCCAATAAACTCGTGGTTTAGTGACTTTGATATGTGTTATTTAGATTGAGTTTAGGATTGCAATTTGCATATCGAGACATCAATGGCTAGCACGTAGCAAAGTTGTGAGCGAGAACCATATACTGAATATTAATGGATGTATGATCTGTTTGATCATAATTTCTTGGCATTGTACTTTTATCTAATGCGTAACTAGATATAAAATATATTAGTAATTGTTTCATTTCTCATTGCCATCTTCGCACTATTTCTTGGTTAATTACTATGATCTTGACCACTCTTAGGACGCTAGCTTGACAACATGTGCTTGTCAGACTGAAATGTTTTAAGTATTCAGTGGACCCTTTACTAAGATGGAATTTTGCACCCTTTTTCTTCGTTTTTGGTGTCTTACTTAGCAATTCTATCTTGGTATAACCCCTTCTACTATCAAATGTTATAATTTTATCTTTTGTATTGATTGTTATAATGCTTGATATCCAATTTCCTCCTGTCTTTGAGCTCATGGATACTCAATGATACCCATCTACGTGCATGATCTGGCTGATCGAGGCAATGTACGAGTGCAGGGTGGCGATCAGCTCCATCGACTTCATGCACACGTTCCTATGATGTGGAATTGGCACTTGGCAGCTAAACATGACCAGAGGGAGTACGCCATGCCAAATAGTGCACCGAAATAAGCCATGTCTGAATTTTGACCTCCAACAGGTGGAACAGGCGACCTGGTTTCATTTTCCGTCCCGGTGAAGGAGGGGAGCCTCGAGGCGAAGACAGGTTTTTTGAGCCTCAAGGTCTAACCGGATCACGACGGTTCGATTGAGGCTAGCCGAAGTTGATTGGGATGGGCGCAATTTGGCTCCAAACCCTCGTAATCCAGGTTGGCGTGGGAGTGATAGGCCTACACAAGCTGTAAGGCTACTCACAACCCTCATAGTCCAGCTTGGTAAGACGATGGACGACCACCAGAATGATGTTGACATTACCAGACAAGGAAAACCATTCAATAAAAATCGATGCTAATCTCTTGGCATGAACTATAAACTTACTTTACAAACATGATAATCTCGTAGGAAGATTAGGAATTTAGAGTGGAACACTCTCTTCTAAGCGGCTAAACCATCTTTTGTAATGACTTGTCGTATTTTTTTGAGTTGGTACTATTCTTGTGACTTAGTTTAACCTAGAAAATGGTATCGTTGCATGAGATCACTACTCCCGAATAAGAGATGGCTTGCTCCAAAGCATGAAATCACACTAAAAATCGTCGAAAACCCTTTCTATTTTGCATGGAGTCCTAATATGAGCGCATATTGTTTGTGTAAAGAGAAAATCTAGTACAAGGTGGGAGATGCAGTCCTCCGTCTTAGGTTGGTGGCTGAGACGGCGCACAATCTCGATTCGACGGAGATAGAATATCATCGCCAGACCCACAAATTGAGGTATTGATGGCGGTGGTGTAGGCAGGGTGGGACAGGGAGGCGTCACGACAGCCACGCAAGATGCAGGTGAAGCGAGGCCTTTTTGAGATAGTTAGAGACACCACTGGAAGCGAGATAAAATGGTTCAAGAAAAATCACACGCGGTTTTTGGTGGGAAATTATACTCACCGTAGCTGTGTTAATTATAAAATTAAATTTGCTGCCAGGTTTTTCTGGGCCAAACTGGGAGAGTCATCAGACTGAAGCCCACACAGCCGACCATATCCGGCCCAACCTGACCCGTCCATGTTAGGGTTGGTTAACAGTCCCCGACTAAATTTGGCAATGGGGCCCCATTCCCCGATCCCCGGTGGTTAATTCACCTATTAGGGGACGGTTTTGGTTAACGTTTAATCCCCGTGGGGCTCTTATCAAAGACAAAACACTCCCCGTTGGGCAAGCGGGGGCTGGGGATGGATCACAGCTATCCCCGTGGTTACCCGTTAGTTCCCCGCTAGGCCACATAAGTATTGAGGGGTGTGTCTACGAAACCCTAGTGCTCACATTTCCCCTCCCGCCCCAGCTGCCATAACTCCAATGCACATCTTCAATCGACCGCATGCCATCAGGCTCGCTCTCTAATCTACATATCTTTCATCCCCTACCGTCTTCACTAACACGACCGCATCTGCATCATCTATTCCACCCAACACCTTTGCCTCTCAACAACCTTTGCATCGTCTCACTGCCGCCGCCTCGTATCTCAGCACGGAATCAATGAAATCCAAGGAGGTGCTCTCAGTTTTTTTACTCATTGTCGCTAGCTTAGCGGGAATGGATAACCCGATGGTTATTTGATCCCCGCTGGGGATGGGGATGGTAGAACAACTATCCCCGTGACAGTTAGTGGGGATGGGGATGGTAAGATTTTTATTTGATGGGGATGGTTATGGTTGAGCAATAACCGGCGGTTAGAGCAGCCACAGTGTTGGCTATATTGCGATGCCAAATACATTATTTGGCTTTTGGAGCCGTTCCCTAACACTGTGAAGGATGCTAAATGGATGCCAAAGCCAAAACAATTGGGAGCCGGCGCACCTACATGCATCGATGCCAAAGTTTGTCCATCGAATAGAAAATTGTTATCTCATCCTCTCTCTCTAGCTTAGCCATGCACCTCCACGGAGCTCAGGTTGATTTTTCAATTTTTTATTTAAGCATGGGACCCACTTGACAGGGTATTTGGCTATTGCTACGCTGTGGACAACACAAGAATTTGACACCGTTGCCAAAATTTATCGACGTGGCCATTTTGGCTTTAGCCACACTGTGGATGCCCTTAGTGTCCCCGTTGCCAAATTTATCCCCGACGCCGCCACTCTCGTTCTGCTCACTCCAACCCATCTCCCACTCGCACCTCACCCCGAGCTCCCACCCACCCCGACGTCGCCGGCCACCACAACCCAGCCTCGTCGGCCACACCGTACCAGACGTCGCCGGCCACCAACCCACCTACCTCTCCCTCTCTCCCTCACGTGATTACCAGATCGAGCGCCCGATCCAGATCAGCCGCCGCCGGCTGCTCCGCTTCCCCGGCGCCCCTCCTCTGCCTCCCCTCCTCGTGACCAGATGGAGCACCACAGGGACGGAACCATGGCGGCGCGGCTGGCTTGTTCGCCGGTGCGCGCGTGCATCGATTAGACGATGAGCGCGGCCCCGTCGAACTCGCTGGACCACGTCGCCTTCATGGCCGAGGCCCGAGGGAGCGTGGTGCGGTGCTGCACGCCGGCGGCCACTCGGGTCACGGAGGGCCGTCGTCCGCTACGGGCAGCTCGGGGCGGCATCCATCTCCCTCGTTGGCGAGCCGAAGCAGGGGATAGCCCACCAGCAAAGGAGATGCAGGCCTGCAGCGCCGGGACTCCGTCCTGGCCGTCTCCTCCGACGAACAAGGCCATGGAGACCACCCCCTACACAGGTACTCATCCCCTCCTAGATGTTTCCGGCGATAGCTTCCAACTTTGACGCCCTCCTCTTCCTTCTGCGGCGCGCAGGTACTCGGATGAGGCCCGTGTTCGTGGGGCTCGACCGCCGGCAGGATCGACGTGAAGTCAGGTCTGCGTTTTGCCTTAATCCCCATCGATTTTCCTCCTCGGATTAGATGCTTATGTGCACCGTCAATTTGGACAAATTTGGTCGTACACGTATTGTAATTGTTCTGCCCGTGAGTGTCTCACTGTGTATACGTTGCTGTATCCAGCAAGTTGACTTTTATCGTGTTATATGCTAGCAATAGCAATGATTGGTTTCTTCTCCTTTCATTGGTCAATAATGGCAATAGAATGAGTACTTTCCTCTATCTGCAGTTTAGTGTGAAATGTGCTTGGTTGGATCTGCTAAGCAACGTGGTCTGTTGTAGTTGGTCCTTGTGAAATCCCAAACTTGATGCATATTGCTAGGCTATTTGTTAACATGCTTTTTTCTTTTGCGTGGATTTGATCTTATCTTGCAGTTTCTGGAATTTAATCAGTTGTAGACATTGATCCAAAAATAATCCGCACTATGTATGTAATCTGGCCTCCTTGCTTAGTATGCTTGGCAGAATTCAGATTGTATTGTAAATCTGTAGATAAAGCGCCAACTGTACGTGTTAGATGGATTCAAACCTACAGTTTTGTGTGCTTTCATGTCACGTGCTTTGGTCATCCATGAATCGGGCAAACTAGTTAGTTGTTGTGAATTCTAGCCTTTGGAAGTTTGGCCTCAATACTGTTAGTGTTAGCATACCTCCTGACATGAAGAGCCCAGAGGAGGAGGCGCTGCGTGAGAAAAGAGCTCGCAAGGAAAGCACCCGCTTCCCTTCGCGAGACTGGGTCAAGCGGTGAGCTGGCAACCCCTGGTTGGCTGCTCCTATAAGTACCACGTTGTTGGACGAGTTGAGGTGGCGAGTAGGAAGTTGGCTTCGGCCTAACTCTTTAATTGGTTCCCTGAACCTGTACCTCTGTACGTGTGAATACTGAAGGATGAGGTCCAACTGAGA
Source organism: Alopecurus myosuroides (assembly GCA_028641055.1). Classification (NCBI taxonomy): domain Eukaryota; kingdom Viridiplantae; phylum Streptophyta; class Magnoliopsida; order Poales; family Poaceae; genus Alopecurus; species Alopecurus myosuroides. The sequence continues at coordinate 59,125,231 of CM054060.1, read as the reverse complement.
TAGGAGCAACAAAATTACCAGCTAGATCTCTCTATCTGTATTGCTGCAGGTGCATACGTAACAGTTAGGCCATGTACAACAGTAGCCTTTTAGGCGAGCGCTTAATTAGTCAGTTGCTGAGTGCCGGTAGCTTGTGATTAAATTTTGCATGCCTTATTGGAGCGTCCGACTCTTAGACATGTGCCTGCGCCTTAAAAACTACTGGGATTCTTGTATAACTGCCAGGATTTTTATCCCTAGCGCCTTGGCTAAGCGGCCGCGCTGTACATGGCCTTAGCATCTTGTTGCTTCCAAATCAAGTGTTCCGCTACAGTAAATTCTGCATCATTTAGTTACACTAATATTGATGGTTATTTCTGCTGATAACTTTTTTCTCCCGATTTTTGTTCTATGTCACAGTTGGAAGTTCCAAGTTTCTGTGTGGCAGAGTGTTGTCTTCAACCTGATGGTCATGCATGTTAATTAAGGCGAGTTTCTGGTACTCCTCTTGTCTCCTCTACATGATGCTCCTTGATATCAAGTGTAGATTATTAAACCAGTTGTGCTTAGTTGTACTGGGGCTCCATAGGTTGTTATGTTTGGTGGACTAGAGAGAGAAATTGGAGAGTCTCCCTAGTGTTGTTTGTCCAGTCTGTATGGAATCATGATCTGGTATCGTTTCTATGAAGCGAGGACTTTAGTTTCATGTAGCCGACAAACTGAGATCAGTCGCTAACCTGTACATATTTACACTCCAAACTGCCATTTCTTTTTGATTTGGGAAAGTGTGGTGCTTCTTCCTGGTGGCTGTTTTGTTGTTTCCCATCCACACTATTTGTTTTGGAGGGTTCCGATGACATGCGTTATGCCAAATAAAGCTTCATCTTAGTGTTGTGCAGATATGCTAAAGATTTCGGAGTTGTAAACTGCTTGTTTTGCACATCTGTAATTAGTAGGAAATATGCATTTTACTAGCAAGGATTTTGCTATATCTCATAGTCACGTCAATGAATTTGTGTGCTTAAAAACCGAGGACACCTCTCTTGTTGTGGGTGTAGCGTTGGATCATCTATTTTGTATGTAAACCTGTAGTGTTTGTGAAATATGTTGACTGCATTGTAAAAGCTTGAACTCGGTTGATATTCCATGTTCACCGGATGTTGAGCTTTTCCTGTGCCAAAAAAGGCTGAATTTGAAATATGTTGACTGTGTGTTAAATCTTGAGGTGGATATTCCTTGCATGTTGATTGAGGTCTTGGACCTGGGCACCATTCCCTATCTGAACTTGCTATGGTGGTGATCCCAACAAAATTTGTTTGCGATATTGATTACATTGAGCCAAAATATGAGATCAATCATTCTTAAATCTTCATTTACTTTTGTGCAGATTCATATATCTACTTGTTTCTTGTTTGGTTATAGTTGACTAGAAAGAACTATGCTCAAAAAAAATTGTGGGTAGCTTGCGTGCAAGAATGTTGCAGCCAGTTTGCAAAACTGTGTTCTAAGTCACTAATTCCGTATTCTTTTCTTGATATTGGCAGGTCTTTTTATTGCGACGAGCTGTTCTCTAAGCACGCCAAGTTGGTGTAGGAGGTGTACGGCGACGAGGCTCGTGCCTCGAGCTATTTTGGCGGGGCTGCCAGGGCACAAAATCCATGTGCCTTCCTGCTTTTGCTTAGTAAATAGGCTTTTGCACTTTTCGGTGAGCTCGTCATCTCAGTGAATTGTTGTGTCATTAAAGACGGCGGCAGGCCGGAAAACAGCAAAGCTGGTGCGATGAGTAGTTTACATGGGGTTCAACAACGATTTAAACCTTGTGGTGACGGTGATAGGAGCTTGTGTTGTTGTTGTTGTGTAGGTGCTGGAGTTGATCCGTAATAATAGATGAAGCAACTTGTTGTGGGCTAGTCGATTGTGTGTATAGTGCTAGCTATGATCAGTTGGGCTTCTTCTGTACCAGGTAAGTGCATATTCATGAGCGTCGAATGAGATGCATAGGATTTTTTGACAGTCATGAGTTTGGTCTAAACCATATATGCCGATTAGATAACAAAATCCGAGCGTGTTTCTGTGTTGTGTGCTAATTAATACTAGCACCAAATGTATATCCTCATCTAAAGATAAAGCTCATGCAATGTTAACCCGAAAGAGCATTGTAACAGAGAAGAAAACTTTCCCAAAACTAACTTCATTTGTACACATGGCTAGTTCGAAAGCCAACATCGTAGTTGCAATTTCACGGGACGGCAGGCACAAACTAAAACTTATTTACCAGCCAAGCCAACGATCCCCGGATGGATAGGAAGAGATGTTTCACAATCAAAGTTATTATCACGAAAATGATTTACTAGCATTTTAAAAGCACGACTTTCTTCCAGGTCCACCACGCCAAATTAGTTGGTAGGGACGATGGATGGAAAAGAAAAGAGAGCAAGCTAGATTAATTGGTGCTCACGTGAACCAATTTGTTAGCTAGTGATTCATTTTTTTTTCCTCGTTCGGTCGGTAGAAACTCGCGTGGATGGACTCCTGTATCGATGCACGCGCACAACTTTCTTCCAGGTCCACCACGCCATAAGTACATGCGCCGCAAAACCGAGCCGCCGCAATCACTTCCATCACGTAAAATACTATTCGTACTATCATGGATGGCTCATTAAACATGGCGTTTGGTTTCCTCCACGTCATCAATCCGGGTCACCGCTGCATCTGGCCGTCCATCCGTTCGCATCCGGTAACAAATGGATGGAAACTCAGCTCGTCTTCTTCCCCGTGGTACTCCTCTCTTGCCTTGGACATGAGTCTATAAGTACAATTCCAAAGTCAAAAGTCGCGTGCGGGATGCGCGTGACTTGTGACTTGGCGAGGCGAGGCGAGACGAGACGAGCAGCCACTCCGCCCTCTTTGAGGCCAGCGAGCACTCGGTCGACCGGCCGGCGGCGAGCTGGTCTTCTCTCAGGCAGCAGCGAGGAGGTGACATGGCGACGAGGCAAAGGCAGCAGGCGCAGAGCGCGCGAGTTGGTCTTCTCCGCCTCCGGCGGGCGGCGACGATCGAGGTAACCAACCAACTAAAGTATGCATGTCACCCTCTGGATTAATTGGTTGGTACTAGATGGATGGGTACGAAATTAGTTGGTAGGGACGATGGATGGAAAAGAAAAGAGAGCAAGCTAGATTAGTTGGTGCTCACGTGAACCAATTTGTTAGCTAGTGATTCATTTTTTCCCCTCGTTCGGTCGGTAGAAACTCGCGTGGATGGACTCCTGTATCGATGCACGCGCACAAGATGGATGCATGCTCGATCTCTTTTCTCGTTCCGTCGTACTCTACCTGCGCTGCAGCCTCAAGACTGTTCCCTGCACCCGAGTCGACGGAGCGGCATCCCGTAGCAAGGCGGCGAGTATTCACCACGCGCGCCTGCAACACGCATATATCCCGTAGCAAGGCCAAGGCGTGGCGTGGTACATACGTGCGCGTATCACTACGCGCGGTTGGAAACAGAGGTACGTGCGTGTAACTCATTATATATACCAGTTCCACTAGTCAGCAGTACGGTAAGCTAGCCAAGCCAGTTCCACTCCAACTCATATAACCAGTGAAACTTGGGTTGCACGTACCTGGAAAAAGGCATGAATAATCACAAAAAGTAGAGCTCAGCCTAGACCGGTTGCCGGTCATAGTTAATTAATCTCTGCACTTCGGTAGTATGCCTTAGTTTCTACTCGGCATAGTCATAGAATGTTCAGGGAAAGATACATGCAAAATGTTGCCCAAGTAAAAAAACAGATTGCTTGTGATGTATGTATATGCTGCTGGCACTCGCTATCTGGTCTCCCATAATTGACCAGTGACCAGTTTTAGAACTGAAAACAATCAAAAAATGGCACTGACTTGGGCCGACATGACCGTTTCCCTTGGGAATTCCGTGTGTTCCTGCCGGTCAGCGTGTGCGCGTGACCGTGACTGGGAGGTTAGTTTAACAAGCTCCGTAGCATTCAATGGGTTTTCTGGTCGGCATGCATGCAACACAATCGGTTAGGTTACATAAAGTATATTGTACGCGTAAACGTAGATTGAATTGACGACCCATCTGTCTGGCTGTCCGTTGAAGCTACAGCTAACGAAATAGGCTTGCGCCCCGCTATATAAATATACCAACCACACCGATACAAGGTTTGACCGAACTAAAATGCTGGGACAACAGCAGAACACGCCCAAAGAGAAAAAGAAATGAAAACCGAGGCGAAGCGACACAACAAAGAAGACCCGTCACCGCTGCGCCCTCCGTCTACGTCCCACCGCGATCCAGGTACCCCTCGGCGTGCCTCGTGTCAGGCAGCCCCTCCCCCTCCAGGGAGGGTGCCCTGTCGACACAGTGGTGCTACCCGGACCAGGGGTCCTAGGGTTTCCCCCGACACGGAGATTACAGTGGGCAAGGGATTCCTACGACACCCTCCAAGAAGGAAAGGTGCCACAAGATGGCGGCACCGCGTCCGGATCAGACTAGCTGACAGAGATTTCTCCCAACCCCCCTCCACAAAAATCCTAATGCGAGGGAGTGCCACCACCGAGCAACGCCAGCCACCAATTTGCGCCACCACGATCTTGAGTCATCCTCCTCGGCCACTTCGTGGTACCGGCAAGCGGCCTGCAAGGTGGTGGCACACGACATCGTGGAGACGACGGACAACAGCCCCGCAGCCACGCGGGAGGTACCCAGTTCCACTGTCGTGGGGCAGTCATCGACCGGACAGAGCAGCGGGGGCACACCAGGCCACGGTCGCCCTGCTGCGATAGGCCGGCCACGGCGCCGTCACTGTCGTCCTGAATCTGTCGCTGCCACCGCCTCCAGTGCCCTCCTGCCGCCGCCGCGCCACGGCCCGCTCAGGCCCATCTGCGCCCGCCCGAGCCCATCTGAGGGCAGAGCAGCTCAGTCCATGGCCGAGCCGGCCGCCGGCGCCACCTGCCGCCATGGAGCCCCGTCTGCGGAAGACACCGCCGCCTGCACCACCCATCCACGCCGGACCCGGGCCTCCCGAAGAGCACCGCCGCCGGGGAGGGAGAAGGCCCCGACCACCCCTCCGCGCCGCGGGGAAAGGACGGCTGCCGCCGCCGGCGTCGCCCGGGCCTTGCCCGGCAACCCATGCCGACGGCGGCGACGGGGGAGGGGGGCGAGAGAGGTGCGGGGCGGCCGGAGGCGGGAAAAGCCCCCGTCGCCCTCGGGGTGGCGAGAGGGGCGAGAGGTGCGTTTGCTTCCTTGAAGCTACAGCTTAGGAAGTTCCATTGACTGATTGAAGATGCACAGAACGGTTCAGTTCAACTCTTGCTACTGATACACGTTATAGAAATTAGTGTTTAACATTAATACGGACGCGGCTCAAATACTTTTATTAATTTTAACTGGAAGTTTCTTCCCAAGGAACTGTAGGGCGTAATAGGAATCACAGTGTGAAACCCATCCATGAAAAAACTGACGTCATGGTCTTGATCGGTAAATATGGTATATGGACAAAATGTATCTTATCAACATTTATCCTTCTTTTGGGACATCTTCGTGTTCGTCAATCTGACCCTTCCATGAAAACATGCATGACAAGAGAAAGTAACAAACATGGCAGATTTGTTATAAATATCAGAAATTCAGAATATGCATGTTTACACGACACAGGTTTATTACCAAATTGAACCATGCAAATTTGCAATATCTAATCACCACTTTATAAGCACCGCATGAAGCAACTTCTGGCGACCTATACGAACGGGTTTCACATATGACAAACTATTTGGCACTTAATTAACCTCCCGCGCTCTGCCATATGCATAATATCCTGATTTTGGCTAGTTGCCGGTCGGAGGTGACCCACAGCCGAAGATGAGCTGCCAGATGCTCTTCTTGACGCTGTTGCGATCAGGTTTTCCCATCCTTCTTCCAGAGATCTACGCCGAGCGCTACAAGCTGAAAACCCTGCAAAAGAAAGGTGCAGCATCGTAAATATAAGCCGTAATATTATCCATATAAGCCACGGTTGGCCAATAGCAAAGATATCTATACAATTTCCACACCCTGAACCTAGTACAATACCTGGAAAGAAACAACCCTGAAGTTAATTAAGGGTAGACAAGGTCGGTGCCTCTGGTGCAGCCATGCTGGTCTATTTATAGGCAGTATGTAAATAGCAAGTTCATGGTCAGTAGTGCCAGACAAGGCTTTGAAATGGTGTCAGTTGCTACCAGGAAAACTTAATGGAAATTTGCATGAATATTCAGTGAAGAACGACTGAATGAGTCCGGAACTTGTACTTGAAATGTTGACCACCCGCGGAAACTTCAGTCATACTTGATAAGGTTTATAGCTTAATTACAAACATACACTCTGCATAGGACGATTAATTTTTTTCGAGAAAAGCCCTTGAAACATACACTCTGCACTGACGATTCCAGAACTTCTTGCAATCTAAATATTTTCTGTTAATTGTTACATATATGCTTAACTCCTCGACGATGAATTTCAAAACACAAATTTAATGGACTTGTGAATTACTGGGAAATCTATATAGTCTGTGTATTTAAATGCAAATAGAAACGAATTATGAGATTGGTCTGATGTACCAATATTTTAACTAGGAAAATAAGATGAAAACACATAAGAAATCTCAGCAAAGAACAAGTCATCTTCTGTGAATACAGTGCTTACAGTAATCCAAGTCGCATAAGCAGAGAATCTTGGATTGCACGCACATATGGAAAAGTACTTGAAGAATCACACAAAAAAAAGAGCTCAACCTAGACCAAGTCGCTAATCATAGTTGATCTCCGAACATGGCTGGTTTTTTACATTTTCCGCTAAACCTTGCCAAGATACATGCCCCAGCAGCTTACTGTACTTAGAACCTGCAGCGATTTCACTTGGAAAAGAACCGGAAAAAACACATAAAATTCAGTGAAGAAGTCATTCCCCGTGAATACTCTGCTCATGGCACTGCACTCCAAGTCACGTAACCAGGGAAAACTTGGGTTGCACCTAGCTGGAAAAATACAAGAATAATCACCAGTCTAAGTCAACCTAGTGAATCAATCTTACTCATCAGCAAATGACTACGCCGATCTGACTTCAACCGACAACATGTGGTGTCATGGAAAGTTTTATTAATTAGCTTATAGACTCACACTGCCTTGGGATATGTGATGTTACAGTAACTAGCTAAGTTACCATAACCCTCTCTCTTTTTATTAAATACTTGTCACATCATCTATTTGTCCTACGTGGCATCTATGTTACTGGTGAAATTACTTCCACTGGAACTAGACTTAATATAGTATATAATATATATAATATAATGCCCTCCATGTCGATCGTTGCGCATTGCTCGGTTAACGACGTTGTTTTGTAGGAAAAAGCCAACAGATTGCTGGATTTCATTGATGAAGAAGAGTTGAAAAAAATCCGTTTAGCGACTTTTAATTAAGCAAGTCAGTCAGGATTGGATTGATGCGAACAAGCAGCACTACGAGATGCCTATTTACAGAAGTCACAGTCACACAGTCGCGCTCACATGTGTTGATCGTGAGAGTTCGTAGGGTGGAACGGTGTAATCCCTGACAGGGCACCGGCTGCGTGTTATAGAGGTGAGGAAAAGCCCCTCAACGTGGCATGTACATATCGGAGTGCGTATACGTGTGGTGTACTAAACCATCACATATACGTACAGAACAGAACGCTAATACAACTCTAATACCCCCTTAATCTAGACCTGGGAGAGGTTTAGATTACGCTTGAACTCATTTAGCTTCTGGACACAGAGCGTCTTAGTAAAACCATCAGCAATTTGATCTTTGCTGGAGATGAACCTGATGTCAAGTAACTGATTAGCGACACGTTCTCTGACAAAAAAGAAATCAATCTCAATGTGTTGGTTCTGGCATGAAAAACTGGGTTAGAAGATAGGTAGGTTGCACCAAGATTGTCACACCATAAACATGGTTTTTCCTTTAATGGCACACCAAGTTCTCGAACAAGGGCTTCAACCTAGATAAGCTCAGTAGTTGCATTGGCGAGAGCTTTGTATTCTGCCTCTGTGCTGGAACGAGAAACAGTAGGCTGTTTTCTAGAACTCCAAGATATCAGATTTAGGCCAAAAAATATTGCAAACCCACCAGTAGAGCGTCTATCATCTAAATCACCTGCCCAGTAAGCATCTGAAAAGGCACTAAGAAGAGTAGAGGGGGACTTCTGAAAAGTAAGTCCAACTGTACGTGTGCCATGAATGTACCCGAGGATCCTTTTAACTGCTGACCAATGTACTGTAGTGGGAGCATATAGGTACTGACAAACCTTATTTGCTGAAAACGCAATATCAGGTCTAGTGAGAGTCAGGTATTGAAGGCCACCTACAATGCTTCTGTAATGAGTGATATCATCAGGACCAAGAGGAGAGCCATCTGTCAGTTTCAGAGATTCTGTAGTAGACAATGGTGTTGGACATGATGTACATGTGCTCATACCAACTCGAGCAAAAATGTCAGAGGCATATTTCTCTTGAGTTAATAGCAAGCCATTAGACTGTTTATGAACCTCAATTCCTAAAAAATAATGGAGTTCTCCAAGATCCTTAAGAGCAAACTCAGAACTTAAGTTATGAAGAAGAGCTGAAATGGCTTGATCTGAAGAACTTGTAACTATGATGTCATCCACATAAATGAGTATATAAAAAGTGATACCTGACTTGTCATATAGAAAGAGAGAAGTGTCTTCCTTGGAAGGAGTAAAGCCTAATGTCTGGAGCTTGTTGCTGAGACGAGAATACCATGCACGTGGAGTCTGTTTCAGACCATATAGAGCTTTGTCAAGTTTACAAATATAATTTGGGTTAGCGGAAGACTCAAAACCAGGTGATTCCTTCATGTAAACCTCCTCTTCCAAAACACCATGAAGTAACGTGTTATTCACATCTAGCTGTCGCAAAATCCAACCTCGAGAAACAGAGATTGAAATGACAAGTCTGATGGTAGCTATTTTAACAACAGGACTGAAGGTATCCTCATAATCTATCCTGTATCTTTGTTTAAATCTTTTTGCATCAAGCCTTGCTTTATATCTTTCTATGGTGCCATTTGCATTTTTCTTGATACGATAGACCCATTTGCAACCAATAACATTTTTCTTGGAGTCTGGAGGAATAAGATGCCATGTATTGTTGGCAAGAAGGGCATCATATTCATCCTGCATAGCACCCTTCCAGTGTGAATCAAGAAGAGCCTCTGAAGTATTTCTTGGTTCACCTGTAGACGTAAGAAACGCATAGCGAACAGTACCATCAGTAAAAAAAATCGGTTGTTTTATACCTTTTTGCAGGCGTGTTTGCACACCAATAGTGGGTTGTGGTGCAACCGGGGGCTGCACAGATGATCCTGGCGAATCATCATGGGAATCACCGCTTGCCTCATCTTCTGCTGGAGAGGCGGGAACCCGTGACGAAGCGCCATACGCACACGACAACGTGGCAAACTCGTTGTGGAGCAGAGGTGACGACGAAGACCGAGGGGACGCCTGGTCTGCAGGTAACAACGACGGAGACCGAGGTGACGCAAGCTGCGCACCGTGTCCCCCAGCTGCATGTGCGGGGCGAGGCGACGTGGCGGGCGTCGAGTGGGAAGAAGGCGACGACAACAACGTCCGCGCGTGCTGGTCAGCTGAACCCCCATCTGCATGCATCGGGTCCTGTTCTGCAGGCGCACTGGTACCAGTGCTGGCAGGAGAATCTGGCGGCAGATCTGAGGCTGATGCCTGAGAAAGATCAACCTCAGGATCGGGTTCTGATGATTCTGTGTGGTTGTCTTCTAGTGTGTCATTTTGTGTGTTGTTTGTGGTCGTTTCTTCAGATTCTTGACCAGAATTTTGTGACGCATCCAAGACCGGGGTGGTAGCAGCAGCCTGTGGAAGAAGAACAGGAGGTACAACTTGCAAGCAACGGTCATTAGTGTGCACACCCCTATCATGTGATGTTGGAGGAGGGTTATCTACGGGAAGGAGCAATATTTCTTCACGTAGACGAGGACCAACATTGGGATTTAATGAAGCAAAAGGAAATTGATTTTCATCAAATACAACATCACGTGAAATATAGACACGACCAGTGTCAGTATCTAAGCATTTTACTCCTTTATGACGAGGACTATAGCCAAGAAAAACATACTTTTTAGAGCGAAAGGAAAGTTTGTGTTTATTGTAAGGACGGAGATTGGGCCAACAAGCACAACCAAAAACACGTAGAGGCTCATAGTCAGGTTTGGTTTGAAGGAGGCGTTCAGTAGGTGTCTCAAGATTTAGAACTTTTGTAGGAAGCATATTTATGAGAAATGTGGCTGTAATGAAAGCATCATCCCAAAATTTAAGAGGCATGGAGGCATTGGCAAGCAATGCAAGGCCAACTTCAACAATATGCCTATGTTTACGCTCAGCTGAACCATTTTGCTGGTGAGCATGTGGACAAGAAACATGATGAACAATGCCAACACGTTGGAAAAAACTATTTAATTTCTCATATTCACCTCCCTAGTCAGTTTGCATAGTAAGAATTTTTCTAACAAACTGACGCTCAACATATTGCTGAAAATAAATAAACACTTGAAACACCTCAGAACGTTTCTTAAGCAAATATATCCAAGTAAATTTGCTAAAATCATCAATGAAACTTACATAATATGCATGTTTTCCTACAGAAAGAGGAGCTGGACCCCATACATCCGAGAATATTTGTTCCAACGGAACTGTGGAGACAGGATAGGGTAATTGACGGCTCTTTGCTTGTTGGCATGGATCACATATGTAACGATTTATTTCTGGGGAAAGTAAAATATTATTCTTCCTAAGAACTTGCTGAACAATAAATGAAGAAGGATGTCCTAGACGACGATGCCATGTAGATGAAGTAGGCTTGGTGGTGGCGAGGACATGCTTGGATGACTCCGAAATAGGAACAAGAGGATACAAGCCACCATGACAAGGACCTTTAAACACGATTTGCTTCGTTACCCGATCCTTAAGCAAGAAAAAGAATGGGTGAATTTCCATGAAAGTGTTATTGTCTAGAGTAAGATGGTGTGCAGAAAGCAAGTTTTTAGAAGCCTCAGGAACATGTAAAATATTACGAAGCTGTATGGAACTATCAGGGGTGTGCAAAACAGAATGACCAATGTGTGCAATGTTCATACGTTGTCCACCAGCAGTGTGGACTTGATCACGACCGTGACAATTCTCCTGAACATTGAGCTTGTTGAGTTGTCCAGTAACATGATTTGTAGCTCCTGTATCAATGTACCAGTTTGTGTCTACTCCATATGCACCTTTGGACTCCTTTGGTGGTTGTGGTGTGTCTTCATCATCATCATCACCATAACGCCACCAACAATCTCCAACAGGGTGTCCTTCCTTCTTACATATCTGACAGTACACACCATCCTGCCACGGAGAGGCAACCCGACCTTTTTTACCCCCTTTTGGACGACGCACGGGAGGGAGCTGCTGGTCAGGGCGCGACTGGGCCGGGGCCTGCTGTGGCGGAGGTGGGCGGTATGGGGGTGGCGGAGGTGGATAGGTGGGATATGGCTGTGGGTAAGGATTGTAAGGAGGTTGATAGGGTTGTGGGTATTGTGGAGCATAAGGTGGTGTGACATATGGCGGTGGGTGTGGGGAGTAGGCGGGTGGTGGTGGCGCATAGGAGTTGTGTGTTGGGACATATGGTAGCTGCGATGGTGGATAATATGCCGACGGCTGTGGTGGGGGGCGATGCTGACCTCCCCCAAAATATGGGTTCGGATGTCGCGTTGCCACGTTAACCGACGAGGTGAAGGAGCATGTAGCCTGTCCAGAGTTCTGAAGCATCTGATCATGGTTCTCGCATGACAACAACTGAGAGCACATATCATTAAGAGATGTTGAAGGAACAACATTAATAGCAGCAACTAAATTGTTAAAAGAATCATCTAGACCATTCATGATGTAGTCTTTCAGTTCATCATCGTCCACCGGTTTCCCAGCAGCAGCAAGCTCCACAGCATACCCCTTCATCTTGGTAATGTATTGTTGCGCCGTTAGCTCAAGTTTCTTCGTGTCTGTGAGAGCACCACGAAGAGTTGACACCCTGGACTTGGATTGAGAGGAGTACGGTGCGGTAATGGCAGACCACACCTCAGCAGCAGTTGTGAGTCCATACACATGAGGAAGAACATCATCTGCCAGGGAGTTAACGAGAAAGTTGACGACAAGTTGATCTCGCGTGACCCAAGCATCATAGTCTGGATTCGGAACAGAGATCTTCTTATGATTCTCGTCTTCCGTGTCAATGGACTCAGGAGGGTAGCGATCGGTGCCGTGCAGCAGGTCCATAACGCGCGCACCACGCAGCGTGGGAAGAGCATGCGCCTGCCATGACATAAAGTTGTCACGCTTCAGTTTTGTGGTCGGCGGCGATCCAATGGAGGCTAAGACCGGGGTTGTCGATGAAGATGCCATGAAGCCTGCTTGTGTTGTCGTGGCTGTTGAAGAAGATCAACAACGAAGTCCTGTCCCGATGATCGGGGGCGATCGGTCGTAGGTCGTAGAGTTCCTGGTTGTTTCGGCTATTGGCTAGGGTTTTGGGTATGGATCTTGGGTTGTGGTAATGGAGAAAAGAAACCTAGGGAATGAGTAAAGGAGAGAGAGGCGAGTCTGATGGTGTGGTTTTCGGGAGGTTTGGATGGATGGATAGCCGGCGGCGGCGAGGCAAAGCAGCGACGACGGCGGCGCTAGATGGGTGGAAGAGGACATCTTGATACCATGTTGATCGTGAGAGTTCGTAGGGTGGAACGGTGTAATCCCTGACAGGGCACCGGTTGCATGTTATAGAGGTGAGGAAGAGCCCCTCAACGTGGCATGTACATATCGGAGTACGTATACGTGTGGTGTACTACACCATCACATATACGTACAGAACAGAACGCTAATACAACTCTAATAACACGGACAGTTAACTGCAGTTAATTAATTAACCTGCTCCCTACAGGTCGGTCAAGAAAAGGGCATGAGAAACCAGAGGAAAATTCAGTGAAGAACGAGTCCCGTGCTCTGAAAACTCTGCTTATACTTCCAAGTGTCGCATTACTGAGTAAACACTTGAGCCCTTTTTTTTTTGTAAACAAGACACTTGAGTCCGACTAAGCTTGTGGTTGTCACAGAATTTTGTGTGAAAGATACTTGAAAAATCTTGCCAAGTACTGTACTAAAGTAAGCTTTCTTGCAACCTAAGGTATGTGTGTTTCCTGCTAGTACACATATACTCGTTCACTCAACCATTCTTCGCAAGTTTTATTCCAAAAAGTATGTCTTCCAAGTCAAAATAACAGAAGACGATTCTTGTATTTACTCCGTATCAAAATAAGTGTCCTTGAAATGCATGTATCTAATTCTGAAATACATCTAGCTATATCCGTTTGAGCTATAATTATTTTAAGAAGGATGGAGTATAATTTTTGAGAAGTTTGTGATCGATGTTGTCAGTGGGTGTGAACATCTGACTTTGACTGCAAGGTTAACTAGTGTTAACAGGCTACGAGGTTTGATGCCTTCAATATTCAATCATTCAACTCTCTGTTGGTCGGCCTCCATGCGGCACGATCGTCTATTCGAACTACGAGTAAACGGCCGGAGACCGAAAGATCCATCAGCTAGCTGTCCGTTGAAAGCTAAGCTACCTTTGACTTTTGCATCTGGTTGGAACGGTTCAGCTGCTGTTAGTGATGCACGTAAAGGAAATTGATCTTACCATGTCTCAGTTTAGTTCTTATGGTTGTTTTAGTTTAATGTTTTAAAATGCTGATAGTGATGCACGTAGAGGAAATTAATGCTTAACACATATTGACAGAAGTGGTTCACGACGGGCTGGCTAGGGGCCTTCTCACTAGCGACGTAAAATGGAAGAAAATACAGAGTACCGCGTGCATTTTTTTCCCAACAAGTAGTGCCACATATATAGTGTCTGAGACACTTTGTGGATCCATGGTTGTAAGATTTCTTCTTGAACGCATTTTTGTGTTCCCAAGGGTTCAGAGTTTAAGACTTTGTTTATTGATCTATGGTTGTATGCTTCTTCTTAACGGGGTTTTGGGTTCCCAAATTAAACTTGCGAGAACCAGTAGCTTTCTGATTTTCTGGTTCGAGACAGCTGCGTGAAGGATACGAATCATAAATTTCTTGTGTTCATGTCCGTCGTTTGCAACCGGGTTCATGAACCTAGTTTGAAAGTTTCAGACGAATAGTACTGACCAAAATTCATAGACATTCATGAAGCACATACACGAAGGAGAATGTTTTAGCACCCATAAGATAAGAAACAAATACAAGAACTAGTTTTTACAGATAACCGAGTGCATACAGGACACGATCACCCCGACAAACTAACACAAGATTCAACTAACAAAATAACACATCTATAGGACTAGCTGAATTAAAACCACCTTACAGAAAGTAGAAACCAAAAAGAACTTCGGCCAGAGAGCCAGCATTGGAGTATGCTTTGTCGATGGATCTGATGGATTAGTCTTTGGTGCTGGAGGATGAGAAGCAGCCGCAGATGAGCTCCAGAATGCTCTTCTTCACTCCGTTGTGGTCAGCCATCCTAGCTTCTGATAGATGAACCTACCTTACAGATGGATGGCCAAAGATGTTCACTCAAGTTGCAATGCAACCGCTAAAACTGAGCAAGAGGTAGAGCTGGATGCTTGGTGCCCTGAGCAAGCCTCTCCATTGTCCTATTTATACTACCACCATAACTTGGTGTCGCGGTAGAGAGAGAAGCTAGGCTGGCTTGCTTTGCAAGTAGTCCAACCAAGGACCAAAGAAAGATTCGATGAACTGAGAACAGGTCCTAGCAAGTAGCAAGGGACAGTTCAAGTGGGGTGATGGTGACTTGAAAGAGTAAAAAAAATGACTTCAAAGTGCCTTTTGTGACAGTGTCAGTGTGAGCATACTCACCTTCTGACCAGAACTTCTCTAGTGTTAACTTGACGCCCTTCCATCGATCGTGTGCGACAAGCTAATGGACTATGCTCATTTTCATTAGGGTCGTACGCGTATACTGGTACAGCTGGTACTAGATTAATTCCGTGGTCAAGTCAATGGCGAGTAATTTTCGTCAAGAGGAAAAAGTGGCGAGTAGCGTCCAGTAGATACGTATTCACGTTGACTAAAAAGCGGCATTTTTAATGACCATAACAGTTCGACCAAATCAAGTTTTTTCTTTGGGCGGGGGACAGCCTAACTAGCTAATCAAGTATCAACTGTTTGAGCTTTGCTTTGCACCCATTTCACTTTCCATCTTGAAACTCACAGATCCTATGTGAGTGTCACGATCCCACACGTAGATGGATGTCCAAGGCTTATCTGGACCATCCATCTTGGTTGGGATACAAGCCAGCTAGGCCCTCCCTACCAAACCAAGCCAACGCACTTTGACTTTCTAGACCACCAGTAACCTCCGGAGATTTGAACATGATTCCTAATAAAACCTGCCTTCAGTACTTTCATGCCTAAAATACCCTTCGATACTTTTACTGCATATTACTGCACATATCCAAACAGTGCTCATATATATACCCTAAAAATATTAATGCATTAAAAACATTTCCATATCAGAAAAAAATACATATTTCAGATGCATATATCTAGAAAATATTGATGTATGTACCCTAAAAAAGATTATGCATTAACCATTTCCATATTAGAAAAAACTCGGATGCATATATCCAGAAAATGGTGGAGTCAACAATATCGGATCTTGATGTATAAACAATGATTTCTAATCTTGATGAATACAACCATTTCAATATCAGAAAAAAAAAACATAAGCATGTAGAAGGGTTTAGGGTACATGATATTTGAGTTTTATGGATTAACAACCATTTTCGGATACATGCATTAACAATAATATCAGATGAATCTATGCGGTAATATTTTTTTCTGTTTAGACGCGTTATGAAAATTCGAGAAAAATCGGGGCAAAATTCATGTTTTTTTTTTGCATCTATCAACAAGAAATTTCGAGGAAAATCAGGACAACATTCATGAACAAGTCCACGTAGAAACAATACATGACCAATAATTTTCATTGTATGCAAATACACACATGAACATCCATCAGAAAAAAGGCACGAATTTTGTTCACCCCAAAAAAGCACAGACGCACATACGGAGAACCATTTTTGCATATCTTTTCTTGGAAACAATCCAAAATTGATACCATATTTTACAGAAGTAATTGCTCATATTTTGATGAATTAACAACCATTTCAATATCGGAAAAAAATACTGAAGCATGTAGGAGGAAAACATGATTCCAGATCGATTCAAGATTCATACAGAAAATTAACTAGGATTACATGTGGTTGCATCACCTAAGAATAATATTGAAATGAAGTTGTATTTTTCTTAGACCTGGGAAATAACTGAAAGAAATTCCCAACTAAAAGAAACTACAAAAATAATTCTGGATATGGAAATATGGGCCACGGGGATTGAATCAAGCCTGCAAAAAATATACACAGGAAGGTCAAATCCTGTGTCGTACTGCTGGTGAAGATGAAATCCCGGTGGTGAAGAAGCTTTGCATGAACTAGCATCTTCTGTAGAAGTTTCACGGTAGATGGATAGAAGATAAATGAAACAAAAATTCATGCTCTATAAAAAACACTATTTTTCTGATCCATACTTCAATATTGTACATCCAAACAAAAATAAAGTTTAAGAACCAAAGAGATCCGGCATAGGGAGCCAAGCTCAGCCCGTGCATTTTCAGACTTACGTACAAGAAAAAGGCACCAAGAGCGGGATCGACTCGTCGTACACCACACAAAAAAAAAACTCAGATCCAAACGAAAAAGAGAAGAGCGCATCCGAGCAGTCCTGTTGCAGCTGTGTCCGGGAAGGGTCAGGTGGCGCTCCAAGCCCCGCTCCTCCTCCATGACTGGGTATATGTTGCTGGAGAGGCTCGGATCCGGACTCAAATGGCCGGAGAAGCTAGGATCGGAAGCCCCATGGCCAGAGTTGATCTCGACGGGGAGCTGCTTCAATACCAGGTGGGGTGGGATGTATTGGAGATGGGTTTCCCTGCCGAGCTGCTCGAATCCATCTTCCCTCTTGACTTCGATGCGGTGGATTTTGCGGCAGGTTCCGCCATTGATGAACTTGAGGCCGTCGAGGGGGGAGGGGAAAACTTAGAGGCAGAGGCTGGGCTCCAGAAAGGACCATGCGGTGAGGCAGACGTGCTCCTGTCCGCCTGTGGTGGTCCCCTCAGGTAGGAAGGAAGTGACCAAAACACCCTCATGTTTTGATCTGTGCGGGTTCGGGGTTAAACTTCACGACCAGCACTTCCGTACGGTGATGGTGGGCCATGGTAAGGTGATTCGTTGGCCCGTACTAAGCTGGTCAACTACTCGCGCGCATCTCCAACAAAGGATGGACGGCAGAGATAGGTCGTGGACATCCATGTAGGTGTGGGGATGAATATTCGATCCTATGTACATTTGAAGAGGAAAACGGATACATCATTCTTGCAACAATTTTTGTATTAGCTACAACACAATTTGTCGATGTGTTGATTGGAATTATCACTGAAATTTTAGGTATGACAGTGGTATAATTGTCCCAATTCTTTAAACAGATTTTTTCATGACTATCAGATAAAAAAAAGGTTCTATTTAATTTCTATAAAAGGTACCTTCTCTTATGGGCTGTCGTCCGCTTAGCCCCTCTTTATTCTTTCATGCATGGTTCACAAGGCGTCTCTCCACCACATCTTCCTTCAGCTGATGGTTAACTTCTGCCAAATTTTATTTGAGTTTTGGAAATTCCATCCATTTCAGTAGATAATATATATTTTATTTCGTTCAAAATATTCAAATTTTTAAATATGAAAAAATCTCAAAATTACTCAGGTTTTTGGCTGGATTTAAAAATAAATCCAATTCACATTTTCGTCATTTAGCCAAAATACTAACAAAAAACACTCAAAGTCTATGAATTTCAGTGAAATTTGTTAGAAATGAAACATATACTTCCGAAAACCACCATAAACTCAAGATGCCCCAACACGTACCACAAAACATGCCTCTCAGCCCCATGCAGTGACCATAACGCGTCAAGCAAACGCGTCAGCTCGTTGTTCCCGGTCGCCACGGCCATCGGCTCAACAATCGTCATTTACCTGTCCGCGGGTGTGCCTCGCACTCCAATTTCAACCATACTTTTTCTTCCTTTGGTTTTTATTCTCCTTCGTCCTCCATGCCCCTCTTTTCTGGTGTGGTAAGCCGAACTTTTTGTTTCCTTTTTTTTCTTATCTCCTTTTTCTTTTGTTTTTCTTTTCTTTTGGCAAGCAAGTAGTTTTACCATGAGTTTATTTTTCTTGCCGGCACATATATATAGCTTTCTGTAAACACAAAACATGCATGTTAGCAGTGGAGGATCTACGTGTTAGCTGCGGGGTGGGCCGACCCAACAACTTTTGAGAAAAAATTGCCTAAAAACACTACTGTTACTGTTATTGTACACCGAAGAATATATTTGAAATAAAAAAATCTGCAATGACCCATCTACCTGGCTTCTCCACTGCATGCTAGGATATAAAATCATATTATGAGAAACAAATACACAATTGTATAAATCGTTCATGAACCGATGTGGGCTTTGTGCGTCGGTCGTGAGGATTGTGTCGTTGGTGTTCGACTGCGGCAAAGTCCGAATCGCAGGATTAGAGACGATGGGTGATGATGATTATGCTTATGGAAAGCCTTGCCGGTTGTTCTCTTCTAGACGGTGTGTGTGCGCGCATGCGTGTTTTCTCTCGTGGTCAGGTTGGTGGTATGTGCCCTTAGTGCGTTGCTCCATGATGGTTGTCCATGGGAGGGTTGTAATATTTCCTTTAACCTGTTTTTTCTACGACTAAATGGGCATTCCAAATTTATTTAAATGGCATGTCTTTGGTCTCGCTAAAACAAAAACATATTGACACACATTACATGATAGAACATGTGAGTAATGCCAAAAAGGACCCAACATTACACATCATACCAAATACTAGATTTTTTTTCCAGAATTTGGTATGCAAATGACATTTGCAACGATAAAACTACTCCATTTCACATCTTTTTGAGACAAAAGGGGAGAAAATGCACAACTCCAATAGCGCACAGCCTGCAATGAACTTCGAGGATAGGTTCAACCAACCCAATATGCAGCGGAAATATAAACAATCACATGCACAACTGACACAATGATTTATGTGGAAAACCTCCCCAACGTGAAGAGGAAAAACCACGGCTATGGACCAACCGGTCCACGCAAACTTCACTATGATCAAGAGTCTTCTCTAGAACATTTAAAGATTACAACACACACATCGGCTCGTTGCCCACCGGCAAAAACAACAACAACCACAAGAGGCAAGATTTCAGCAAAGTAGAGTATCACAGAATATATCCACTTCGATAATCAGCAAACTGATCTTAAACCACAGATCAAAACAGCATGAAACTCTGTAAAACAAGAAGACATATGAGTTCCTAACATACCCGCCAAATATGAGCCCCAAATATGAGCTCGGTCGCAGACTGTTTGCCTACCAAAACTGTTCCTCTACCAAAACTACTCTGTGTGTTGAAACTGCAACAGTCCGAACTAACAAACATCTCTCAAATCTGATGCCCCTCTGACCCAAACCTCAAACCAATTATCCAGGTAGAAGTACTCAAACTAAGGAACGACCTCACCATGTTTGAATTCGATCCAAACACGTTTGATCCTCCGAACACAGGATTGAAGACAGACCGGTCAGATGCACCAAATCCTGACAGAAATCACCCCTCCTTCTTCTTTCTCTCTTCTTACTAGCTTATGGTGTTCTTGTGTGTTCTCTCTCTCTCTCTCTCTCTCTCTCTCTCACACACACACACACACACAGCAACAACCACGTTCTGACCTCTCTCTCTTGCTTGCTTGCACAATCACAAGAGTGGCTAGGGTTTTCTTCTCCTTGACCCTCCTGGAGGCAGCTCAATCATTGGATGCCTACAACGATCAACGGATCACACGTGTTGGAATCTTGAGCTAAAGTTTGGCTGCCAATACGCCTCCATGTGGAGGGACATTACCCAACAAAATCCCCCTCCCGACATCATGGAGGGTCTCACTGCCTACCGGCAGCCATGCCGACGACATACATTGAGCTTCCCTCTTGTCACCACCTTTGTCAACATATCAGCCCCATTGACATCTGTGTGCACCTTTGCAATTTTCATATTTTCTTGGAATTCGGCACATCTCGAATCCAATGATAGCGTACCTCAATATGATTCGACCTTGAATTAGAACTTGTATTCTTACTTAGGTGAATGGCACTCTGGTTATCACAAAACATCACGTACTTGTCTTGCTCAAAACCAAGGTTTTCAGCTAATCGTTTCAGCCACAATAGCTATTTGCTCGCCTCAGTTACCGAAATATACTCAGCTTAAGTTGAGGACAATGTCACACACATTTGCAACTTGCTTTGCCATGCCACTGCTCCCCCTGACTGGGTAACCAAATAAGATAAAGTACACTTTCTTCTATCAGTATCTCCAGCCATGTCTGAATCTGAGAATGCAATCAACTTGGCCTCACTACCACCAAAACAAATCTTCATATTTGTGGTGCCCCAGAGATAACTCAAAATCCACTTCACGACTTTCCAATGTGTCTTTCTTGGATTAGATATAAATCTTCTCACGGTTCTAATCGCATCGCATAAGCAATGTCAAGCCGTGTGCACACCATATCATACATCAAACTCCCAACCTCTGAAGCATAAGGAACATTCTACATTTCCTTTTCCATATTCTAATCAGAGGGACTTTGCTTCTTTCTCAACTTGAAGTGATATGCTAATGGACATCTCACACTTTTTGCATTGTCCATCTTGAACTTGCCAAGCACTTTCTCAATATACTTCTCTTGGGACGAGTACAACTTGTTGGTTTTTCTGTCTCTCTCGATTCCCATACCGAGAATACACTTTGCTGGACCCAAGTCTTTCATGGAAAAACTTTTTCTCAACTCTTTCTTTAATCTAGCAATTCTGGAGACATTCTTGCCAACAATCAAGATATCATCAACATAGAGCAACAACATGATAAAATTGTCATCTAAGAACCTCTGAGTAAATACACAATGGTATGAGCTACACCTCTTGTAGCCTTTCTCCCCCATGACAGATTCAAACTTCATGTACCATTGTCTTGGTGCTTGTTTCAGGCCATAGAGATATTTCTTCAGCTTGCACACATAGTCTTCTTTGCCTTTAACAAGAAACCCCTCAGGCTACTCCATGTAGATTTCTTCCCCCTTAGAAGCAGTGACAACAAGGCTTTGGTCGAAATCCTCCTGAAGAAGCTTCACCAGCGATACACGTTCCCGGAGCCGTTCAACAAAAGGGTGGACTCTTTAGCCATCACGAAGATGAGCACCGCGTTGAGCAGCTGGAAATCCCGGGTGAAGAAGAAGATTGCGAAAGGTAAAAGCTGGGAGGAGATCAGTCGCAAAGACCCGACGCTCGTGAAAGAAGATTTCGACATACTGAAGGCGTACATGAACACCGAGGAGTGTAAAAAATGGACAAAATGGGGGCAGGATATGCAGGAACAAAACATAGGGGTCCAACATTGCGGAAGCGGTGGTTACCGAGGAAAACAACCTGTTTGGGAGAAGGAGGACCGCGAGATGGAACGTCTCGGAAAAGATAACCCCTGGCACAAAATCACGGATATACGAGTTAGGAACTTTGTACGATCCCGGTACTTCTTAGACTGGAAGACGGGGGAATTCGTGACGAAAGACCAGGACGTGAAGGAATTCGAGAAACATTTGGTAAGGACACATATATCTCAAGTACATGTATATTGCATTGATCTAATAATTAGATAATGGGCTCACCTTAATTTCCTTTTGTCTGAAGGAGAGGGAGTTGCGGAAATCTGACCACTCGTCCGAAGGGTCGACGGGTCGGTGGGACACGCCTTTCAACAGGACGACGAACGCATACAAGAATAGACCGTTGGGTGCCCCGCCGACGTCAGCTGGCCGTATCTCCGGCTTTGGGCTAAACATGAAGGTAGCCGAGTACTATGCATCAGATGCCAAGTCGTCGAGAAAGTAGAGGAAGACGACATCGACTAAGGATGATGAGGAGGTCGCGGAGCTGAAGAAGAAGATGGAGGCTCTAGAGAAGAAACTTGAGAGCAGAGAGGTGGACCCCGACACGCTCAATAGATTAGTGGATGAGAGGCTCAAGGAAGTCATCCCCCCTGGGCTGATGGAGGGGATACCTTCTTGGAATGCGGGGGGTCAAATTGGACCGATCCATCTGCCCACCTTCGTCGGCAGCAACTCAAGCTTGAACCAGCAAGTGCCGCCGCAACAGGTGACCCCCCAGACGCCGGCGCCGCTCCTTCTGGTCACATCGGCGCCCCCTTCCGCAGCAATGCCGAAGAATGATGGGCCGGCCGCCGGCACCTTCGCCCTTGTCTCGACACCCACAGAGCTCGACGCCATCACCAAGGTAACTAATTAGTTAGTCGTGATCTAACTACGCCTTCTCAAGATGACTGTCATCTCATGAAGCCTGGTATGTTGCCCAACAGGACGAACCTTGCGTACTCCTGCATCGTGTGGTGCCCGGCGGAGAGTTGGTGAATGTTGCTACCGGCACTATTATACAACCCATGGAACGCACTATGCACCACTCTCGAATGGACGAGAACGTGATGAAGGTGAAGTTGGCCAATGTAGTGCCGGAGTATCGCGACGTCCTCCCCCCCTTTCAACCTCCAGGCTGCGAAGAGGAGGAGAACTTGGTACTTGGAGACTGCACGACTTGGGTGATGAAATGGCCGAAGAGCCAGATTCGTCTTGGGGGGGGGGGGGTCTTGTGATCAAGCGCAACACCGGCTCCACATCCCCTATGGCCCCTCTCAATAAGATCGTCCGGCCCACGAAGCAAAGATCCCTCCAGACAGCACCTAAGGCCGTCGCCCCTCAGAAGGAAACGGTAGTCGTCGCCACCACCACCCAGAAGGAACCGGCGGTTGTTGCCACTACCACAAGGCACAAAGTGTTGTTGGGAAATATGCCGCAACGACCGGCCAAAAGATCATCAAATGCAGTTGTGCCTGAACCGCCGGCATCACAGCCGCCGTCACCACCAAAGGACATGGACAACCCGTTTGCTGGAGCCGGTGTCGATGACTATCATTACGATGACAATGTCGACATCAATGCCTACCTCAACACGGGCTACAGCCAAGATAGGTACATGCCTGATATGGATCGTGACGATGAAGCCTTCCGCAGTCACGACGATCAACCTAGGCGTACTGAAGTCACGCATCGCCTGACCTACCCGGAGGGTACAGTATTCAGCCCTGGCACACTGCATAAGACAGTCGTAGGGTCGTCCCGAGCACCCCCACCTCCCGCACCCCTAGCTCCCGCAGCAGATCAGGCCACCGCCAGCAAGAAGATTAGGAAGAGACCTGCTAAAAAGGTCCAGCATACTAAGATCTTGGCCGACGCCGTGGTACGACCCCGTAAGGATGGCTTGACCCGCTTGCATGAAGCTAGGAAACCGATACTGGGTCCGGACGAGATACACGGGGCAACTGGACCAATGCTCACATTGCAGAACATTATCGTCATGCTAGAGGGCCTCCTTCTTCAAGACAAGTGTCCAAATTACCCTGCGTTCGTGGTCAAGGTGCCAGAGAGCCCGGACTTCGTCCATGAAGACCCCGCGGGACTGTTCTTCATAGCGTACGAGGATATCTTCAATCTGTTTCACTCGAGACGGCTGGACTATAACTTGGTCCGCCTATACGCGCTCAATGCTCAGCTGCAGATCCAGCGAGAGTTACCCCCGCACGTTATGGTAGCGGATCCCTACTACATGCGTGATAGCCAGCTGGAGGAAGGATCAAGTACACGGACCAAGGCAGTGAAGTACCTTGAGAGCTTCATGTTGAGAAACAGTGAGAACAAGAGGGACATTCTTTTGCCTGTCTTTCCCGAGTAAGTCTCGCGACCGTCGTAGCTAATGTTTTTTTTTTCTAGATTTCATCCATTGCTTATCCTGGATTCAATTGCATGTGTTGAGCAGGGACACATACTGCACACTCATCGTGCTTTGCCCAAAGTGGTCATTTTCCCAGTACTTCGACTCGTCGAATAAGACGAACAGGAAAGACTACACCAGAATAAGGGGTGTTCTCGATGAGGCTATCAATGGCTACGCCCAAAATGGAGGCACATTCGAAAAGAAACAAGAATGTATCAGGCCGGCTAATGGCAAATACGGGTTCAGGCACGTGACCGAGTTCCCCTGCATCAAGCAGCCGGCTTGGAGCACGAAAGAGGCCTTCTATGCCCTCCATCACCTCAAAGGGATTGTCCGCGATGCAAACAATATGAATCATCCTTCTAAACTCCGAGACTGGTCCAACAAAATGGCGGGGGAAATCTCACAGGAAGATCTTATGCAAGATTTTCATCGCATCAAAGTCAAGTTGTCGGAGATAATCATTGAAGATGTCACCAAAAAGGGAGGGTCCTTGCACCAACCCATAGGGTTATGCCAGAGGGATATCCAGGAACGCCTAGAGCGGCAGGCTGATCGTAGGACGTGGATGACGAAAGACCTATATAAGCCGTTTCCGGCGCCGCTCCAGTTGAGGTATCGTTGATCGAGGTGTGCGTAGCTAGCTACTATTAGTTTGTTTAACAAAATTTGCTTAACTTAATTATATAAGCCTAGCTACTATTAGTTAGCTCTAAACTTAGGCCTAGCTAGCTACTATTAGTTAGCTCTAAACTTAATTAGGCCTAGCTAGCTACTATTAGTTAGCTCTAAACTTAGGCCTAGCTTTATGTTGTATATCTTTGATGTTTATTTTTGTTTCTTTAGTTGTTTTTGGTGAACATATATGCCTTAGTTGTTTTTTGCATTATACTTACGAATATGCTTTGTGTCTATCTATATAGATGACGTACTACGTGGTGTTCGAGGGTCGGGTTTCAGGAGTCTATGACGAGTGGAAGGACTGTAAAGCACAGGTGGACAAGTTCAGCGGCAACTGCTATAAAGGATACGAGACTAGACACGAGGCGGTTGCGAAGTGGAGGGACCACCAGTCAAAACAGAAGAACAAGATGAAGACCTCCATCAAGCTACCGTTCTTGCTCACCATCGTCGCCGTGCTTGTAGCCTATTTCATCTTAGCTTAGGCATTTGTAACTTGACAACTCGAGTAACTATGTGGTGACAATAATTGTTCGATGATGTGTTTGACTATCACTTTGAGCCAAATTCGATACTTTGCACTATGTATCACTATTGTGATTAAGTAACTTTGTCAAATATCAGTAGTATGTTATATATTGTCAAATATCACTGCTGTGTATACTTCCTGTATATTCAAACTGTATACATCAGAAACAAATTAAATTTTGAAAAACATCATCCTTTTCTGTGGCGCACCAGTAAAGCTTTCTGGGGCGCACCTATTTCTGTGGCGCATCACCTACGGGTGCGCCACAGAATCAGCTACTCATTCTGTGGCGCATGTTGCTGGTGCGCCATAGAATGCTCCTTTCTGTGGCGCAGGTTGGAGGTGCGCCATAGAAGTAAGTATTTCTGTGGCGCACGGTGGGGTGCGCCACAGAAATAATTTTTATGGCGTGTGTTCTGTGGCGCACCCCTGTGGCCCCAGGGTGCGCCACAGAATTGGTTTTTGGTGCGCCACAGATGAGGGAATCTGTACTAGTGTCCAACTCTCTATGTAGGAAAGTGATGCGCGTAGATGTACGCTCGTTGGGAGACCCAAAGAGGAATGTATGAAGAGTGCAGCAGAAAGTTTTCCCTCAGAAAGAAACCAAGGTATAATCAACCAGTAGGAGAAAGAAATCACTTCTAAAGGTTGATGACAGCTGATGTTGGCAGGGTGCACTACCAGGCTCCACTTCAATGTGAAATATGCACGCAACACAACCAAGATACTTTGCCCTAACGAAGCAGTGAGGCTGTCAATCTCACCGGTTTGTCTAAAACAAAGGATTAGATGTATAATGCGGAAAACAATACTTGTTTGCAGTAAATTAAAAGAGAACAATGATGGCAGTGTATGAAAGGAAATCAGTGTAAAAGAATGGACCGGGGTTCACAGTTCACTGGTGGTGTCTCTCCATAAAAGATAGATAACATGTTGGGTAAACAAATTACAGCCGGGCAATTGAAAGATATAAAGGTTGCACCGTAGTGCATATGCATGACATGATTATTACTGTGTGATTCATGTGGGCATTACAACATAATTCATACACCGTTATCCAACTGCATCTATGACTAATAATCCACCCTCATAGCGTAATCCAATCAAACTTCGGGTATTAAGTTGCAAGCAACAGATATTGCCTTAAGTAAAGTGTGTAATGTAAACAATGAAAACATTGGTGTTTTGTCCCTAATGGAAACATCACATCCCCCATCCGTCATGTTTCTGTCACTCGATCAGGATGAAAAGGAGGCATGAACCCACTATCGAGCATAAATACTCCCTCTTGGAGTTAAAAGTATAAACTTGGCAAGAGAATCTACTAGTAACGGAGAGCATGCAAGATCATAAATAACATAAGCATGATAGATTGATAATCACTTCACATAGCATTCAATATTCATCGGATCCCAACAAACACAACATGTAGCATTACAAATAGATGATCTTGATCATGTTAGGAAGCTCACGAGATCTAAACATGAGGCATAAAGAGGAGAAGACAACCATCTAGCGACTGCTATGGACCCGTAGTCCAAGGATGAACTACTCACGCATCACTCCGGAGGCAGGCATGGTGATTTAGAGCCCTCCGGTGATGATTTCCCTTCCCGGCAGGGTGCCGGGGAGAGCTTCAAAACCCTCTCGAGCTAGGGTTGACGATGACGGAGGCTACGAAACTTTTCGTGGATGGAGGCTCGTGTATTTAGGGTTAACCCGAGGAGGAACTTAAATAGAAGAAAGGGCAACGTTGGTGGGTGGCCAGGGGGCCCACACCACCTGGTGGCGCCGCCATAGTGTGTGGCCACCTTGTGGCCCCCCTCTGGGTCTCCTATGGACTCTGTAAACGTGACAGACTTTTAAGACCCTGGGATTTTGTTTCGTCCAATTCCGAGAATATTTCCAGAACAACTTTTCTGAAACCAAAAACATCAGAAAACAGGAACTGGCTCTATGGCATCTTGTTAGTAGGTTAGTCCCAGGAAATCCATAAAAATGACATAAAGTGTATATAAAACATGTAGCATATGGCATGAAAACAACATAGAACATCAGAAATTATAGATACGTTTAAGACGTATCAGAAAGTTCTCTTCACATCCATTTTCCCAAGTTCCAAGTTGATACTTGCTGCAATGCCAAGGATCATTCGAATAGATGTCATCTTCACCACCGGAGAAAATATTTCATCAAAATCAATACCTTTTCTCTGGCTGAATTCTTTCACAACTAGCCTGGCCTTGTACCTTATATGTGACGTGTGCTCTTCTTGCTTGATTCTTTAGACCCACTTGTTCTTCAGAACTTTCTTTCCCTTGGGTAACTTCACCAGCTCATACGTATGAATCGTATGTAGGGAATCCATCTCTTCTCGCATAGCCCTCTTCCACTCATTCTTCTTCTCATCTTTCATTGCTTATGAAAATGACTCGGGTTCTGAATCATCTGACAATAACACCACATATTGGGCTGATGGGTACGTGGTAGAGGGAACGCGGTTTCTAGTGGACCGTGTGAGTGGAGCTGCTGGTGGTCTCTCTGGTGCTGGTGCCTTTTGATCATGATTATCATCTTTAGCATCATACTCATGCTGCTTGGGAGCTGCTTCATCACCCGCACCACCATGTGTATCATCATCATCTTGCACATCTTCTGCATATCAATTTTAAGCTTCTTGTTCAGCTGAATATGCAGGTTCTATGTCAGAATCGGATTTGTCTCCCTGCTTGTTTTGAGGAGAAACATGTACCAGAACTTGTTCCAGAACCTGCACATTTGTATTCCCAATATCCTCAATTGTTTGATCTTTAACAAACACAATATCACTTGTTCTCACAACTTTTCTTCCTATTATATTGTAACGTCCCAGGGTTTGGGAGGTTATAAGGATCTAAATATAATATGTGCATTTGCAAAGCATGCATCTAAAAATACGAGAAATTTCGGCGTGAAAGTTTAAACGAAGCAAAGCGACCAATGTTTCACTTGACACGATGAAATAGGTGTAGATCATCTCATCAAGAGTACATTTGGAGTGATCTTTATAAGATGTATATTGTAAACCAAATCATTTGATAAGACAAACCAGAATTGGTGATGACCAACACTAACTCTCTACAAGCCTAACCTCAAGTCTGTAAGTGACTTGGGATAATTCACTAGGTATCTAGAACTCAAAGAGGGGTGAGTATTCAAATCACATAACTGATGATCACACTTCCACAATTGAGTAATGCACAATTGATCCATCTCATCAACAGATGTTATCTCCTATACAACAACAACTCTCTAAATTATCAACCATTCACACAACATCTTTATAAATTATCTCATAACTGTTAAGTGAACCTTCATAAGTAAATCACAAAAGTTCAATGGAACACTAATTATCGAAAAAAGTGCTAACTCAAATCCCACAAGTGGGAAATGACTTAATTATCATTAATAACATATTTATGGAATATGTAGATATCTCATCAACCATACAAGAAGTACCTAAAAGAAGAATTAAATCTTCCTAAACTACTGTTAAACCTTGACCATTACATATGATCTTTCCAAACCTCTATGTCTGCATCATGATTACAAATGAAGAAAATAAAATAACAACATGACACTCTGAGTAACCACTTAACAACTCTGACTTAAATAATTAAACCCCAATAACCTTCACATGCTCATTGCCTCATTCATCTGATACCAGTGAGCATATGAAATCTCAACACATTAATGAACCATTTGATCAACTTATTATCTTAATTCCTCATTCCACAAACACCCCACATTTCTATCCAAATTAACATTACCCAACTAAGGTATCTATGGATACAAGTAATGAATAAAACAAGTTATAACCTCTATTAGAGGAATTAATGTGGTGACCCAGCACACCACTTCATGTGTAGTGCGCAAGTCGATGACATAATACTCACAGAAGGACTTATCCGTGAATAATGCATCTCTCAGAGTGGTACAACAGAAACATAGCAGGTCCAAGCAAAGCTATAGGATACAAACTTCGTTACAAAATCTTGAAAATATCTTTGATGAATCAAATAAGATCTCATGCAAATGAAACATCATAAGAAGCAATTAGAAGATACAAGCTGGAGAAGAACTCTAGCTCAGAACTTAATCCACGACGGCTAATGTCAACCCTAATCTATGGCTTGTAACAGCTAAGTCCAAGAATGGTCTCCACCTACATCTTGATAGCTTCTCCTCCACCAGAGTTGTTGATGACGATGCTTCACTAGCTAAGTAAGATATGACTCCACCTAGCTTACTTAGATAGCGATGGCTTCACGATGACGACTTCCAGAAGGCTTCAACTCTAAGCAAGGGGTCAAACAAGAACGAATGAGTAACGAGCGTTACTTAGCAAGTTCATGATATATAGTGGGTAGTTTGATGCACTAACTACAGCTTTAGACTCGAAAGAGTCATAAGTTAATGCAAGGTTTTGAAAAAATTTCTTCAAGAGGTTGCTTTTAATTCTGAAAACTATGCCCGCCAGATCTTCATAGGATTAGAACTTCATGGAGTTGCCTTTCCTTCGGCGTTCGCAGCTCCTTCCCGGAACAGGGGGTAACATGCCACATACTTTTACACTCTGAAGAGGTGCATTACTTTACCCATGGGCGATCAAGACCATGTTGCACAACCAGGCTTAAGTTCATGTCCACGCCCACTTAGGTGTGGGGCCCGGTTGTTGATCCAAGCCAAACCATGTTCTCCGCCAGCAGGTTGAACTCCTGATTCCACCCCTCATGATGGATATCTAGGAGCCCCTGGCAGACACTCATAGACCCCAGAGTCCGCGGGAATTAAGAGATCCCACCCATGTGCATGTAGTCCCGCAAGACCTACAGCGTACGTTTCTGGCAGCCCGTTGACATGCGAATGAGAGAAGATTTACGGCGCATGAGTCCTGACGACATTTGTTGTTTAATCCTAGGTAATACTTTCCCATGCAGATGGAACCTTCCTTTGACCTATTCATCTTACCATGGACCCATCCGCCCACCAAACAGAACACTACCACTCGGGTAGTCATTCAATTGGCCATATTATTATAAAAATAGGATCATGCATTCTATTGAGGGTAGGTGGTACTGCGATAGTTTTTTTTTCAAATATTTCGTTATGAAATACTGCAAAGGATATGTGATGAACTTGCCTGAGATAGAAATAATGACAATAATAGTCCATGTCTTCGGGTTCGAGGCTCGCGGAGAAAATCTCTACATCTGAAAGATAGCAAAGTAGTCTCGGTAAGGACTACCAAAACACTGGCAAGCTGATACATGCATAGTAATGAGATGCATCGCATAATACCCCGAAAATACCCCATCTTACAAGTGTAAGCCACGTTTGATACGATAACTTATTCACACAGGTTTTAGGTGAAATGTTTCATTACTTGTGGTTATTACTTTTTTTTAGACTTACATGTGTTTCACTTTTATTTATCAAATCAATTGTTATCATGTTTAAGTAAAAGTGTTATCACATGGTTAGGTAATAAGACAACAACACATGGAGAACAACTATTGAAAAGATAACACACACATTTTATTTTATGTTTGAAACTGTAGAGGCAATGACACAGAGTTTATTTGAAAATGAGGAACTAATACAACTAACTCTATCATCACATAACTTGGTAATGAATGGTGATGATAGGTTTAGTAGGTGTGAAAACATTTAAGGATTTTATTAATAAGGAAAATCGTATTATGATAGTTATTTCTGGTGATAATGAAATATTATAGAATTCCATTATACCTTTAGAAACAAGTTTATAAGTTAAAAAATGTTTTAAGTTTAACATATTTGAATTAGAAACGCTTTTGTCTTTACTTTGATATAACATTGTATGCTTTAAAAAATATTTGAATAAGTTATTAATTTATTAATTTTAAATGAATTAAATGACTAGGCAAAGTATTGTACACATGAAAACTTGGTCAAATGACTATGAAAACATCATATATGAGTTGCATTTGTCATTTGGAGCATTTTGGTATATCAATTGTCTCTTTTTCTGATTTTATGAATTACTTACTATTTTTCTCAATTTTAAATGATTTAATTTCATTAAAGAAAATGTTAATTTTTAAAAAAATTCAAACATGTTTGAAAAGTTGGTAAACATTTAGATTATCTTTTTCTCAACACTTCCATATTTTATTTGTATTTTTTGATAAGTGAATTAAAAGATATTGATTTAATAGGATTTAAGTATTTTTTTTGCCATTTTTAAATTGACCGGTGGGTTCCACGTGTCATATTCAGTTTTAATTCAAAAAATAATAGAAAAAAGATATGATGTCATTATGATGTCATGATTACGTCATCCACGGAGGGGATTCTCACTGTGGGCTACCAATCCATCGATTGATCTCGAATTGATGCAAATTGACGCTACTATTGGGCAGAGGAGTGCACGACGAGTGGGGGGGGGGTACTGGTGGTGTGATCAAATGGTCACCAGAATTATGCCGACGAGCACCGGCGCGGCGGAAAACGGTGGCGCTCAGTGAGAACATGCTATGACCCACGAGAAGAAGAACCAGGGGCATGGGGTTGCTCATCGGTTCGAGGGGAGGACGATGGAGTGGTCAAGGAGGCTCGGTGAGGTCCTAATCAACAGCGACGATAAAAAACAATGGCAGTCGAGCTTAGAGAAGATGGACCGATTCCACTGCTCCCGTACTTCTCATCTACTGTGTGTGGTTGAGGACAAAGAGGAGAGCATGGCGGTTCTGATGGTGCTCCCGGTTCCTCGCGGGATGGCCGGAAACGACGGCAACGGTCGGCGGCCATACGGCATAGGGTTAGGGTTTGGTTTCAATACAGAGAGAGAGGCAGCGAGGCGAGAGTGCAAGAGAGAGAGAGATGCAAACGCCTTCTGGAGGCTTTATCCTCCCACGACGTACAAGCAGGAGGTGGCAATCGAGGCCGGCGGTGGCGACACACCTCTGGCCTTCTGGCCGGAGGTGGAAGAAATGAAATTCTTTTCCACTTTTCGATAACCCCTGGTATTTTCTAAAATTACAACTAAGTCCTTATGTCTTAAAAAATGAGAAGAAACCCTTTTTTAGGTACTTTTTGTAAAGATAAAAATTATTAAAAATCAGTTTTGAATTCCTTATCAAATTTCTAATCTCACCATGTTTTCCTTTTTCAATTTTGAGCAAGATTTAAATTTTATACTTAGGGTGCTAGATTAAGTGGTTTTGTTATTTTCTTTCAATTTGATTTAAAATGGACTCAAAATTATTTTAGGCATAATTAACATGAGCTAACACAAAAATCATGCGATTAACATAGTGTGTGTTGAAAATTTTAAATAGTTTTGATACAAGTCTTATAGAAAACAACTTATAAAACTACTTAGTAATGTTTTTATGTATTATAGAAAAAATCACCAACCATTGAACATTATCCCAAATCATGGAAGATGATTTTGATTGATGAAAAGACTTTGTTATTCTCATAGTTCCAACTCTTAGCAATTTTTGTTGACATATTAATTGGGTGTATATAAATCATGTTTGTTATTTTAGGTACTTGATCGAGTGGAAAACAGGAGTGGCTTAGGCTCACATCGATTTCCAATATCCAGTGACTATATGTTTGTTTTCCTACCTTGTTTACAAGTATGGATATTATCCCATGTTTTTTAGAAACATGTGTTCATTTGCATGTTTATGTGTATATGAATTTTTGTTATCATTTGTTAGTCTTGTGTATAAAAAGGAGCTGGAAAACAAGGTAGTTAGCTTGTTTCCATTTATCTCATATGACACAAGATATTTGTATGCACTGATTTGTTAATATTTCTTACTAGATACTTGTTTCTATTTAAGAGATTTATTATGTGTTCCTCAACTCCGATGATCTTGACAAGACATAGGGGTTATAGATTCTCTAATATTAACTAATGTTTCACTGAATAATTTCTTACTGAGGCAGTGTTACTCCTTGTTGACTTTTGTTGCTTGATGTTCTTCTCTCTAGTTGCCACTTGTCTTTAGATACTCTTTTTGTCACTTGCAAGTAATATCAACTCTTGGATTCCATCTTCAACTATCTCAGCCTTGTGGTGAAAACAACCAGTTATTCCAAGCAAATATTTTACTTAGATGATTACAAAAGTATGTAAGTTTGTTTTATGACATCAAGTTGCCATAGAATTTGTTGACAACTCGGTCAGACTTGCCTCCAAATTACTAATCATATAAAATTTGCTGAGATGTACCAAGTTATCTCACCTTCTGTTTGTTTGTGTTTGACACTCAATTGTTTGAGTATACAAAAGTGATCTGTTAGCAAGGTTGCAAGACTTGTTACCAAACTACTTCTATATAACACTAACATTGGAATATCACACTATTTCAAGAGGAATTAATAAGATCAGATCAAGATATAAGAGTTTCCAAATACTCTTATAATAGATTGGAATAGCACTTCTTGAACAATCTGAAGAATCTTTCTGTAGATCTTCTTGTGGTAGTTCCTCCTTTCTTGTGGTGGCTTCTCTTGCAGAATGACTTAGAGAAGATTGGGAAACAAGATATAATGGTCTAGCCAGAATAACAAGAGCTAGATTTAGAGTTAGTTCATAGTTTTATTATCATTCCATACATTTCTTGTTGTGTTTCCCATAAGATATGTACATGTCTCATACATGATTGGTTTTACTTAGCTTTCAATTCAATTCCTCTAATATAGGTTATAACTTATTGTTATTCATTAGTTGTTTCCAGAGATACTTTAGTTATGGAATTGTTGAATTTGAATAGAAGTGTGGAATGCTTATGGAATGATGACTTAATAGTAAGTTTATCAAATGGTTCATTGATGTGTTGAGATTTCATATGCTCACTTGTATAAGATGATTGAAAAAATGAGCATGTGAAGCTTATTGAGGTTTAATTATTTATGTCATAGTTCTTATTTGTTTTCTCTGGTGTCATGATTTTACTTAATATTTTTCCTTTGTAATGTTTGTCATGCATAATGTGGACATAGAGATTTGGAAAGATCACTTAACAGTAGTTTAAGAAGATAGATTTCTTCTTTTCAATGTGTTCTTTCTTGTTGATGAGATATGTACATTTCCCACTTCTGGGGTTTGAGTTATTACTTGTTTGTATCATTTGTGTTCCATTGAACCTTTGTTATTTACTTGTGAAGGTGCACTTAACAGTTATTAGATAGTTTTGGAGAGACGTCGTGTGAATGGTTGATATCTTAGAGAGTTGTTGTTTCATAGGAGATAACATCTCTGTTGATGAGATGGTTCAATTGTGTATTACTCATTGGTGAAAGTATGATTATTAGTTATGTGATTTGGATACTCACCCCTCTTTGAGTTCTAGATACCTAGATGAATTCTCTCAAGTCACTTATAGACTTGAGGTTAGAGTTGTTGGGAATTAGTTATAGTCATAACCAAAGTTGTTTTGTGGAACAAGATGATTTGGTTTGTAAGACTTATGCTATAAAGATCACTCCAAATGTACTCTCGAACAGATGATCTACACCTATTTCATCATGTTAAGAGAAACATTGGTCACTTTGCTTCGCTAAAATTTTGCGCCAAATTTTCCTGTATTTTAGATGCATGCTTTGCAAATGCACATATTATATTTAGATCCTTATAACCTCCCAAACACAGGGATGTTACAATTAAATTGAAAGTTAAATAAAACCAATCATATATGAAACAATTACATATCCTATGGGAAGTAAAATGAGAAGTATATAGAAGGAGAATAAAAGCATGAGCTAACTCTTAATCTAGATATTGTTATTTTGTTTAGACTATTATATCTTGTTTCCCGATCTTCTCGAAGTCATTCTAGAAGAGAAGCAGCCCACAAGAAAAGAGGAACTACCACAAGAAGCTCCTCGGAAGGATTCTTTAGAGTATTCTAGAAGTCCTATTCCAATCTATCATAAGAGTATTTGGAAACTCTTATATCTTAATCTGATTTTATAAAGTACTCATGAAATAGTGTGATATTCCAATGTTAGTGTCATATAGAAGTAGTCTGGTAACAAGCTTGTACACCTTGTTAACAGATCACTTTTGTATACTCAAACAATAGAGTGTCATACACAAAAAAATAGAAGGTTGAATAACCTGGTACAGCTCAGCCTATTGTATATGAGTAGTAATTTGGAGGCAATACTAGCTACCTTATTAACAAATTCTTATTATATGCATAGGGAAAATTTATGCCATAACATATATCTACATTCTATTATAATCATCTAAGAGAAATCTTTGCTTGGAGCAATTGGTTGTCTTCACCACAAGGGTGAGACAGTTGAAGAGGGAATCCAAGAGCTGATCTTAATTGCTAGTGAACAAGGCAACATCTAAAGACAAGTGGCAACTAGAGACAAGTACATCAAGTAACAGAAGACCACATGAAGCAACACTTCCTCGGTAAGGGAGTATAGGAAATTATCTAGTGAATCATTTGGTAATGTGAGAGACCTATAATATCTATGCATTGTCAAGCTCATGAGAGATGAGGACATATAATAAATCTCTTAAATGGAAACAAGTATCCAGTAAGAAATAATAACAAGACATTGCATCCAAATGTCTTGTGATATGTTGAGGTAGGTGGAAACAAGCTCACTACCTTGTTTTCGAGATCCTTTTCATACATAAGACTAACAGATAACAACAAAAATTCATCTACACAAAGCCATGCCAATGATTACATGTTCTAAAAACAACATTGGATGATAGCCATACTTGTAAAAAAGGTTGGAAAACAAACATATAGTCCCTTTATATGGGGAATCAATGTGATTCTATACCACTCATGTTTTCCAATTGATCAATGACTAAAAAAAATCCAAACATGGCTTATACATACATAATTGAAATGCCAACCAAAACTGATAAGAGTTTCAATTATAAAAATTACAAAGTATCACAAAAGAAAACAAGTACATTTACTAACCAAAGTATTTAGTAGGACTTGGAAGAATATTCCATAGTTGGTTATTTTTCCATAATACTTACTTACTTAGAAACACTACTAAGTAGTTTTACCAAATTATTTTCTGGAAAGAATCATATCCAAAGTTGTCCAACTAAAACATACCAGTTTAGAACCACATGTTTGTTGAGTTCTCATGATAATCATGTCTATGAAAAGTTTAAAGCCATTTAATAAATTAAATTAAGAGAAAACAACGAAATCACTTAAATTGAACACCCATGTGAAAATTAAAACCTTCTTCAATTTCACCAAAATAAAACATGGTGAGATTGCATTTTTTTATGAGGATTCTAAATATGATTTTTAATAATTTTTTGATCAAAGTAAGGCCCTGAAAACAATGTTTATTTTAGACAGAAGGGCTTAGTTGTAAATTACAGAAACTATTAGGGGGTTATGGGAAAAATGTCCCTTTTGTCTTCCTCAAGGACGGCACCGTGCAAGTCATCGCCGCCGACACCTCCATGCCACCTCCTGCTAGCCGCCTCGCGTGAGGATAGCCTCCAAGAAGGAGGGTTGTGCCCTCTTCTCTGTCGCACTCTCGCACTCGCTCTCTGCTCTCCCTCAAACACCCAAATCAGAAAGCCCTAACCCTAATCCCCTCGGCCACCGCTCGTCGCCGTTGTCTCCGGCCACATCTGGTCTCTCTAAGAGTTCCATTAGCTCTACGACGTCCTCCTCTGCATCCTTGTTGAGTATCGCTTCCAGGGATGCCAAGGAGGAGACGAATAAGGTCATCCCCTCCAACTCCGGCCGCCGCAGAAAGTTGCACATCGCCGGCACTCTAGACCTTTCTGTGCCTCCTCGTTTGCTTAGCTGCAATCAGGGTGAGCACACGCACCTCGGGGTGCTATCCGATTTGTTTTTCCACGTCTTTATTTCCGTGTCTCCATTGCCGTGGAGCGTCTCCATGGAATACGCACGCCGGCAAGCCGCCGGTGACCAATTGGTCACCGAGCCGCCACCTTTTGGTTCACGCCAATCCCTTCTAGCTACTCGAACTCGTGGATCGAAGTCATTTCGGGCGAATCGCGTGATTGTGGATCCATAGCAGAGAAATCCTCCATTGCTGACGTAACCATGACATCATGGGATTTTTCTTTTAAATTTTTAATTAAAACGGATATGACAGGTGGGACCCACCTGTAAATTTAAATAATGGCAGAAATAATTAAAATTTATTAATTCAATAACTTTAATTCTATAAATCAGAAAAATATAAATAATATACCAAATTAATCAAACAACTAAAATCTAAGGTTTTGTGAACTTTTCAAAATTGTTTGATAAAGTTTAAAAACTAAATATTTTTAATTTAAATTAATTGTTTTAAAAATTGAGAAAAAAATAAATAATTCAAAAATACAAATAATATACCAAATTGCTCCAAACGGCAAATGCAAATACTTTATGATATTTTCAAAGTCATTTAAACAAGTTTTCATGTGTGCAATATTTTTCGTTGTCATTTAGTTCATTCAAAATTGATAAATTAATAAATCATTCAAATCTCTGCAGAAAACTTCATATGATATACCAAATTAAAGACAAAACATTTTCAACTCAAATATGCCAAACAGAAAACATTTTGTTTAACTTATAAACTTGTTTATAAAGGTATAATGGAATTTTATAATATTCCATTATAACCGGAAATAATTACCACAATATCATTTTCCTAATTAATAAAACTCTCGTGTTTTCACACCTATTGAACCTATCATCACAAGTCATTAGAAAGTTATGTGATGACAGATTTAGTTGTCTTAGTTCCTCATTTTCAATCAAATTCTTGGTCATCAGCTCTACACTCTTCGAACATAAAATCAATGTGTCTATTATCTTTTCAATAGTTGTTTTCCATGTGGTATTGTCTTGCTACCTAACCAAGTAATAAACACTTCTACCTAACATGAAAACAATTGTTTAATAAGTAAAAGGGAAACACATGTAAGTCTAAAATAAGTAATAACCACATCAACATAAGTAATGAAACAATTCACGTAAAACGTTGTAAGTCTAAAACGTGGCTTACACATGTAAGCTGGGGTATTTTCGAGGGCATTTCGTGATGCATCTCATTACTATGCATGTATCATCTTGCCAGTTTTTTCTGTAGTCCTTACCGGGACTACTTTGCTACTCCCTCCGTTCATAAATAGATGACTTCCATTTGTCCCAAAGCGGATGTATGTAGACATATTTTAGTGTCTAGATACATCCACTTTTGGACAAATGGAAGTCATCTATTTGTGAATGGAGGGAGTATCTTTTAGATCTCGGGATTGCTCGACGCGACAGTCGAATCCCGAAGACATGGATTATTGTCATTATTTCGATCTGAGGCAAGTTCATCACTTGCTCATATCCTTTGCACTATTTCATAACGAACTATTTGCAAAAACCCTATCGTAGTACCACCTATTCTCAAAAGAATGCATGATCCTATGTTTATAATAATATGACTACTTGAATGACTACCCGAGTGACAGTGTTCTGTTTGGTGGGCGGATGGAACCATGGTAAGATGAATAGGTCAAAGGAAGGTTCTATATGCATGGGAAAGTATTACCTAGGAATTGATCACAAATGTCGTCAGAACTTAGTTGTAACACCCGGGGGATTTCCCTCAAATAGAATTGCTTGTTTTATTTTTTTTTGCATGCATTGCATCATGTCATCATAATGCACTCATGTGTGGAATTTCAAATAAATTCAAATCATTATGTTTCACTCTTGGTCTGTTACAACTTTTTCAAATAAAATATTAAAATCAAACAATTTAATTGTTTTCCATAAACTTGATTTTCCAAATAAGTGACTTGGGTAATTTTCAAATAATTCAATTATTGCAAAATTCAAGCAAATTCATTTAAATTTCAAACATCAGCAAATATTTAAAATTTTGAAAAACAAAAGTTGGTGCAACTGGGCTTTTTCAATCAGGAACTTATAAAAAAATTATCACCATAATTTTTGGATCTCAAAAACCCCTTCTATTTTCTTTCTTATTCCTTTTCTACAAAAAAAGGAAAGAAAAAGGAACTGCTGGGGGAGGCAGGCCGTTTGGCCCACCTACCACCCCAGGAGGCCCAGCTCCCCACCGACTGGCCCGAGCGGCCTCTGTCTTCCACCTCCGTACGGTGGTGACGGAAGCAGCAACCACCACCGCACCCCCATCACGTGCTCCCCCTCTCCCTCTCCTTTTCCTACCCAGCCATCCCCTTCTCCTCCAAACCCTAGCTCCCTCGCCCCTTCCTTTCCCATCTCCGTCGCCACCCTTCTCTTTTTTCTCCTCTGCTCGAGACAGAGAGCCCCCTCCATGGCCGGAGATGGAGCGCACGGAGCCGAGGCCGTGGTCGCCGAGAAGGAAATCCGGTGTTGGGAATGGAATCGCCTCACCGTCCTCATCCTCCCCGAGGAAGATCGGCGCCCGAGGACGTTCCGATCGCCCCCGCCATGGCCATCTTCCTCCTCTGTCCTCGGAACTGACGGCCACCCGTTCGTGACAGCAACCACGGCAACGACCCTCTTCAACCTCGTCCTCGATCCCCTCGGTGAGCCTCCCGTCCTCTGGGACCCCTCCTTTCTCCTCCCCGTTTTTGCTCTGGGTGCCCGCCGTCGAGCGGCAGCACCATCTGCGCTGCCAAGCTCGTCGTGGTTGTCTGCCTCCGTCAAAGTTCAGAAACTGAACTTGTTTCGTTCAGTTCAGTTAACCGAGCAGAAATACGTTTTGTTTAGACGGATCTGTATCCACACAAGAAACGCAGCACAGCCCAGTGGCACAGGCCTCCCGCGCGCACGCCCACGGGCAGGGTTCGAATCCCACCAAAGGCACGGTGCCTTCTTTTTTCTCTTATTTCCACCGCGTGAGGGCTAGCCCCACCTGTCATTGACCGACGCTAGATCCAACTGCGGTGAGAAAAATTCTCCCAGATCCAGATCCGAATCTGGCGCTTTGCACCCATGTCCCTGGCGTTCCTGTTTTTACATCGAAGCCCTTCCACACTCTGTTTCCATCATGAACAAGTCCCAGTTTTTTCCAAGAAACACCTCAATATTCAAATGCACATAACTAATTCATTTTAACTCCAAATTTGAAAAGTAAAATATGTTTTCCATGCAGAATTAAATAAACTTTCCAAATATAAACTTTTTTTTTCTGTTTTGAATAATGTAAATTGCTGAAAACAATAAGAATTAATTCTTATTTATTATTTTCTTCACCCAAGAATTATGGAAACTATACCAAAATGGAAAGAACTTCAATTAATAACAGAAAAGCATCATTTCATGCATGTGGGAATACTACTGATGTATTGGTCTTATTAAAATTAATAATAGGCCACTAAGATAAATATGAGAGGTTTCCAAATAATGCAAACTTATTTGGGACACTCATTTAACTTGATGATCATGTCCACGATCTCTTACTTGCATTAAAATGTCATGCATCATCCCATGTTTGTGCATTATGCCATGTTATTGATTGTCCTTCTCTCTTCGTTGTTTTTTTGCTTCTTCTCTAATAGACGACGACGTTGAGACATACGAGGTTTGCGATACCACTTCAGAGGAGTTAGCCCAGTACCAGGCTACTGAGTTTGCAGGCAAGTATTCACTCACATGAACCATTGTGTCCGTTCCACACTTGATACCGATACTTTCCGTTGTCTAATCTGCAAGCCTTATGATTCGTTGCTTGTGTTTCGATACTATCACATGTCATCCTGCAGCCATATAGCCTCACCCCCACACCTACAACCTTGTTGTTTGTTAGCCTGTGTCGTAGTATCATGCTTAGGTTTGTTTGTGCTCGAGTCTTGTGGTCAATTATCTTATCACCTGTTTAGTTTGATAGATGGGCTGGTTATAATCAATATCATGTTAATGTTTGGGGTAATAATAATTTGATGATAAGGCACCGGCAGGAGGCCCGGGTTAGG
Source organism: Alopecurus myosuroides (assembly GCA_028641055.1). Classification (NCBI taxonomy): domain Eukaryota; kingdom Viridiplantae; phylum Streptophyta; class Magnoliopsida; order Poales; family Poaceae; genus Alopecurus; species Alopecurus myosuroides. Next base: position 59,083,884 of record CM054060.1, on the reverse strand, counting down.
GTTTTGAAGCCTGCTAGTGTCGACCCTAATTAGGAAAAGGGTCTTGTCCTCTGATCCATGATGAGTGTGCTCACCGCATCCGGGTGGTCGTATGGAACCCCCTCGACTTTGACCTGATCCGCAGTTTGTCCGAAGAGCCCCACTTAGTTCGGGTGTTCCATTTGCGCATACGCATGAATGGGTCGCGCCCATGGTTGATGATGATGATGACGCATACATATAGGGCGAGGCCTGTGGTGCCGGGGGTGTGGTTTTCACCCTTGCGCTTAGGTTAGGTCGGACTGGCCGGGACCTTATAGCTCCGTGGCTCCTAGGACAGGTTGCAGAGATGGTGCAGGTCGTGTTGAGTCCACCTGAGTTTTAGTTGGTGGCTCGAGTGTGTACGGGTACTGGAGCACCCTCGAGAAGCCGTGTTGTCCGCGGTTATGTGACGACTTGGTGAAAGTGCTGGCTAACAAGTACTCCGACAACTTAAACCTAATTAATAATAATTTGACTAGTAATAGGCATATTGTCACAATAACCTGAACCTTCATTAATCCAACTGTGTGGGTTATCCTCGGATTGCTTCTTTGGATAAGGGGCGAGATCCAGGATGGGTTTGTTTGAGGTTAGTGATAGTTGGCTCCGATGCGCTATCTTATCCCTTTCTTTTAGCCGGATGTTGTAGCGTGTCTCTGTAGTTGGTTAGTGCAGCCCGCTGCCGCACCTTTGTATCACCTATCTTACGTTGAACCCAAAGCATCTGTACTTGGTGTTGTCGGGTACACTTTGGTATCTTGTGCGTCTTGCTTGCCAGTACTCGTCCGTACTGACCCCTTTGGGGCTGCTGGTTCTGCAGACTACATTTCCGAGGATCCCCGTGGTGGCTACTACGTGGAGTATGACGAGGCTGCTGACGAGTAGATAGCGGACCCGGGCAGGATCCGAGACTTCGTGGATGGGCTCCGTTCTTATCGTTTCCGGCCTCTTAGGCCAATTTGGTTCTTGTCTGTAGTCAGACACTTTCTGTGCTTCCGCTGTGATGTAATGATGACTTGTTGGGACATGTGTCCTCTGCATGACTGTATTTGCTATCTCTGCTCTAGTGAGAGCTTTTGCCACTTATTTCTATTTCTTTGTGTCTTAGAGATTTGTTGTGATATCACTTGTTCAAATGCCGTTGACGTACCATGTGTGTATGTTATGAAGTACGTCAATGGAAGTATTCGGATTCCTATTGGATGGTTACACAGACGATGAATAGTAGAGAATGGTTGTCACACGTTTACGTGTCGGCCTACTCATATTGAGATGCGGGTGCAGGTAGGCCCCGTAAGCCAATTATCTACTATTTAGCGGGTTGTGTGTATCCTCTAGAAGTCCGGGTGCGACATTAGTGCGCCGTAAATACCGCGTTAACCATGGGTCTTGTATGGGGCGAGTAAGTCAGCTGTGATCTTCTCTCGTTCGCATGTCAACGGGCTGCCAGAGCCGTTCGCTGTAGGTCTTGCGAGACTACATGCACATCGGTGGGATCCCTTAATTCCCATGGACTCTAGGGTCTATGACGGTCTGCCATGAGCGCCTAGATATCTATCGTGATGGGTAGAATCAGGGGTTCAACCAGCTGGACGAAATGGGTAGGCGTGCGTTGTGCGGAGAAGCATGGTTTGGCTTGGATCAACAACCGGGCCCCACACCTTAGTGGGAGTGGACAGGAATGTACACCTGGTTGTGTAACATGGTATTGATCGCCCATGGGTAATGTAACGCACCTCTGAAGAGTGTAAAATGATGTGGCATGTTACCTCTGATACGTCCCAACATATCTATGATTTCTGATGCTCCATGATCATATTATGCCAATTGCTACATGTTTTCTCCCTTATTTATAGCATTTTTATACGTTTTTTGGGACAAACCTATTAACAAGATGCGTTCCCTGTTTTCTGCTGTTTTTGGTTTCAGAAAAGTTGTTCTGGAAACATTCTCCGAATTGGACCCCACAAATCCCGAGGGGCCTATTTTCCCCGGAAGCATCCAGAACACCGAAGGAGATTCGAAGACGGGCACCAGGGGGGCCACACCATAGGGTGGCGTGGCCTCCCCCTGGCCACGCTAGCTATAGCTGTGGGGCCCTCAGGCCTCCACCGCCTTTTCCGTTTCGCCTATTAATTCCCCCCGGATGGAAAACCCTAAGCACCTGATCAAAAATCCCCAAAAAATTCCGCAGCCGACGTCGCCGTCAACCCTAGATCCGGGGGGTTCTGGAGCTGTCTCCCGGCACCCTGCCGGAGAGCAAATCATCACCGGAGGCTTCTACATCACCATGCCTACCTCCATAGTGATGCGTGAGTAGTTCATCAGTGGACTACGGGTCCATAGCAGTAGCTAGATGGTTGTCTTCTCCCTATATGCCTCCATGTTTAGATCTCGTGAGCTGCCTATCATGATCGAGATTGATCTTATGTAATTCTATATGCTGTGTTTGCTGGGATCCGATGAATATTGAACTTATGCCAAGTTGATTATAGTCTTTATTGTATATGTTATTTGTGTGATCTTGCATGCTTTCCGTTGCTAGTGGTTGCTCTTGCCAAGTAGTTTCTAGTGACTCCAAGAGGGAGTATTTATGCTAGATAGTGCGTTCATGCCTCCTTTTTGCATGTGCTCGAGTGACAAAAACGTGACGGTGGAGGATGTGCTGTTGTCACTAGGGAGAAAACAGGGGTGTGAGTGCCCGTGTGTACAATAATTGCTTACATTACACACATTGTTTAATGCAGTTATCTGTTGCTTGCAACTTAATACCTAAGGGGGTTTGGATGATAACCTGAGGGTGGATTATTAGTCATAGATGCAGATGGATTTCGGTCTGTGTATTTTGTTTTAATGCCCGCACTAAATATCATAGTAGTCATAATGTTATAATGTGCACTACGGTGCAACCTCTGTTTTTCAATTGACCAACTGTAATTTGTTCACCCAACATGTTATTTTTATGGAGAGACACCACTAGTGAACCTATGAACCCCGGTCCATTTTTCCACACTATTAAACAAACCACAACAATTTCCTGGTTTCTTTACTGACTGCAAGCATACATCATTTTCCACACTATATGTGTAATCTTTGTTTTCAGCAAGACCGATGAGATTGACAACCTCACTATACCGTTGGGACAAAGTATTTTGGTTGTGTTGTGTGCAGGTTCCACGTTGTTGCTGACACCGGTGAGGCGCCATCACCACCGTCAGTGGCATCAACCTTCCCGAGATCCTCTTCCTCCTACTGGATTGATAACCTTGGTTCTTAACTGAGGGAACTTCTTACCGATGCACTCATTACACCCTCCTCTTTGGGTTCCCAACACGCCATCACAAGCCTCAAGATATTGTTGCACCATCAGGGCGTAGCAAAAGAATTTCTGGCGCAGTTGCTGGAGAGGGAGAAGTCTTCTAGAAAGGGAGTCTCTCACCCTCAACCTCTTTATTTTGTTTATTTTCTTGTTTTTATTTTTGTCTTGTTTTTTCTTCTCTATATTAAAAACAAAAAAATTAGTTTACTTTATAGCATAGAAAGCAACTCAAGTATTTTCAAGTGAAGCATTAAAATAAATTAGTTCTTATTCTAGTTGTTATTTTTTGCTTTATCATGCTTGCTATCAGTGTTTGATGTCTTTTAAACTAGATCTTTTAGGCAAGGTGGGTTTATGGATGAGCAACAAAAACATTATAAGGAACACCCCTTGTCACAAAAAGGGATACACTTATGGGAGCAAATTAATAAATTGCATGACTATGCTAAAAACTTGTGCTTTACTTATAATGTTACTTATTGCTTTGATAAATCTTGTTAATTATTATAACACACACATCAGATCGTTGCCCATCGGCAACAACAACAACAACCACAAGAGGCAAGATTTCAGCAAAGCAAAATATCACAGATTATGTCCACTTCGGTAATCAGAAAACTGCTCTTAAACCACAGATGCAAACAACACGAATTTTGGTAGACAATCAGACATATGAGTTTACAACATACCCACCAAATATGAGCTCAATCGGAGAACGTTTGTGTGTCCAAACTGTTCTTTTACCAAAACTACTCTATGCTAATACTGCAGCAATAGGAAATGATGAAACCTCTCTCAAGTCGGATGCTCATCTGACCCAAAACTGAAACCAGCTAGCCAGATCGAAATAATCAAAGTAAGGCATGATCTCACCAAGTTTGGAGTCTATCCAACCACGTTTGACCCTCCGAGCACATGCTTGAAGACAGACCGGTCAGATGCACCAAATCCTGCCAGAAATTACCTCTCCTTATTCTTCCTGATTTCTCGCTAGGTTGTGGTGTTCTTGTGTGTTCTCTCTCTTTCACACACATCAACATCCATGTTCTGACTTCTCTCTCTTGCTTGATTGCACAACCACAAGAGTTTCTTGGTTTTTCTTCCTGTTGCCCTCCTGGAGGCAGCTCAACCGGTTGATGCATACAACGATCAACGGCCGCTATGCCTTGATGGTGCCTTGACGGGGAGACTTCTTGATGATGATGAATTTTACGTCCCCGGCAACGGCGCCAGAAATTCTTGATGCTTGTGATGGCGTGTTGGGAACCCCAAGAGGAGGGTGTGATGAGTACATCGGTAAGAATTTCCCTCAGTTAAGAACCAAGGTTATCAATCCAGTAGGAGAAAGATGATCTTTGGAAGGTTGATGCCACTGACGGTGGTGATGGCGCCTCATCGGTGTTAGCAACAACGCGAAACCTACACACAAAACAACCAAAATACTTTGTCCCAACGGTACAGTGAGGTTGTCAATCTCACCGGTCTTGCTGAAAACAAAGATTAGACGTATAGTGTGGAAAATGGTGTATGGTTGCAGTAAGTAAAGAAAGCAGGGGATTGTAGTGGTTTGTTTAACAATGTAGGAAAAATGGGCCGGGGTTCATAGGTTCACTAGTGGTGTCTCTCATAAAAGATAGCATGCTGGGTGAAAAAATTACAGCTGGGCAATTGACAAATAGAGGTTGCACCGTAGTGCACATTCATGACATGATGACTACTATGATATTTAGTGCGGGCATTACAACAATATACATAGACCATAATCCAACTGCATCTAGGACTAATAATCCACCCTCAGGTTATCATCGGAACCCCTTAGGTATTAAGTTCCAAGCAACAGATAATCGCATTAAGCAATGTGTGTAATGTTAGCAATGATTGTGCACGCGGGCACTCACACCGTTGTTTTCTCTATAGTTGCAACATCACATCCTCCCCCATCACGTTTCTATCACTCGAGCACGGGCGAAAAGGAGGCATGAACCCAACTATCAAGCATAAATACTCCCTCTTGGAGTCATGATGGTGCAGATCGTGCACTTGTTGGGAGACCCCAAGAGGAGGGTGTGATGAGCACAACGGTAGGAGTTTTCCCCTCAGTTAAGAACAAAGGTTATCAATCCAGTAGGAGAAATAGGACCTTCGGAAGGTTGATGCCACTGATGGTGGTGATAGCGCTTCACCGGTGTCAGCAACAACGAGGAACCTGCACACAACACAACAAATATACTTTGTCCCAATGGTACAGTGAGGTTGTCAATCTCACCGGTCTTGCTGAAAACAAAGATTAGACGTATAGAGTGGAAAATGGTGTATGCTTGCAGTAAGTAAAGAAACCAGTAAATTGTAGTGGTTTTTTTCAACACTGTAAGAAAATGGACCGGGGTTCATAGGTTCAATAGTGGTGTCTCTCCATAAAAGATAGCATGCTGGGTGAACAAATTACAGCTAGGCAATTGACAAATAGAGATTGCACCGTAGTGCACCTTATAACATTGTCGGATATATACCAAATAGGGGTATAGAAGATGGTAGGTAAAGTGCCGGATTACCAGGGTGGCCTAAGTGGTAGTGGGCTCAGGTCCATTAGGCGGCCCAGTAACCCGACGCACAGAAGCTGGATTCTAGAAGAACCCGGATCAGGGCCCAGGTGATCTGGCTTGGGGGAGAAGACGGATTCCTTGCTTTCCAAGTTACAAGTTACCGTAGTCCTCTAGGTTTCCTATTCTGTAAGCCCTAATCCGGCTATTATATAAAGCCGGAAGGGAGATAGAAGAAACGAATAACAGAGAAGCTCTACGCCAACTCGCCGAGAAGCTCATCCTCGTCGAGTAGCTTAGATCTAAACCCACACATTGTAACCCTGTTTACATGCTTTAGTCCTGATTAGTGAGAAGTGCAGGAGTAGGCACGTCGTACTGTCGCGACGTACTGAACCTGGGTAAAATCCTGTGTTCTGTATTCACTACGCGATCCCGTTACCCCACGTCTCTACCGTAGTCTCATGGCACCCCCATCTATGAAAACTACTACGATGTCTCGACAGTTGGCGCCCACCGTGGGGCAAACGACGTCAGGCGTGAAGTTCCGATCTGGGATACTTGGCGGAATCGGAAGATCAATCACTGTCGGAAGCTTGGAGTTCGACAACGACGTCGGGCGCTTCCTCGACAACGGATCCTACATACCGGCGCAAAACCACCTGGTAAGTGCCTGCGTGTTACCGATAGGATCTGCTAACATCTTTATCGGACTAACTGCAGAAGCAATGGGGTTTTGCGGTGGAAGCAAATTTATCCCACCCGCCCTATACCCAGTCGAAGATGACTATGATACCGGATTCTGCTCAGATCGCCGACAAAAAATTGACTTACACTTTATCGGCATGGTGCAGTCCGCAGTCGCCGAAAACACGGATGACGGAAATCCCGTGCAAAAGGCAGACAATAATACACCCGTCACAGAGACGGAAGATCAGATACCCGTCACAAAAACGGAAGACCCCACACCCACGGAGGTGGAAGATCCGACATCCGTCAACAAGACGACGAACTCGGAAGCCGACTCAGTATTAGCCGCTATCGAGGCAAGATTAGAGTCGGAAACCGGATCGGATGACTTCGATTCCGAAGATGAGGACGACTTCGAAAGAAAAGTTAAGTCCTTTCAAGAGGGATTCCATGAAGTTCTAATGGCAAAACCGGCTGATACCACGGACGCCGGCAGCCAGGAAAGCCCTAAAACCCCTCCGCCAGAGGAAGAGAGAGAAGACGGAGAAACTTCTCCGGTATTCCCCAATGTCAAGGAGATGACAGAAGATGAACCTGTCAAAAAACCTCCCTCTTCCAAGAAAAAGCACCGTGCTGCTAAGAAACTCCAATATAAAATCCGGAAGAAAAAATCAGCTGATCTCGCTGATGAAAACCTGGAAGTAGGAGATGCTAGCAGAACGAAGCCTGCGGAGAAGAAATCCAAAGAAATCACTGCTTCGCCAATGACGGAACAGGAAGAGCAAGAGCTATTGCAAACACCAGTGGGACCAGATGAACCCCCTGAGATGCTGGAAGCCAGGAGACAAGCTTTGCAACGGCAACAGCAACATCTACTCAGATCTCGGCAACATCTCCAACAAACCCATAATGACATCAAGGTCATGAAGGAAGAAATAGAGGAGTACGAGAGAAAGAATAGATCCGCGTTAAAACCTACTAGGTTACCCGGAATCGCAAGACTGGAAGAACTGCCGCCAAAAGAAAGGTTCCATAACCATCTTGGCAAAAGCAGGTAATCGGCAAAGATGCTAGGGGCGAACCAATATACAAGACCGCAGCAGAAAACGCGGAAGCAGCGTTCGCCATCCTCAACAACGATCTGTACTCCAACGGGGAAAAACTCCAAGGGGTGTATGCTTTCTTAGGAAAAGCATTGCAACAACAACAGCGCGCCCAAGAACGATCAGGGAGGCTGCACGATAACTCCGCCCTATGCAAAACAGCTACTTGCGCTGTTGGAGCACCTGGACCGGAAGAACCCGGGGATTCAGACAATTCAAAGGATAAAAAAGAGGATCCAAGAAAAAACAAGAAAAACCCCGACAACCGGGATGCAGCGTCTAGGACCGGATCCCATCCCCCGAAAGATGGACATAAACCCCATGATCGGGAAGACAAACACCGGAACGACGGCAAAATAATGCCACCTCCGAGAAACCCAGCTGAGAAAGCTGGGAGATATGATATGCCTCACAGGCGTGAGAGATCCCGGACACCTCCTAAGGACAAAGAAAGGCACAGGAGTAGAACTCCACCTAATCCAAAAGGGCGTGACCATGGAAGAGATAGAAATGATCCCGGAAAAGCGCGTCCGCGCAACAATGGAAGAGAAAGGAGCAGATCCCCTTCTGTCCATTCAGCCGGAAGATATTCTGCACACATTGATAGAGCAAAAAGGATGATCTATACTTTGGTCCTAAGTGTTTTACTGACAGGATCCGAAGAATAACCCTGCATTCTGGCTTTGCCAAGGTCGGTCCAACGTACCACAAATACACCGGCAGCACAAACGGATACCTGGCTCTCAGACTACTATACAGCCGTCCAGATCAACAATGGGACAGACCTGGAAGCTGTCAAGTTTCTTCCCCTAATGTTGCTGGACGGAGCCAGAGATTGGATCAATGGATTACCATCAAGAACTGTCGACAGCTGGGATGATATGGCTAGAGTATTCACTCAGCATTTCCGGGGAACGTACAAACGCCCGAACAGCATCAACCAGATAAACCGTTGCACGCAATTTGAGGATGAACCATACGTGGATTTCATCTCCAGATGGACAGCAATGAAGAATAGTTGCTCTGGAGTAACTGACGTACAAGCAATGCATGCTTTCGTCAATGGCCTAAAACCCGGACTCGTTCCGTTCATGGTCGGTTCCAAAAAGCACAAAGATCTCGGATCTATGCTTACAACCGCCAATGAGCACGCCGCAGCCGAAGACGACATCAGAGCAAGAGGAGGCAATATCGAATCACTGATACTTGCCAAGAAGACCCCTCGTTCTGACAAAAAAGGAACTCCAGAAACAACGACGAAACCCAAAGAGGTCAACATAGCCTTTGGGGGAGAAAAGGGGAATAAGTGGAAAGGACGCAACCCAGATCCAATCAACTACACTCCAGAGGAGTGGGAGAGGATTAAGTCGGAACCTTGTGTCCACCACTCGCAATTTGGGAAACCCACCCATACAAACGCGCAATGCCGGCTGAATAAGCACATGAAAGACAGTGCAGGAGCCGGAAGTAAGGGGAAGGGTTCCAAAAGGAAACCCGCCAAACAAAAGCCAGAAGCTGACAAAGAAGACAGTGAATCGGACACTGACGAAAAAATCCAGGAACAACAGCGTAAGGGCGAACCCAAATTTCCGAGAGTTGATGGAGAAGCAATGCTAACTTTCTTAGCAACTCCGTCAGCAAAGGTGGCCAAAAGAACACTTCGAGAAATAAACGCGGTTGTTCCGGCAACCCCAAAATTCTTGAAGTACTCCAACACACCGATAATCTGGGATCAGTGTGATCATCCCGGAAATATCCCTGAACCCGGCACACAAGCTCTTGTTGTAAGCCCTATTGTTCAAAACACTAGGCTAAGAAGAGTGCTGATGGATGGAGGATCCAGCATTAATATAATGTACCTGGATACACTGAAGCATCTGAAGATTTCCGAGTCTCAGCTCAACTACAGCAACATACGCTTCCATGGCATTGTTCCTGGCAGGCAAGCACGATCCCTAGGAGAAATTTCCCTAAATGTCACCTTCGGAGATAAAGATCACTTCCGGCAGGAGAAAGTATCTTTCGAAGTAGTGCCGTTCGAAAGCGTGTATCACGCAATACTCGGACGTCCAGCTTTCGCCAAATTCATGGCAAGATCTTGTTATATCTATAACAAGCTGAAGATGCCAGGACCCAAGGGAGGAGTAATCACCATAGCCGGTGATTTCAAGCTGGCAAACGAGTTGGAGAAAGAAAACGCCCTTTGCGCTCAGAGAGTCATAGCAAAGGAAGAACTGAAGGAATTAGCCAAGGAGGTATCGCCGTCAGAAATGCCGGCAGGAAAAGAAACCCGGAAGCCAATAGACAGCTTCAAGGCGTCCGAGAATACAAGACAGGTAATCCTAGATCCCAAAGATCCGACAAAATTTGTCGTCGTAGGGACTGGGATGACTGACAAATAGGAAGGCGAGCTCATCAAGTTCCTCCGTGAGAACTGGGATATTTTTGCCTGGTGTCCAGCTGACATGCCAGGTGTACCCAGGGAACTTGCTGAGCACCAACTCAAGGTTATTCCTGGATCAAAACCCGTCAAACAAGGTCTCCGTCAATTTGACGGAAGAAGACGGAAGACTATTGGCAAGGAAATTATCCGGCTTTTAGCAGCGGATTTCATCAAGGAAGTAATCCATACTGACTGGTCCGCCAATCCGGTATTAGTACCGAAGAAAGACACTACTGCTCTTAGAATGTGTATAGATTACACAGGTTTGAACAAATTATGTCCGAAAGATAGGTTCGCGCTACCGCGAATCGATCAAATAATAGACGCCACTGCAGGCTCCGAACTTTTATGCTTTTTGGATGCATACTCAGGGTACCACCAAATACGCATGAAAAAAGAAGATCAAATCAAGACTTCTTTCATAACCCCGTACGGGACGTACTATTATGTAACCATGCCGTTCGGCCTAAAGAACGCAGGTGAAACCTACCAGCGCTGCATGCAACGTTGTTTGCACAGTCAGATTGGCAAAAATGTCCATGTTTACGTGGACGATATTGCTGTCGTAACCAAGGAAAAAGATACACTCCTTGAGGATTTGCGAGAAACTTTCAAAAACTTGCGCACTTACAAGATGAAGTTGAATCCATCTAAGTGCGTATTCGGGGTTCCCTCAGGAAAACTTCTAGGTTTCATCGTTTCTCACAGAGGAATAGAAGTTAACCCGGAAAAGATCAAGGCAATCTTGAACATTACGAAACCTACGTGCGTCAAAGATGTCCAAAGACTGACGGGTTCTGTCGCAGCCGTCAGGAGATTTATTAGTCGGCTAGGGGATAAAGCCTTACCACTCTACAAGCTGCTGAAAAAATCCGACAAAGTCAAGTGGATTGCGAAAGCTTGGGAACATCTAGCAAGTTATGTCCCTTTCCGTACTTAGTTCAATTCTATGTAAACATCTTTTGAGATCATGAAATAAAGTTGTCGGAATTCTGATTACATGTTTTACAAGTTCAATAAGTGCAAAGCATGTTTCCGCCTCATCTATTTCCCAATGATCTTACAAATTACTCAATGTTAACCCGAATTGTGCTTGCGTACTCGGAGTTAAAAAACTGAATGATTTTTCAGCCTGCTAACGGCTAAAGGAAACTTGAATTGCCTGCGCGCCCAAGTTTCATTTAAAATTTGTTTTTCCTTGTTTCTCTAAGCATTATCTGATTGTGTATGTGTTGGGTTACTGGAACTAGTTAGTAAAAATGCCTTTAGCATGATCCATGTTTCCGAGATTTAAACTGTTTGGTTCGACCCAGTTACTCGGCATGACGATTCATTTTGCTATTTGGGCCATTTCAAACACTAAGGACAGTCAAAACGTATATACCAGAGAACTTAGAACATAAATGAATAATAAAATCCGAAAAAACTTGCAAAGAATTTCATAATTAAGAATGCAAAAGGCGGAGTTTTCATTAATACAAATAGAAGCATTACAATTCGAATTACATTATAAAAGTGCAGTAATGCTCCTATTGTCTGTTTTTGCTATCCAGGTTTAAGGAAACCCTTCAAGCATCCGATTCCTCCTCGCTGCTGTCGTCCTGGGGGGCTTCAGGAACTTCTTCCTCCGGGTAATTAATGGAGAGATTCACCATGGAAGCAATCTGGGTAGCGTGGCCTTTGATTGCATCAAAGATCGCATTTCGTTGGGCTTCCGTGTATCCTTGAGGGACACCGGTGGCCACGCGCCAGGATTTTGCACCAGGGTAGTGCATACGCATTAAGCCAAGAGCCATGCGTGCACCACCCCGTGCAGCGGAGCGAAGGAAGGATTCCCTGGACTCCGCCACCTCCATGATAGAACCCGGAAGTTTTTCAACTTCCGAGAACTCCCCAGTCTTGGAGGGAAGAAACTTGTTGATCAGTTGCATGCAAGCAACCCTGATCGAAGTCCAGGTCTTTTCAAAAACTCGGATTCTTTCAATCCGAGAAAGATCTGCATTATCTCCTGTTTGGTAGCAAAAAACAACCAAAAAGGTTAAGTACCAAAAAGGAAGAAAAAAGGCAAACTGAATGATAAACGTATACTTAAACTTACCAACAAGTTTGTCAATTTCGGAGGTTTCCTCCTCACGCAGGCTGAGAGCAGCTTCCAGGCGCTCAATGGTGGCCTGGTCTTTCTCTGCTTGGGCGGAAGCCTGGGATTGAGAAACCCCAAGTGCTAAGTTGCTGGCTTCCAGATCTTCTTGTGCTTTCACAAGATCCTTGTGAAGCTCAACATTCTCCTTGCGGAGATATTCGGCATTGCCAGAATCTTCAGCTGCTTGCTTAGCCTGAGCCAAAGCAGCTGAAAAGAAAGGAAAAATCTGAGTTAATAATATTCCCGGAAAAAGTACTTAGACAAATGCCTGAATCGGAGATTTCACAGGAAAAATGATTACCTGTTGCTTCCGACAGTGCGAGCTGAGAGGAAGCCAGCTCCGCCTCTCTCTCCTCAAGAATGGAAAGAAGATTCCTAACTTCCTTGTTCTTGATCGAGAGCTTGTTGAAAACCGCCACGTTAATGGCTTCGGCAGTTTGCTAGAATACGGCAAGGAAAAGAATAATTAGAAAGCATCAAGGTAAAAAGCATGCATTTTATTTAATGCTTGGGGGCTAGAGATACATACCTGGCTTATGCGTTGCAAACCTGCCAAGTTCTCAGTGAACTCCTTTGCGTACTCCGCAAAGAGAGTTCCGGCCATGCTTAGACCGTCATTGATATGCTTGAAGTCCTTGTCGAATTTGGGAATTTCTTCGTCAAAAGACCGAGAAGATTTTCCCGCATCCGGATCCGCCCTTTCCCTCGTGTCAGATTCCGACACAACGGGCTGGCTGGTCTCCAGTGGTTCGGTGGGGGGGGTGGTGGCAGCGCGCTCTTCCGCCATTGAGGACGATGAGTCCAGAGGAATGGCAGAAGAAGGATGGGCGCCTCGGCTGGACAAGGCCTTGTGTCTTTTCAGCTTCTTCGGCTTCAGATTGGAAGGAGCCAGGCTAAAAAACCAGAAACCCGGAAAACGTTAACTTTCCGAAGACGAAAGAAAAACTTCGACAAGTAACAAAATAACCCGGATGAACTAACCTGGAAGTGGCGACGGGAACTCCGTCAAGGTTGATAACTTCCTCAGAGGAAGGAATCTTCTTTCACTTACGCCCACCTGTAGCAGCGGTGCGAAGCGCGTCCAGCTCAGCCTCGGAGGCCAATTCCGAGTCTGGAAGTTCGGTAATCTATTAAAAAGAAAAATAAGAGTTATGAGCGAGAAAATCCGAGAAATAATGATAAAGTTCTACCCAAATGACGAAAACATACCTTGGGAGCCGGATTGTCGGCCGTATACATTGGCCGACTCGCTTCGTATTGGTCGCGTGATGCGACCAATTGATTGATGCGCCGTCGAAGCTCCTTTGCGGGCCAATCTTTGGTGGTTGTCCGCATTGGGTCCTTGGCTCCCGTGTAGTCGCAAAGAAGGCGACCACCGTGGTTGGCCAACGGCTGAATCCGTCTATTCAACCAGCAAAAGACCGTGTCCATGCCGGTCAAAGGTGGAGTGGAGGAGGTGAGCTTAGCGATGCGCCGCTTGATCCTTAGAAGATCAGGCGGCAGAACCTGGACGGCTTCCGTCCCCCAGTTATCTTGGGGAATAGCCGCAGAGTTCGAGAAAGGAGGAACCCCGATGGCCTTCGTTGGAAAAGGCACATCGGGGTGGTAAAAGAAGGAACCCGTCCAAAATTTGACGGATTCCGACGTCTTGATCTTGGGGAACCAATCTTCTCTGAATCTCCGAAGAGTAAAAGAGATGGTTCCGCAAGTCGGGAGTGCGCCCTCCGAAGAGTTCCGCTTAACCCCGAAGCAATACGTCCAAAAGTCTAACCTAGGTTCTAAGCCTAAGTAACCCTCGAACAAAGCCTGGAAGCCGGCCATGTAGAGGATGGAATTGGGTGGCAGGTTATGGGGCTGGATGTTGTAATGGGAGAGAATTTGGAGGAAGAAGGCGGAAGGTGGAAGGCCCATACCTCGGAGAAGATGGGAGGAGAGGAGAACTCTTTCGCCGTCTTTCGGCGTTGGTTCGTTCTCGTCCTCGGACAGACGCCATTTCCCCTTAAGGACCAGGCCCTCCTTTTCCATGTTTGGAAGGAGAGCCGGAGGAATGCTGCAGGCAATCCAATTGCCTGCAGATTCCGCCTCTTCATCCGCTCCGGCAGTGGCGGAGGCGGCAGCTTCCGCGGCGGCGAGCTCGTCGCCGAGGAGCTGGATCTTCTCCTCCGCCGTTTCAGGGGCAAACGGCGGGGAAGCTGCGGAGCTCGCGCCCGCAACGTCCGCGGCGGCGGAAAGGTTCTCTCCGCCCGCCGCGAAGGCCGCGGTTTTCTCCGGCTCGTCGCCGGTGCGCTTGGGTGACCCTAACTGTGGATCTAGGTCGCCGATGAGGTCGTCGATGGCGGCGCGAGTGGGCGAGGACGGTGAGGATGCCATTTCCTGGCGGCGCGTTGCGTTCTGGTGTGCTTTGGTGGTGAAGTGCGCTCGGGACAGTACCTCGCTCGAGAGTTTGCGTGCGTCAATGGCGTGGGTAGTGAAGAGAGCGGAAGATTTTCGATGAGGACGAGGATGGCTATTTATAGCTAGAAATCCATCAAGATACGTGCCAACGGCTATTTGACCGTTGGATGTTTAACGCGTGTCACTCGCCGGAAAATCCGGGAAATGAAACGACAGGGAAATAATGACTATCTCCTCGTTTCCCGTGAGAATCTGTCAGAGATACGTTGTAGGGTTTCCCGCGTGAAACCCAAACGTCCCTTGCGTCAGCGATTCATGCGCTGACGTAAGAAGTTCCTTTTCCGTGAAGTATCGTGAGAGAAAAGCCGGATTTTCAGGATTCCGAGTTCCATGTTACCATCTCTTTCAAAAGAAGAATAAGAAGAATCAAGACTGCTGAATCAATATTTCTCGGACAAAGTATATTTGGCGAAAGACGGAGAATCAGAGTTTTAATCCTTCTTGGGGGCTACTGTCGGATATATACCAAATAGGGGTATAGAAGATGGTAGGTAAAGTGCCGGATTACCAGGGTGGCCTAAGTGGTAGTGGGCTCAGGTCCATTAGGCGGCCCAGTAACCCGACGCACAGAAGCTGGATTCTAGAAGAACCCGGATCACGACCCAGGTGATCTGGCTTGGGGGAGAAGACGGATTCCCTGCTTTCCAAGTTACAAGTTACTGTAGTCCTCTAGGTTTCCTATTCTGTAAGCCCTAATCCAGCTATTATATAAATCCGGAAGGGAGATAGAAGAAACGAATAACAGAGAAGCTCTACGCCAACTCGCCGAGAAGCTCATCCTCGTCGAGTAGCTTAGATCTAAAACCTCACATTGTAACCCTGTTTACAGGCTTTAGTCCTGATTAGTGAGAAGTGCAGGAGTAGGCACGTCGTACTGTCGCGACGTACTGAACCTGGGTAAAATCCTGTGTTCTGTATTCACTACACGATCCCGTTACCCCACGTCTCTACCGTAGTCTCATGGCACCCCCGTCTATGAAAACTACTATGATGTCTCGACAAACATGATGACTACTATGATATTTAGTGCGGGCATTACAAAAAAATACATAGACCGAAATCCATCTGCATCTATGACTAATAATCCACCCTCATGTTATCATCCGAACCCCCTTAGGTATTAAGTTGCAAGCAACAGATAACTGCATTAAACAATGTGTGTAATGTAAGCAATTATTGTACATGCGGGCACTCACACCGCTGTTTTCTCCCTAGTTGCAACAACACATCCTCCCCCGTCACATTTCTGTCACTCGAGCACGGGAGAAAAGGAGGCATGAACCCACTATCTAGCATAAATACTCCCTCTTGGAGTCACTAGCAACTACTTGGCCAGAGCAACCACTAGCAACGGAAAGCATGCAAGATCACAAATAACATATGCAATAAAGATATAATCAACTTGGCATAAGTTCAATATTCATCGGATCCCAGCAAACACAACATATAGACTTACATAAGATCAATCTCGATCATGATATGCAGCTCACGAGATCTAAACATGGAGGCATATGAGGAGAAGACAACCATCTAGCTACTGCTATTGACCTGTACTCCAAGGATGACTACTCACGCATCACTCCGGAGGCAGTCATGGTGATGTAGAAGCCTCCGGTGACGATTTCCTCTCCGGCAGGGCGCCGGGAGACAACTTCAGAACCCCCTGATCTATGGTTGACGATGATGGCGGCTGCGGAACTTTTCGGGGATATTTGATCAGGTGCTTAGGGTTTTCCATCGGGGGGGAATAAATAGGCGAAAGGGAAAAGGCGGTGGAGCCCTGGGGGAACCATACCACCAGCTGGTGCTGCCAAGGGGGATGGCACGCCACTCCATGGTGTGCCCCCTGGTGCCCGTCTTCGACTCTTCTTCGGTCTTCTGGATGCTTTCGGGGAAAATAGGCACTTCGGGCTTTGTGGGGTCCAATTCCGAGAATGTTTCCACAACTTTTTCTGAAATAAAAAACAGCAGAAAACAGGAACTGTCACTTGGCATCTTGTTAATAGGTTAGTCCCAGAAAACGTATAAAAATGCTATGAAGAAGGGAGAAAACATGTAGCAATTGAAATAATATGATCATGGAGCATCAGAAATTATAGATACGTTGGAGACGTATCAAGCATCCCCAAGCTTAGTTTCTACTCGTCCTCGAGTAGGTAAACGATAAAACATAATAATTTCTGAGGTGACATGCTACTATCATAAACTTGTCATTATAATGTAAGAGCATATGTATGCTGAGATCATAGAACTTCAAACACAAACATGATAATAGAACTTTAATAATAAATCATAGAAATCACTTTGCATCATGAAGAGTATGTTGAATAAAGGATCATGGATAATAATGCAAAGAAAGATAAACGTTTGTTTCAGGTATAGAGAAAGCATGGCAAAGTGGTATTTCGCTAGTCCTTAAGAGTGGGACAAAACATAAATGCCAGAACACCTTCAAAGTTCATGAGGAAGACTAGAGAAAATAATTTAAGAACAAATAATATCACATTATGAAGCAATTATTGATGTTTATGGGACAAATTCACATAGAACTCAGAATGGCAAAAATGCTCTCTCAACTATTCATAAAGTTAGAAGATGGAGACTCAACATAAAAGTAAAAGAAAGGCCCTTCGCGGAGGGAAGTAGGGATCACTCATGTGCTAGAGCCTTTTATTTTATTAAACAAAGGTATTAAAAGTTTGACACTCCTTCCATCCATCTTTCACAAACCATGGCTAACCGAATCCTCGGGTGCCTGCCAACAATCACATACCGTGGAGGAGTGTCTATATTTTAGGAGAGGTGTATCATAATGTCAACGAATGGTAAACAGACAATACAATACGTCACAAGCCAACTGGATTCACAAGAGCACCTTCCATTGTAAAGGACGCAACTGGTGTAGAAGGTCATCCCTCTTTCTATTTTGTTTACACAATTATGCTTTGACTGATAAATCAGGGGAAAAAATATTGAAGAGAATTTGTTTGTATTAATTTGGGGCTGGGCACCCCGCTGCCAGCTCTTCTATCATTTGGATAAGAGGATGAAGCCACTAGTCCAGGGTGTGAAATCCAATCAACAAGTGAGATAAATATTCTCTATTGACGTCCTCATGAGCAAAAACAAGAATACAAAACTGGAGTAATTTTGAAAGTTTTAAAGGTAACACATGAGCAATTTACTTGGAGTGGCAGTGAAATACCACATGTAGGTAGGTATGGTGTACACAATGGGAAAACTTTGGTTTAAGGGAGTTTGGATGCACGAGTAGAATTCCTTACTCAGTACAGGTGGAGGCTTAGCAAAAGACTGGGAGCGACAAGTCAAGAGAGCATAAGAGCCATAATCATGCATAGAGACATAAGCATCATTAATTAAAGCATAAGAGGTATCGAAAGTTCAAAAACTAAGTGGTAATGGAGGCTCTTCGTGACTGCTTCATAGTCATAAACATGGTGTGAGCATGCGCCAAGTCAACCAAATAAAACATTCGAAAGAGAATACCATAAATTTATGCTTTGCTATGAAAAGAACAACTCATGAATCTTTCAAGGCATATCAAATCTCAGCTATTTGAGGCTATTCATGCTACTCAACAACCACAAGGATTGAAAACTAAAATAACATTTAGCATGGCATGAAAAAGTTCTAGCCACAGTCTATACATGCTTCTACTTGCGCTGTTATAAATTCTACTTCAAGCAACACTTTCTTTTCCCAACAAGCACCATACAAGATATGGTTTAACAAAAATACTCTTTATGATACAGCAAGCAAACATGAGAGTACTCATATAAAACTACTAAAACTAACAACTCTGATAAGAGATGCATGCAAAATAGGAGCTAAATAAATGCAGCAGCCAGACATAGATTAAGAATACAAGGTATTCCCATGAAAAAGCGGAGCATGTCACTCTCCAATAAAAGAATGCTGGGGTCCAACCAAGCTTATTGCAAAAATAAAACAAACTGAAAACAAAAATAAAAGACACTCCAAGTAAAGCACATAAGATGTGACCAAATAAAAATATAGTTTCACTAGAAGTGACCTGATAATTTGTTGATGAAGAAGGGGATGCCTTGGGAATCCCCAAGATTAGACGCTTCAGTCTTCTTGGAATTTGCCGGGATGTACCACCGGGCCATCCCCAAGCTTAGGATATTAACACTTCTTGATTTCATCATATCATCCTCTTCTCTTGACCCTTGAAAA
This sequence comes from Alopecurus myosuroides, assembly GCA_028641055.1. Lineage (NCBI taxonomy): Eukaryota > Viridiplantae > Streptophyta > Magnoliopsida > Poales > Poaceae > Alopecurus > Alopecurus myosuroides. Next base: position 59,064,956 of record CM054060.1, on the reverse strand, counting down.
CTTCCTTCACACCAAATTTCTCACAATCTTCATTAGCAACGTTAGTGCAATAGAAATAATAAATTCACATGGTTCAGTTTCAACACATGCCTATCACTCAAAAACACATTACATACTGTAACAAATTTTTTAAAACTCTTTTTCTCAAAAGAACACCAAAAGAAATAGATTAAGATGCAAATGCAATTATTGGCAGAAATCTGTCAAAACAGGACAACAGGTAAAGATGTTTTTTTTTCGCAAATCTTCTGTTGCTCAAATCAAAAGGTCGTAAACTAAGAAAAGTTGCGTATACATCCCAGGATTACGAACAAAAAAGCTCAGGTCATTTTGAATTTTATGTGATCTTATACGAATTGAACAGTGGACAGCAGAAATCTGTTTCCTGCGAAGAAATCTGAAATATAGTCTCAACTTTCCACTAGAGGCTTTTTACTTGGCTCAACAAAAACACAAAAGAAATGATACATTGGGGTTTCTAAGGAAATGGACAATACCCAGGTGCAAAGCACACAAAAGAAAACAATGGAAAACTGATTGAAAACAAAGAAATAAAACGGGTTGTCTCCCGGTAGCGCTTTTCTTTAACGCCTTTCAGCTAGGCATAGAAAGCAACTCAAGTATTTTCAAGTGAAGCATGAACATCATAACTTGCTCTAATAATAGAGTCAAAAGGTAGCTTAATCCCATTTCTAGGAAAGTGTTCCAGACCTTTCTTGAGGGGGAATGGATATTTAATACTCCCCTCTTTCATATCAATAATAGCACCAATAATTCTAAGAAAAGGCCTTCCCAAAACAATAGGACAAGAAGCATTGCATTCAATGTTCATAACAAAAAATCAACAGGGACAAGGTTATTGTTAACCATAATAATAACATCATCAATTCTACCAAGAGGTTTCTTCTTAGCATTATCAGCAAGATGAACATCCAAATAACAATGTTCCAACAATGGTAGATCAAGCATATCATAAAGATTTTGAGGCATAACAAAGATACTAGCACCAAGATCACACAAAGAATTGCAATCAAAATCATTTACTTTTATCTTAATGATGGGCTCCCAACCATCACCTAATTTCCTAGGGATAGATGTTTCAAGTTTCAGCTTTTCTTGCCTAACTTTCATGAGAGCATTGGTAATATGTTTAGTAAAGGCCATATTCATGGCACTAGCATTGGGACTTATAGAGAGCTTTTGTAGGAACATAATAACTTCAGAGATATTGCAATCATCAAAATCAAAATTATTATCATCAAAAGTAATGGGGCCATTATCTCCTATATCTCTAAAAATTTCAGCACTTTCTTAGAATCAGTTTCAGCAATTCGAGGCAATTTAGCACATTTCACCGAAGGGGTAGGGACTTTGTTAACACCAACTACTTTACCATTGACAGTAGGAGGTTTACTAGCACTTGGAGCTTCAGTTTTACTAGTGGTTGTGATAGTGCAAACTCTAGCAATATTATTCTTTCTAGCCAATTTATCTTCTCTTTTCCACCTAGCACGTAATTTAGCCATAAACCTAGCATCATTATCTATTTGAACTTGGATGGCATTCAAAGTTTTACTTTCTTTAAGATCATGTGGCAAAACCTTTAGTTTTAGAAAATCAACATCAATAGCTGGGCTGTCCACTTTAGAGGCAAGAACATCTATTTTACCAAGCTTTTCATCAACAGATTTATTAAAAGCAGTTTTTATGCTAATAAATTCTCTAAGCATGTTTTCACGATTAGAGGTAGAGATTTTATTGTTATTGTAGGAATTGCCATAAGAATTACCATAACCATTATTAGGAGGATAAGGCATATAATTGTTTCCACCAAAATTATTTCTATAAGCATTGTTGTTAAAATTATTATTTCTAATAAAGTTTACATCAACATGCTCTTATTGAGCAACCAAAGAGGATAAAGGAACATTATTTGGATCAACTTGAGTTTTACCATTAATAAGCATAGACATAATAGCATCAAGCCTTTCACTCAAAGAGGAGGTTTCCTCAACAGATTTTACCTTCTTACCTTGTGGAACTCTCTTAGTGTGCCACTCTGAATAATTTATCATCATATCGTCAAGAAGCTTTGTTGAATTGAACAAAGTGATGGACATAAAGGTACCTCCAGCAGCTGAATCCAATAGGTTCCTTGAGGAGAACTTCAGTCTTGCATAAAAAGTTTGTATAATCATCCAAGTAGTCAGTCCATGAGTGGGACAATTCTTCACCATAGTTTTCATTCTTTCCCAAGCTTTAGCAACATGTTCATTATCAAATTGTTTAAAATCCATTATGTCACTTCTCAGGGATATAATCTTAGCAGGAGAATAATATTTTCCAATGAAAGCATCTTTACACTTAGTCCATGAATCAATACTATTTCTAGGCAAAGATAGCAACCATTCTTTAGCTCTTCCTCTCAAAGAGAAAGGGAATAATTTCAGTTCAATTATATCTCCATCCACATCTTTATATTTTTGCATCTCACATAGTTTAACAAAATTATTAAGGTGAGCAGCAGCATCATCAGTACTAACACTATAAAATTGCTCTTACATAACAAGATTTAATAAAGCAGGTTCAATTTCATAGAAAGCAGAAGTAGGAGCAGGTGGAGCAATAGGTGTGGAAATAAAATCATTGTTGCTTGTGCTAGTGAAGTCACACAACTTAATATTCTCATAGGAACTCATTTTAGTAAAATAACACCAAGAAAATAAATAACATCTATAAAGTAAACTATTTTTGTGTGTTTTGATATAGAGAAGAAAAACAAGAAAACAATAAAAACAAGACAATAAACAAAATAAAGAGGTTGAGAGTGAGAGACTCCCCTTGCCAGAAGACTTTTTTCTCCCCGGCAACGGCGCCAGAAAAAGTCCTTGATGGTGCTGATCGTGCACTCGTTGGGAGACCCCAAGAGGAGGGTGTGATGAGCACAGCGGTAGGAGTTTTCCCCTTAGTTAAGAACCAAGGTTATCAATCTAGTAGGAGAAAGAGGACCTTCAGAAGGTTGATGCTACTGACGGTGGTGATGGCGCTTCACCGGTGTCAGCAACAACATGGAACCTGCACACAACACAACCAAAATACTTTGTCCCAACGGTATAGTGAGGTTGTCAATCTCACCGGTCTTGCTGAAAACAAAGATTAGACATATAGTGTGGAAAATGGTGTATGCTTGCAGTAAGTAAAGAAAGTAGGAAATTGTAGTGGTTTGTTTAACAACGTAAGAATATGGACCGGGGTTCATAGGTTCACTAGTGTCCCTCCATTAAAGATAGCATGCTAGGTGAACAAATTACAGCTAGGCAATTGACAAATAGAGGTTGCACCGTAGTGCACATTATAACATGATGACTACTATGATATTTAGTGCGGGCATTACAACAAAATACATAGACCGAAATCCATCTGCATCTATGACTAATAATCCACCCTCAGGTTATCATCCGACCACCTTAGGTATTAAGTTGCAAGCAATAGATAGCTGCATTAAACAACGTGTGTAATGTAAGCAATGATTGTACACACGGGAAAGCACACCACTGTTTTCTCCCTAGTGGCAATAGCACATCCTCCCCCATCACGTTTCGGCGAAAAGGAGGCATGAACCCACTATCTAGCATATATACTCCCTCTTGGAGTCACTAGCAACTACTTGGCCAGAGCAACCACTAGCAACGGAAAGCATGCAAGATCACAAATAACATATGCAATAAAGACTATAATCAACTTGGCATAAGTTCAATATTCATCGGATCCCAGCAAACACATCATATAGAATTACATAAGATCAATCTCGATCATGATAGGCACCTCACAAGATCTAAACATGGAGGCATATGAGGAGAAGACAACCATCTAGCTACTGCTATGAACCCGTATTCCAAGGATGAGTACTCACGCATCACTCCGGAGGCAGGCATGGTGATGTAGAAGCCTCCGGTGATGATTTCCTCTCCGGCAGGGTGCCGACAGGGTGCCTCGAGACAGCTTCAGAGCCCCCCTGATCTAGGGTTGACGACGACAGTGGCGCAAAACTTTTCGGGAATATTTGATCAGGTGCTTAGGGTTTTCCATCCGGGGGGAATAAATAGGCGAAATGGCAAAGGCGGTGGAGCCCTGGGGACCCCACACAACCAGCTGGCGTGGCCAGGGGGAGGGCGCGTCACCCCATGGTGTGGCCCCCTGGTGCCAGTCTTCGACTCTTCTTCGGTCTTCTGGATGCTTCCGGGGAAAATAGGCACTTCGGGCTTTGTGGGGTCCAATTCCGAGACTTTTTCCAGAATAAATTTTCTGAAATAAAAAGCAGCAGAAAACAGGGAACTGGCACTTGGCATCTTATTAATAGGTTAGTCCAGGAAAACATATAAAAATGCTATAAAGAAGGGAGAAAACATGTAACAATTGGCATAATATGATCATGGACCATCAGAAATTATAGATACGTTGGAGACGTATCAAGTCACTAGCAACTACTTGGCCAGAGCAACCACTAGCAACGGAAAGCATGCAAGATCACAAATAACATATCCAATAAAGACCATAATCAACTTGGCATAAGTTCAATATTCATCGGATCCCAGCAAACACAGCACACAGAATTACATAAGAACAATCTCGATCATGTTACGAAGCTCACGAGATCTAAACATTGAGGCATAGGAGGAGAAGACAACCATCTAGCTACTGCTATGGACCCGTAGTCCAAGGATGAACTATTCATGCACCACTCGAGAGGCAGGCATGGTGATGAAGAGGCCTCCGGTGATGATCTCCTCTTCGGCAGGGTGCCGAGAGACAACTTCAGAACCCCCCTGATCTAGGGTTGACGACGACGGTGGCTGCGAAACTTTTCGGGGATTTTTGATCAGGTACGTAGGATTTTCCTTCGGAAAGGAATAAATAGGCGAAAGGGAGACGTCGGTGGGTGACCAGGGGGCCCTCACCGCGGCCTAGGGTGGGGCTGCGCCTGGATATGGTGAGCCCACCCTGGTGCCCGTCTTCGACTCCTCTTCGGACTTCTGCATGCTTCCGGGGAAAATAGGAACTTCGGGATTTGTGGGGTCCAATTTCGAGAATATTTCTAGAACAACATTTCTGAAATAAAAAACAGCAAAAAACAGGGAACTGGCACTCGGCATCTTGGTAATAGGTTAGTCTCGGAAAACGTGTAAAAATGCTATAAAGAAGGGAGAAAACATGTAGCAATTGGCATAATATCAACATGGAACATATGAAATTATAGATACATTGGAGATGTATCAAGCATCCCCAAGCTTAGTTCCTACTCGTCCTCGAGTAGGTAAATGATCAAACAAAATAATTTCTGAGGTGACATGCTACCACACAATCTTGATCATAATGTGTAAAAAAGAGCATGTAAACTAGGATCAAATGAACTAAAGTTGTGATCTATATTTGATATCAACAAGTAATGCATAAACAAAGAACAAAGAAGTAAAACTTTTAATGAATCAATACTAAAAGACTATCAACCATGCAAAGTTTATTAGAGATGATTTAAGCTTTCAAGAATAACAATATCATGCACGTTAAACGATCTTCACAACCCTTGTTAGGATCAAGTCAAGCTTTCCACACGATGAAATGCTTAAATCTTAAACTATTTGCGCACTAAAAACAAGCAAGTGTTCTGCGTTGGTCCCTGGCACCGGGATGTTAAGGAAAAGAGAACATTAGGGGGGCGGGTTGGAAGGTCAATGGAAGAAAGGCTCACAAAGCTAAAAGTGGTCATTAGACAAGGGAAAGTCTTACAACTGAAGCTATGCAAGGAGTAGGGATTGCCACACAACGGATGCACATAGAGCTATAAGTGTATGAAAGATCTCCAATGGAACTAGTGGGAGTGCATCCAACTTGCTTGCTCACGAAGACCTACAGCTCATTTGAGGAGGCTCATCATTGGAATATACAAGCCAAGTTCTATAATGTAAAGTTCCCCCACATAGTTATGAATGAATGATAATATGAAAACTTTCTCCAAACTTAAGTATTGGTGCTAAACATGAAGCACAAGTTTGGTATAAAGGATAGTGATGCGCCCCTTCTCTCTTTGGCCCCCTTTTTTTCTTTTTTCTTTTTGGGCTTTTTCCTTTATTTATTTATTTTATTTTATATATCCTCACCGGTAGGGGCAACATCCTATATTACAATGAATCATCACACTTTTAGTACTCATAACTCATAATGGAATATCTCTGATGTATCCAACTGCATGCTCCTGCCAGTGTAGCAGTATGCATAAATAACCATGAAGCTCATCATCAAGTAACATAATGGAGGTGGATGTTGTGCAGCAATATATCTCGGAATGGCTATGGAAATGCCATGATAGGTAGGTATGGTGGATGTTTTAAGGAATAACATATGGGCTTATGTGTAGGAGAATAAAGTCCTCCCACGGGATTTGGGTGCACTGGCGAAGTTTGCACCAACTGTCAATGTGAGAAAGAGAAATGCACAGTACCGAAGAGGCTAGGAAATATGGATGGTGGAAGTGCCAGGAACCGCAACATAGACTCACAAGTTAAAATGTTGCAGAAAGCAAATCATCTTTACAAGGCACAATGAAAATCACTCCAAGAGGGTTCGTGGCAGTGAAAAGTCACTGTTAGCTACCCCGACCGTAGCGCGTAACAAAAGGCCGATCAGAAATGTATCACTCGTAGCAATCATATACCATTGTTTTTATCAGCTGGTTATTTAAGTGTGGCATAGTTTCAATTTTCTTATACCAACCATTAAAAGTTTATACTTACTAGTCCTTCCCATTTATCCATTAAGAAAATTAATATCTCGAAACAACATCAGTGGTGAAGCAGTTTACTGATCTACAAGACCATGCAAATTTTTCCACTATACCAACTACCACATAAGCATTTATATTCTCAACCAAGCACATATATATGACAAAAAAAAGTCTCTCTAAGCATATAGCAATGAAAACTAGAGAGTACTAACAGCTCTAAATAAGAGATGAATGCAAAACATGAGCTAAATAAATGCAACAACCAGACAAAGATTAAGAATACAAAGTATTCCCATGAAAAAGCCGAGCGTGTCACTCTCCGATAAAAGAATGCTGGGGTCCAACCAAGCTTATTGCAAAAATAAAAATAAAACTGAAAGAAAAAAAAACGCTCCAAGTAAAGCACATAAGATGTGACCGAATAAAAATATAGTTTCACTAGAAGTGACCTGATAATTTGTCGATGAAGAAGGGGATGCCTTGGGCATCCCCAAGCTTAGACGCTTGAGTCTCCTTGGAATTTTCTGGGATGTACCACCGGGTCATCCCCAAGCTTAGGCTCTTCACTCTTCGTGATCACGTCATATCATCCTCTTCTCTTGACCCTTGAAAACTTCCTTCAAACCAAACTTCTCACAATCTTCATTAGCAACGTTAGTGCAATCGTAATAATAAATTCACATGGTTCAGTTTCAACACAAGCCTAACACTCATAGACACATTAGCTAATGTCACAACTTCTTTTAAAACTCTTTTTCTCAAAAGAACACTAAAAGAAAGAGATTAAGATGCAAATGCAATTATTGGTAGAAATCTGTCAAAACTGCACAACAGGTAAAGATGATTTTTTTCGAAAATCTTATGTTGCTCAAATCAAAAAGTGTTAAACTAAGAAAAGTTGCGTATATAGCCCAGGATTACGCACAAAAATAATCAGGTCTTGAATTTTCTGTGATTTTATACGAATTTAACAGTGGACAGCAGAAATCTGTTTCCGGCACAGAAATCCGAAATAGAGTCTCAACTTTCCACTAGAGGCTTTACTTGGCTCAACAAAGACACAAAAGAAAAGATACAAAGGGGTTGCTAAGGAAATATAAAACACCCAGTTCCAAAGCACACAGAAAGAAACGACGGAAAACGGGTTGAAAACGGAGAAATAAAACAGGTTCTCTCCTGGTAGCGCTTTTCTTTAACGCCTTTCAGCTAGGCATAGAAAGCAACTCAAGTATTTTGAAGTGAGAAAGCATCAAAATTAAGCTTTGAAATCTCCTCAACAACGAATTGTATTTCATCTATACAAGTTTTAGATGTCCCTTTATCAGCACTTTTAGGCACACTACTTTCATCAAATGGGTTTGCAGGAACAATCCAATAAAAATTCTTTTCTAGAGCTTCATGCATTCCTACCAATTTAAAGGGTATTGGTATTTTAATTTCCTTATCATTGGCTTTACCCGGTGTTCTATTAACATCTACACACGATCCTAACATTTCAAATCGGTTAAAAACTTTTCTAGCCTCAATGGCAACATCACCAAATTCTTTAAACAAAGTTTCTAGAATAAACTCTCTTTTTTCGCTATCCTTAATGTTATCAAGGTTGAGGAACATTTGTTGTATTATGGGATTAAGGTTAACAAACCTAGTTTCCAGCATACGAACTAGAGATGCTGAAGCGGTTTCACATCCTGGAGCAAGTTCAGCTAAGGATCTATCCTCAAATTCTTTGTGTTTACTAACATAATTAAAGAACTCTCCAATATTATCTTTCCCAATTATATCACCGCTACCTATTGGTACATCTTTCAAGGTAAACTTTGGTAGAATCATGATTAGAGATTAAACTAAGAGCATAAAAGCAAAAATAACAGCTATGAAGTAAACTTAGTTTTTTGTGTTTTTGATATACAGAAGCAAAACAAGACAAATATAAAAACAAGATAATAAACAAAATAAAGAGGTTGAGAGTGAGAGACTCCCCTTGCCAGAAGACTTCTTTCTCCCCGGCAATGCCGCCATAAATTCTTTGCTACGCCTTGATGGTGCCTTGACGGGGAGACTTCTTGATGATGATGAATTTTAAGTCCCCGGCAACGGCGCCAGAAATTCTTGATGCTTCTGATGGCGTGTTGGGAACCCCGAGAGGAGGGTGTGATGAGTACAAAGGTAACAATTTCCCTCAGTTAAGAACCAAGGTTGTCAATCAAGTAGGAGAAAGAGGATCTTCGGAAGATTGATTCCACTGACGGTGGTGATGGCACCTCACCGGTGTCAGCAACAACGCGGAACCTGCACACAACACAACCAAAATACTTTGTCCTAACGGTACAGTGAGGTTGTCAATCTCACCGGTCTTGCTGAAAACAAAGATTAGACGTATGGTGTGGAAAATGGTGTATGCTTGCAGTAAGTAAAGAAAGCAGGGAATTGTAGTGTTTTGTTTAACAGTGTAGGAAAAAGGGACCGGGGTTCATAGGTTCACTAGTGGTGTCTCTCCATAAAACATAGCATGCTGGGTGAACAAATTACAGCTGGGTAATTGACAAATAGAGGTTGCACCGTAGTGCACATTCATGACATGATGACTACTATGATATTTAGTGCGGGCATTACAACAATATACATAGACCGTAATCCAACTGCATCTATGACTAATAATCCACCCTCAGGTTATCATCTGAACCTCCTTAGGTATTAAGTTGCAAGCAACAGATAATCGCATTAAGCAATGTGTTTAATGTAAGCAATGATTGTGCACGCGGGCACTCACACCGCTGTTTTCTCCCTAGTGGCAACAACACATCCTCTCCCGTCACGTTTCTGTCACTTGAGCACAGGCGAAAAGGAGGCATGAACCCAACTTTCGAGCATAAATACTCCCTCTTGGAGTCACTAGCAACTACTTGGCCAGAGAAACCACTAGCAACGGAAAGCATGCAAGATCATAAATAACATATGCAATAAAGACTATAATCAACTTGGCATAAGTTCAATATTCATCAGATCCCAGCAAACATAACACATAGAATTACATAAGAACAATCTCGATCATGTTAGGCAGCTCACAAGATCTAAACATTGAGGCATAGGAGGAGAAGACAACCATCTAGCTACTGCTATGGACCCGTAGTTCAAGGATGAACTACTCACGCATCACTCCGGAGGCAGACATGGTGATGAAGAGGCCTCCGGTGATGATCTCCTCTCTGGCAGAGTGATGTAGAAGCCTCTGGTGATGATTTCCTCTCCGACAGGGTGCCGAGAGACAGCTTCAGAACCCCCCTGATCTAGGGTTGACGACGACGGCGGCTGCGGAACTTTTCGGGGATTTCTTATCGGGTACGTAGGGTTTTCCTTCAGAGGGGAACAAATAGGCAAAATGGCGACGTTGGTGGGCGACCAGGGGGGGCTCACCACCCCAGGCGCGACCTAGGGTAGGGCCGCGCCTGGCTATGGTGAGCCCACCCTGGTGCCCGTCTTCGACTCCTCTTCGGACTTCTGGATGCTTCCGGGGAAAATAGGAAGTTCGGGATTCGTGGGGTCCAATTCCGTGAATATTTCTAGAACAACTTTTCTGAAATAAAAAAAACAGCAGAAAACAGGGAACTGGCACTTGGCATCTTGTTAATAGGTTAGTCCCGGAAAACGTGTAAAAATGCTATAAAGAAGGGAGAGAACATGTAGCAATTTCCATAATATCAACATGGAACATCAGAAATTATAGATATGTTAGGGACGTATCAACGGCTCACACGTGTTGGACTCTTGGGATAAAGTTGGACTGCCAACACAACTCCATGTGGAGGGACATGGCCCAACACATCTACAAAATACACATAAGTTACTCGTGGTACCTGCAAGGCACATGTCGAGTTAAGTTCTTGAAAACATTACACCATTTTGAGATCTATTTTGCGTTGTCTTGTAGTTACTTTTCCGTGCTCGACGACGAGCAGCAGCAGAGTAACTGCCAGATGCTCCTCTTCACACCGTTGTGGCGCATAGTAGTGTCTCTAATATCACTAGTAGAAAACATGCCTCTAGTCCTAGGCCATGACGGGCTATAGTCCCGAATTTCTATCTGGAACTACTCAATCGGGACTACAGGCCCCCCTTTTGTCCCGGTGGGCCACGAACCGGGACTAGAGGCCCAGCACGCGGCCGCACCAGCTGCACGACTTTTAGTACCGGGTGGTAAAACGAACCGGGACTAAATACTTTTTTTCTTCGGATTTTCCTTTTCATTTAGTCTCTATTATTTCTAACTCTAATCATTACCCCTCAGTCTCAATTATTTTTTAACTCTAATCACTCTTTTTTTCATTCTAAACCGACACTTCCTAGCAGGTCACCCATTCTCAGACTACTCAACTCTCAGCACGCTTAACTTCTTAGTTCCTTCCCTCTCAGCTTCCAAGAAACAAATCGTGTTTTACTCACAATAGTATGATGTCAATCATGTTAACCTTTAAACTATGATGTCGCATGTCTTTATTTTGTGAATCCAAATTTTGTTTTAGTTAAACAACAATAAATAAGTAATAATAATCTTGAATTCAAATAATCATGATTTTAACTAATAATTAATTTTGTTGCTTTTTTCATTTAATATTGAATAAATTGTATCTAAAAATCCGTAAATCGAAAATTGGCATATAATATTGTCTAAATTTATTAGAAAAATGAGAGAAGTTCAAATATATATGATCGACTTCCATATCACAATTGCTTCATAAAGCTTTCTCACATCAAATATAATTAAACAGAGGGACATAATTAATAGATATAATTGTACTACATAAAGTCTTCTAGTCAGTATATATAGAGATACAAAACATCGCGTCACGAGAGGCTCCCAAGCAGTACATAATATAGAGACAATACCCATCTAATCGAGCTCGTAGTCCTCCGAAGAACCCCAAATAGTAGGAGACTAGGGCACTAGGTGACGCTGCCCATAGCCGAAGATACTAATAATGCGGTACAACTCGAAGGAAACGTACCATCTATGGCTGCATAATCAACGTTTATCCTGTCAAGTGGGTACTTCTCCTAGAACTCGTGCTGCCTGCTGGGAATTTTTTCTTCATTTCACTGTATGCCTCGTCCATCAAGGCGGCTGCCATATCATCCATCGAAGTCTTGGGATACTTAAGCTGGAACATGTCCTGGATATCAATATGGCAGTGAGATGGTATCTCAATGTTCCAGGTGCGCATCATCTTCAACTTGTCATTCGTTGTATCAATGCTAGCTAAACTTATGCCGCTGTTGACAAGTAAATCTAGGAGTTGTGGACAATGTTTGTCACTACTGCAATAAAAAATGAAACAAATGTTAAATACCGCTGCAACAAGTATATTGTTTCAATGCAACAAAAAATGGAACAAATGTTAAATACCGTTGCAACAAGTTCATTGTTTCAATGCAACAATAAGTAGAACAAAATGATTCAAAATGGATACATATAGGATTCAAATGGATCGGATACATGTTGCTATATGAATCAAAAGAAGCTCTCTCTCTTTCCAATAGGATTCAAATGGCCATACATGTTGCTATCTCCTATGCATTTTTTTCTATCCTATATATATGAATCAAAAGAACCTCTCTTTACAATTGGATTCAAATGGCCACACATGTGGCTATCCTATGCAATTTTTCCTATCCTATATATATGAATCAAAAGAACCTCTCTTTACAATTGGATTCAAATGGACACACATGTTGCTATCCTATGCAATTTTTCCTATCATATATATATATGAATCAAAAGAACCCCTCTTTACAATTGGATTCAAATGGCCACACATGTTGCTATCCTATGCAATTTTCCTATCCTATATATAGATTAAAAAAAAGGAGAATGGGGAAATAAGAGAGGAGAGCAAGAGGAGAAGTTTGTGTATTTACCTTACCCATTGGAAGACAAGGACACGCCTCTTGTGAGCAATTTGGATGATTGCCACCTCTCGTTGATTGAACGTGTACTCGAGATCAAGGCCAAGAAAGTTGTTGTCACCATCCTTGCGAAGCCATCGCTCAGAAAACCCGGGACCCGGCGGCTCTCGTTCGTGTAGACGACATGGAGAGTTCTACCATGGTTGGACACTTTCAAAAACTGAGTATCATATTGATCCATGGTGGAGAATGGGGAAGAAGAGAGGAGATCAAAGAGGAATAAGAAGAGAGCCACGATTGCTATAGCAATTAGGGCTCTACTCTCTGTTTTTTATTCCTCTCGATCGAACAACTTAGAAAGCGCGCGGGGGGCAAACGGTTTGGACATTTAGTCCCGGGCCATATTACGACCCAGGACTAAAAGGTCTCGGGCCAGGCGAACGGTTGTCAGACCACTTTGAGTCCCGTGACGTATTACGACCCGGGACTAAAAGGGTTTGAGGTGAGGCGAACCGTTGCCCCGTCCCCCTCTGGTCCCGGTTCAATTGGTAACGATGACTAAAGGTAAAAAACTATAGGGTTTTTTCTACTAGTGTATGTTTGGTCATTGGCTAAATGGGATTGACAAGATTACTAAAGCTTCCATTCGTATTGGCGTATGTGTATTTCTTTGGGCAATTTGGAATTGCAGAAATAATGTTATATTTAACAATGCGAGAGCTGGGATTTCTTTTTGCAGGTTTTTCATCAAGCCACATATTGGATAAACCATTGTTTTCCTTGCTTCCCCCTAAAATCTCTCCTAGCACCACAGGCTAAAAATGCTCCAAGAATTCCTACCTGAAACAGAAATGTTCCTAACATGAGTTACGTACCTGTAATTATTCTCATTATAGCACTACAAATTTACGTAGGTAGATACAAACTGGTACTAAAGAGTACTATATATATTACAGAAATAAAAATATACATGTTCCGTCAGAAAATTTATGAATGGAAAATAGTGTAACAATTCCCTTCGCCGCAAGGCAGAGAAATTATCTAACACAGTAACTGCTTGGGCTAATTAAGCAAGGACAAGAATGATTGATGCAACGAGCATCCCTTCAAAAGGTCTATTTATAGAGGCCACACACTCTCACTGATATTCAGCAGAAGTTGTTTACTATTAGAGCATCTCTAACAGAACCCGTAAAATTCTGGCGTGTTTACAGTTTCGGTCTAGTTTTGAGGCCCTAGCAGCACCCAAAAACGCGACTCGAGATCCGAGAATTCCCCCTCTAACCGCTCCGCTATATGTACGGGCTCCGAGCCATTCTCAGGTCAATCCCATTTGGAACCCTAGCCGCCCTCACCGCAATTGCTCACCGCCGTGCTTAGCTGCGGCGAGCGATTTAGCCCGCCCCACCCGCCCTCGCCGCCGGATTTCCACGACGGAGCCGCGCAGCTACCCCTTCGCCGGAGCCAACGACCGGAATGGCTCGCCCATCTCCTCCCCCACGCCACCGCCATCCACAGAGGTCGTGTCTCGCATCGACGAGCTTAACCTCATCCACGGCGGCCTGGCCGACAACCGCGCGACCCCTCCTCCGTGTTGGGAAGGCCCGGAACCGGGCACCGACGGAGTAGTCCCCCGCGGGTGGCTATCCTGTCTCCGATACTTAGACCATTGACCAGTTTGATAACTGAAGACAACAACAAAATGACTATTGAATGCCAGGCTGACCTGACCGTTAACTTTTGAGAACTGTGACGTTCCGCGTGTTTCTGCCAGTAACTTTGACTGCGAGGTTACTTTAACATGTTCCGAGGTTTGATGCCCGTAATGCTCAATTATTCAATGGTATTATTTTGGTCGGTCTTCATGAACTGAGTTTAAAAGTTTTATACGAATAGGACTGAACAAAATTTTCAGAGACACACCCTCCGACCCATTTTAGTTGTCGTTGAAAATGGGATGAACATGTATAAATCGTAGTACAACTTGCAAACAGTCTTAAAATTAAGATCAGAGAGGGCGCACTATGCATGAAGCAAGAATACATAGGAGAATGGTTTAGCACCCATATACAAGAGCTGGTTTTTACAGATAACCGAGTGAATACATGACACAAACAGAACCGACAAACAGAAAATTCACCAAACAAAACAACACAACTATAGGACTAGCTGAATTAAATTTTACAACAAATCAACTGGAACGCACGTACGCCTGCATGTATACCTCACTTTCGGTTAACCACGTTACAGAAGCACAAAAAAAAACTTAGGCAAAAGAGCCAGCGTTGGAGGTACGCTTTGTCGATGGATCTGATCGACTAATCTTTGGTGCTGGACGAGGAGAAGCAGCCGCAGATGAGCTCCAAAATGCTCTTCTTCACTCCGTTGTGGTCAGCCATGGATCCCTCTGATCGACGAACCTAGCTCGCAGATGAACTTCAGTTCGCAGATGGAATGGCACAGATTTGTTTTCCCGAGCAAGAGGACGAGCTGGGTGCTTGGTGCCTGAGCAAGCCCTTTCCATTGTCCTATTTTATACTACTACCAAACTTCTTGTCGCCAGCAGTGGGAGAAGGTTGGCTTGCCTTGCAAGTAGAAATTTTCCAACCAATGACCAAAGAACTGGACCTTGAAGTCCAAAACACCTGCCTCCTCCTCAAGGTCGTCCACCGCCTCTTGACGGGCGTCGATAACCCTTGGACCAGGTGGGTCAGACGCTGGTATCTCGGGGGCAGCGCCACCCCTCCCCCGACACCCACTTGGCGCTGCTTCCATACGCTCCTGCCCCTCGCGCGCGAGCTGACTTTGGTCTCTGTTGGGGATGGGGAGACTGCCTCCTTCTGGCATGACAACTGGTCATCCCTCGGGGCGCTTGCGAGCGCGCTCCCCGCCGCTTGCTCCCACTCCCTCGCCCGCGAGGTCACTGTCGGCTCGGTCATCCGTGGCGGGGTCGGGGCGCTACGCCTCCCAGCGCGCCTCTCCCCCGCTGCGTCTGGGGAGATTGACCTTGTCTTGAGCACCTTGGGCAGCTTCACCCCCCGTGCCGTGCCCGACTCTCGGAGGTTGCTCACATCGGCCTCTAGCCGCTTCCGAACGCGCGACGCCTACCGCCTCCTCCGCTCTTCCGGATGCGGCCCACCGCTGCACGACCTCAACTGGGGGAACTTCTGCCCCGTCAAGGTGAAGATCTTTGTCTGGATCCTTCGACACGGCCGCTTGAGGACGCGAGCCCGCCTGCACCGTCTGGGTATCCTTGGTGCTCCGGACTGCCCGTTCTGCCCTGGTGTCGTTGAGGATACACATCACCTCCTGGTGACGTGCCCGTGCATGCAGGATGTTTGGGGGGTCTGCGTCCCCCCGAACGCCTCCCCCTCGCTAGTCGGGCTTGTGGCGGCTTTTTCGACTACTTACGTGAGATGGCCTCCCTCCCTCCGCATGACCGCGATGGCCGCTCTGCTCTGGGTGGGATGGAAGTCCCGGAACCGCCGGGTCTTCGACGGGCTTGACACAACGACGACGGAATTCTTTGACGGCGTCCGAGACCACCTCCGTTTGTGGGTAGTTAGCCCCCCCCCCCCCCCGTCTGGACTGCCGTCCGCTTTCTGAATGGCTCTCCACCCTCCCCCTTTGAGTCGATGTAAAAACCCCTGTGTAAAAAAACCCCGTCGCTGTACTTTTTGCCAAAATTTAATGGAAAAAATTCAGGTGGGCTTTTCGCCCACTGGTAGAAAATAGGCCTACAGTCCCGGTTCACCAGGACTATTAATCCCGTCCGGGCAACCGGGACTAGCTATGCGCGACTAAATGCCCCCCCCTATAGTCCCGCCACTTACGGACCGGGACTAAAAGCCCGTCCACGTGGGCGCTAGGGGTCCGTTGCGGCGGAGGACCTTTAGTCCCGGGTCTTGTGGTTAACCGGGACTGAAAACCTGCGCAGGTTTAGGGTTTTAGGCCCCCTAAACCTGTTTCCTTTTTAATTTGTTTTGTTTTAATTTCAGTACACATATTCATGCATATATATATATGAAATATCAAACGAGGAGAATTCAATAGGAATATATAATATATATTCAATATCGGGTGACCATATATACAACCTCGAACAAGTTTCCATATTACACAATTAAGATGGACGAGCATACACAAATTCGCACAAGTTTCAAAGTACTTAGGGCTTATACATGCTTATAAAAGTCATCGTCGGTGGACGCATGGAACTCTCCTTTCTTCTGGATGACATGCCTAAGGAAAAATCCTGCTATTTCCTCTTGAATTGGTCGGAAGCGAGCTTCTGGAGTAAGCGCCCTCCGCAAGTTATTGAGACCGTTCCGCGTTTGCTCGTCCTTCTTCCTCTCAGATATTTCTTTCCGTATGTTCTCACAGACATAGTATCCACATAGACCGGTCCCCGGTGGCTGCTTATCCACACCTTTGAACACATTTTTAAATTTTAGCGCATCTTTGAATTCACCGACATGTTGATGTGAGAGCCGTCTCCAAACTCTACAATGCAAATAAAATTAAATGAACAAGGGAGTTATTAGCTTAGAAAATGAACAAAAGAGACCGATCGATATAGAGCGCAAATGATTGAAAAATAATTACTTTTGCATCATTTTTCTCATGTCGACCCAAAGATCTGTATTTGAATTCATAGAGTCAATGATGAAAACTATGGCCTGGTGAAGATCAATTTTTAGCAGAATCCAGTGGTACCTGCGGACACATTAGATGCAGAGTCATGCATAATTTATCGATTGGACATACCATGCATGGAGTAAACAAAAGAGAATGGGAACATGAGAGAAACACTCACCCAAAATGGTAAGGAAATAGAATATATCTTTTGGATTCATGCTTTTTAAAAAAATTGTACAAGTCTTTCTCCACGTCTATGGGGTGACGTTCTAACATAGTTCCATTAATGATTTGTGGGTCAATGAACCCAATATCATGGATGAGTCTTACTTTGCATTCCCAAATCTTCAATCTGCATAATAGCGTACGGAACAATATAGTTAGGACAATATATATATATATAGTGTAGGCAAATGAAGAACGAGATGAGGTAGAAATAAATCACTTACAGAACGTAGCAACTCAGGATAGATTTGTCGAGCTCACGCATATTGAACAGTTGGAACAATTCACTCAACTCAACTGTTACAGAGTACTTTTTGGTGTGATGCTCCTCTGTATAATCCACATACACATATTCTTTGTCGGTAAAAGTTATGAAATCTTTGTACCAACGTAGAAGACTTTGCATTAGTGGTGGTAGATCCTTTTCCTTCGCAGGCTCGACGAGAGGCCCTTTCTTCACATATTTTAATGCTACATCAGCCACTGGCATATCGTCCATGTCTAAAAAGGCACGGAGAGACATACCGGCCTCGGACGCATTTTGCATGGCAGTAGCTACAGTCAATCCCATTGCTGTCACAGCATTTATGACCTCGGGGTCATGTTCCGGAGCGGCTTTCACTATGAGGGGGGATATCGATTGTTTACTCTGCATCCCGAGCTGGGCAACTTGTTTCCCGCTTTGTATCATTTTTGCTTTTTTTTTCTCCTCCTCCAATATTCCTGCTTGCTTACGAAGTTCAATATCATAGTCTTTAGGCAAATTCTTCACGGATTGGGACACTGTCGATAAAAAATCCGTAGCCCAATAGTCTACAATCGGAGGGAATACTTCCTTGGGCTCAGGCTCCTTTAGCGCCTTCAGTTTGCCCTTCCATTTCTCAACGTCAGCCTTCACGACCAATTTGGTTTCAGCATCACTAAGTTCCCAAGGCCTTGGGGTGAGAGGCTTCAGTGATGGCTCCGGTACCCGTGTGGTCTTAGGTACATAAGGGTCCGGGTTAATAGACCAAGAGCGTGTTCCCTTGCTGCCCGCCTGCTTCTGTTTCTTCGCTGGAGGAGGAATGGGGGGCGACGTCTGCTTATCCTCCGGAGGAGGAATGGGGGGCGACGTCCGCTTATCCTCCGGAGGAGGAATGGGGGGCGACGACGTCTGCTTTTCCTCCGGAGGAGGAATAGTGGGAGACGTCTGCTTTTCCTCCGGAGGAGGAATCGTGGGCGACGGCTGCTTAACCACCGGAGGAGGAAGATCGGGGGACGGCGTCGAATGGCGTGAAGGAGGCGTAGGTGAACCAGCACTAGCACCACCACCACCACCAGCACCTGCACCATCGTAGGGGGGTGGACTTGTTAGCCTTGGCGTCTCGCCTGGAAACACTATGTACTTCTTTTTCCATAGAATGAACTGGCGCTTGACATCTCCAAGTCTTCTCTCCCCTTCGGGTGTAGCTATGTCAATCTCCAGGTCCTCAAACGCTTGGACTATGTCTTCCACCGTGACACGAGCATAGCCATATGGAATGGGGTTGTTGTGATGGAGTGCTCCAGGTGTATAGGGTAAAGCACTGCCGGTAGCCACCTTCATGGAAATGTTCCCCACGGGATAATGCAGATCACATTCTTTCATCTCCTTTACGTCATCCACGGGGTAGTGAGGCTCCGGTGCACGACTCTCGATCATCGGTGCATTAGCACCTGCAGTCGGGGCCTCCGTGGAAGCCACGCTGCTTCTCCGCTGCTGGCTTCCGAGATCCGTTGCATGTTCTTGATGCGGCCCTGCAGCCGACGCTTTTTCTTTCTCAAGTATTCCCGCCACGACCTTCTTCAGGTCAGAAACTTCCATTGCAAGATTCGCCAGTTCATCTGCAGCCCGGTCCGTACCTCTCCTACGGCTTCTGTAACAGTACGCGTCACCCTCCTGGGAAAACCCTACTTTCCACGGCATTCTGCCTTTGCCTCGTATATGTCCTCCGTGTTCAGGATTTCCGAGGGCAACTGTCAGTTGGTCTCTCTCTCTGTTGAACTTGATCTTGCCCTGTTGAGCTTTGGTCATTGCGTCAACAAGTTCTTTTGTGGGAGCAAACTTTTTCTGCCGGTGAACACACTCCCCTGCCTCCGGGTCTAGCGATCCCCCATGCCCGTACCACCACATTTTGGCTCTTTCGTCCCATCCCTCTGTACCTAGACGGATTCCTCTTGCCCTTAGGCCGTCCTCCATTGCCTGCCACTTAGGCGCCGAAACGCGGTATCCTCCTGGCCCCATAACATGATGGTACTGTTTCTTTTTCACATTAGCCTTATTTTTTGCCGACATTACCTTGAAATGCTCCGATTTATGTTGCGTCACAAATTCTGTCCAATCATCTCTCAGTTTCTCATATTGTCCAGTGAAATTCGGAGTCTTGCCCTGGCTGACATATTCACGGAACAATTTTTTCTTGAAGTTCCGGAATGCTTCGGCCATCTTCTGAAGAGCGAACTCTTTGACTATCCTCCTCCTCTCACGTCCACCCGGAACGTCCTGACCGAATTCATCTTTTTTGTTATATTCCAGAGGTAGAATGAAATGTGCAATAAGCTTTCTAAACATAATCTTTTTCGTTCTCTTGTCGACATAAGTGAAACCAACACGTGCTTTCTTTGGCTCCTTCCATTCCTGGACGGTGATCGGGACGACGTCTCTAACAATGACTCCGCATTGGTTGATAAACTTTGTGGTGTGCTGTAGGGGCTTGCCGATTTGACTGACTGATTCGATGGTATATATTTCGGAATCTTTCATCTCCTTGGATTTGCCACGCTTTGTCATACTAGATCCGACCGAGGGCTAAAATAAGAAAGAGAGTCGCGCGCGTTAGTCTTTGCAATTGGACCGAGGGCTAAAATAAGACCGAGGGCTAAAATATATACCTCGCCGGAGGTGGTTGTTCTTTGCAATTGGAGATCGTCGTTTGTCGACGGTTGACCTCCGTCATCAATGTCCATTCCTTCACCTCCTTGATCATCGACAATGTCTGTTCCTTCTTCACCTCCTTGATCATCGACAATGTCTGTTCCTCCTTCACCTTCTTGATCCTCAAGGTTCAGATAAGAAGAGATTACATCATCGTCAATGTCTGTTCCTCCTCCGGCTATGATATCTAATATATAACCTTCAGCCTCCTGTTCCGCCGTCAGGTCTCTATTGTCTGCCATATGTCACTCCTGCAGACATGCATGTAGTAAAAATTAATTAAGTATATAGGAGACTTAGCAAATATTGTCGTAGAAAGAGGGAAAACAGATTGGTAGGGTCTCTCAAATGACTTGGAGAACCCCAAAGCTAGGTTGCATTTGCTTTTCTGGTCATTTTGGTATATTATACTTAATATTCTGAATTTATTGAATTAAAACTAACTTTCATTATTTTAATGAATTTAACTCAAATTCAAATATGGTCTCATTTTAAACTTTGTCAAACATGAATGATAATGATATAAACAGATAGCTTACATTTTTGTGAACATTTTGCATATTTTTCCATATTTTTTGGAATTATAAATTAAAAGTTATTTAATTTAGAAGATTTAATTATGTTCTGTAATTCCATATACAGTGGGCCCCACGTGTCATGATGACGTCATTAAAAAAACTCGTCAACACGTGGCCAGGTGACGTCATGATGACGTCACCCCTGGCGTCACACGGTGGCCGGCGGTGGCAGTTCAGGCTCTCGGGTCTCCGGCGATTCCGACGATTCCGGCCACGGGGGAGGGAACGGAGATGGGGAGGAGGCCACTGTGGTGCTCGCCACGGGGGAGGGGACGGAGATGGGGACGAGGCCACACGGCCACTGTTGTCTCGCCGGCGGCGAATCTGGCCGCGGTAGCGAGCGCGAGGGCGGCGCGTTCTCAGTTCGTGGTCGCCGTTCGAGGGCGGCGCGTTCGCGCGTGATTCGTGTTCTCGATCCGTTCGATGGCGTTCGCGCGTTGGATCTAGGGCGACGGCGACGGCCCGCGGGGAACCTACCGGAGAGACGGCGACGGGACGGGGGCGGAGCAGGGTGGAGGCGGTGGAGAGAAGGGCTCGACGACGGCGACGGCGACGGCGATGGAGACGGCGCGGTCCTCTGCGCGGGCGACGGCGACGGGGCAGAAAGACGAGCAGGCGCCGGCGCGAGGGAAGAAGAGGGTTTGTGACTTAGAAAATTTTGGGGCAGGAAGGCATCCACATATATAGTTCCAGCCTTTAGTCCCGGGTGGTGTCACGAACCGGGACTAAAGGTCCCCTGGGGTACCCTCCGCGGGCCTTTAGTCCCGGGTGGTGTCACGAACCGGGACTAATGGTGAAAATTTTCGCGGCTTTCTCGTTCCCGCGCAGAACGAGCCTTTAGTCCCGGTTCGTGACACGAACGGCGACTAAAGGTGGTTATTCGAATAGAAATAATAGATGCGTGCAACCTTAACAATACAAATAATATATCAGAAAATTCAGAAAAATAAAACTAATTCTTTTTCCAATCTTAAAAATACAAATAATATATCAGAAAATTCAGAAAAATAGAACTAATTCTTTTTCCAATCTTAAAAATTCCCATAGATAAAAAAGGCAGTACATAATGGCAAACCTAAACGGAGAGCATAGATGCATGCATGATCTGATATCTGCTGCTAGTCATACTCCTGCCTAGGCCTACGACATGAGAAAATTCAGAGCCCAGGACTGGGCCTGAGGGTAGCGCAGACGGAGAGCATAGATCTAAATAAACAAAGCAGTACATAATGGCGAAAGTGCATCGATCTACTAGTCATACTCCTGCCTAGGCCTATAGTACATGTACTCGTAGTCGTCGTAGTCGCCGCCGCCGTCGTCGTCACTATCGTCTGACGGTGCTCTGCACTCCCTCGGAAGATCACGACTCCAGGACCGGGCCTTAGGGTAGCGCAGGCGGGGGATATCGCCGGCCCTGATGTAGTCCATGACGCTCTGTAGAGTCCGGCCGGACCACCATAGCCGACGACCGGCCTCGTGAAAGTTCCCAGGAGGCAGGCCGTCCTCCTCATACCTGGCGAGCGCCCTCTCACGCCGATTGATGAAGAAGGCATCCCAAGTATGTTGGTTATCGGGATGCCAGCTGGGATCTCTCCGCTGCTCCGGCGTGAGCTCGTTGTAGTAATGGTTCGTGATGGCCGCCCGACGTGCCACACCTTGAGGAAGAGGAGGGACCGGCACTCCTCCGGCGCTCAGCATCCAACCGGCGGGAACACTGTAGCCGGGCGGGCAGGGGTAGTTCGAGGCGGAAAGTGCCTCGGCCTGGTTGAATGTTAGAGTGGGTACGGTAGAAGCCATGAGAGAGTGGTGAGTTTGTATGTGTTTATGCCAATGGTGTGGCAATGCACATATATATAGCGAGAAGAAAACATCCCTTTAGTCCCGGTTGGGGACACCAACCGGGACTAAATGGGTTAGGGTTTCGTTTGGACCAATCAGATAGAATCACACGGATCGTGTGTTTCTTTAAAGCGCTTCTGAGTCGTTGGATCCGGGGTGTGTTTCTTTTGAGCTGTTGTGAGCCGTTCGATCAGGGCTACGGTGTGTTTCTTTCGAGTTGTTGTGAGCCGTGGATGAGGTGGTTTCTTAACCGTTGGATCAAAACCCTAGCACCACTTTGTGAGCCAGAGGACCCTATATATAGCCCACCTTCATACACCGGTCAGTTCATCGAGCAAATACAAAACATCCGGATTCGCCATCATATATACGTCCTACCGGACATTTGGTAGGGCTGTAATGTGCAACTATTTGCTTGGTTGTGTTAGGGTGGCGCGTGGCGCGGGAATTGTGACGCGTGGCGCGGGAGTTGCGACGCGTGGCGCGGTAGTTTGTGACGCGTGGCCAGGAGGGCGCGGTATAAACTGTCGCGCCTCGAGCGCGTCTTCTCCTCTTCCCGCACCGTCGCGCTTCCACCATGCCTCCGAGGAGGAACAGCACCACCGGCTTCCGCGGCGTGCGAGCACGGCAGAACGGAATGTTCAGCGCAGATATCCGCTGGGGGGACGACCGCATCCCCCTCGGCACCTTTGCGACGGCGGCGGAGGCAGCCCGCGCCTGGGACGCGGCGGCCTGGCGCCTCAACCGCCCGCGGTCGCTGATGAACTTCAACGACTGCGACACCGTCTGGGAAGCGGAGGCCAGGGCGCCGAAGCCGCAGATCATCACTGCCGCCGACCACCTCCACCTCCGCCACCGCGCGTTTCAGGGCCTAGTCGACGCCAGGGAAGACCGCGTCGTCCGCGAGTATTACCGGAACAACCCGGGGGAGGAGAGCGCCGACGAGGAGCTCTGGCAGACCCGCGCGGGTCAGCGGGCGGAGCGCCGCCTCGAACGCCACCTCGCGTTAGATGCCGCTCGGGAGGCGAGGACGAGGGCGCTGCAGGAGCTTCGTCGGGCCGACCGCGCCGGCGAAGTCTGGGCCTCCGACGATCCGAGGTGGGGGCCTATCTCGGACATACCATCATGCACCTCCGACGACGACGAGGAGGTCACGGACGAGTTCGGCGACGATGATGACCCGGAGGAGGTCACCGACGAGTTCCCCGACGACGACGGCGAGGAGTAGCTAGTGTTCGTCTGTTTTCTCTTTTTAATAAAAGAATTTGCATTCCGGCGACACTGCGGCGCGCTAGCGCGTCTGTTTTCTGTTTTTAGTAAAAGTTTGGTACAATAAATTAATTAGAGATAATATAATTCAAAATGATCCATTAAACATGATCCATTCAACAAAGTTTGGTACAATAAATTATTACACATCAATTCTTTCCTTGTGTCCCCGCTTTCTTACGATTTGGACGTATCCATGGAGCATCCTCATCATTTAACTTAATGCTTGGGTCAGAGTTCACTTTGAAGGGCGGAATTTCACCAAACATATTATAATCTTCTGACATGTCTGTCTTGTCCTCCACTCCCACGATGTTTCTTTTCCCTGAAAGAACAATGTGACGCTTTGGATCATCGCATGATGCACTGATCGTTTTCTTATCTTTCCGTTTCCTCGGTTTGCTACTCATGTCCTTCAAATAGAAAACCTGAGCGACATCTTTGGCTAGGACGAATGGTTCGTCAAGGTAACCAAGATTGTCGAAATCCACCATTGTCATTCCGTATTGCTCGTCCACCTTTACCCCACCTCCTGTTAGCTTGAACCATTTGCACCGGAACAAAGGGACCTTAAAATAGGGTCCGTAGTCAAGTTCCCATATCTCCTCTATGTAACCATAATATGTGACCTTTTGCCCAATCTCGGTTGCTGCATCAAAGCGGACACCACTGTTTTGGTTGGTGCTCTTTTTATCTTGGGAGATCGTGTAAAATGTATTCCCATTAATCTCGTACCCTTGGAAAGTCGTGATAGTCGAAGATGGTGTCTTGGCCAACATGTACAGCTGATCTTCAACATCATTGTCATTCATTAAATGTTTTCGCAACCAACTGCCGAAAGTCTCCATGTGGGCCTTTCTAATCCATGATTCAGGCTTCCCCGGGTTGTTCGAGCGTAAAATATTCTTGTGTTGCTCGAAGTACGGAGCCACCAAGCTCGAATTTTGCAGAACTGTGTAGTGTGCTTCAGTCATAGAATGACCGTCCATACATATCGTTGATTTCCTTCCGATCGTGCCTCTTCCACTTAGTCTCCCCTCGTGCCGCGATTGAGGAATACCAATCGGCTTAAGGTCAGGAACATAGTCAATACAGAACTCAATTACCTCCTCATTTCCATAGCCCTTTACGATGCTTCCTTCTGGCCTAGCACGATTACGAACATATTTCTTTAATACTCCCATAAACCTCTCGAAGGGGAACATATTGTGTAGAAATACAGGACCGAGAATGGAAATCTCTTCGACTAGGTGGACCAGGAGGTGCGTCATAATATCGAAGAAGGATGGTGGAAACAGCAACTCAAAACTGACAAGACATTGGACCACATCGTTCTGTAACCGTGGTAGATCTTCTGGACTGATTACCTTCTGAGAGATTGCATTGAGGAATGCACACAGCTTCACAATGGCTACTCGAACATTTTCCTGTAGGAGGCCCCTCAAAGCAATCGGAAGCAATTGCGTCATAATCACGTGGCAGTCGTGAGACTTCAGGTTTTGGAACTTTTTCTCCGCCATGTTTATTATTCCCTTTATATTCGACGAGAAGCCAGACGGGACCTTCATACTGCTCAGGCATTCAAAAAAAATGACCTTCTCTTCTTTCGTAAGAGCGTAGCTGGCACGACCTTGAAACCATTCCGGATGCCGGTCATCTGGGTCTTTCAAAAGTTGTTGATCCCGCCGTGCTTCCTTTGTATCCTTTGTCTTCCCATACACGCCCAAGAAGCTTAGCAGGTTCACGCAAACATTCTTCGTAACATGCATCACGTCGATTGCAGAGCGGACATCTAGGACTTTCCAATACTGTAGCTCCCAAAATATCGATTTCTTTTTCCACATGGGTACGTGCCCGTCAACTCCCTGCGGAACTGATTGTCCGCCAGGACCCTTTCCAAAGATGACATTCAAATCCTTGACCATATCAAATATCTCATCTCCAGTACGTTCCGCAGGCTTCGGCCGGTGATCTGCCTTGCCGTTGAAATGCTTGCCTTTCTTT
Source organism: Alopecurus myosuroides (assembly GCA_028641055.1). Lineage (NCBI taxonomy): Eukaryota > Viridiplantae > Streptophyta > Magnoliopsida > Poales > Poaceae > Alopecurus > Alopecurus myosuroides. Next base: position 59,038,765 of record CM054060.1, on the reverse strand, counting down.
CTTACGTTATGATTTCGGGGAAGAAATCGACGATGACCCAGGTACACGTTCTTCCTACAGTTATCCAAAAATACACTTTCAGTCTCATGTAAGCAGTGCGTGCATGCTTTGTATCCCTTATTTGACTGTCCAGAAAGCTTACTGAGAGCAGGCCAATCGTTGATGGTTACAAAAAGCAACGCTCGTAGGTTAAATTCCTCTTCTTTGTGCTCATCCCACACAGGTACACCAGGTTTGCCCCACAATTGTAAAAGTTCATCAACTAATGGCCTTAGGTACACATCGATGTCGTTGCCGGGTTGCTTCGGACCTTGGATGAGCACTGGCATCATAATGAACTTCCGCTTCATGCACAACCAAGGAGGAAGGTTGTAGATGCATAGAGTCACGGGCCAGGTGCTATGGCTGGAGCTCTGCTCGCCAAAAGGATTCATGCCATCAGTACTTAGACCAAATCTTATGTTCCTTGCGTCAGCTGCAAAATCTTTGAACTCTCTGTCGATCTTTCTCCATTGCGTTCCATCAGCGGGGTGTCTCAACTCCCCGTCGGACTTACGGTCCTCTTTGTGCCATCGCAACAACTTGGCATGATCTTTGTTCCTGAACAGGCGTTTCAACCGAGGTATTATAGGAGCATACCACATCACCTTGGCGGGAACCCTCTTCCTGGGTTTCTCGCCCTCAACATCGTCACCAGGGTCATCCCCTCTGATCTTATAACGCAATGCAGTGCATACAGGGCATTCATTCAAATCCTCGTATGCACCGCGGTAGAGGACGCAGTCGTTAATGCATGCATGTATCTTCAGAATCTCTAAACCTAGAGGGCACACAACCTTCTTTGCTTCGTACGTACTGGTGGGCAACTCGTTATTCTTCGGAAGCATATTCTTCAAAATTTTCAGCAAATTTTCAAATGATGAGTCAGCTACACCTTCCCGTGCCTTCCATTTCAGCAAATCCAGTGTGGAGCCCAGCTTTTTCAGACTATTGTCGCATCCTGGGTACAGTGACTTCGTGTGATCCTCTAACATGCGATCCAAATTCTCCCTCTCCTTGTCAGTTTCGCAGCGTCTCCGTGCATCAGCAATGGTCCGACCAAGATCATCAGCGGGCTCATCATGTGCCTCTTCTTCACCTTCACCAAACCCTTCCCCACCTTCAGCATCATCCTCCATGAAAGTATCACCGAAAAGGTCATGATAGTTGAAATCGATATCATCCTCTTCTTCATCTTCTTCCATTCTAACCCCTCTTTCTCCATGCTTGGTCCAACAATTATAGCTTGGCATGAAACCGTGCCGAAGCAGGTGCATGTGAACGACTCTTGAGGAGGAGTGACCCTTCTCATTCTTACATTCAGCACATGGACACATAATAAAACCTCGCTGTTTGTTCGCATTTGCCACTACGAGGAAATCTTTCAAACCCGTAGTGAACTCACCGGAGAGTCGGTTACCGTACATCCATTGCCGATTCATCTGCATTATTATTATATAAAGTATATAATTAACCATCATGCATCTGTTAAACTAACTAGCTAGCTGGAAATAATACAAATCATGAAAGGTTCAAGTTGCTAACCGCGATCACGGAGGTAAAATAAATGAAAACGCTCAAGTGTGTTTCATGCTATGGGGCATTTCATCGAACACCTTGTGTGCATAGTAGGAACCAAAAGCATACCCACCACCCCCTTGTGAATATTGTGAGCAAATGTGGCCAAGTGCAGCGAGGTGAGTCCTATATATAGGGATGGGCCTTTAGTCCCGGTTCACCTGGACAACCGCGGCTAAAGGCCGTGGGGCCGGCCCGAGGACCTATTAGTCCCCGTTGGTCTGGCCAACCGGGACTAAATCCCCTCCCCTCCGCCAGCTGTGGGCCGAGCGCGCTGGGCCCAGACTATTGGTCGCGGGTCTCGTCCCGAACCGTGACTAAAGACCCCTATGGTCGCGGGTCCATTATTTTGGGGACTAATGGGGGCGTACCGAAGGCCTATTTTCTACCAGTGCCTCCGTTGCATGCTCAAAAAAAAAAAAAGTAGTAAGTGACGGTTTAGCTGGGGTGATGGTGACTTGAAAGAGTAAAAAATGACTTCAAAGTATCTTTTGTTACTGTGTCAGTGTGAGCATTCTCAAGTGTGAATTTCTATCTCTGGTAAGAAATGACTTCAGAGTATCTTTTCCTTTGATCGTATGCAACAAGCTAGATGGAATATGCCATTTTTTTCATAGCGTCGTTCTGTGGTCAAAATCTATGGCGAGTAATTTTCGTCAAAAGGAAAAGGTGGCGAGTTACGTACAGTAGGTACTATTAGCATTGACTGACGGACAGCTAGGTTTGGAACAACGGCCTTTTTAATGACCATAACTATTCGACCTAATCAAGTTTTTCAGGAACCATCCTAACTAGCTAATCAAGTACTGCTTAAGAGATAATAATTATCAAGTGTTTGAGCTTGGCTTTGCACTCATTTCGCTTTCGATCCTGAAACTCACAAATCCTAGGTAAATTTCAAGAGAAAAAGATAAATCATGTACTAGCTTAGATTAAGAAAAGGAGGATGGCAGGGAAGGAGTCATGTTAGTATATTAATATTAAGGTAGAATTACCCGCAATCTATCTATTATATACTAAAAGCAATATACGGATGTCTAACAGAGACACCACGTTAAGCCACATCATCAAAATTATTTTGATGGTTGGATCTTAAAATATATGGTTAGGATTTAATGAAAATTATTAGTCGCGTAATATGTTTGACAGGTTAATGTTGAGAATATAAGTGTCGGACATTGTCTCCCGTATGTAACGTGACATGGAATCCCGTATGTAGTGTTGCAACCCCTGTTTGGTGGGATGCTCTTTAGAGTTTGTTTGGGATACGTAAGCTACAAAGGTCATCAACGATACAGTTCCAATTATTTCTATAGAGACTCCATGTAAGACACGTACTAAAAAGAAAAATTAGAACATGGTACATCGCATCGCTAGCCACTATGGCCATGTATATATAAACATAAACTAGATCTTGGATGCGCCATTCGACATGCTAGCTACAAGGGATAAATATACATGTCCACATAATTATTTTTAGACTATACGTAGAAGAGTACATGATAATATAGCAACTTAGCCAGGCCCAAAAACTACTGTACGTAAGCTCATTTAGCCGCAATAATCTAATCCAGAGTCCAAATCGATTTGTGTATTGATTATTGGGAAGAGTACGAACAAGCCGGTAAATACCAATGTCCGACCCTCCGCCGGCGGAAGAAAAAACAGTAGGTCACTTCATCTCTCTATAGCTAATTTGATCATGTATTTTTTTTTTAGCATAGGACAACCCTAAAGTATATTCTTTGTATATAGTGTTTTGCTCTATGTAGTGTTGTGAACCGTGGAAGCATAGAAAGGGGAGCTCGAATGATCCCTAGCTAATTCCGGAATAGACATCGATATCTTCGGACATGAGTAAGAAATGGTTTGATTTAATATTGAATGTAGATCTTGACTCATAGACACTTTGTTCGAAATTACATCACTTTATAGAAATTTGGTTGCCGATCATCTCTATTTCTGACTGCTAATTTAAATAAATTATTCATATTATCAATTATTTAATAAAAATATGCATTAGAAGCGCCATGAAAAATAATCTTCAGAAAAAAAATCCAGCTATTTTAAGTCGAAATTTCATCCATTAAAAAAAAGGGAGTTTTGAATCGAAATGACATCTATTGTGAATAAGGTGACGTAATTTATTTAGCTATTTCGTCATAGGAAGTAAGTCTGTGATGAGGGTACGGTCACGGAATTTCTTTTTCATGTGGTTGCACTCCTTCGGTTTTGTTGTAGTTTACATTTAAGTCCGATTTCCCCCATATCTTTCACTCTATACCATCTTCCATGAAGTTTTTAATTGGTTTACCCAAATTCCAAATTTAAATTAATGTTGATGTCGGTACCTATAAGACCATCTAATAAAATGATTAGACATTTTAAAATGGATTTGAATTCTCTGTCTCTAGAAGGAAATGACGACTAACAATTGATAATTGTTAAGCCACCCATTTGCTTCAAATAATCAGTTTAACTGGGTCGGTCTTCATCAGCGATTTGGTTGGTTTGCGAAACAATTATCACTATTGGGTCAACGACAATCTCGGTTTAGATGTTTAAGTAGATAAGTGATTAGTAAGTTAGATGAGCAAGTGTAAAGAAAAACAAAATTAGAGAGAAAATAAAATATGTGTATAAACAAAAATGGATGTCATTTGTGTTCAAATTAGGGCCTTTTAGCTATATAGTGAGACATCATCGATAAAATAGAGAAATATGGCATTAAGAGGCTAAAATAAAGTGTACCGAGTGATTAAAAAAAAATGAACCCTCTATTTAGTTCACGAAAAAATAAAGGATAATAACAAGATTCTTTCACGTTGATCTTATATATGCATACATAGATCAATAGGAAATAAAAACCAAAAGATATTATCCGTACAAAATTTACGTGTGGTTACAAGCTTTATTTTTTGCTACTTTATATTTATTTCAATACTATCTCATAATAGATGCAACATGTTACCAACATAATTTATTTTATTTTCCAAACAGTTCTCCATCAAGAATAAAATTCATAAATCATGGTTTCGGTATGAATTTGTTAACCTTCAAACAAAGAGCAAAATTGTTTTTGTGTCTCTCCTCGAAAACTCACCTCAGAATGCAAAATAAGACGTCAATAAAGAACTATTAATATCATTATATTTTTATACAAAACATATCATAACTCTTTAGTTTCATTTTTTTTATATAACCATAAAAATAATAACTATCAACTTAATGCGTTCAAGATTGCATCCATGTCTGAATGGTTTGTATATGTAACAAATAAGCTAAACAAGAGAAAGAGATATCTTCATAACACCAAATTATATAATGAAACTTTGACAAACTACAAGTGGTCCCCTCACATTTGCGAGGGCCCTGTGCTAGTTTTCTTAAGGTAGAATTGCTTGTTGGTGACAATTCCAGAAATCCGTTGGGATTCAAACTAAGGTTGTTTCGTGCGCCACTCTGATCATCAGAGACCTTCAGAGGGAGGAGCCTTGCGCCAATGTATTAAGATAGAAGCAATCTAGGCAAGAAATCATGGGGTGCGAAGAGCTTGAGCGCTGGACATGGGCTAGACGCACAATCATCCACGCGCCGTTAGCCAACTCGTTAATGCCCACTTCCCTAGCTTAGATTACTATTACCACCAATTTTTGTATCAAGTATTATAAAAGTTTGATGTGTAGATTGAAATTAGCACTCAAATTTGTGGTATGATAGATGGCTATGGTTGAACTATTCCAAATTTTAACAAAAAATTTCATGACTATCAGATATTTGCTACTTATGGTTCCCATTTGGCTTTTGGAGGCCCAATCGATCAGCTGGGAGTATCGCGAGATCAACTATACCCATCATATGATCCCACGTGGTACATCATCTCTGCTTTGTGTGTTGACAAGTTGAATCTGATTTTTGCACTTCGTCTTTGTCAATCTTATATATTTCCATTATTCTTAATTATGGGGATGTTTTGAAGGTAATTGTGAACTCTTCACCTAATATTGATTTTCAAAAGCCATGCTCGCCAAATGCTTAATTCTCTCATGCGGAATGTTGGGATTCACCATGAGTCATCAGGTTCTCACCTTCATCCTTTGCAGGGCCGGTCCTGGGGTTTCGGGGGCCCAGGGCGAAACTAAAATTTAGGGCCCCTTGGTAAGAATAAGTAGTGCATCAGCGAAATAAAAAGCAAACAAGAAAATCGGGACACAAATTTTTACATAAAAAACCCTTACGGAGCAAAACCACGGATAAACAAAGGCGTAATTTCACTATGATATCGTACGCGTTGAATGATATCAACTAGTTTTATATGTGGATATAATTTTCTAGATTCACATCGCTTAGTTTCCCCACAAGAATTAGCGTCAACTCGTCTGAATTTTTTGAAATACTCGGGTTACCTTAAAAAACTATGAAAAGCTCTCTTTTTTATGAATCAACCAATTTTTAATCTTTTTTCTCCTTTCCTCTTTTTCAACTCTGGATTTAGGCTTCATAATAACATTGATGGAAAAATAATTAGGAACCAAAACTAGGCCATAAAAACTACTCCCTCCGTATCATATAAATTGTCTCAAAGTTAGATAAAATAGATGTATCTAACACTAAAATATGTCTAGATACATACACTTTTGTTCAAATTTGAGACAATTAATATGAGACGGAAGAAGTGACAAAAATTAAATAGGATATAATCATTAAAATTAATCAATCAGCGTACTTGTGTATGGCGAAGCGGCCGGCGGCGCTTTTTATTGGCCTTGGTCTCTTGGATGATCCTAAAGTAAACTAGAGACGGATCAGAAATTCCGAATCAGCGTCCTCAGCAGCGGCGTGCCGGGTGCGCGACACATAGAGAGTGAGTCACGCTTGCACGCGTCGTTGCATGTGTGTGCTGTGCGGCGAGAGACGAGAAGCCAGACGGAATGGAAAGATGGCTACTGCTTTTGTGACGGGCGTCCATGAAACGATCCTAGCGATCGTGGAAACCACGTCTCAGACTCAGATTCAAGGCCCACTTAGCCCAAGTGGTACGACCTGGCCATGGAAACCGGATAGGTCATGTTTTTTCTTTTTTTTTTCTTTTGCACGTATATAGTTTAGCCAGCCTAGTTTACGTACATATGGGGCCCCCCAAAATTTCGGGCCCCGTGCGGGCGCCCCCGCAGACCTCCCCCAGGTCCGGCCCTGATCCTTTGTCGCAATATCTTAAGATAATTAAATAATTATTCACTTAACTGTGTTCTTTTTATTCGTTCTCAACCATGACTCAACACATGAGCTCATCGATGAGACTCAACACACGAGCTCATCGATGAATAAGTCATGTTCTGTACTCCGCTTACAGTCCTCCAAGTTACGTAGCCAGAGAAACTTGGATTGCACGTACCTGGAAAAATACACTAAAGTTCACAAAAAAAGAGCTCAACGTTGACCAGGTCGCTGATTATAGTTTTTTCTTTTCAGATCTTCGCTGATCACAATTAATCTCTGCACTTGAGTAGTATGGCTGATTTACACTTGTCATTGAATATTCGGTGCTGCAACTTAGGGTATCTCGAGTCGTCCCCCCCAGGCGGCCTTTTTCGCGCCGAAAGCGGCGAATAGCGCCGTTTCTTCACCACTCGCCCCCCCCCAGGAGCCCAAATAGCGCCGTTTCGGCGCTATTTCGCGCCACGGCACCCAGGCCAAACCCAGCCCGCTGGGTTCGGCCTGGGGGGGCGAAACTGCGCGGCCGCGCGCGCGGGCCAGCTCTGTCAGTGACGCGGCTGAAAAACGCGGGAACAGAATCCCCCGCCCGTGACCTTCTTCTCGGGGCCTGCACCGTCAAACGTTGCATGAGTAATGGCGTGGCGGCCGGCCAGTGCATGCGCCCCAGTCAAAGGCTGCCGGATTAATGGCGGGGCGGCAGCGGTGACACGCGCGGCGCAGCGACTGGCCCGCCAGGCTATAAAAAGGGTGCCCGCCCCTTGCCATCCGCCCATTCTCGCCTCCTCCTCCTCGCCGTTCTCCTCCATTCTAGCCTCCTCTTCCTCGCCCCCTCGCCGCGCCTAGCAACGATGGACCGTCTCTGGGACGCGTGGCCCGAGAGCGACGACGACGAACTGCAGCCAGGGCAGGAAGTGGCGCCGGAGCAGCATCCGGCGCAGGGAGCGGCGGCGTCCGAGCAGCCGCCTGTCCAGAACGAGGTGCCGCCCGAGCAGGAAGCGGCGCAGGCTGCCCGGCAGGCTGCCCGTCGCTGGACGAGGGAGCGGAGGCGGCAGCCCATATGGCCGGAGCAGCACGCCGGACTGTACTCCTTCGAGACCGCGCAGAACGAGGGGGCGTACCGCCAGGTCCGCGGCGTCCTCGAGCAGGCGGCGGAGGCTGCCGCCATTCGGGCTTCTCTGGAGACGCACCAGAGGGAAGAGGCGGCGTGTGAGGTGCGCCGGTAGCTGGCCGAGAACGCTGCATCGACCGAGCAGCAAGCCATCATCGCGCTGTACGAGTCCGACCGGCGGCAGGTGGCGCTGCAGAGCGAGCGGCGCAACCGTCCGCCCTCCGAGCAGGCGCAGCTGCACCGGCTGCGGGTGCAAGACCGAGTGGAGCGGACGGAGCAACGCTGGCTCGCCGCGGCGAGGGAGGGCGAAGCTGGTCCCTCCAACCAGCTCGCCATGGTGGCGAAGGGGGGCCGCGAGGAGGACGCCGATGAAGACGACGATGCCTAGGATAGTCGTCGCATAGCTAGTTATTTTCTCGATGTTTTGTTAGTTTAAATTTCCGTCGAATATGTACGCACTTCGCCTAAATCAATAAAATTCGCCTAGTTTTCAAATTGCGTTTGTTTGGGCCGAAACTTGGGCTCGGGGAGCGACTGGGAAGCCTGCCCCTCCAGGTTCCAGAATAGCGCCGTTTGGCACCGCGGCGATCCCAAAACGGCGGCGTTTTGGGCCCTGGGGGGCGTAACGACTGGAGATGCCCTTACTGTAATTAGTTAGTATAGGTAGCCTCTGTAGGGATTTTACTTGGAAAAGAGCCTGAAAAGACACATAAAAATTCAGTGAAGAAGTCATTCCCCGTGAATGTTCTGCTTATGGCACTCCACTCCAACTCACATAACAAGTGAAACTTGGGTTGCACGTACCTGGAAAAAGGCATGAATAATCACAAAAAATAGAGCTCAGCCTAGACCGGTTGCCGGTCATAGTTAATTAATCTCTGCACTTCGGTAGTATGCCTTAGTTTCTACTCGTCATAGACATAGAATGTTCAGTGAAAGTTACAGTATGTATATGCTGCCGCAGTGCTGCTGTCACTCGCTATCTGGTCTCCGATAATTGACAAGTGACCAGTTTTAGAACTGAAAACGATCAGAAAATGGCACTGACTTGGGCCGGCATGACCGTTTCGCTTGGAGAATTCCGTGTGTTCCTGCCGGTCAGCGTGTTCCCCCGGTTAGTTTAACGAGCTCCGTATCATTCAATGGGTTTTCTGGTCGGCATGCATGCAACACAATCGGTTAGGTTACATAAAGTATATTGTACGCGTAAACGTACTCCCTCCATCACAGTATAAAGGGCGTACCTCACACGTCGCTGGTACCAACGCTGCTAGCGATAGGCTGCAATTAGTTTGGCACATGGAGATAATCACGCATGGGCAGTTAAGGCATGCGCCTAATAGCACGAGAAAAATACACTTGGTAACCTCCCCGTCCTGTAAACCCCCCACCTCCTCACGCATGCATTGGTGGTGACTTTTTCCTGGGAGCATGTTCCCACTTGCATGCAGTCTATGGAAGGGAACGGGAAGAGAGAAAAGGCGCAGCTAATTGCTCTCCAAACGTCCCATTAATTACGTAATTAATTATGTGCGCCTTAAACGGCTCCAATTATGAAAAATCCGGATTTTGGAGATACGCCTTTTATACTGTGATGGAGGGAGTAGATTAAATTGACGACCCATTTCTCTGGCTGTCCATTGAAGCTACAGCTTAGGAAGCCCATTGACTGATTGAAGATGCACAGAATGGTTCAGTTCAACTCTTGCTACTGATACACGTTATAGAAATTAGTGTTTAACATTAATACGGACGCGGCTCAAATACTTTTATTAATTCGTCGGCGGGGTTGGGGTTGCGCGTCGAGCTCCGGCGGTCTGCGGGGCGTGGCGGCGGTGTCGGCATGGAGGTGCGAGGTGGGAGGAGGTGGAGGGTCGGGGCAGCAGGGGCGGTAGCTGGCGGTGGCAGGGTGGCCCCGATCTGGGCCCCGCTCGGGCCGAGCAGGCCGCGGCCGGTGTGGGCGCAGCTCCGTGCTCCGCTGGTGGCGGGAGGTGCCATAGGCGGTGGCCGGCGTCGACGAAGTCCGGCGGCACGCCTCTCCCCCGCGCCCGGACACATGGGGTGCAGCGACGGCCAGATCTGTGCCGCTTGGGCCTAGGTATGGGCCACCTCCAGGGCCAGGCGGGTCCTCCTGGTGCGCATGGTGGCTTGCGGGCGATGCGGAGGCACCGCGACTGCCATGCTCGCCGCCCTCACTGCTGCATCCTCTCCTCCCCCGGCGGCCGAGTGCGAGCTGGATCCGGGCTAGGCGGGCTTGGATCTGGCGTGGCCACCTCTGTCGGCTCCGTGGTGCCGGTGACCCGTCGGTGCTTGAACCTTCAACCCGCATCCCCTGCGTCACCGCCTCCTGCACCGACTTCTTCTGCCGGGCCTTCGACCCCGGTGTCCTCTCATGCTAGGCCTCTATACGAGTCCCCTTCTTCTCCTAACACGTCCGCGTCATCTGCAGTTGTGTCACCCGTCTCCAGCTCCTCTGTCGAGAGCGATCTCTCACCCCCAGTCGTGGTCCACCGTCACATGAGCCAAACCACTTTGAAAACTACATATGTAGTAGTGTATGCAGCAGTTGTCCATTTAGTCACATAATTTGAAATTACGATCATTTTCATGAAGGGCACTGCTGGGCGTCCTCCGGAGGATTTGGGACAAAAATCCTCCGGGTCCAGAAGCCGACACGTGTCCGAAAAAATCCCCCAATCCCGCATTTGCTGTCATGAGCAAAGAAATGGTTCATTAAAATAAGAATTTTATACTATTGTAGCAATTTATAAAATACCCCGAAAGCCCGCTTTTGCTACTCTGAAGAAAAAACGTTTCATTGAAATAAGAAATTTGTGCTACTGTAGCAAAACACAATTTCAACATAAAAAATAAAAAAATTAACTTTGCCGGAGACATCATCGGAGACCTCGCCGGAGATATTATAGCAAAAAATTTGCACTGCTATAGCAAATCTGAACAACAACTGTAGCAAAATAGTTTATGCTATTGTAGCAAAAAATAATGACATCGTCGGAGACACCGCTGGAGATATTATAGTAAACATTTTGCACTACAATAGCAAATGTGGACAACAATTGTAGCAAAAATGTTTTGTCCTATTGTAGCAAAAAAATTGCTACCGTTGAAAAAAAAATGACATCGCTGGAGACTCTCTCCAGAGACCTTGTAGCAAAAAAACTTTGCTACTTTAGCAAAATTGGAGACCAATTATAGTGAACAAATTATTCTATAGTAGCAGTATGTGTTGCTCTGCCAACTGAGACAGGCAAAAAGCATTATGCAAAATTGTCAGCCCAACTGACGTGAAAAAAATAGGCTTGCTAAGGGCCAGCCAGCGAGTAGGCCTACTAACGAGGCTGCTTGCAAAATAGAGATGGCCCCGCGCGCGCCATCCATAGAATGATCCTCCGTAGGATGTAAACCGTTTCCCTTTCATGAATGTTAACGACATTTACATGATAGTTCCACCATGTTTCCGTCAAGAAAAATATGAAGTGGTTAGCTGAACCTTGATTATATATTATCATAAATGATAGGGTCGAGATTATATTTCCTTGGGTGATGGTTCTTGTATTTAACGCTTTTGTGGATCTGTCTGAAAAACTGAGTAAATTGTATATGTCTGAAAGTCTTTTGTGGGTCTACGGTTGTTTGGACTAGGGTTTGATTCCAATTAGAAACCGACAAGAACAGATAGATTTCCGGTTTCACATACTACCTTGGTTTCAGTGCACTTGTTGAGCATGCTTGTGAGGTAGCAATTTCATATTTTGGCCTCATTTCAATTTAGGAAAATTCATGTGTCCTAGCCCGTTTGCAACCTTTCTATCAACTTTTGTACCTGATTTTAATATTTTACCATTATGGACCATACAAACTGAAAAGAACATAAGAAAAAAAAAAAAACGGAGAATGATCGGAATGTTGTTGCGAACAGATGATTGTAAAAAAAATTGAAGGAGTTGCCGCTAGGATGAAACTGAGAAAATAACTCAATTCTACTAAATCGGCATAGAAAAGGTCATAGTAGACACCGAAATTTCTACTAAACTGCCTCATCGATACCTTTTCGACTAGAACTTGATATGACTTGATTCAAAGGGCATGTATAGAAAAATATTGTGAAAATAATTCAAAATAGTACACAAAAAAATTATAATCCAATACCTTAAAATGGAAATTTAGAAGTTCACAAACTAGCTAGATTAACTAGAAAGGAACAATAGTTATATCAATTGTTTCATAACTCTTGAGAGATAAAACAATCTTGCAAAATAAATTCAGTCGGCTCCACCAAAACAAAAAATTGTATAAGCCAATAATACAAAGCAATGTTTTTTCCCTTTTTCCCGAGGATTTTTCATTGAATATTTAAGAAACAACCTCTTGATCACTAAACTAGTATGCTGGCTAAAAATGAAATATAGATAAATAACCTGCTACTGGTCACGGGGATAGCTACCCCTCTAATTGCACCATGGATAGAATAATTTTAGAATCTCCCAACATTTAGGTGTATATTAAACATATAGACAATAAAGCTTCTTGAGACTAGTGAAATGGGAGAATTTCAAATCCTATCCAGTAAACAAGGAACTTTGTTGGGTTGTGCCCATAGCTAAATAAGATGACCTTTTTTACAACTTTTTTTTTTGTTTTCTAGTTTCTACGAGAACATGGGGCATGCATTTAATCATCCATAGTTACTCCCTCCGTCCTAGCACCTTCGTCCTCACGAATAAGTGTAGGGCTCATTTTAAATTTTGGCCAAACTTTTTAAATTTTGGCTAACTTTATAGGAAAAAGCATCAACATTTAAGATATAAAATCCTACATTTCAAAATGGATCTAGTGATGCCAATTTAGTGTGATAAGTTTTGTTACATTTCCCTATAACATTGGTCAAACTTTAAATATTTGACTTCCATAAAAGATAAACATGCACTTATTTGAGGACGGGAGAGTAGATATTTGTTTGCTTTTATTAGTTTGTACTAGAAGATATGCCATGCATGTGAGCGTCTATTGTTAAGATGCCTTCCAATTGATTCTACAAGTTACCCTGGGAAAGATCTTTTGTGCGTAGGGTGCTAATGATGAATCATTATCAACGATACTAAATAATTTGCATATTAATATCTCTTGTAATCGCGTAGGGCAGTTTGCACATATTTGAGCCGCTTTGGTTCCAGGATATGAAGAACACAGGAGTCGGAATATCATATGTACAGAATGTTATGGCACTTCAAATACTACATGATTGAAAACACGGTAATCAGTAGCACATTTTGTTTTGTTGCATCACAGAAAATACAAGGGAAATTTCTATAGGGATTGAGTACATGTTCTCATAGACATCTAGAAATTTTTCCAAGGGGTCTAACCTCTTGCTAGAAATCCTATAGGATTGTAGGCTCATTTGATTCAAAAAATTGTGTATAGTATTTTTGGAGGATTTCGATCCTCGGGTTTCTATTCTACAAAAGTTGTTTCTCACAACATTACAATTATTTGAAGTTCCTACAAAGGATTTGTTTCCACTGTTTTGGAGGAAAACTTTCCTCCAAATCAACCTCTTTATACAAATATCTAATTTTCCTGAGCAATTACGCTCGTGGATACAAAATCCCATAGTTTTCTAATCATGCAAGATCGAAGAGGGCATGCCATTCTAATCCTAATTTTTCCAATTCCTATGTTCTGAAATTCATATGAATCAAACGAGCTCGTAATATACAAAATCAATCCATGTGGATTTTGGAAGATTCGTCACCTTGAAACAAATGAACTCTAGAGAAAAAATTCATACATATTGAAATCCTATACAAATAATTTAAAATTTCTTTTAACCAAAGAGGCCCTCGATATGGTGGATCACGTGGCATAGCTACTTCTTCCCTATTCAAGCTCATGCAACATATAATTTGTTATGAAATAATGCAACATATATCATGATTCGCGTCCACGCATGCCATAAAGAACGAAATACACAAGATTTATTCCAGACACACGGTTACATGATACACCTTTACATTTCCCTTTACCACACAGAGGGGTAAGTTAGCCCGCCACAATATCACACGACCACAAATGAATTTCGTTCTGACATCTAATCACACCCACAAATTAAACGAAAGAAACACATACGTGGTGCAAGGCCCATGCATGACATGAGTCATGAGATCTGTATTAGCCCCTGGTCTTGGGCTCTCCGCAGCCGCAGAGGATCTGCCAGATGCTCTTCTTGACACCGTTCCGGTTGGATTTTCCCATTGTTCTTCGGAGATCTCTGAGCGCCACAAGCAGAAGTGCTTAAGGAGAATACCCTGGAAATAACAGAGGAGCAAGTTACGAGCTGGTATACTCTCAACCAAGCACTACCAAAAAAAAAATACCACCGAGCAATCCTACTGAATAACAAAAATGAACCTATAAATTAAGGGCACATATTCTTACTTCTATATCAGAAAAAGATGATACCTGAAATTTGCAGCTCTTGAACTACGAAGCTACACAATCTCGGTGCGTCTGGTGCAAACAAGGCAAGCTATCCCCTTTATTTATAGTAAATCTTGTCACGAGTACTGGGAAACATGCATGCTGATCACTGGGAAAATGCTAGTGAGACTCCCATGAATATTGAGTGAAAAGAAAGACTGAACCAGTCCAGAACTTGAACTTGAATCTGAACTTGAAATGTGGTCCACTTGCAGAAAACATCAGTGATACTATAGTCCAGCAATTAGCAATTGGTTGATTCACACCCACGACCGCTTTGGTGTATATTACGCGCTCCACAGAACGAGTCCACTACGTCAGGAATTGCTTTGAACCACGCCACAGGTTTATACATGTAGTGTAGGTAAAATGTGAATGTTTAGTTCCCTTGTTTGATTGATAGGGAGTAGGTTATGTAAATATATATGAGAATGACGGGCTCAATAGTGATTGGTCGGGAACTTGATCGATCTTTACCACACAGAAACAAACAAGACATAGCATTGTGTGTAGCCGGGGTTAATTGCTTCGAGCTGAAGCGATCGGGAAAAACGTAAATCCTGCGACAAAATTCGGCCGGCCGGGCGTGCTGACTGACCCTTAGACTCACGCGCGAGACAGAATTCATGCCCGAGCAAGTGCAGTGCATGCCCGAGCGCGTACAACAACAGTACATTCGGGCAATCGTGCGAAATATTGAAAAGTGAAAGGGACCTACCACAATGAACGCCCCCACCACCAAACACACACAACTACGCACTCACTTCTTTTAGAGATTTTGTACCGAAAATTTAAGAAAAATCATGTTATAAGAATCTGTAAAGTTTGAGATTAATTTTTTGCTATTTAAGAGAAACCAAAAAAAAAAATCTTATACATTCGCTACAACTTCTATTTATTGGCAACGTAGAAGTACTCCCTACGATCCATATTAATGGTCGCTAAATCGGATGTATCTAGCACTAAAATATGTCTAGATACATCCAATTTAGCGACCATTAATATGGATCGGAGGGAGTATAAGATTTCCCTTTGAATATTTTGTGACACATAGTATAATCTCGTACTACCCTCATCCTTTTTCTTAGAATGTTTTTATTGTAATTTAGATTTTAAAAATAAAAAGCTAATGGGTGTAGGTGTCATGGTGTCTAATCATAACTTACTCTCTCTTAAATATTCTCCCGGGCCCGAATTCGGCACACATCAAGCCCTAACCTTAACCCTGGCGACCGGTGATGTCGGAGAGAGTGGGGTGCACGTGTCGGAAACCACGTGCGCAGTACCGTGACATTGCGGATGCACGACATCTGGCGAACACCAAGCGCTAGGCCCACTCCTCTGTCTCCGCCAACTCCGCGGCCTCCACGCCTCCCTCCTCACACCCACTACCTTCTCCCTCAATGTATGCACTAGATTACAGCCACCTTGCGCTTGCCCAGATTACCTTCGACCCTAACGAGACCCGGGGCGCCTGCAAGAAGTGTGGCCGTGGCGGTCACTTCACCTTGTAGTGCCACAACTTCCTCTTCGTCAAGATGATCACCATAAAATACGAGATCCTAGCCAGCAATGAGGCAGAGACCAAGAAAAAAGCCTATGGTGAAAGGGACACCGACAAGGAGGGTCCGAAGGAGGATTTAGGTTTATTTTTATAAGGATAACTGAGTAGATAAAAAATATTCATGAGTATATTGGCGACAACATATGGTATATAATAGGGCTGATTATTCTTAATAACTAGAAGGATAACCCGCGCGTTGCGGCGGGGATCCCTTATAGTAAATGACATGTGTGTGTTTTTTATGCAGAGGCCAAGGGTGTTAGGGTGACTTCTTTTGGCAGTTTCTCTCAGAAGCTGTCCCCCAGCTTTTTCCAGAAACCCAAATCCCAAATTTTTTTTGCTTCTAGTATTTTTAGGCCCTAATTAGATTAGAAGCATTTTATTTTTTGAAATTTGAGCTTCTCGGAGAAGCTGGTGGGGGGGCAGCTTCTGGGAGAAACTCTCAAAAGAAGTCACTCTTAACCCCCTTTTCGGAAAAAATAGCATGATACATTATATAGTCTAAGGAGTGATGAAAAATTCGGTTGATCATACTCGAGATACTAAATTTTATATACATTCGATGCGTATTATAAACCATTAATTTGAAAAATGGATGGTTTAAGGAATGCATGATATGTAGCTTGCATAAATTGAAAAATGGATGGTTAAAAAAAGTATGATATGTAGCTTGCATGTAATAATTAATAATAATAGATGAGATGACATGGACAATTGATTGGCTAAGAGGATGGATGATGTGGATAGCTTCCATGTTGAGATAGACAAATAATTAATGCAGGTTAGTGGGGTTTTGCTTTATGAGAAGTATAGATCGGTTTGAATCAGGCATGTCATGTAGCTCGCTTACACAAAATATCACAAAAAGAAAATTGAAAACTAAACAACTCCAAAAAAAAAATACACGAGTAGGTATCCAACATGTACGTGCTAATTTTAGAGGTTTTCTCCTTTCATGCCCCATTTCGTTTAGCACTACTCAGTTTTGTCTCGACGGTGGGGTGGTCAGGCTCGATGCAAACTAGGTAGGTGGGACTAAGCATCCCACCATGTGACTCAATAGTGAGAGGGACCATGGCCAAGGTCCCACCTGTTAGCGTAGTAACGATTAAATTTTTTGACTCGACCGAAACGCTCCATTTGGAGATTGGAGAGGCCGGTTCCAACGAGGAGGGCAAAAGTGAGAAAAGCTTATAGTTGGGAGAAAAAATAAGTAGTACTAAGCAAAGTGTGGCAAAAGAAAGAAAACATTTTTTAATAGCATATTATCTAGTATACACTGAAAATTGTAGGAAAAATTTCAGTTTTAAATATGTTCTTTCCAATAAAAAAGTTGGTTACCTGATTTTTTATTTTTGGTACGGGGCATTCCTGCCTCTCCATAAAAGTGATGGATACGAGTTCTTTATTACTTTACTTAGTTTAGTACATTGAATTATTACGGCTCATGGATGGCACAAGTTAAGACATGTATCAACCATCAAAAAAGCCACTAATATGAAAATTCTATGCATCAGCATGGTAGTCTAAAGTTAAGCTACCACTCAAATATTCTCAATTATTCTCGTGCAACTATTTTAAATGTGCGCCGCCATAATCCATAACCTGGTGGCGCCCCGCCGGCTGAAGATAAGACCATACACGAAATCTAATGTGTGGCCAAAGGAATCACCTACAAGAAATAAGAAGCTTTCGAACTGTTAAAAATAATTCCGTTATGCACTGCTGAATGGCCCATAATAAAGCACAAGCCCCAATCCTAATTTGCGTTTCTTATTTTTCAGGTACTCCAAGCAACCAATTTCCAAAAATAGACATTGGTTGGCGGAGTTATATGGAAATCCCTTAGCATGAAGCGCCAGATTAATCGGGCAAATGGACAAGCAATAAATAAGTGATGAATTATTTCACTTTTGTCACAAAAATAACACGTGGTACTACCCTTCCAATTTCTTTTTGGCAAAATTAACCTTTGTGAGCAACTCTATGCAGTAGATGAACCACATAAAAATTTTCATCTTCAGGGGCACCTCATATGTATTTCTGAAGAACAACAATATTACCATTTAGAAGATCAAGGTACATAGATTTAACTGTATAAAGTCTATAATTTTTCAAGCCCCAAACAAATGTATCTTGTCTGGTTGACAATGTAATATCTATTAAACGGTGAATAAGATGAAGCCAACAATCATATTTGTTTACCGTTAACCCTCTCCTAGAGGCCATATTAGGGTGTTCTGCCCCTATAACCGATTGCACTGAAATATCTTTACGTTGAACAATGTTATATATGGATGAATATTATTGTAGACAATGTTGGGTCTCCAAGTGCAGAGGTTTGTAGAACAGCAGCAAGTTTCCCTTAAGTGGATCACCCAAGGTTTATCGAACTCAGAGAGGTAGAGGTCAAAGATATCCCTCACAAGAAACCTTTTTCCTAAACACATGACTAACACTAAAAAACACATTAGCTAATGTCACAACTTCTTTTAAAACTCTTTTTCTCAAAAGAAGACAAAAAGAAAGAGATTAAGATGCAAATGCAATTATTGGCAGAAATCTATCAAAACTAGACAGCAGGTAAAGATGATTTTTTTCGAAATTCTCTGTTGCTCAAATCAAAAGGTGGTCAACTAAGAAAAGTTGC
Organism: Alopecurus myosuroides; assembly: GCA_028641055.1. Lineage (NCBI taxonomy): Eukaryota > Viridiplantae > Streptophyta > Magnoliopsida > Poales > Poaceae > Alopecurus > Alopecurus myosuroides. The sequence continues at coordinate 59,020,108 of CM054060.1, read as the reverse complement.
ATATACAGCCCAGGATTTCGAACAAAAAAATCAGGTTATTTTGAATTTTCTATGATTTTATACGAAATAAACAGTGGACAGCATAAATCCGAAATATAGCCTCAACTTTCCACTAGAGGCTTTACTTGGCTCAACAAAAACACAAAAGAAAAGATACATCAGGGTTGCTAAGAAAATATACCAAATCCAAGTGCAAAGCACACCAAAGAAACCAAAGGAAAACGGGTTGAAAACAGAGAAATAAAACGGGTTGTTTCCCGGTAGCGCTTTTCTTTTAATGCCTTTCTGCTAGGCACAATGGTTTTTAAAAGATGCTCACATAAGAAAAGTTGAAGCACAATAAGAGAGCATCAAGAAGCAAATATAAAACACATTTAAGTATAACCCACTTCCTATAAAAATAATCTTGTAGAAAAACAAGTCAACGAAGCACAAAGTGACTAGCATAGGAAGACAAAATAAGTGCAACTTCAAAAATTTCAACATAAAGAGGGAAAACTTAATATTGTTGATATGCATAAAACCATGTTTCTCTCTCTCTCTCTCATAATAACCTTAAGTAGCATCATGATTAAAATTAACAATATATCTATCACATAAAACATTCTTATCACGAGCCACATGCATAAAAGAATTAATACTCTCCACATAAGCATAGTCATTCTTATTAATAGTAGTGAGAGCAAATTCAACAAAATAGTTATCACTATTATTCTCATCACCATAATCATCAAATATAGGAGGCATAGTATCATCAAAATAAATTTTATCCTCAATAGTAGGTGGATTGAAATATCATATTCATCAATGTAATCATCATATATAGGAAGAATAATATCATCATAAGCAACAGAATAGTTATCCTCCAAAATTTGTTCATTTGTAAACATATCATCATTTACTAGGAGGAGATGTATCAGGCATAAAATCAATAGTAGCAAAAGGATTTTCAAACACATCATCAACAAGTCTAGAGCTTTCTATATCATCTTTTTCTATATCAAAAGTAGTGTGCTTTTCCCAATCATGATCACTACTATATGTAACATGCATAGGCTCATCATCAAAGAAAATTTTCTCCTCTGTGCTTGGGGAAGTAAAAAGATCATTTTCATATAAACTAGCTTCCCCAAGCTTAGAATTTTCCATAACATTAGCAATAATGGTGTTCAAAGAATTCATACTAATAACATTGTTATTAGCATGCAAATAAAGCTCCATAGGTTTTTTAATTTTCTCTTCAAACACTTCATGTACTAACTCAAGATAGATATTATAAAGCTCTCTCATATTTTTGTTGTTTTCCATTAAGTCTAACTAGTAAATATAAAAACAAGAAACAAAAAGATATAATTGCAGAATCTAAAGGAAATAACTTCGAGCACTCATACCCGAGGATGTGAGAACCTTTTACCTTACCTCCCCGGCAACGGCGCCAGAAAAGAGCTTGATGTCTACACACGCTTCTATTCTTGTAGACAGTGTTGGGCCTCCAAGTGCAGAGGTTTGTAGAACAGCAACAAGTTTCCCTTAAGTGGATCGTCCAAGGTTTATCGAACTCAGTGAGGTAGAGGTCAAAGATATTCCTCTCAAGCAACCCTACAATTAAGATACAAGAAGTCTCTTGTGTCCCCAACACACCCAATATACTTGCAGGTATATAGGGGCACTAGTTCGACGAAGAGATAGTGAAATGCGAGTAATATGGATGGTTATAAGTAATAATAGCAATCGGAAATAAATATGGCAGCAGGCAAAATGTAGCAGAACAGGCGGAAAACGGTGTTTAAATGCTTGGAAACAAGGCCTAGGGATTCTACTTTCACTAGTGGACACTCTCAACAATGATCACATAATTGAATAACTAAATATCTTCCTTTCACTATGCTACTCCGAATCACTCTCCGGTCAAATAACAAACACCACTTCATTGCGTAGGGCTGTAACAACACCTAGCAAGTTTGTATTCCCATGTCTAGTTAACCCCATGCTGTCACTATGAGCGTCCTAGAAGGTACTAAACAAACTCCACAATTTCATAGGGTCATCGAACACAAGATATAAATATCATGCTAAACCACACGGTGCACACACTGTCACCTTTACACCGTGATCAAAGTGTTTATGGAGATATCATAACAAAACCACTTGCTTAGCATAATACATGAGGAGAAACATCTACAAATTCAACTAGATACAAATCTCATGATCACATAAAGATCACACCATGGGAGAGAGAGATGAACCACATAGCTACCGGAAGAGCCCTTAGCCTTAGGGGAGAACTACTCCCTCCTCGTCATAGGAGACAGCAACACCGACGGATATAATGGTGGAGTCGATGGAGATGGCTTCCGGGGGCACTTCCCCATCCCGGCAGGGTGCCAGAATAGAGATCTGTCCCCCGAAACTTGTCGTCGGCGGCGGCGGAGGAGATACAGATGTATTTTGTGGAAAAGGTCGATTCTCCTAGGGTTTATGTATCGAGGAGTATATATAGGCGAAAGGGAGATGCCAGGGGGTGGCCAGAGGGCCCACACCACCAGGTGGCGCGGCCAGGGGGTGGTGGCGCCACCCTATGGCGTGGCCACCCTGTGCCCCCCCACCCCCGGGGCTCTTCGGGACTTTTGGATGCTTCCGGGACTTCTACGACTTCTGGCTTTCGAATCGTCCAATTTCGAGAATATTTCCAGAACAACTTTTCTGAAACTAAAAACAGAAGAAAACAGGAATTGGCTCTATGGCATCTTGTTAGTAGGTTAGTCCCGGGAAATCGATAAAAATGACATAAACTGTAAGGAAAACATGTGGGAAACAACATGGAACATCAGCAATTAAGGATACGTTTATGACGTCACATGCCCCTTTAGGTATCACTAAAAATAACAATATGATCATTGGGAGGCTTTTGAGGACCGAATTAATTAAAATGAGGCAATCCACATAGGACAAAAATTTACCCATCCAAAAGGTTTAATTTTTTCTCAAATCTATACTCAATAGCTTTCTAATCTCCATTTTAAGCTTTCTAAAATTTATTTGAATACCTAGATACCTAAAAGGCACAGACCCAATCTCACAACCAAACAGCTGCATATATTGGTCCTCCTCCTATTTGGCCATGCCAAAGCAGAAAATCTCTCTCTTGTGGAACTTAATTTTGAGACATAAGAGTTTCTCAAATATATAGCATATTTTTCATATTTAAAGCTTTCTGAAGAAAGTGCTCCATAAAATAATCATATCGTCTGCACATGGAAGAATGGATACACCCCTCTCAACTAGATGAGGTATGAGCCCTTCGACTTGACTATCATATTTAGCTCTTGATATGATAATGGCTAAAAAATTAGTGACCGTATTAAACAAAATGGGTGAGAGAGGATCACCTTGCCTCAATACTTTCCGGATATGACAACATATGATATATATATATATATAAAAAATAATTTAACTTAACACCCGCTGAACCTTTGAGAATAAACTAGTTGATCTAGTCAATCCATTTATTATGAAAACCTTTCATTCAAAGAACTTGTTTCAAAAAGACCAATTGACATTTTCATAAGCCTTTTCAAAATCGATTTAAAAAAGAACTACATCCATTTTGTTTTTCTAAAGTTCATGAATGATCTCGTAAAGCGCCACTACCTCTTCGGGTATGTGGCATCCTAGCATAAAATCTGTTTGCGAAGGTTCAAAAACCGTATGTGCATTTTTAGAACTTATCAACGTTGCTATCTTCATGAAGATTTTAGAACTGGCGTTCAACAAAAAAATGGGCCGATACTGCTGAAATTGATTTTCGTATTAATATTTTAGGAAGCAGGATTCTGGTACCAAAGTTCAACCAAAATAAAGATAAATCCCTTCGTTGGAACTTGTAAAGCATATCCATGACATCACCTTTTATCACCTGCCAATTTTTTTGATAAAATTAAGTAGGGAAACCATCTAGTTCTTGGTGCTTGATACGTTATGAACATATCTACAACTTTTGATGCTCCATGCTTATTTTCTACCAATTGCCCTATTTTCCACGTATTTTCCTTCGTTTTCTCGGCATTTTCGTGGACTAACCTATTAACCTAGTGCCTAGAGCTAATTCATGTTTTCTTTTATTTTTGTATTTTAGAAAAGTTCTCAAGGAAATATATGCCAAAAGTCCTGAAAACCTGGGGAGGTCTCGTTTTTTACCCTCAACAAAGATGGAGTCAAAAGGTGAGCTATGGGTAGGCCCCACAGCCACCAGGAGGCCGTGAGGCACGGCCCAGGGCCCACCCGCGCAATGAAGTCACTTAGTGGCCCTGGCCAGCCCCGGTACCGCCTCTTCGCTTATAAGTTGCCTTTTACCCTGAAAACATTGGGGACGGAGAAATTTTCCAAGAAACAAATACAGAGGCGCCGTCACCTCGTAAGTTCAATCTAGGGCTTATAGAGTCATTTTCGGCACCCTTCCGGAGGGCGGGTGGGGGATCGTCACCGGAGGGTTCTTCATCGCCATGTCTTCCTCCCGGTGATGCAGGAGTAGTTCATCCCTGTACTACGGGTCCATAGCAGTAGCTATATGGTGCTCTCTCCACTTTGTGCCACCATGTTTAGATCTTGTGAGCTTCCTCACATGATCAAGATCGTCATTCTGTAAATGCTATATGTTGTGTTTGCTGGGATCCGATGAACGATGAGATTATGATTATTTTGTTCATGTCTATATGAGAGCTTCACTTATATCTTTAGAGTGTTTTAATCTTGTCTTGCAATACTCTCTGGTGTGTATGATTTCTTTGGCCAAGTTGTTGTATGCGTCTCCAAGAGGGAGTTTATATGCTAGATAGTGGGTTCATGCCTCCTTGTTTCCGACTTGAGTGACACAAACATGCATGGAGAAGGATGTGTTGTTGCCATTAGGGAGAAAACATCAGCATTCGTGTTTACGGATGAGAATTGTCGCTTACATTACGTATTTGCAATTTTCTGTTTAAACAAGCAATCACCCTGTTGATGTAACTTAATACCAAGGGATTGCTGGATAGCTATCTTGAGGTGGACTAACAGTTATAGATGTGGTGAGATGGCAGTCTATATATGTTTGTCGTAATGCCTACATGATTAGAACCCGTGAATTATATCTCTCCATAATATCATTGTTACGCATTCATGATTTGTCAATTGCCATTTGTAATTTGTTTACCAAACATATTTACTATTTTATGGAGAGACACCACTAGTGAAACTATGCCCCCCACCCCGTCCATTTTCCTCATTGAATACAACCTTGTTTACTTGCTTTTTTATCATCACTTTCTTGCTAGTACTTTTACTTTTAATCATATTTAATACATTCGATACTTTTAATTCTATAGTTCACAACAAGATGAGAACGCTGAAAACCTTCTCGGTGAGTTGGGAGCAAGAGAAAGTTTGTGTTTTGTGTGCAGATCCACGCTTTTTGAAGCACCAGAAAACAAGAAACCTATTAAGATACTTTGAAGTCCTACAGGATTGATCACCCTGCTTCCTTAACTAGGGAAAATTTGTTGTTGGACTACATCATACCTTCCTCTTGGGGTCTCCCAATGGGTGTGTGATTTAGCGCCATCAAGCTATATTTCTAGTGTCGTTGATGGTAACTTCAAATTTTCAGCTAGGGGCTTTACACGCTTCCACTTTCTCTCTTTTGTTTTGTTCTTTCTTAGTTTACTTTTGTTTATCTTTGTTTTCTCTATATCAAAAAGCCAAAAAATAGTTTCTAGTCTTTTAATTACTTTCTTATTTTGTTTTTATATTTTCTTTGCTAGAATGGCTAGCTCCATTCCTTTTTATTTTACCCTAAGGCCGAGGTCCTCACCTTCAAACAAAGATTTGTGGAAATTTTGAAAGATGCTCGGGAAAGAATTTCTATTGCACACAAAAAAATACAACATGTGCTAGCTTTGAATATTTTGTTTAGATGTTTTTATAGCTTTGAATATTTTGTTGATGTTTTTATCTTGGCCTTTTTGGTTGGTGCAAGCATGCTTTTATCCTTACTACAGGGGCAAACTTTCTAGAATGTGAAGAAATAAAAAATCAGAATGTTATAAATGGTTTAGTAAATTTCTTAATAGATGATATTGGTGTGAGAGCTATAAACGATAGACTAGATAAAATTATGAGAAAGCTTGATGATTAAAACTTGAAGGAAATAGAGAGACCTCTGAAAGATGGTCAAGTCCTCACTGAATTAGAAAATTATTGGGAACTATATATTAATATTTGGAGTTTTATTGCTGCTTGTGACATTGGTTTCATGATATCTACTATGCCTAAAGTGGTGTATGACCACCTAAAATATGAAAGCATGATTGATTATCCACTTTTATCACCCACATGCTACTGCTAATATCTCTAAAATCATTGGAAAGGTTAAGGCTGTTCAAGTTACTATTCGTAATAAAGTTACTCCCGTTGATTTTATGACTATGGAAAATGGAAATCAAGGAAATATAGTGTGAGGAAGATCTTTCTTGAAAATTGTGGGAATCATAATTAATGTTAGGTTTGGATTTATTTCCTTTTATGCTCCAATTAGGGTAAGTTGATTTTTATAAACGAATTAAGGATGTTCTTATTGATAAAAAAAAATTCTTGATGTTGGAGTTAGATTATAAAATACTTGATTCTTGCTTTTTGCCTAGCTAATTTTTTTTTAAAGGCGCTTGTGGGATGCAGAGAATCTTGTTTTCTTTTTGTTTTATTATTTTTATTTTGCATCTTTGAGTCTTGGAAGTTGTTACCTCTGTAGTAACAGCTCCTTATCCTTTTTTATTTTCTTTTGTGCCAAGAATTGTCTCTTTTGAAAGAAAGTGAATTTGCTATTTTCCTGTCCAAAATTTTGTGTGTGACCGTAAAATCGGTATCTCTCTGCCAGAGTGTGATAAAATCATTAAACAAATTGGAAACATGACCCGGTTTGTTATCTAACTTCCATTACTTTTGAGTTATCTGATTTAAGTCACGAAAGTGCCTCGAAAAAAATCATCTTTACGACTAGTTCTTTTTGACAGATTTCCGTCTTGGTTTACATTTGCCTCCTTATGTTTTTCCTTCGGTGTTCTCTACGGGCGGAGAGTTTTAAAGAAAGTTGTGACAGTAACCAATGTTTTATTGAGTTTTTGCATTGTGTCCAAACATTACCAAGTGAATCTGACGTAAAACTCGTTGGCAAGGAACAAAGGGTACCTCCTCGGAGATGTCGAGAGGGGTGATCCTTGTAGCATGATATGCTGGAATTGAATTGGTGGAATGAAAATATGATGATTGTAGTAGTTAAGTCGCTTACTCATCTCTTTTGAAAATACTCCATGAGATGTCCTATTCCTTTCTCGGATTGGAAAACTAACTATTGCTTTACGCAAATTAACCTTCATAAAACCTTTCTGCAATAGCAGATATATAATAGGTTAGCTAAGTCTTGTTGAGTATCTCCAGTACTCATGTTTTCTTCAATTTTGTTCAGGTGAATTTACTCACATTGGTGGTGATTTCAACGTGGACATCGACGAGTAGTTTGGGTTCCCAGGTAGCAGCCTAAAATCTATGGGATGGGACGTCACCTTATGTTGTGGCCTCTTAGGTATTTTGATATCTTGTTGTTTCGAATAATATAATTTTCCTTCCGTTGTCTGATGTAATTTTGGCTCATGTGACATTTGTGTGTAAGTTATACTCTAGTAAGACTAGTTTTATACAACTTCATGTCTAGAGTTACTGCTTTGATTGTTTGTTGGTTTCAAGCTCATTATTATACAAATTTGGATATGCATGTGTTGACTGTCGCATTAGAGGCTTTGTGGCGCCGTTGATCCATTCCAAGCACATATTTTGATGTTTACTCAGGCTGGGATTGGTAACCCCCGGTAACCATCGACATGTGTAGCGCTTCCAGTGACACATAGCATCTCTCCATAGTTTTGGTCTCGCTCCGGAAATTTGAGAAGAGTCATGGATTCTTTGATATGGATATTTGGGTATGAGTAGCATGGGTATGAGGAGCAGTAGTACCGATATTCTGACCTGCGTGCCAAGGATTCCGGTCTATCTGTCGTTGTGTGTTACGGCCAGCGTTGCTAACCCCGAAGCCCTTGTGGCTCCATGAATAGTAGCGCATAACACTTATATATACCTTTGGGTTTGGGGTCGCCACAAGTTACATGCTACAAAGTATGATTCACTCGTCAATTATTTAACCTTAAGGACATGATTACAGGTTTTTCCAAGAAAGAAGCAATCCAATGAGCAACAGATTTTCAAGATAAAACATTTTTTTGCACCTTATATACTCTAGAATTCTACATTTAGGTGAACCTAAAATATAAAGTCTAGAAAGCTACACCAAGATGTGTATTAAATTCATGTACTCTATTTATAACACTCCATCTAGGAATTAAAGGATAGTAAAATATGCATGAATATATAAACACACCTGCAATAATACTCTAGACTAGATCAAAAGAGTACACTAACCTATGGACAAACAATCTTATTATTTTTATTTGGTTAGCTTTAGAAGGAATTCAGTTCAAACAAGCCCAATCTAAATTATGAAATAAAAACATTTCCCTTGACTACTGCAGTTTTATTTTCAATTAATAGTGTATTAACAATGAAAAAGTTAGAAATTTTGTAGCAAGAAGACACCTTATGATTTTTATATTACGAAAATTTACATACTTTTCTGACAAGTTGAGTTATGTGAAGTAAAAATATTTTATATAAATTGGCGAGACTTTATGTTTTAACAATAAAAAGCCTCAGAACGGGGGTGCCTCCGCTCCTTGATAACATAGAACTCACACATAATTCCAACATGCAAAATCTCATCTGTTGGAGAACAATTAGTGGAGCATTCCATGGAAAGAACACCTTGATATAAGATTGCTAATGGATCATGCGTTGATCTCCATGTGAACATACCAACATAATAGAGCATCTCACGATCGAATAATAATAATAATCAAACAATAAATGGTATAAATAATATGGAAGTAATAAACATTTGATTTTTTATTTTAAAACTTGGCTATGTACATGAAACTTGCAACAAAAAATACTGCACTTGCAACTAGACATATAATTACTAATTAAGTTCTTAGAAATGTAGCACCCTTTTGAGACCCCTTATGCTTCTCTCGTAGTCTCGTGGTTATTCTTCCGTGCTAGATGATGAGCAGCCACAAAGTAACTGCCAGATGCTCCTCTTCACACCATTGCGACCAGCCATTGTTCTCCATGCTTCCTCTTGAAACCTCTCCTATCTCTGTAGGCTGGAAATGCTCCAGAATTTGTTTCTGACACAACACTTTTAAGTAACCGAAATATCATTTTGAAGAACAAAGATCACACAGCCCCTCTAGAACTATAAAATTGGCAAGCAATATAGCGTCTTAGATCTATTTTATAAGAGAAACTCTTCAGCACTATGTATCAGATTGGCCGTGTGATTTTATTTATAAAGAAGGACAAGAGTCTATTTTAAGAAGAGAGAAGTACTGCTATAATAGAAATGAAGAAAACCATACATTAAAAAAGTGTAGCTATTGGCATCTCCTCAATGCCGACATCCTCGAAAAGTCAGGACTGATTGATGCAACAAACAGGACATTCAACAAAGGCATATTTATAAATGCTATACACTCCCACTAATATACTTATATAAACATTTTACTCTAATTAGCTAGTATTCCTAACCTACCGAGATTTTACTAGGAAAAGAACATGAAAAACACAAGAAAATTCATCGATGAATAGGTCTTGTCTTGTACTCTGCTTACAGTACTCCAAGTTACATAGCCAGAAAAACTAGGATTGTACGTACCAGGAAAAAATAACACGAAAAATCACGAAAAAAAAAGAGCTCAACCTTGAGCAGGTCGCTGATCATAGTTTTTTTTTCTTCTCAGATCTTCGCTGATCATAATTCATCTTAGGGCATCTCCAGCCGTCCCCCCCAGAGCCCCCCCAAGCGGCGTTTTTGGCGCCGTTTCGCGCCGTTTCGCACCAGTCGCCCCCCCAGGAATCGATTTAGCGCCGCTTTCCGCCGTTTTTCGCGCCGTTTGGCGCCGCCGAACCCAGGCCAAACCCAGCGCGCTGGGTTCGGCCTGGGGGGGGCGAAATGCTCGCGTGGGCCACGCTTGTCGGCGACGGAAGACGATTTCCCTCTCTTTTTTCGGCGCTTCCCTCCACTTTCCCCCCACATGTACCTCTCCCCCCGGTTCATTCCCGCCATTTCCCCCCGCACCCGAGATCTACGCGCCATGGCTCCCGCTCGATTTACAGGACCCCGCGCCGCCGCCGCCGCCGTCTCCATTCCCGCGGCCTCCGAACCGGCCAAGAAACCCCGCAAGCCAAGAGCACCGAAGGAGCGACCACCCGGCATGTCGAACAAGGAGTGGATCGCCGAGAGGTCGCGGCTGGAGACAGCCAACATCAAGCGCCGGGGTAGGGAGGCGGCGCAGCGGCAGAGGCAGCTCATGGCGCAGCTGCAAGCGGAGGAGCAGGCAGCCGCCGAGGAAGACGAGCTGGAGGAGGAGGAGGAGGTCCCAGACGAGCCACCTACGCCGGCCGCGGAGCCTCTCGCCAAGAAGAAGGGCCCTTTCGGCCCACGTTTCGCCGGCTGGAAGCAGTCGCCGTCACCGTCGCCCCGCATGTCGCCGCACCCGCCGCCAGCATGGTTCGTCGAAGGTGATTCGCTGGGAGGCTTCAACCCCAACCTCACCTTCCCCTACCACCCGCCGATGATGTATGGCAACGCGCCGGGCTACGCAGCTTCCCCATCCCACCGCCGCGCGATTCTCGCCGGGCTGCAGCCCCAGGATAGCTACATGGAGGAGATCATCGCGTCCGGCTCGATGGCGGCGGCGGCGAGCCCGGGCTTCCTCGATGCCAGCGGCGAGTTCTTCACGCAGGTCGGTGGCGACTACGGCGAAGGCGGCTCCGGCACGCAGGCGACGGAGGAGCAGGGCGAAGACGACGACGTGGACGAGACACCCGTGGTGCCAGAGAGTACAGATCCGGCCGGCGAAGGACGGAAGCGCCGTGGCCCTGGCCGCCCCCGCAAGGAGCCCAAGGTGCCCGTGCCGCCCGCCGAGCCTCGCATCAAGTGGCTGAACAGGGAGGACTCGCTCCTCGCCGAGGCGTGGAAGACGGTCAGCTTGGACCCGATCATCGGCGCGAACCAGCACGCCGACAACTACTGGAAGCGGGTGAAGACGGCCTACGACGAGCGCCGCATGATCGATCCCTACTACGCCCCATGCGTCGCCTACTTCTGCCACCGCCGCGCGCGCCCGTCTGTGCGATTCGATCTGAACTATATTTGATCGCCCACCTGTGGCGTTTTTTGTAATATGATCGCCCGAAACTATGGCTGCCGATCGCCGAACTAGGGCTCTATTTTTTGGGGGCGGGAAGAAACTTTTTAAATGATATCGGTGCTTTATTTTCTGGGACGCCGAACGGCTGGTGAAATCGCCCCCCCCCCCCCCCCCCCAGGTTTTGGTGCGGGCCGGCGCTATCGCTAAAAAGCGCCGATCTGAAACCTGGGGGGGTCGAACGACTGGAGATGCCCTTAGTATGGCTGATTTAGTCGTCGAATATTCGGTGAAAGATACAAGCTAAACCTTGCCAAAGTAAAGATACATGCACCAGCAGCTTACTCAGTATCGCTAGCCTGTGGGGATTTTACTTGGAAAAGAGCCTGAAATGACACACACAAATTCAGCGAAGAAGTCATTCCCCGTAAATGTTCTGCTTATGCCACTCCACTCCAACTCTAACCAGTGAAATTTGAGTTGCACGTACCTGGAAAATGACATGAATATATAGTCACAAAAAAGTAGCTCGAGCTCAACCTAGACCAGGTCACCGGTCATAGTTAATAAATCTCTGTATGCCTTTAGTTTGTAGTTGTCATAGTCACAAAATGCTGCTTCTGGCACTCGCTATCTTGTCTCCGTTAATTGACCAATGACCAGTATTAGAACTGAAAAAACTCAGAAAATGGCACTGACTTGGGCCGACATGACCGTTTCCCTTGGAGAATTCCGTGTGTTCCTGCCGGTCAGCGTGTGCGCGTGACCGTGACTGGGAGGTTAGTTTAACAAGCTCCGTATCATTCAATTGGTTTTCTGGTCGGCATGCATGCAGCACAATCGGTTAGGTTACATAAAGTATATTGTACGCGTAAACGTAGATTGAATTGACGGCCCATCTCTCTGGCTGTCCGTTGAAGCTACAGCTTAGGAAGATGCACAGAACGGTTCAGTTCAACTCTCGCTACTGATACACGTTATAGAAATTAGTGTTTAACATTAATACGGACGCCGGCTCAAATACTTTTATTAATTTTAATTGGAAGTTTCTTTCCAGGGAACTGTAGGGCGTAATAGGAATCACAGTGTGAAACCCCTCCATGAAAAAACTGACGTCATGGTCTTGATCGGTAAATCTGGTACTCCCTCCGTCCTGGTGTATAGGGCACAAGCTCAAAAACATGTAGTCTTATCTATTAGACATATTTTGCATTAATTAGTGGGTCGTGGGCTTTCCCCACCCCTCTCCACCAATGCATATAATGTTTAAACCCCAATAAACGACTACATATGGCCTAGAGAATTGCTATATGTGTCATATACATCAGGACGGAGGGAGTATATGGACAAAATGTATCTTATCAACATTTATTCTTCTTTGGGACATCTTCGTGGTCATCGATCTGACCCTTCTGGCATGGTTTTCTCTTTTCTTTCTTCTGTCAATTGTATGGTGTGGACGTGTGGTTGATATATTAATATAGCGGGTGCGAAAGCCTATTTCGGCATTGTTCATACTTGATAAGGTTTATAGCTTAATTACAAACATACACTCTGCATATAACGATTAAAAAAAAATCGAGAAAAGGCTTTGAACCAGTATAAGACATTAATAGGGAAATTTACTGAAATGCCATATGAACTGAACGATTCCAGAACTTCTTGCAATCTAAATATTTGCTGTTAATTGTGGCATATATGCTTAAGTCCTCGACGATGAATTTCAAAACACAAATTCAAGGACTTGTGAATTACTGGGAAATCTATCTATTGTGGGTGTTTAAATGCAAATAGAAACGAATTAGGAGATTGATCCAATGTAGTACCAATATTTTTACTTGGAAAATAAGATGAAAACACATAAGAAATGTCAGCAAAGAACAAGTCATCTTCTGTGAATACAGTGCTTACAGTAATCCAAGTCACATAAGCAGAGAATCTTGGATTGCACGCACATATGGAAAAGTACTTGAACAATCACAAAAAAAAAGAGCTCGACCTAGACCTGGTCGCTAATCATAGTTGATCTCCGCACATGGCTGGTTTTCTACATTTGCCATAGAATATTCAGTGAAAGATACATGCTAAACCTTGCCAAGATACATGGCCCAGCAGCTTACTGTACTTAGAACCTGCAGCGATTTCACTTGGTAAAGAACCGAAAAAGACACATAAAATTCAGTGAAGTCATTCCCCGTGAATATTCGATCTGCTCATGGCACTGCACTCCAAGTCACATAGCCAGGGAAAACTTGGGTTGCACCTAGCTGGAAAAATACAAGAATAATCACCAAAATGTAGAGCTCAACCTAGACCAGGTCGTTAGTCATAGTCAATTATTCTGTATGCCTTAGTTTGCACTTGTCATAGTCATAGAATGTTCAGTGAAAGATACTTGAACAATGTTGCCAAGTAAATAGCAGGTTGCTTGTGATGTCTATATGCTGCTGCTGGCGCTTGCTATCTTATCTCTGTTAATTGACCAGTGACCAGTTTTAGAACTGAAGGCAATCATAAAATGACTCGTGAAATGACGACTTGGGCGGACGTTTTGTGTTTTCCTGTCATTCAGTGTGAGCGCGACTTTGACGAGAGGTTAGTTTAAGAAGCTCCGAGGTTTGATGCCTCTAATATTCGATCATTCAATGATTTTTTTGGTCGCCATGCATACATAAAAATATCATACGCGTAAATGGAGATTGAATTAATGCCAGCAAGTGATGCACCTGACTGAAGTTGCATGGAACGGTTCAACTGCTGCTGAGGCACCTATTTGAAATTTAGTTTCAACGCAAACACGGACATTGTTCACCTTTGCATCGTCGAATAGGGGATGACCCATGTGACAAAACACTTTATTACTACTTTAGACTGCAAGTTTCTTTTCCGTCTGTTAGACTGTATATACGTAGCGTGTCTGTATATAACTATATATGCCTTATACTGTACCCCTTGGTACCCATATATAATGAGATAGCCGCACCCACGTCTAGGGTGTCGAGCAGTTCCCCAAACACATTGTTTTACATGGTATCAGAGCTGCCCTAACCCTAGCCGCCGCCGCCTGTTCCGCCGCGACGGCCTCCGCCTCTGCCTCGCCCTTCCTCGCCTCCACTCCCCTCGCATGGTGGCAGCCTCGATCACCTGGTTCCGCTCCTCCGGGCTCCTCCCCGGTTCAGCCCTCGCCGGGATCGGAGCAGCCGCCGCCTGCCGTCGGGCATGGTGCGGGGGGCGATCTGCCGCCACGGGCCTCCTCCGGCGGCCCGTCTGCCTCGACCAACGTGGCCGCGCCGCCACCCCCTGGTGGCCCCGCGCCCATCCCCTACGGCGCCCACTCGACGCCGACCTACGGCGCCCCGCCCACGCCGACCTACGGCGCGCCTCACGCGTCGGCCTACGGTGCCCCGCCCGCGTCGCACTACGCCCCCTGCCTATGGGGCCCTACCGACGCCGCTGTCCTCCTGGTTGGCGCCTCCCTACGTTGCGCCGCCTCTGCAGCCCTACGGCGCGCCTACGGTGTCGCACTACGGGGCCCCACCTGCGTCGCCCTATGGGGCCTCACCTGCGCCGACCTACGGCGCCTACCCGTCGACAGCGTATGATGGTGTGGCGCCTGCTGCCCCTGCACCGTCCCTGGAGACGGCGCCACCGATGGGCCACTACGCGTCTCAGCCATCGGCTCATGCTGATCATGCTGCGACGTCGTCGCCCTTCTTCTTCTCGCACCTCATCCCGGTGAAGCTCACGCCCGACAATTACTTGTCTTGGCGTGCACAGGTGATGCCGCTCCTTCGGAGCCGCTACCTGGAGGGCTACGTCAACGGTACCCTTTCGTGCACGCCGGTGTATCATCCAGCGTACCATACGTGGGTGGCCTAGGATCAGGCTATCCTCTCTGCCATCCAGTCGTCGCTCACCCCGAGCATCTCGTCGTTGGTCCTCTTCGCCTCTACGTCGCGGGATGCGTGGACGTCGCTCCACACCAGTTTCGCCTCTCAGTCTCATGCTCGTGCTCATGCTATCCGCACTGAGCTGGGCGAGACGAAGCTCCGTGACAGCAGCATCACGGACTACTTCAACAAGATGACTGGCCTCTCCGACACGCTGGCCTCCATTGGCCAGCCGCTTCGCCCCGAGGACATCACCACCTACGTCCTGAACGGCCTCGACGACGACTATGATAATCTCATTGCGAACATCAATGGTCGCAACATTCCACTTCAGCCTCGTGAGCTCTACTCACGCCTCCTCGCCCGCGAACAGCATATCAAAGTGCGCCACGCCTCCCCGAGCTTCTCCGCCGCCAACGCCGCAGCCCGCGGCAAACCTCAGAAGCCGCCAGCTGGCGGCAAGCCGGCGACCGCGCCTCAGCAGCAGCCCCGCGCCGCTGCGCCTTCTGTCACTGGCGGGGGTCGCCCGCGCGCCTGCTGCCCCTGCTGCGGCGCTCAGCAAGCTTGCCAACTGTGCGGTCTTGAGGGTCACATCGCCTCACGCTGTCATCGACGCTTCAAGCAGGACTTCCTTGGCATTGGAAACAATGGCAAAGGCAATGACAAGCAGGCGGCCGCTGCTGTGGCGGGCACCGAGCACGGGCACACTCCGTCCTACTCCATTGATCCGACATGGTACATGGACACGGGAGCTACCAATCACCTGGCGAGTGAGATGGGCAAGCTCTCCACCCAGGAGCCATACCGCGGTCATGATCAGGTTCGCACCGCCAATGGAGCAGGTATGCGCATCTCACATCTTGGTCAGGCCGCTCTTCTTACACATAATTCTAGACAACTGCACCTTCGTAATGTTCTTCGTGTTTCTTCTGCTACACGTAGTCTGTTATCTGTTCCTCAGCTTACTCGTGATAATCATGTCTTCGCTGAATTTCACCGTTTCGTCTTTTTTATTAAGGATCGGGACACGAAAGCCGTTCTGCTTAGAGGTCGTCTTCGCCATGGCCTTTATGCGCTTGATGCGCCACCTGCACCTCCTGCGCCGCATGCCCCCCAGGTGTTCACTGGTGTTCGTGTGTCGTCCTCACACTGGCATGCGCACCTTGGGCATCCTGCTGCTCCCATAGTTCGTCATGTTCTGCATCGTCATGAACTTCTAGTTGTGTCCAATAAAATTGCTGAAACTGTCTGTGATGCCTGTCAGCAAGGCAAGAGTCATCAGTTTCCGTTTTCTGAGTCTAGTCGTGTCGTTAAACAGCCTCTTGAGCTAGTGTTTTCTGATGTATAGGGTCATGCCCAAACGTCTGTCAGTGGCCATAATTACTATGTCAGTTTTATTGATACTTACAGTCGGTTTACATGGCTTTATCTTATCAAGCGTAAATCTGATGTGTTCGATGTTTTCATTCAGTTTCAAGCACATGTTGAGCTTCTCCTTAAGCATAAGATTCTTCATGTTCAATCGGATTGGGGGGATGAATATCATCATCTCAATTCGTTCTTTAATAAGCTTGGGATCTCGCATCGTGTGTCCTGTCCTCATACACATCAGCAGAATGGCGCCGCTGAACGTAAGCATCGTCATCTTGTATAAACTGGCCTTACTTTACTAGCTCATGCCTCCATTCCGTTTCGGTTTTGGAGTGATGCTTTCTCCACAGCCTGTTTTTTAATAAATAGGCTTCCTTCACGACTCTTGCAAATGAAAACTCCTCTCGAAATCTTGCTCAATGAACTCCCATACTACACTTTCCTGAAGGTTTTTGGATGTGCATGTTGGCCTCACCTTCGTCCGTACAATAAACATAAGCTAGAGTTTCGGTCTAAAAAGTGTGTTTTTCTTGGGTACAGTTCCCTTCATAAAGGGTACAAGTGCCTTCACGTTCCCACCAATCGCGTTTACGTATCTCGTGATGTCGTGTTTGATGAGAGTGTGTTCCCTTTTTCTGCACTTCCAAACAACTCTACTAATCCTACACATCCTGTGCACTCCGCTTTACCTTCGCCTGATCAATTTGTAGATGTTGCATATGCTCCTATGTTTCTCCCTAACCATGCTGCAGGTATTGGACGTGGTGCTCGCCTTGAGCTTCTGGATGATCAGGCGACCGAAGTCGATCACGCTGGCGTCGTCGATCCTGTGCATGGCGCATGCACGCCGGGTCGCGCCCGTCAGCCCGCTGCCGTGCCGCCCGTGGCGGTCACGCCCGTGCCGGCCTCCCCCGCGCCGACTTCTCTTGGCCCAGCTTCGTCCGGCCCAGCCTCCCGGCCACCTCCTCGTCGCCTGGCCCCGTGGCCAGCTCTGCACCGGCTCCAAGCGGGCCGGCCTCGCCCGGCCCATCATCACCGGCCTCGCCAGCGATGGACGCTGGCCCAGCGTCGCCAAACACCACCTCGCCTGCGTCTGGCTCGACGTCGTCACCAGCCCCGTCGCCGCGAGCGTCACCTCCTGTTGTGGCTCTTCGCCCTCGTACACGCAGTCAGGCTGGCATTTTTCGTCCAAAGGAGCGCACTGATGGGACTGTTGCATGGATTGCTACTTGTGTTGCCCATGCCGTTGCTGATCCCAGTGCTGAGCCTCGACACTTTCAGGCTGCTCTCGGTATTCCACACTGGCGCGCTGCTATGGAGGAGGAATTTCAAGCTCTCCTGAAGAATGATACTTGGCGACTCGTTCCTCATGTTTCTGGGGTCAATATTATTGATTCCAAGTGGGCCTTCAAGGTCAAGAAGCATGCTGATGGTTCCATTGAACGCTACAAGGCACGGTTAGTTGCTAAGGGCTTCAAACAGAGGTATGGTCTTGATTATGAAGACACGTTCAGTCCAGTCGTCAAGCCTACTACCATTCGTTTGCTGCTCTCTTTGGCTGTTACTCGCGAATGGTCTCTCCGTCAGCTTGATGTGCAGAACGCCTTTCTGCATGGAGTTCTAGAGGAGGAGGTTTATATGCATCAGCCACCTGGTTTTGTCGATCCTGCACGTCCTCAGCATCTCTGTCGCCTAGTGAAGGCTCTCTATGGACTGAAGCAGGCTCCTCGTGCATGGCATGCACGCCTTGGCTCGGTTCTTCGAGCTCATGGTTTTGTTTCCTCCACGGCTGATACATCATTGTTCCTTCTGCAGCGTCCTGAGGTGACGATGTACATGCTGGTCTATGTGGATGATATCATCCTCATTAGCTCGTCTGATGCTGCTGCCGAGCGTCTTGCTTCTGCGCTAAGTGGAGATTTTGCTGTCAAGGATTTGGGTGCTCTGCACTATTTCCTTGGTCTGGAGGTCTCACGGTCTTCTGCTGGGTTGACTCTCACTCAGCATAAGTACTCTCTCGACTTGCTGCGCCGTGCTGGTATGTTGAAGTGCAAGCATGCTACCACTCCTATGTCTGCCACTGATCGGTTGTCTGCGCTTGATGGAGACCCTCTTTCGCCTGATGATGCTACTGAGTACCGCAGCCTCGTTGGTGGTCTGCAATACCTCACTATCACCAGACCGGATGTCTCTTATGCAGTCAACCGTGTATGTCAGTATCTTCATGCACCCAGGACGTCTCATTGGTCAACTGTGAAGCGGATTCTGCGCTATGTCTGTCTGACCGCCTCGTATGGCTTGCTCCTTCAGCCTGCTACATCTTGTGAGCTCTCAGCCTTCTCACATGCAGATTGGGCTGGTAGCCCTGATGACAGGCGATCCACGGGGGGCTATGCAGTATTCTTTGGTCCTAATTTGATCGCCTGGAATGCTCGCAAGCAAGCTACAGTATCTCGCAGTAGTACTGAAGCTGAATACAAGGCGGTTGCTAATGCCACAGCTGAGCTCATATGGGTATAGTATTTGTTGAGAGAGTTGGGAGTCTCTCAAAATCAGCCTCCGATACTTTGGTGTGACAATATCGGTGCTACATACCTCTCATCGAATCCGGTATTCCATGCTCGAACGAAACACATTGAAGTTGACTATCACTTTGTCAGGGAACGTGTTGCACAGAAGCTACTCCGTATCAAGTTCATCTCTTCCAAGGATCAACTTGCTGACATCTTCACGAAGCCTCTTCCACAGCCTCAGTTTGTAGGATGTAGGCACAATCTTAACTTGCTTTGTACTTCGGGCCACAGTTAAGATTGAGGGAGGGTGTTAGACTGTATATACGTAGCGTGTCTGTATATAACTCTATAAGCCTTGTACTGTACCCCTTGGTACCCATATATAATGAGATATCCGCACCCACGTTTATTGTGTCGAGCAGTTCCCCAAACACATTGTTTTACACCGTGAACTGGAAGGCACGCGTATCGAGAAATCACAGGGGGGGAAAACAGAGGTCTGTTAGCTATTTTTTGTCGAGTGGTTTCCGGAACACACAGTAAAAGGAACTTTTCGAGTGTCCGCAAAGAGGCCGAGTCTGGTAAAGAGAGTAGCACGATTCACATGCATGTAAAGAAGGCGTAACAATTATGCGAGATTTATTTCTGAATATGGTAGAATGACGAACTCGTTTGCATGTTTCTGGCTAGCCCCATACAATCGCAAGATTGTAAACCAATTCAACCGTACAACTTAGCAATATCTAATCACAGACACTTTTTAAGCTCGGAATGAAGCAACTTATGGCGAGCTATACGAAGGACACCAAACAGGCACTCATAGGTAATAGTGGATTGTGGATCATGCTGGGGGATAGCTGCCTCACTAGATAGAAAATCCACGCCCATGCAACACACTTTTATAGGAAATAAAGAAACATATACTCCCTTCGATCCAATTTAAGTGTCAGAGGGAATGAACTTATGATGCACAATTAACTAGCTAATCTAGCGACATTTTTTTCGTGAACTTATGAGGTGATGCATCATGTTCATATTAAAAAGCAAACGGGGATCATTTTGAAAATTGACTTTGAAAAGGCATATGACAAAATCAACTGGGAGTTTTTGCTTGATTGCCTTAGGATGAGAGGTTTCAATAATCTTTGGTGTTCTTGGATTGGTAAAGTGTTGCATAATGAGACCGTGAGTGTTAAACTCAACAATGTTGTTGGGTAATATTTCAAAGTGCAAAGGGGGTTAGGCAGGGTGACCCCCTGTCCCCTATTCTTTTCAACTTGGCTAGGGAGGTTTTGACTAAAATGGTGTTACAAGCGCAACACAATGGCATTTTCTCGGGTTTGGCACCTGATCTGGTTGATAATGGAGTTGCATATTGCAATATGTTGACGATACGGTATTCTGTATTTCTCACGTCGTGGAGCGTGCGGTTAACCTAAAACTCTTGTTGTATATTTTTGAGTTAATGTCGGGGCTTAAGATCAATTTTGATAAAAGCGAAATTTTCCTAATTGGTGGTGACAATGGTGTTGCGAGGTTTTATTCAGATCTGTTTAACTGCCAAGTTGGCCAGCTCCCTTTGAAGTATCTAGGGGTTACAGTTTCCTTTGCTAATCTTAAAGCTGTGGACTGGGACTTTGTGGATGCAAAGTTCATTAAAAAATTGGACACTTGGATTGGCGATGCAGCCTCTTCCGGGGGAAGATTAACTCTTTTAGACTCTAGTCTGTCGGGCATTCCTTATTACTGTATGTCGATGTTCTTATTCAGCAAGGGGCTTATTGAGAAGTTGGATAAACATCGTAGGAATTTTTTTTGGTCCGGGAACGGGGGCAAGAAGAAATACCATATGGTAAAGTGGTCTCGGGTGTGTAGGTCGAAGAAAAATGGGGGTTTGGGGGTGAAAAATTTGAGAAGGCAAAATATTATCCTCCTGTGCAAGTGGTAGTGGAAACTTGAGATGCAAAACGGTTTATGGCAGGAAATTGTTTGCGCTAAGTACCTGCGGAACAAATCAGTGGCCAATGTTAAGCTTAGGGCGACAGATTCACCTATTTGGAAGAATCTGCTGAAAGTTAAGGATGCTTATTTTCTTGGTAGGATCCTGGTACTAAAAAAGGGCAATTTGGTGCTGTTTTGGAAAGATGGCTGGCTAGATAATAGTTCCCCCGCGGTGTCGTATCTTATGCTTTATGATATTTGTCATGAGCAGGATTGGACGTTTGAGAAAGTGGTGGCATCTAATTTTCGGGTCCCTTTTCGTCGTAGATTTAATGACGCTTTGGATGAACAATGGAACTTCATTGTGCAAAAAGCTAAAAAAATATAATTGCTCTAGTGATCAGGATGTGGTAACCTGGAGCCTCACGGCCAATAAGAAATTTTCTACTAAGTCTATGTATCAGGAGTTGGAAAAAGACATTGCTGGGTCCAATAATAAATGGATCTCGAAAGCTAAAATCCCTCTCAAAATAAAAGTTTTCTTTTGGCAGTTGTTCCGAAATGCTGTGCTTACTCGCGACAATATGAAAAAGAGGAACTGGAGAGGTAACCCTAAATGCTCCTTTTGTAAACAGTTGGAAAATGCATGTCATTTGTTTTTCTCCTGCTCTCATGCCAGGGTGGTTTGGGGATCTTTGGGTGTTGTTTTGGGTACTAACAGTTGTCCTAATTCCATGTGGCAAAGTTTGGCTTGGTTTTATGCTTTTTCCCATCTAGACTGCAGTTCCATATGCTCATTTTGGCTGCATTCTGGTGGGCGATCTGGATCATGAGGAATAGGATCACTTTTGATAACTTTGTGCTGAAATCTCTTTTGGCCATGGTGTTCTATGCGTGTTCTTTGCTTCGTTACTAGGCAGGTCTCTATGGCGAAGATGATCGTGCGGCGATTCTAGGAGGTGCTGAGCAGTTGATGAACAAGGCAGCGAGCTTGGCGTCAAGGTCTGGAAACTCCAGGTCGGTCGTGGGGAATGGATCGAGGATCCTCAGGATCACTGGAAGTTGATGCGTGGAAGCTCATCTCACGCTGTCATGTGCTAGTGGTTATGCGTATTGCGTCATTCTGTTGTCTGTGTTGGACCTAGCCTGTTTGGATGTTGTGGCTTGAACTATGTTCTGTTGTGGTTTCATTCGGTGTTGTGAACTTGTAGTTTAGGGATAGGTTTTTTGCCCCGTAGCTTAGCCTTGATGTCGAGGTTAGGCAGCGGGTTTTCCTACCAGTTTCTTTTCCTTCTGTTTCTGCTCCTGCTTTCAGTCTCTGCTGGCTCTTGTAGCTGAATCTTGTATTTCCGTAATGCAAGTAATGAAAAGGGAAGTAGCCCAGTTGGAAAAAATGCATTGCCATGAAGAACGAAATACACACGATGTTTATTTTTGATACATGGTTACAATAGAGGGAGCGCCCGACACAATCACATGACCAAAAACGAATGTCATTCTGACATCTAATCACACCCACAACTTAAATTCAGACTTCTGGGAAGATCGACCTGTCCGAAAGAAATTCACATACGTGGTGCAAGGCCCATGCATAACATGAGTCATGCGATCTTTATTAGCCCCTGGTCTTGGGCTCTCCGCAGCCGCAGAGAATCTGCCAGATGCTCTTCTTGACACTGTTCCGGTTTCCCATTGTTCTTCCGGAGATCTCTGAGCGTCACAAGCTGAAGTGCTTAAGGAGATGACCTGGAAAATAGCAGAGTAACAAGTTATGGGCTTGTTAACTCTAAACAAGGCATCACGAAAACAACTACTTCTGATCACTACTGGCTAAAAAAATGAACCTGACGCGTACAAATCCTATTCCTACTGCTATATCTATATCAGGGAGAAAAGATACCTGAAATTTGCAGCTCTTGAACTAGGAAGCTACACAAGCTCGGTGCGTCTGGTGCAAACAAGGCAAGCCATATCCCCTTCTTATAGGCAAGCTACTGGGATACATAGATGCGTGGTTTGGAAGTATCAGACATTACTTGGAAATGGTTAGTGAGACTCCCAAGAATATTCAGTGAAGAACGACTGAACTAGTCCAGAACTTGAACTTGAACCTGAACTTGAAATGTGGTCTACTTGTAGAAATTTCAGTGACGATACTGCTTGCTAGTCAAGCAATTAGCAATTGGTTAATTCATACCCACGTCGTCGTTGGTACTGTATATATTACGCGCTGCAGAGAACCACCCCACATGTTTATATAGGTAGTGTAGGTAAGATGTGACTGTTTAGTTTCCTTGTTTACTTGATCGATCTTTCCCTCGTAGAAACCAACAAGACATGGCATTACGTACAGAGGGGGTTAATTGCTTCACGCTGAAGCCATCCTGCCACAAGCCATCACGGTGAGGCCGGTCGGGCCTGCCGAGTGCTGACTGATCCTGGACTCACAAGTGCAGCGCATGCATGCATGCATGAGCGCTTACAACAACAGTGACCCTGAAAGGACGATAGATGTGTAGATTGAAATTAGCACTAAAATTTGTGGTATGATAGATGGCTATGGTCGAAGTGTTCGAAATTTTAACAAAAAATTTCATGACTATCAGATATTTGCTACTTAAGGTACCTTCTCTTATGAGCCGTCGTCTGCAGATCCCCTTAGTCCTTCTTAATTATCCTGTGTTCACAAAGTTACTCCAACCCCATCGTCCTTCTACTGTGAGCCAACTTCAATGAATTTCCACTGAAATTTTGGGAATTTCATCCATTTAATTAAATATGATATATTTTATTTCTCGAGTATTTGGGTCACCGCGGCTGCTAAGGGGTTGAGTGAAATAATGCCGGGAGAGTATTCCCTTATGTAAAATCTACTTTACTTATTTGTAAAACTCCTTCTTAATTTATGGATAGGGGCAAAGCTTTTGCCTCCGTTTCAAAAAAAAAATTCAACTTTTACAATAGTTCACACGAACTCAAAAAGTTCTGAAAAAGACCGGTTACTAAAAAAAATTCTCCACTCCGACATCTTTTTACAATATCTTGATTTTCCTGAGCAATTAAACAATTTTGGATCCACAATCCCATAGTGTTCTAATCTTGTAGGCTCAAAGAGGACATGCCCTTCTAATCATGCCTTTTTCCAAGTCCTAAGTTCTGAAAATTATGTAAATCAAAGAAGCCCGTAGTAACGAAATTAAGTCCATGGGAATTTCGGAGGATTCGTTCCCTTGACCCAAATGGGTGCTACAGAAAAAAAATTCATACAGACTGAAATCATATACATATACTTTGAACCTTTGAACCAAATAAGCACTCATAGGTAGTAGTGGTTTTGGAACATGGGGATAGCTGCCTCACTAGATAGAAGATCCACGCCCATGCAAGACAATTTTATAGGAAATAAAGTAACATATATATACCACGATTCGTGGGCATGCATGCCATGAAGAAATAAATACACGCGACATTTATTTCTGACACATGGTTACATGAAACACTTTTACATTTCCCTTTACCATAGAGGGAGGAGCTAGCCCAACACAATCACGCGACTACAAACGAATGTCATTCTGACATCTAATCACACCCACAACTTAAATTCAGACTTCCGGGGAGATCGACCTGTACGAAAGAATTTCACATACGGGGTGCAAGACCCATGCATGACATGAGTCATGAGATCTTGATTAGTCCCTGGTCTTGGGCTCTCCACAGCCGCAGAGGATCTGCCAGATGCTCTTCTTGACACCGTTCCGCTTTCCCATTGTTCTTCGGGAGATCT